>MJHO01000017.1:1216666-1825000 GCA_002076135.1 Xerophyta viscosa
ACCCAACCCAACCCACCAGCCGAATGCTTATATTATATGTATTTTTTATAAAAAAAAAATAAATTAAATATAAAAATTATAAATTTTGATGAGATCTACAACTTTTATATTCAAAATTTTTTCAAAATATGTTTTTATATAGGTGTTTTTGGGCTCTAAAATCTTAATGGGTTTTAAAAACCGCTTTTAAACCCGCTAAAATTTTGGAGCCCAAAAACACCTATCTAGAATTATATTTTAGAAAAATTTTAAATATAAAATTTGTAGAGCTTATCAAAATTTATAATATTTATATTAAAAATATTTGAAAACATACATGTAAGTTTTTTTTTATGATGTATGAATAGAGATATGAACAGAAAACGAGAGCAGAGTATTTGGCCTCCACTTATACCAC
This sequence comes from Xerophyta viscosa, assembly GCA_002076135.1. NCBI lineage: Eukaryota > Viridiplantae > Streptophyta > Magnoliopsida > Pandanales > Velloziaceae > Xerophyta > Xerophyta viscosa. The sequence goes on from MJHO01000017.1 coordinate 1,217,064, forward strand.
ATCTACATTTCTAAAATATCAACTCCTGTATAGTCGACTTCCTAAAAATTACTATTTACCTGACTACACCAATTCCTAATTCCTAAATTCACGTCGACAGTGCGCCAGCCGTCGACGGCTGCCATCTACCTACGTTTTAATTATTATAATTTTTAATTTTTAATCATTACAATTTGCAACTGTGTTTCATTATAGAAATTTTGTTACTAACTATATTTTATTGCTGCTGTTCTATTTTTATAACTTTGTTGTTATTTTTTTTAATTATTTTGTCCTGACTGTTATTGAGTTGTATATTTGAATTTGTCTTTGATGTTGAATAATCTTTTATGTAATCTCTGAATAAAAATTTTTTGCCGTGGATATTTCTCCCCCAGCCGAAAATCTTGGCTCCGCCTCTGGTGTTAAACCTGCGGATCTAAGCGGCCTGCTCTGCAAAGACTAAAAAATATTGATTTAAGATAGCCTAAACCCTTCCTTTTTTTTCTCGGAGGATACGTGTTTGGGTTATATTTGGTCGAAATTGATAGGCTTTTATTGGCCATGAACTCCTTAGATCTCATGTTTGGTTTGACTTGATCAGATGTTAGGGATCTCCGCAATGGATACCTCAATATGGTTATCGATTGGGTACCAGGGCTGAAGAACATACGACTCAAAGACTTCCCGAGCTTCATCAGAACCACCGACCGTGATGACATCATGCTCAACTATTTCCTCCACGAGACTAGCCGTGCTTCCATGCCCTCTGCAGTTGTTATCAACACCTTCGACGACCTTGACGTCCCGATTCTCAGCGCCTTATCGTCAATGCTCCCCCCGATATACACCGTCGGTCCTCTACATCTACTCTGCAACCAACAAATCACTCGTGATAGTCCGATATCAACCATTAGCTCAGCACTGTGGAAGGAAGATGCAAGTTGTTTGCAATGGCTTGAAGGAAAGCCACCGGCTTCGGTATTACTAGTGAGCTTTGGAAGCATAACTGTGATGACCGACAAGGAGCTTATCGAGTTCGCATGGGGATTAGCAAACAGTAACTATAGCTTCATATGGGTGCTAAGATCTGATATTGTCAAAAAAGATAGCGGCGGTACTACGAGTACAGGCTTTCTTCCTCAAGATTTCGTAGACGCTACGAAAGAGAAGGGATTGATAGTAGGATGGTGTCCGCAAGAGCAAGTGCTGGCCCACCGTGCAGTCGGAGGGTTTCTGACGCACTCCGGTTGGAACTCGACGTGCGAAAGCATCGCCGGCGGCGTGCCTATGCTGTGCTGGCCGTTCTTTGCTGAGCAGCAAACAAACTGCTGGTATGCATGCACCGTCTGGGAGAACGCAATGGAGATCGACGGCGAAGTGAGGAGGGGGGAAGTGGAGAGGTTGATCAGAGAGCTCATGGGAGGGGAGAAGGGGATGAAGATGAGGAAGAAAGCAATGGACTTGAAGGAGAGCGCAGTTAGAGCCACAAGACCTGGCGGGTCGTCGTTTGAGAATTTTGAGAAGTTGGTCAATAAATTCATAGCAGGACAATATGATTAAATAACTTTGTAGTAAAAAAAGCAGACATACTTGAAGTTTTACTATCTATGCTGCAGTAATAAATTTCATAATTTTCGTCCATCTCTTTAAAATTTATATATTTTGGAAAAGTTTCAAATACAAATTTATTAAAAAATAAATATATTGCTTTATAATTTAAAATACTTTAAAGTTAAATAATTATCAATAAATAATAAATCTTATATACAGGAAAAATAATATTGATACTAGTATATTTATAAGTATTTTATTTAAAAGTAATTTGAGCTACAGATTATATTTGGCGAACAACTTAGCGGGCCTTTAAGGTTACTAGACGGCGCTCATCTCGTATTTGGTCATCGTAACTTTAGACATGCTAACCGGCTTAAATATCTCACCAAATTGGGAGCTTAAGTACCTATTGTGGGCTAGGACGAAAAAATTTCGGATAAATTCAAATCAATCACTTACTTTGCAAATCTTTTTCAAATTAACATATAATAAAAAAATTCAAATCAACCAATAGTAAGTGTTTTAAAATATTTCAGACAATTAAAATAATATTACTAATATACATCATAATATTTCATTCGAGTATTTTAGACGTTACTCATCCCCTTAACTATGAACCTCTTAGCAAACTCACCACTTCCGTCTTAGATACATGTTATATTAATATTTTGGACAAATAATTTTAGTATTATGATATAAATTATAATAATATATGAAATTAAAATTTATGTTATTGTATAAAAAGAAGTGAGGATTAGTGGTGAGAGTTCAAAAATTGATTTAACAAAGAATAGTAAATAAAAAATTTAAAAAAGATTTCTGAAAATTAGTTTTTAAAGTCTTATCGATTTGTTTAATTGTATATTATAAAAAAGATAAATAATTAAATTCTTGATCGTGCTAGGTACTGCTTGAGTGCTTGTTTGACAAGTTTGCTTCGCCGCCGCTATGTGGTTTCAGAGCCTTCTTTGACACGTTGTCTGCCTCAAACTCATACTCTAGGAATGCGCTCTCTCTCTCTCTCTCTCTCTCTCTTAATTTAAAAAAATAAATTCAATTTATCTAAAATAAAATAAAAAACATATATTAAATATACACATTGAATAATTTTATTTGGACTATCTGATATACGTATTTAGATTTTTTTTTCTAATTTTAAAATTTTTTAGCATCTTTGATAGTTAGCATACCATATACGTGGATGTCCGTTTCGGACATTGTACTAATAGTGTATATGATAAAATTTTATTATTCATATTTTTTAATGGAAAAGTGAAAAAAATGTGCTAAAAAAAAAATCTTCCATTTTATAAATTTTATACGAGTATCCCATTCCAACTTAGAATGAGACTAATTTCATTAGTAAAATAAAGCATACTAATTTACGGGTAAAATCATCGTTACTTGAGTTCTTTTGAATGTTGTCACATTCAGGTTTGTCCTGCATTGTAGTCACTGGACCCGGTCAACAAGTATTGAAAAAACCGACTTTGGTATGAACTCCATGCCCTTTTCTTGTTTATATTTTATTCTTCTATGATTTTATAATATATACCGAAACAAATGTGCAAAATCAACTTCGTTTAACAGTTTATCACTGCTAAAAATAGAGCATTTCAGAATTAACAAAAAAGCATGAAACTTAGATTTATAGGTTTACAAGAAATTCTTTTTTCGGATTTGATCTCAGGTAATTAGAAAATAGAAACATGATATCAATTTGACTTTATCCATGATAATAGTACCGTATTTGTGTATGATATATCTTAAAATTTAATTTAAATATAGATATAACATGAATAATTGACAATAAAAGACTAATATTTCTTTTAAATATAAATAAAAGACTCAGTTGTATCAAATAAAAAAGACAATAAAAGACTAATTTTTCACCCAAAAAAAGGACAATAATAGACTCATTTTTCACCAAAGAAAAAGACAAAAAAAGACAACTATTTCGTTTTTATCCCGTCCGTGTTGAGACATCTCACGTGTCTTTCTTTTCTAAACGACAAAAATAAAGTTTCGTGGGAAGAGAATCGAATCACGTTGTTTCTTATCATATCTACATACATTCTTGCATGCCAAGCAACCAATAAGTATTGGTGTCTTCGACTGCCCTCAATCAACGACTAATCGCAAAAAATTGCGAGGGCTGGACAAATAAATCTCAATTATAAATATAAAGCTCAGAAAAGATCCTTAGCAAGAAGATAGATAGAAAATTAGAGATGGGTTCGACTGCAAAGTTACACGCAGTATGCATTCCAGTCCCAGGTCAAGGACACATAACGCCTATGATGAACTTCGCCAAGCTCCTGCACAGCAAGGGCTTCTTCATCACCTTCGTCAACACCGAGTACAACCATCGGCGACTCGTCAAGGCGCACGGTGCCGCAGCCATGCAAGGCCTCCCTGACTTCCGGTTCGAGACGGTGCCCGACGGCCTCCCGCCGAGCGATAACAACGACGTCACCCAGGATGTGCGTGCAGTCTGCGTGGCTGTAATGAAAAATTTTCTGGATCCGTTTCTTGGCTTGCTGAAGAGAATCAAGCTTGAACATTCCTCGGGGTCACTGCCACCGATAACATGCGTGGTTGGCGACGCCAACATGGCCTTCTCGTTTGTAGCTGCAAAGGAGCTTGACATCCCCAGCGTTATGCTCTGGACAGCTAGTTCTTGTGGGTTCATGGCGTATTTGCACTATTCCGAACTAGTCGACCGCGGCCTTGTGCCGCTCAAAGGTAAAGAATATAGACGAAATAGTTATGGTAGCTATGTGTAGTAGTACTCGAATATTTTTTATTGACTAGTCTTCATTGTTGGTATAACATATATAATTTAGATGTTGAAGACCTCAGCAACGGATACCTCGACACGGTGATCGACTGGGTGCCGGGGCTGAAGAACATACGACTCAAAGACTTTCCAAGTTTTATCCGAACAACTGACCGTGACGATATCCTCCTCAACTTCTGGTTCCACCAGATTAGTCATGTTTCCATGCCCTCTGCAATTGTTATCAACACCTTCGACGACCTCGAATGCCCTGTTCTCACCGCCTTATCGACAATGCTCCCTCCGATATACACCTTCGGTCCTCTACCTCTCCTCTGCCGCCAGCAACTCACTCGCGATAGTCCGATATCTTCCATTGGTTCAGCGCTGTGGAAGGAAGACACAAGTTGTCTGCAATGGCTTGAAGATAAAGCAACTGGTTCGGTATTACTAGTGAGCTTCGGAAGCTTAACGATGATGACCAACGAGGAGCTTATCGAGTTCGCATGGGGATTAGCAAACAGCAACTGTTACTTCATATGGGTGGTAAGATCCGATCTTGTTAGGACTTCTCATGCCTGTAGTACGAGTGCAAGCTTTCTCCCAGAAGAGTTTACAGATGCAACGAGAGACAGAGGCTTGATAGTAGGGTGGTGTCCGCAAGAGCAAGTGCTGGCGCACGTCGCCGTCGGTGGTTTTTTGACGCACTGCGGGTGGAACTCGATAACCGAAAGCATCGCCGGCGGCGTGCCTATGCTGTGCTGGCCGTTCTTTGCTGAACAGCAAACTAACTGCTGGTATGCACGCACTATCTGGGAGAACGCCATGGAGATCGGCGGCGATGTGACGAGGGGAGAAGTGGAGAGACTGATCAGAGAGCTTATGGGTGGGAAGAAGGGAATGGAGATGAGAAAGAAAGCAATGGAGTTGAGGGACAAGGCAATTAGAGCAACAAGACCTGGCGGGTCCTCATTTGAAAACCTTGAGAAGCTCATCAATCAGGTCCTTGTCCCAAAACAATGTCTCAAATAATCTTGCCTAGAAAAATCAAGATAAATAATATGTTTAATATTATATTGAATAAGGTCCTTCGACCACTAAGTTAGTAGTAAATTCTTTTTGGATAACTGAATTTGTTTTATTCAAAATTTATATGATAATGTGTTGGGGTTGGAAAAATATGTTTAATTATAATTCCTTCTGCTAATAAAATTGTATAAGTGTATTTTTTAATGATCAAAAAATATTTTTCTAATAAATATTAAATTATTTAAGCAAAACAATCTAAAATTTCAAAAGGTGTTGCGTCAGGGTGGCTATACCTGTAGTGCCCTAAAACAGCGGATAGCGACACAGCATAGTTACAAATCATAGACTTTTAGTGGAAATGCGAGTTCAAGAGTTAGGCTGTGGTGATCGATCATAAACTTGTTTTTGCTTGCTTATCAATACATAAAAAGATTCGGATTTCGTTGTATTGAAATTATATGGAATTTCTTGGCTCTCGTTTGCTTTTAATTAATGTTGACCCATAAAATATTATATTGGTTGAGTTTTTTTAATTTTTCTTTTTTATTTTTCGTCGATGAATCTACTACATAAAAATTGTTGCTTCAGTCATTTTTTTTAATGAATGGAGCGTCACCTTGTATGTCTACAACATTTTGAGGAAAAACAATTGAATTCCAAATTATCCAGCAAACTGCTGCAACGAATATACACCATCACAATCATAAATTATTTTGAATATTTTCCATCTTCCATTCTATTTAGGATCGTGTAGATGGACGAAAATAGATATAATATACTTTTCGGAAGCAGATAATTCTTTTTTGACAAAATTTTGTACAATTAATATTCTATCTTTCACTGCAAGCCAAATAAAAATCTTAATATTCACTAGTATGACAGCTCTCCAAATGTCAGGTGTATAGCAACATTCGACACCACCATTATTCAAAAATTGGTGAAAGTTTTTAACAGAGAATATAGAATCAGTTTTTCATTTCTATTTAACCTTATATTGTCCATCACAAGTAGGGGTGTTCAAACGGTCCGGACCGGACCGGACCGAAGATCGAACTCGAAAGAAAATGAGGACCGCCGACCGGACCGGAATTGGACCGGTTCGGTCTGGACCGAACAGCAAAAGAGCGGGATCGAGCCGGACTGGACAGGTTTGGACCGGTTTAAATCCTACGAGTCGTCCCAATGCGTATGTCGATATGGTTTCGGACCAAAATTGGTTCGGTCCTAAAATAGATCTTATTTAAATTGGTCAAACACACAAATATTAGGACCGGATATTTTTTTAATTGATCAAGTATGAAAATACTAGGCCTAAACCTTATTTAAATCAGTCCTCGATTTTTTCGGTCTTGGACCAGACCGGACCGAGGACCGGTTTATAGCCTATTCATGGACCGTGGACCGGACCAAAGTTTAACCGGTCCGAACCGTACCGGACCGAACCAACCGGTCCGGGCCAATTTTTCGGTCCGGACCGGTATATGAACACCCCTAATCACAAGGCGTAATATTCTCGAGTAAATACAGCGGTTCAATCCGCTCCTCAAGCACCTTATCATCTTCTACAAGCCCACAAGGAATACGCCAAGCAACTTTTTGAAACATTTTAGCCACAGTCATCTCCTTCTTGTTGACCAAATTAAAAAGAGAGAAAAAAACGTTTGTAGAGAGAAATTTCTCCCATACAAAAGTTTTTCCAGAAGTGAGTCTGCCTTTTATTTTGGAAAAAGAAAGAGATGTTTTCATAAAAACTTTCTTGGCTTTAAAAATTTCTTTTCAAAAGAAAGAAGCACCTATTGGATTATCATTTTAAATAAAGAATGCGTCTCTTATAGATATCCATATGATAATGTCCCATCAAATAAGATTGCTCTCATTAAATAAAAGAAGATTTATATTTCGCCATGAAAGAACAAAGAAAGGAATTCAGAATTAGCCGAGAAAACCTTTTAAAAACTGCAAATGATTAAAATATTTTAATAATAAATATTATAAAATCAATAAATCACTGACTTGCCGTGTCAAGCTACAACTCTTATATTTTTTTTCCTGAGGGTCCACTAGAAAATATGAAACAATGAATTTTAGTCCTTGTAAGTTGGAAAGCTGAGGCAGCTAAAGAAATAATAACAACGAATTTTGCATAGCAGACTTTCACAATATGATTTAGTTTGATCTGCCCCTTATCCAATTAACACCCTATTTATTCCTCCTACTTTCCCTCCATCCTCTGTAATGTACAAAATAGAAGATTTGGTACAATATAGGAGTTATTTTGTAATGACTCAGATCTTCTGCCCTATAATTTGAACTTTAAGATTTTACTTATTGCAATAAATTTTTTATTTTTTTTTTTTTTTGAAGATAACGGCGAATTTTGTCGGTGCATTAACCTCCAATATTATTGGAGATTCATTTTTAATCACGATCTATCAATCCGTATTGGAACCAAAATCGCAATAAAAAAGTAAAACTCCGGCATGATATGTTTGGAACAGACGTGGAGTACTTGACGTCATGTCCAGCAATTATATTAACAATTCCAGTAGAAAATTCATTGGAATGTCTAATATCTATTTCAGGACCATCCATGGAATTCGAAGTCTACATGTGCTTCATAATATACATGCCACAATTAGCTTGAAATGCGTGTTACAGTTATCTTAAAATACATGTTACAAATTATTCTTTATTTACAATCCATTATTTTTATGTTTCATAATATCCACAAAGAAATATTTTTGGGAAAAAAAAGTTTAACGTAAAAATTATAAATCAAATTAAAAATTTTATTTATATTCCAAATTTATCCAAAAAAAAATCCATGAGTAGTTTAAATTTCCAAAATCCTATTGGATTATCCACTAACCTATTAAAATTTTGAATCTCAAAATATTATTTAGATTGTTTTTTTTAAACAAACTTTGAATATTAAAGCGGTAGATGCATCGAATTTTTTTTAAAAAAATATTTATATAATAGTTAAAATATTTTTTTATATAAATTTTAGAAATATGCTGATTTATAAAAAGTTTAAAATAATAAACTGATATAATAGATTTGTAAACCGAGGAATGATGTATAATTATCCGTAGAATGAAATATAAAGTTTAGAGATATAAAATGCAATGTTAGAGGTGCACGTGTATAGTAGTAGAGCACAGCTATTTAAATGTTACTGCAAAAAGAAAAGTAAAAAATATCAGGAACAAAAGCTCTCCCTGAGCTGATCTTTCTCCATAACAAGACAAATATATGATCAACTGCAAAATGGAGCCAAGAAAAGATGGGACACATCGACGAGAAGAAAGAAAAAAATTCAGATGGGCGATGCTACTATTGCTTACCGGACTATCGAACAAATCATTAACTCATATAATTAAAAAAAATATTTAAAATATTTTTTAGTTATATTAAAATAAAAATTAGATATATTTAAAAAATTTACAATTTTAATATTAAAAATTAAAAATATTTTTAAATATATATTTGAAGACTTTAAATCTAGTAGTTTTAAAGTAAAATTTAAAATTAGTTTTAAATTCATTAAATTTAGAGTCTTAAAATATATATTTTAATATTAAAATTATAAATTTTATTAATTTCATAAACTTTATGTTAAATTTTTTTAAAAGAATACTTCAAATTTTTTAATTATTTAGATTTTTCTTTTTTTATTCAAAATTTCTAATTATTTAGATTTTAATTATTTTTTTTATTTTGGTGTCGAGTCGGTAAGAAGCATTTGGTCAAATCAGGTTGACAATTATATTAACTTTCCCTAGAACACGGCAAATAAATCTCCGCTTGCTATTTTGTGAGAACATAATCTTAGAAAAGATCGACAACAAGAAAAGATCGACAGCAAGAAGATAGAAAGAAAATTAGAGATGGGTTCAACTGCAAAGTTACACGCAGTATGCATTCCATGTCCAGGTCAAGGACACATAACGCCTATGATGAACTTCGCCAAGCTCCTGCACGGCAAGGGCTTCTTCATCACCTTCGTCAACACCGAGTACAATCACCGGCGGCTCGTCAAGGCGCACGGTGCCGCCACCATGCAAGGTCTCTCGGACTTCCGATTCGAGACGGTGCCCGACGGCCTCCCGCCAAGCGATAACAACGACGTCACCCAGGATGTCCCCTCACTCTGCGCTGCTATCATGAGAAATTTTCTGGATCCGTTTCTCGGCTTGCTAAAAAGGATCAAGCTTGATCATTCTTCAGGATCAGTGCCGCCGATTACATGCGTGGTTGGCGATGGTATCATGGCTTTCTCGTTTGTAGCTGCAAAGGAGCTTGGCGTCCCCAGCGTCATGCTCTGGACTGCTAGTTCTTCCGGATTCATGGCGTATTTGCACTATCGTGAACTAGTCGATCGCGGCCTTGTGCCGCTCAAAGGTAAAGAATATCCACCGATTTTTTTTATTATTATTAATTTTTTTTAATAACGAAGTTGGTTCCTAAACTAATTTCCAAGAATAAGCTATAGTACTATTTATGATCCATATTCGCATTTTTCGTTGTTATTCGGATAAGAAAGTATTATTGCTCTTCGTTGAAAAACTTGGTTATAAAATCGACCAGACCAATCAGTACGACGGGTTGAACCGAGAACAAGATCTCCTTCCGGTTTGGGTTGAACATCTGGCCCGAGTTGGCCGTTGAACCGGAACAACGCCGGTTAAACTTACTGGACTGGCTGGAGAAACCACACCCTGATTGAACATGTTATTAGGTTGTTCAACAAGACTGGCCTGATTTTAAGCCCAAAAAAAAAAAAAAAAAAAAAAAAAAAGCAAAAAAAGACTAGATCTGAATCACTTCAGCGCTGCAGGATATCTCTCTCTCAAATGAATGAAATAGCTACCTGGATTCATGTATTGGTAATTAATTTGGAATTTAATGCATGTTCGATACTTGTATGGGTTCTTTATTTAGTTATGGTGAAAGCACGTCTAATCTGTAGATAATTACAGGATATATCTGCTGTATTTTATGTTATTTTGTTGCTCCAGTGCAAAGAGTACCGTAGAAAAATATAAAATTGATTTAATAACCAAAATAGCCAGCATCAGCTTTTACTATTGCTACATGACCCAAATTTTGATCCAAAATAACCTAGACATAATCCAATATATAATGTGAAAAATGCAACATTTTCATGGAATAGACGTTTTATTCTTGGAGTTTTTATTTATATTAGAACTTGATTTTTATGAGCCTTTTTTTTAAAAAACAATTCTCATGGTTGGTGTAACATAATCCAGATGTTGAAGATCTCAGCAACGGATATCTGGACACGGTGATCGACTGGGTACCGGGGCTGAAAAACATACGACTCAAAGATTTCCCGAGCTTTGTCCAAACCACCAACCGTGACGACATCATGCTCAACTTCTTCCTCCACCAGACTGCCCATGCTACCATGCCCTCCGCAATTGTCATCAACACCTTCGACGACCTCGAACGTCCGGTTCTCACCGCCTTATCGACAATGCTCCCTCCGATATACACCGTCGGACCTTTATCTCTCCTCTGCCGCCAGCAACTAACTCGCGATAGTCCAATATCTTCCATTGGTTCTGCACTGTGGAGGGAAGATACAAGTTGTTTGCAATGGCTTGAAGGTAAAGTACCTGGTTCGGTATTACTAGTGAGCTTCGGAAGCATAACGATGATGACCGACGAGGAGCTTATCGAATTCGCATGGGGGTTAGCAAACAGTAACTATTGCTTCATATGGGTGGTAAGACCCGATCTTGTTAGGAATTATGATGGTTGTACTAATAGTGCAAGCTTCCTTCCACAAGAGTTTACAGAAGCAACGAGGGACAGAGGCTTGCTAGTAGGGTGGTGCCCGCAAGAGCAAGTGCTGGCGCATGCTGCCGTCGGTGGTTTTCTGACTCACTGCGGGTGGAACTCGATTGTCGAAAGCATCGTCGGCGGGTCCCGATGTTGTGCTGGCCTTTCTTTGCGGAGCAGCAAACGAACTGCTGGTATGCATCCACTGTTTGGAAGAACGCCATGGAGATCGGCGACGAGGTGAAGAGGGGAGAAGTGGACAGACTGATTAGAGAGCTTATGGGTGGAAGGAAGGGAATGGAGATGAGAAAGAGAGCAAGGGAGATGAAGGAGAGTGCAATTAGAGCAGCAAAATCTGGCGGATCGTCATTTGAAAATTTTGAAAAGCTCATCAATCAGGTCCTTGTTGCAAAAGATTGATGTAAAAGTCAACAAGCGATAATAGTTTTTGACTTATTTTATAGAACTGCATTATTTATGATCATGTTATAACTTCTGTCTTTCAAGTTTGCTAGAAAGTTTGAATAAGTTCCTTACTCTATCAATTTAGTCCTATAGTTTGATTATATAAAAGTTTAATAAAATTTTAAAAAAAAAGTTTGGAGATTTGACTCGCTACAAAATTCACATGATTTCACATGAGTAATGGTAATAACAACAACATACATGTCATATGAAGTCCTAGTTTGATTTCCGGAAAGCAGATTTAAGGGGATTTTCTTCATCGGCAAAGGCGACATATACACCACCAAATCCGGTCGAGCGATATGACATGCGCCTCGTCGCAAATTCAAAGCCCACGGACGGTCATATGATGGAAAATGTGCAACGTAAACGAGTTTCAGTTGGAGTTGTTAATATAATGATGGAATAGGATGTCAGTACTCCATACCTGGCTCGGATTGTATACTAGAACGGAATTTTACTTTCTAGCAGCGTTTGAACTCAACTTCGCACTGGTTTATCATGGTTAAAAATAGTGTCTTATAGTAATATCATCGGGTTCTCGAAAAAAACAAACATACACCACCAAGGTGAAAAGGAAGGGGAGCTGTTTCAACTCTAAACAGAACCACGAATTAGGAGACCTCACGCATTGATGATTCTTCCCCTGGTTCAGGCCACATAAACCCCCACCTTGATCTTTCTAACTTCCTCCACCACAGAGGCCTACATCGCCTTCGTAATCACTGACTTCAGCCACCAACTGATAACAAGGTCCAAAAGGATTGATGCCTTGATAATTTTCAGACAGTTTGCAGTTTGAAACCATCCCCGATAGTCTCTCTTCTTCAGATCGTGATAGATCAGATTATGTCACAAAGCTACAGTTGGCGACCTATAGCAATTTTACTGTTCCAATTTAAAATCTTTGCTAGGGCTCTACAAGTCTCCGATATTATTGAAAATATTATTTTCTAATCACGATCCATCAATTCGTATTGGACCCGAATCGAATTAAAACACTATTGGATTATCCACTGCCCATCAAAATTTTGAAACTCCAAATACTATTTAGGAGTTTTTTTTATCAAACATTGAATATCAGAGTGCTAGATGCATAAAAAAATTTTTTATTATATTTAACATGCTTTTTAAAAAATATTTATATAGTAATTAAAATATTTTTTATATGAATTTATAGAAATATGCTGGTTCCTAAATAATTTGAAATAATAAACTGATATTTAATATATTTGAAAATCGATGAATGATGTATAATTATCTGTAGAATGAAATATAAAGTTTTAGAGATATAAAATGCTATGTAAGAGGGGACGTGTATAGTAGTAGTGCACAGCTATTTAAAAGTTATTGCGCAAAAAAAGAGTAAAAAATATCAGGACACAAAAGCTCTCCCTGAGCTGATCTTTCTCCATAAATGAGACAAATATATCATATATGATCAACTACAACACGGAGCCAAGAAAATATGGGACACATCGACGAGAAGAAAGAAAAATATCAGGTGGGCGTTGCCACTGTTGGTAACCGGACAATCAAAAAAATTGTTAATTCATATAATTAAAAAAATATTGAATATATTTTTAAAAAATATTAATATATATAATAAATAAATTATATATATATATATATATATATATATATATATATATATTATTTATTTAATTTATTTTAAAGAGAAGAAAGAAAAAAAAAATCAGGTGGGCGCTGCCACTGTTGCTAACCGGACAATAAAAAAAATTTGTTAATTCATTTAATTTAAACTATTGAATAATTTTTTAAAGATAATATATATATATATATATATATATTATATATATATATATATATATATATATAATATTATAGATTTATAATTTTTATAATTAAAAAATTTAAAAAATATTTTTAAATAGATATTTTTAGATTTTAAATATAACAATTTTATAAAAAAATTAAATTTATTTTTAGATTCGTTAAATTTTGGAGGCTTAATATATATATTTAGAATTACCTTCAATTATTAAAATTATAAATTTTATGTAATTTTTTTTTTTTTTTAAAAATACTTCAAATTTTTTTCAATTATTTAGATTTTTGTTCTTTTTGACGCCCAGTCGACAAGAAGTATTTTTTTTAAAATCAGGATGGCAATTATATTAACTTTCCCTAGAACACGACACATAAATCTCCCCTTGATATTTTGTTAGAACATAATCTCCGCTGTATATAAAGCTTAGAAAAGATCGACAGCAAGAAGATAGAAAGAAAATTAGAGATGGGTTCACCTGCAAAGTTACACGCAGTATGCATTCCATGTCCAGGTCAAGGACACATAACGCCTATGATGAACTTCGCCAAGCTCCTGCACGGCAAGGGCTTCTTCATCACCTTCGTCAACACAGAGTACAATCACCGGCGGCTCGTCAAGGCGCACGGTGCCGCCGCCATGCAAGGCCTCTCGGACTTCCGATTCGAGACGGTGCCCGACGGCCTCCCGCCGAGCGATACACAACGACGTCCCAGGATGTCCCCTCACTCTGCGCTGCTATCATGAGAAATTTTCTGGATCCGTTTCTCGGCTTGCTAAAAAGGATCAAGCTTGATCATTCTTCGGGATCAGTGCCGCCGATTACATGCGTGGTTGGCGATGGTATCATGACTTTCTCGTTTGTAGCTGCAAAGGAGCTTGGCGTCCCCAGCGTCATGCTCTGGACGGCTAGTTCTTCCGGGTTCATGGCGTATTTGCACTATCGTGAACTAGTCGATCGCGGCCTTGTGCCGCTCAAAGGTAAACAATATCCACATATTTTTATTATTATTATTATTTTTTTTTTTTAAATCATGAAGTTGGTTCCTATTTATGATTATGATAAGCTATAGTACTATTTATGATCTAATTTCCAAGTATAAGCTATAGTACTATTTATGATCCATGTTCGCATTTTTTGTTGTTATTCCGATAAGAAAGTATTATTGCTCTTCGTTGAAAAAATTGGTTGTGAAAATCGACCAAACCAATCAGTACGATGGGTTGAACTGAGAATAAGATCTCCTTCCGGTTTGGGTTGAACGTCTGGCCCGAGATGGGTTAAACTTACTGGGCTGGATGGAAAAACCAGACACCCAAATTGAACATGTTATTAGGTTGTTCAACAAGACTGGCCTGATTTTAAGCCCAAAACCAAAAAAAGCGAAAAAAAAAAAAAAAGAAAAAAAAAAGAACAACAGAGACTATATCTGAATCACTTCAGCGCTGCAGGATATCTCCCTCACAAATGAATAAATTAGCTCCCTGGATTTCATGTATTGGTAAAATTTGGTATTTAATGAATGTTCAATACTTGTAAGGGTTTTTTATTTGGTTATGATGAAAGCACGTCGAATCTGTACATAATTACAAGGATATATATGCTGTATTTTATGTTATTTTGTTGCACCAGTGCAACGAGTACCGTAGAAAAATATAAAATTGATTTAATAACCAAAATAGCCAGCATCAGCTTTTACTATTGCTACATTACCCAAATTTTGATCCAAAATAACCTAGACATAATCCAATATATAATGTGAAAAATGCAACATTTTCATGGAATTGACGTTTAATTCTTGGATTTTTTTTTTTTTAATTTATAGTAGAACTTGATTTTTATGAGCTTTTTTTTTTTTAATGTTCATGGTTGGTGTAACATAATTCAGATGTTGAAGATCTCAGCAACGGATACCTGGAAACGGTGGTCGACTGGGTACCGGGGCTGAAAAACATACGACTCAAAGATTTTCCGAGCTTTATCCGAACCACCAACCGTGACGACATCCTGCTCAACTTCTTCCTCCACCAGACTACGCATGCTACCATGCCCTGTGCAATTGTCATCAACACCTTTGACGACCTCGAACGCCCGGTTCTCAGCGCCTTATCGGCAATGCTCCCTCCGATATACACCGTCGGACCTTTACCTCTCCTCTGCCGCCAGCAACTAACTCGCAGTAGTCTGATATCTTCCATTGGTTCTGCGCTGTGGAAGGAAGATACAAGTTGTTTGCAATGGCTTGAAGGTAAAGCACCCGGTTCGGTTTTACTAGTGAGCTTCGGAAGTATAACGATGATGACCGACGAGGAGCTTATCGAATTCGATGGGGGTTAGGTTTTTAATATCAGTATGGGTGGCTAAGACTCCGATCTTGTTAGGTAAATTAGAATGCAAATTTACTAATGTGCAAAGCTTCCTTCACAAGAGTTTACAGAAGCAACGAGGGACAGAGGCTTGCTAGTAGGGTGGTGTCCGCAAGAACAAGTGCTAGCGCACGTTGCCGTCGGTGGTTTTCTGACTCACTGCGGGTGGAACTCAATAGTCGAAAGCATCGTCGGCGGCATCCCGATGTTGTGCTGGCCTTTTTTTGCGGAGCAGCAAACGAACTGCTGGTATGCATCCACTGTTTGGGAGAACGCCATGGAGATCGGCAGCGAGGTGAAGAGGGGAGAAGTGGACAGACTGATCAGAGAGCTTATGGGTGGAAGGAAGGGAATGGAGATGAGAAAGAGAGCAATCGGAGTTGAAGGAGACTCGCAATTAGAGCAGCAAAACCTGGCGGATCGTCGTTTGAAAATTTTGAAAAACTCATCAATCAGGTCCTTGTTGCAAAAGATTGTCTCAAATAATAATCTTGCCTAGAAAAGTCAACGAGAGATAATAGTTTTTGGCTTATTTTATAGTACTGTATTATTTATGATCATGTTATAATTTCTGTCTTCCAAGTTTGCTGGAAAGTTTGAATAAGGTCCTTGCACTATCAGTTTAGTCCTGTAGTTTGATTATATGCTCACATATGTAAAGATGGTGCTGGTTTCCGCTTACATTTTTTTTTTTTCTTTGTTGGCCTTTCCTCATCAATGCAGTTAAGGTTCACCTATAAAATAAAATTAAAAACAGAAGTTCGGAGATTTGACTCGCTCCAACTTTCGCATGATTTCACATGACTACTGATATAACAACAACTGTACATGTCATATGAAGTCCTAGTTTGATTTCTTAAGGGGATTTTACTCATCGGCAAAAGCGACATATACACGACGAAGTCCGGTCGAGCGATATGACGTGTGCCTCGTCGCAAATTCAAAACCCACGGACGGCCATATGATGGAAAATGTGTAACGTATGCGAGCTTCAGTTGGAGTAGGTAAATATAATGACGAGGTAAGATGTCATTACTCCGTGCCTGGCTCGGATCGTACACCAGGACGGAATTTTACTTTCTGGTTGCTTTTCTAGTCAAATACGCATGATTGATCTTGGTTAAGAATAGTGTCTTACAGTAATATCATGGGGTTCTCAAAAAAAAAAAAAAAAAAGCAAATATACAGGTCAGAAAGACCTGAATGCACTGAATGTTGAAGTACTGAATGCACTGAATGCCTATGTTTCAGAAAATACATGCCATAGGTCCATTGCCCCTACTGGCAAATCAGGTCAGAAAGAACAAGTTAGATTCAACGGGGTTGAGCCTCCGGGAAGAAGACTTTTGCTGCATGGAGTGCTTGAGCAGGTGATAGAATTTGCTTGGGGGCTTGCAGACAGCAGTCCCCCCATTCTTGATGATAAATTGGCGTGATCTCGTAGCTGACTCACCGTTTACTTTGCCCGATAACTTCACCATGGATACCAAGGAGAGGAGCTTCGTTGTTAGTTGGTGCCCGCTGCTTGTACGGGCCGCGGTTCAGCCTGCTGGCCACGGGATTGTTTTGCATCTCTGTCTATTAGACAAAACTATAATTGGGCACATGAACCAAGTTTACTGCTCCATTGCAACTGGTTTCTGATAATAATTATGAATAAAAGTTGAGTAAATAACAAAATAGAACAATTACGACCCGGATGATGAATCAATATCAAGAATTCAAATTTTTGGAATTAATAAGAAATGCATCGAGCTGATGTCCGAAAAATGTCATTAAAAGAATTGATTAAAAAAGGGTGAAAAACAAAAATTTCAAGTTGATTAATGCATGATGTTGATATTGATCCTCTGGTCAAGTCTTCATCTTAAAAATTGGTTTTTTTTTTAATCTTTTTTCTTTGGCAATGCTAGAGAAAATAAGCTTCTTGCTTCTGCTTCCATAAATCCAACTTATTCGTTTCCTTTCAAGTGCCTCTGCTTCATATTCATTCTAAGCATTTGGGCTCTCAGCGTCTGTTGAGGACTCTTGAGGGTTTTGTGAATCTGAAAATAAATCCATGCAATAGAATTTAGTCTATAACCAAGTGATTATAACACGAAATTTCAAAAATATATTTTAAAATTTTTTTCCTCTGCATACATAAAAAAAAAAAGCTAAAAGTTTAATTTCAAAAATTACAAACAAAATAGTATAACCCGTTAGAAATTGAAACATATAGCACTACCCTGCTACATTGTGCTCTGAGGATTCGGATTCGGATTAGGAGCATCTCTCTGGTTAGAACCAAGTAGAAATAGTTGCGGGAGAGTTTTAGCTCCAGAAAAATATCTGGGTTCTAAAAAACCTTTAACATTTGCCTTTTAGATGCCCAAAATGCCTTCAATAATCGGTTGAAACTTCTATCTTATAAAATGAAAATCTAATGTTCGAATCATGCAAAACGCTCTCTAATGGGTGTGGAGAGATTCATATCCTCCTATCTCATAAGGTGAAACGAGCTTGTCCATGCTAAAAGACCTGCTCACTTCGGGTGATCGAATAAGGACCACTTTTATCCGTAGATTTATTTGGTATAAAGGAAACCCTGACCATGGATTTTTAACATCTCCAAAAAAAAGGGCTGGCCCCGGACATTATTTTCCTACAAGAATCTTGTAAAAATGACCTTTGAACATACTATCCCAATTAATGAGAATTTGTTAGAAGGAGATCTTTTTTCAAAAAAAAGAGATATTTGTAAAGCAGGTGAACCAATATCTTATGAAAGAGCTACTCCTGTAAATAATACATGGTAAATTTTCAACTTTTTAGAAACATTCTTTATTTTTGTTTTTATAAACTAAAATATTGGGTCTAATTTATCCAATATGGTCTAATGTGAAAATTAGGAGAGGGAGGGAGGGGGTGGAATTAACCCTAAAAAAATGCAAAATTAAGAAAACAGCATGGAAATAACCAACCATCTCCTGTTCCTTTTGAGTAGCAGCAAAATTCCTGCTACTCGTTTGACTCACCATTGTTGTTCTGAGCTTGACTTTGCCTTGCATGGGGTGGGGGTTGGAGTTGGAAGCCATGAGGTAAAGATGATAGAGGAAACGAAGAGCCCTCTGCATTCCCTCCTTGGTGGTATTGGATATATCGCGGACGTTGGGCCAACCCGGGCCTAGTGGGCTGCAGCCCGTATCCGAAAGGGGATAGTGAATATGGGCCTTGTGGGGATGAACCCGGCCCGTACATTTGATGGTAGTATGGGTGTGGAAATTGAGGGTTATATACTGCCTGCATCCAAGGGGAAAAAAAGGAATAATGTAAAAAACAAAATTATACTTTTTCAAACTCATACAATCAACCCCTACCTTTTCATGATAAATAATTAATTTAAAACACATGTGTATACATATTTCTTCAAAAGATTACCAAAAAATAAAATTCGATGTGCCGTATAATTTTTGTATCGAAAGTTCATCCAAAAATTACGTTTAAATAGGTATTTTATGGTTCCCAAGTCTTTCTTGGTAACAAAAATTTTGGAGTCTCAAAATATCTATCTAAAGATATTTTTATAAAATATATATATATATATATATATATAAAGCATAAAAATATATTTATTTTATATTTAAAATATTTTTTTAAAAATACTTATATACGTGTTTTGTAGTGATTTTTAAGTTTTTAAAAAAGTAAGAACAGCATGAATTTTTTCGACAAAAATCCAAAAAAAGAGAATTGTATACTATGCATGTAGTTATTGAGAGAAAGATAGTATCTCAACCTGTGGATAGCCTCTATAATCCGTTGTATAGGTCATGTATCTGTGAATTGCATGAGAAATAAAATGAGATGAGTTTGTTTACAAAAATCATATCAATTATACATATGCATAAATTTTTTAAGAAATAAATCGATAGAGGACTCGAGCTCGACTTGTTGCACTTATGGTGCTTTTATTACTTGCACCATGGACTTTTATGGGAATATAAATGCAGCAAAACATGTCCAAGGGATGAGATCTAATGCAACCCTTTATTATGGATATAATCCCAAACAACCTTTGACTCTTTCTGGTGCTGCGCTGCTTAAAACAAGGGTCCATTACTAAAGTTGTTGCGATAAATAAAAAATAAAGAATAAAAAATAAAAAATTGTAAATAGCATTCATAATTAATACCATGATATAGATGCATGGCGTTAAAATCATTTTAAAAATGAACAATAGCGAATCCAAAGCACATTTCAGTTACCCACTAATAGTCAAGAATATTATGAAAAAGAACATTCAAGAATATAAAAATCAAATTTTAAATAAGGTGGTAGTTACTAAAAGAATATTGCCATTGTCCCCGACCCTTAACCCGAAAAATAGCCGATTTGTATTTTTTTCGCACTTCTGAATCATCGTTCAGACTATTTTCGGTTATTTTATCGGACCTAATAATGTTTCTATTACTAAAATAGTCATTATTTATTTAAAGTTAACATCCCCTAGGTGGTTGCCACGTCAAATCACAATATTGTAACTCAAAGATTCTATCAAAGTGGCCTTGGCTTCAAGATTCTGTCCATTGGGATCCTCTCAAGATTCAATGCATGGGGATCCCCTAATTTGGTGTGTAAGGACACATTAATTTTGTTGTGAAGTCCGAAACAAACAGCCAAGCATCTGGTGCACTATAATGGAGCAACAGACTGGACCACACCACCAGGCCAATTTATGGATGTCCCCATTGGCTCACTCTCACTTGGTGTGGGTCCATCAATTTATGCTTCAATCAGTTTTTTTTTTTTTTATTAATAAAAATATATAATTCTGTTGGTTCAGGTTGAAAAAACCTATATATATATATATATATATATATATATATATTAGGAGTGAATATATAAGAATCAAAAGATGCCGCATGTAATACCTACAATTATAGTATTCAATGCCACTACCGCGGCTACAATTTTAAGATTTCACAGGCGGATGACGCACCGTGATGCGTGAGACAAAAATAACTACATATTATTTTTAGGTTTATAATTAGAAAAATTTATAATTAGAAAATATTTTTTATTCAATCCATTACGTATTATATTTTTTTCTGAAGATAATAAAAAAATAGGTCTTAAACAAATCTAGAATATAAATTCACAAATAAAAAGAATTCTAACATGAAAATCATATAAAAAATATATAAGATTAATAAATTGGTGATTTATAAGTTTCTATATTATATATGCCATACAATACTTATAATAATTAATTGTATATAATATAAACTTACTTTAGTTACTAAATCGTTATAATAAAATATAAGATACTTCTAAATACTATTCTGACGGTTTAGTATTATATATTAAAAAAAAAAATGCAAAATCTGATACTAGTAGAAACTATTGTTTTGTTGCTAGGACTTACCCGTAAGGAGGATAGTAGACAGGTGCCGGAGGGACCATCTGTGCTGGGCCTCTGCCATATTGTGGGCCTCCACCTTGTTGTGGGCCCTGATTTCGACCCACTTGTCCCAAGCCTGCAGCTGCACAGTACAAAATTGTAACATGACTTACAAATTTAATTTGGCGAATAAACAAATTAAGATAAAAGGAAGACAAAATATGTAGGGGTGCATGATTTTATCTTTGATTTGTGACAATTTAAAATGATTAAAATATCAAATTTTAAATCATCGATTTTGACTTTTTCTTAAATTTGAAATAATAACAATGAATGGTACAATATTTCCATCCTAAAACCCATCAATAGAACTCATCCTAACCGCTCAACTATCCCTATGTTGCCATATAGCACTTCTATATATATATATATATATATATATATATATATATATATATATATATATATATATATATATAATCCTTATAAATAACATCATGAATCAGTTAATTAAATCTTTTTACATAAATTCTAAGAAAAGTAGTTGCCTTTGCAAGCTTTTTTTTCATGCGAGCTTTCGTCCACCTGTTGACAGATATATTTGAGCTTATTTAACATTTCATAAAAAATGTAGCTTGAATGTTAGATAAAATATTTTATACAGTACATAACTATAGCTATAGATCCTATATAACCAAAATGCTCTAATATTTTCTTTAGAGAAAACTACTAGAAATAAACAAATAATATTAGTTCAAAATAATGTTAGGAATGAAATATCATATAATTACCGAAATTATATTTTTGTATAATTTAACTAATTAGGATAATTGTCAGACTCAAATTTGATGACTAATATTTAAATTAATTTTGTTATCTATAATGTTAGGCTAATAACAATATAAGTACATTAAGATAATAATAATATATGTATATTATAAACTATTATAGTATTTAGGTATTTCCTCATCATATAGTCCACATGCCACCCCAATATGACAACCGCAACCCACGTTACTTGATGCAGTAGCCTGATCCATTGAGCTGTCCACTAGTGCTAAACTAGGGTTGGCAAACCATCAGTGGGCCCACCGATGTCTTTTGATGAGCTGGCTTTTTCTTTATTATATTTTTGGGTCACCCAATATTCCAAACTTAATTATTACCATTAATTAATTAATTATTTTTTTTCCACTTAAACAATATCATTAGTTATCTCAACAAGCATTGGTTTCTTCCTCTAGTAAGCAAAAACATACCTCTAGGCGGCGACTGTCGCGGCGGCCGACCGAGGGCTGCGATGTTGCAATTGGCTCTTCGTCCGTCGATCATTGGGTTTGGATTTGCCACTGCCAGTCTTGCGGATTCCGGCTCGCGAAAAGTTACCTATTCTCAAAGAAGTCAGCAAAATTCATTTTCAAAATATAAATGGACATTTTCTCTTCATAATTATTATGATCGGAATGATCTAACATTTTAATTTATAACGAACATCCACTTTCATAGAAAACGAATAGAATGATCATATTTGCAATTTTGTACTCTATATAATTTAAAATATATTTTTATGCTTATTTAGTTCAAAATGACAAATTATCTTTATTATTTTTTGTAAAAAAAAAAACAGTGAACTCGAATATATTAGTTTCTTCGTTTCTCACGGTTAAAAGGACACAAAAACGTCCGTTTTAATTAGGGGATTCATTTTTGCGATTTTAGATTATTGACGACGTAAAATGCATATACCCCTAAAACAATCATCACATCAAATCCCATCAAAAATAAAGCTACATGAACTAAGGAGCAACTTGTAGCAATGCAATGGCAACTTGCAGCCCAACAGGAATCCATATTAATAATCTTAAAAATCATCATCAATAATTATTAACTAATTATTATGAGATCACGAAGAAGAAGAAGATGACGCAGAAGAAGATGAAAAAAAAAAGCTTACAAATCCATAGCCCTTGGATCGACCGGTGTTTTTATCAGTGATGATGACGGCCTCCAAGATTTCTCCGAACTGCTCGAAGTATCGGTGCAGCTCCTCCGTCGGTGTCTCCCAAGCTAACCCTCCGACGAACACCTTCGTCAGCGTCGTCTCGCCGAACCTCGATCTGTAACTCCCCCCTCCTGTTGACGACGATGAAGAAGCCATCTCTCTCTCTCTCTCTCTCTCTCTCTCTCTCTCTCTCTCTCTCTCTCTCTCTCTCTCTCTATGGTCAAAGGAGATTACAGGCTTATTTTTATGCTTCTAACTATATACGCAGAGCTAGATAAGAAAGGTGAAGCAGTAGAGACTTTCTTCGTCTTCTTGATCTTCTACAGTAGACTCCATGAAAGTACTTTCTCGATCTTTAATAGAGCCTGCTAAGAAGCTCCATGAAAGTTGGTTGGTCTCTCCAGTCAATTAAGAACAATTTTTTTTATTTTTCCTTTTTTTTCTTCAAAAGAAGAATTAAGGAGTTGGAGATTGGGGGTTTGGATGTCGAATGACAGCTGCAAAACAAAGAGCTCACAAACACCACCTGGCCTTCCTCCTCTGTCCTCCATGTCTCCCTTCCCTTAAACTACATATTTTTAATACATATGGTAATACTTTATTCAATGGGTCTAATTACTTGTTTTGACCTCGTCTAGGGTGACCTTGCCTAGTGATTGAAAGGTCAGAATTTAAAGATAATTACATTGAAATTCTTACATATTATTTAAATTCTTTTATCTTTTTAATTTTAAATTTTCTTAATATTTTTTAATATACTTATAATATTTTTTAACTATTTTTGATAACTCCAATACATATCCGATATATTGCACTTTAACATCTTTTAGTAAATAACATCTAATTTTTGACATAATTCTGTTAAAAAATAATACATCGATACTTTTCCAATAACTGTTAACATCTTTTTAATAACTTTGGATATCTTACACAAAAAGATCTCATTATATTTTTTTTTAAAATAGAATTGCGGTGCAAGA
Source organism: Xerophyta viscosa (assembly GCA_002076135.1). Lineage (NCBI taxonomy): Eukaryota > Viridiplantae > Streptophyta > Magnoliopsida > Pandanales > Velloziaceae > Xerophyta > Xerophyta viscosa. The sequence goes on from MJHO01000017.1 coordinate 1,241,202, forward strand.
CAAATCGTTAGTTTGGACTGCAATACAAGTTTCCCAAGAATTTATTCAATACTAGTATTTTATAACTTGATTTTAATGATATAACTTAAATAAATAATTTTAATTTTAAAAAAAAATGATAAAGAACGGGGATTCCCTTTTCCTGCCGGATCACTGCAAGGGATATGAAGAAGGAATTTTCCTCCTCATCGGCAATGGAGATGGGAACGAACAATGGTTATTAAGTTTAGAATCAGAGATAGAAAATATATAATTGAGATTATATAATTTCCTATCATTTCCTTCGTTGACATCCGTACATGTTAGAGGGCTAATCAAAATTCAGTCTGTTTGTGCTTATGTGGCAAATCGACGGGTATGACAATCCAATAAAAGGATAACTTGGTCTACATTAATATTGTTTATACAAATAAATATCAATCTAATTAATTAGCAAAATTTAATGTTTAAAAAAATTGAGATTTATTTTTTATAAAGAATATATCAGATATTCGAATCACATCAATATCTGATTAAAAAAGTCTACCGTCATTGCTTAGCATTCGATTTAAATGTATAATTAAAGTTAAATTCAGATTAAAAAATATTGTTTATTGTCTAAGCACTTTCGGCAGTTATATGGCTTTTATAAGTTGACTTACCCAAAAACGAGTCAACAACTAATAAAAGGGTACATTTATGTAAATTTCGTCGAAGTTGAATACTTGTCATTATGCATTCGAAACTGTTTCCATTGTTATGTTAATAACGAGAGAAAAATCCGTCCTTATTAGATTATTTTATTAATATAATAATTTAATTGTATTGTAATTTTTAAACCGTTGTCATAAAGTAGAATTACACATACTTCAACTGTCAGACTATATTAGAGCTAAAATGGAAATTAACAAATATTCAACCAATTAATTGTCAAATAGACCAAACCTTGGATGAGTTACTATTTACTAATAGCCAAAAAATAATAATCATGACCTGCTGCTAACTATTAAATAACAATATAATTTTTAAAATTAATGTAAAAAAATCACAATAATAAATAAACTTACGGATATCACCAAATTTATACTCTAGTAATCGTAAGTCTAATTTTTTTGATCTAAACAGGTCGGAAGATCCATACACAAAATAATAATAACAACAAAATGAGAGTTTTGTTGGCTCTTAAGTGGCTTGTAGTCAGGAGAGGAGTTTGGAGATGTGGAATATATATATATATATATATATGCATATGATGGAGTCACGAATTAACCAAGGATGAGGTATCATCCGTCCGTTTATGGCGACTTAACATGGTGACTCTGCATTCTATATTTTGAGAAATCGGGTATCTAATTAGAAGAAGAGCAATTAGGGTTTAAGACGGCAAATTTACGCAGGTATATATATCGAGAATCTAGCCATAAAACGACAGATTTTGTACTCGACTATCTCCCATCGGGTATAGTAACAAAAAGCGTTCTCCCTTCATATAGGCATTTTTGCCAAATCACATAAACTCTGTGTGTTTTGTGATTGTTTTTCGTTCATCGTACTCTAATTTCTAAATCCAGCAAATCCCGAACTATCATTTGACACCGTCATGTGGAGAAGAAGACGTTGAAGCGATGGCCAATCAGAGACATGCAACGCAAAACGGTTCAGCAATGAATAGTATTCCTGTGAGTGATGGTGGAGCGGAACTCCAGAACCTAGTCAGAGCAACCCGTGGACGTAGACATCTTCGCCGAACCACGTAAACTATGTGTTTTTTATAATAGTTTTCCGTTTATCGTAGGCTAATTCCTAAATTTAACAAATTTCGAACCATCAATATATATATATATATATATATATATATATATATATAGAGAGAGAGAGAGAGAGAGAGAGAGAGAGAGAGAGAGATGGGATCGTCTGTGGTTTAACCACAGACGATCCCCTGTGGTATGAAATCTGGGCCGTTAATCGGTCCAGCGCGTATCACGAGATTTTTTATTTAAACTTTCGTCGACTTATTTGACCTAATTTTATACATTTTTATGAAACGTTATGAACTACAAAGTTGTAGATTTTGATGTGATCTACAATTTCGTAGTTCAAAATATTTCGAAAAAATATCAAACAATGTGTCAAAATGATGATTAAAATTTTTTATCATCATTTTGACACAATATTTGATATTTTTTCGAAATATTTTGAACTACGAAATTGTAGATCACATCAAAATCTACAACTTTATAGTTCATAACTTTTCATAAAAATATATAAAATTAGATCAAATAAATCAACGAAAATTTAAATAAAAAATTTCGTGATACGTGCTGGACCGATTAACGGTCCAAATCACGTCCACAGGACAGGCGATCTCATCTCGAGAGAGAGAGAGAGAGGGGTAAGTGCGCTTCTGTCCAGTGGATCTCAATAGATGTCATGGATGTATTACTTGGATGCGTGTTGCTCGAGTCATTAAGTTGGACTTAAGTAATATATTAAAGTTCTTCAAGGAGACCCTTGATTATGTAAACCAGTATATTATGATTATTATTATTGTTCGATATAGCACTGGATCAGGCTCACCATGATAGCAAAGAGCAAGATGGAATCATTCTCGTGGTATAGATTGAGGCTAACGCCGGAGATCTCGTTTCAGTCCGAGGTCTCATGTTATAATAAAGTAGCGGAACAGTCAGTTGATCTTAGAGAATGAGCTGTTCATAGATACCCACAATGGAACACGTGGAGGGTTATGAATACGCTGATCCGCTCATTCGAAGCTTACATAGATCTATTTTTTTTTTAACCTTTTTGATAGATACGAGTAATGCTATAAATATCATGTACAATCACACGAAAAAAATATTTCTTTTATCTTTTTTTTTACTATTTTGAGGAGAGTTAGACAAACTTAGTCCGAGGCTCCGTAGGACCTCGGACCCAAACCTACTAAGGAATCTATATATATATATACTATATATATATATATATATATATTATAAACTCTAATGGTATTAAGTAGTTTGAGCGTCCATATTGACACTTCTCTATAACTCAATAATATTATGCCAATTATGGCGTCCACTTACATGACATGTGTCACTTAAATAATAACTATATAATTAATCATATATTTAATGAGAGTTTGTATTCAATACATACTTAATGTATTATCTTAATAAACTCTTATTACAAATATAAAATAACTAAAGTATATTTTGATAAAATATTAGTTTTTATATTAAAGATAACTTATAATAATTTAGAGAATTTTGAGAAGGTTCATTATTAAATTCTTAATAATATAATATAATTATATCTGAACATAGTATACAAATGCGGTGCTCAAAGTCCGTACATTATTTGGTATGGTAATAAAATTTTTAAAAGGTGTTTCATTATCAAATATAAATCGTATATATTATCATTATAACGAATTATATGCAAATGGTGGTTTCAATAGTCTAACTTTAGGATTACCAATTTGGTTATTTTTTAATTATATGTGATAAAGTATAGTAATTCAATTATTTAATAAAAAATAATATCTTATATAAAAATTAATATATTTAAAATAAATAAATAAATAAATAAATATAATATATATATATTATATATATATCACCACCATTTCACGTCACTCAAATAACTTTATTATTTATATATACTTATATATCTATATATATATACCACCATTTACGTCACTCAAAATAACTCTAGTTATTTTATATATATTATATGGTAATTATTTTGCTCTAATAATATAACAAATAAAATATAATATTTTAATAAAAAAAAATATTAATTTATATATTAAAATAAAAAAAAATTAATATTATTATTTTATATTGGTGACTAATAACCGTGCATCATACGGGTTCAAAACTAGTTATAATTGAATGTTGGTAATGGTCAAGTAAATAAAGTAAATATAAATGTTGTGAAAACGAGAATAGATAGGAATCTGCACTACTACGTTGGTAGTGGAAATAGCTAGAGAGGGAGGTCTTTGTGGGATCAATGGTGTGGGCTGGATTCTATCAATTAAAGCCCATTTAGTGACCAGTAGAGGTTATAAGGTCATGGGCCAAAGGCTCGATATAACCCTTCAAAGACTGGAGATAGCATATACTATTATCCAGCATTTTGATCCACGAAGCTCTCCGCTGCGTCTCCCATGGCGACGGGCGACGTGATCCCGGTGGTCGACCTTCGCCCCCTCTCCCACTCCGAGATCTGCGCCATCGCAGCGTCATCCGCCGCCTCCTCCGCCGCCATATCAGCCCTCACCGAACTCGATGCCGCCGCTCCGAAGGTCGACCGCTCCGTCTTCAACGAGAGCGCCGGCAGCCGCAAGCAAACCTATTCCCGCATCCGCCTCCTTCCTCGCACTACAACCACCACCAACCCCTCACCGGCCGCCGCTTCTGGAGTTCCGCGCCGCCGCGGCCGTCCCCGCTCCAATCCCGCTCCGCAGCCGCCCCCTCCGCTGCAGCAAAACCCTAACGACGATCCCGACCAGAACGAGAATCGCCACATTGCGTCGCTCCTCCGCTCGCTCCTCGATTGCCCCAAAACCATGACGACGCCAATTTCCAAAGCCTTAGTTCCACTGGAAGACGCAAACGTAAACGACGTGTTCCCCATCCCAATTTCAGTAGTTGAGGGCAATTTAAAGGTCCCAACTTTACAGGAAAATAAAGTAGTAGTACCAGCACTATCAGCTGTGGATGAGAGGGATAAGGAGATTCTAAATGCAAAAAACGTGGCTTTGAATTTGATGGAACTTGGACAGAAGTTGGATCCGTATGCAGATGAGTTGAGGCGGAGGACAGCTGGCTTGTCCACCGCTGAACAGCTATTAGGGTATTTGAGCGGGCTTGACGGACAGTGGGGAAGCAGGCGGAGAAGGAAGAAGACCGTTGATGCAGCTGGTTTTGGTGACCATTTGCCAAAGGGGTGGAAATTGTTTTTGGGGATCAGGAGAAAGGAGGGTCTAGCCTGGTTGGATGTCAGAAAGTATATTAGGCAAGTGGCATTTTTCTTTTACTTGTATGCACTATCTGTAACATCTGATGAACTGTGCTACCAGTTATTAGATAATCGACTTCATATAATGTTTATCCCTATTGCAATGTGTCTTTTTTAGACATATAGCTGATGCACAAATACTCAACAAACTCTGTATAAGTAGGTACATGGCAGTGTTCCTTGCTTATATCTATGTAGTTATATTTGATGCATTTCCATTGTTAGATGGATTTGGATTCATAAAATGTTGAAGTCATGTTGACCTTATAAGTTAGAATAGACATAGTGTTGATACATGTAATAAGCTAGAAAAAAATTTGCTAGATAAGTGCATTAGGTGAGTGGCACTTCTCGTTTTCATGTATGAGTATATGTGTATTTGATGAAATGTGGTGCGAGTTCTTAGATGATTTTTTTTTTCTTTTTTTTTTGATATTATTGTGGGGAAACTCTATCCATAACCAAGTCACTTTTATGCGACCGTTGTAACAGATAGTAGATGAATTTAAATTCATAGAAATGTTTGATATTACAGCATACATTTTATAATGGGATAATTGCATATCAGCCATTGGTTTTCAAACCTCTTGCAAATAAGCCCCTCATCAAATCCTTTACAAATCAACCCTCTTGAAGTTCATGTCATAGGTATTTTGGCTACTATATAAGTATTTTTTGGGAAGTTTTGAATATAGAAAAAATGAATTTCGATGTGATCTACAACTTTCATATTCAATTTTTTTTTTTTTTTAAAAGAGCTTCTAAATAGGTGTTTTGAGGCTTCAAAGTCTTAGTGGATTTAAAAACTAATCCCCTAACCCGCTACTACTTTGGAGTCTTAGAATATCTTTTTAGAAGTATTTATTGGAAAAATTTAAATACAATTTTTTTTTATATAATCTACAACTTTTGTATTCAATTTTTTTTTAAAAAATGCTTCTAACTAGGTATTTTGGGACGTAAAAAATAACAGTTTTAAAAGTGGGGTTTATTTGCAAACTTGTAAACAGTGCAGTGGCTGATATGCAACTCTCCTTTTTATATTGGACTTAGAGTTTGATAGCAAAAATGTCTTGATCAAATTCGTGGAACACAGTTTAACGATTGGTTAACCATGCTGAATTAGTGATGTTTCCTGCTGCCATTGTAAGCCTGTATCTTAGAGCCCTTTAATGTTGCCAATGTTTTGCTTGGTTGATCCATCACAGTTTGGGGAATGTATACCCTTTAGCTTCATAACAGTATGGAGAGTGTATACCCTTTGGCTTCATAGCATATGCACTTGTACTGCCAAATAACCTGGCTTTTTCTCTGTATTATTTTGTTGCCATGTTTTAGGAAATTCATTATTAATCATGCCTATTTAGGCAGCACATTGTGAACCTGACACCTTTGTTGTTGATCATTCTGTAAAGTGATACTGGTTTTTACTTGTCCAGCCCAAGTGGAAAGAAGTTTGTATCATGCAATGAGGTGTCTAGGTACATACTCTCTCTTGTTGGATTTCAAGATGTGATGCCGCCAAATGCTTCTCAAAACAAAGGAATTGTCACTATGATCACTAATTTCAATACTGCAAATGTAAGTTTAACATAACTTTCTGTTATAATCAAACAAGTTGAGCTCTATAACTTTGGAAATGAATGTGCAGCAGAATGCAGGCCCTAACAATAAAAATGGCATTTTAAAGGAAAGTCCTAGCGACTTGCCTTTGGCACCTCGTGTAGCGTCATCCATTGTTGATATTAATAAGGATGCATCTAAACACGACAACCAGGCAAAGATCGGACAAATTAATATCAAATACCCTCAAACAAGCTCAAACACTTTTGATGATAAGCCTGCACAGGTGCAGCAGGTGTCAACGCCCCATCGGAGAAGCCGTAAGAGGCGGAAATTAGTTAAAACCATTGGAGATGGTGTAATAGTGAATAAAGAAGGGATGTTTGAGTGCCAATTTTGCCACAAGGCCTTCACTGCAATGCGTTCTTATTATGGACATGTTGGAACTCATGTAAGATACGAAGGCCTGACTGCTGAGTCGCCAACAGAGGTTGCTTCAAAGCAGAGCACTGTTACATCAGTAGCTGCAGTACCTTGTGCTTTGCCAAATAAAGGAGCCACGGAAGCTACTGTAAGAACAAACATAGAAACACCACAAGCTGCAGGACCTTGTATTACAACAGCTGAGACAGCTTCCGAAGCAAGTTCAAGAAAGAGCACTGATATGATAATATCTGCATTACCTTGTGTTTTGTCATCTGGAGGAGCCGTGGAAGTTGCTGCAAGTAAGAGCATTGACACACCAATAGCTGCAGAAACTACTGCAGTAAAGAGCATGGATACATCAGTAGCTGCATTACCTTGTAATTCATCAGTTGGAATACCATCAGAAGATGCAGTTGGAAAGATGGTTGAATCTTCAGCAGTTGCAGTGTGTGGGAGTCCAACTGAAGATGCTGTGAGAAATGAGGCAGAGTCATCATCAAACGCACCTTGTATTTCATCAGTCAAGATATTAATGGATTTTACTGCAAGTAAGAGCACTGAAACATCAATATCTGCAGTACCTTCTGCTCCAATGAAAATGGATGACTTCAATAGCAAAAGTGTGGAAGATCCTTCATCAGCAATTGATTTGCCAGAACCTTCAAAGTCCGTGTCTGGACTGCCAACCAATTCTAATTTTGGACAGGAAATTGAAAATCATGACCTAAATAATAAGCCGAATTGTGATGTGCCAGATTCTTCTCAGGTAACAATAAGCAATTCTTCTGGTTACCATAGTAATGGATCTGATCCATCTGCAGACAACAATAGTTGTAATTCTAAACAGGATCATATGGATCATGTGACATACGAAGCTAAGGAGTTTGTTGAACCTAGCAGTGTTAAGGATTGTACGTTAAACAATGAAGATGATGTCAGTAACGTGGTGTACAATGGTCCATGTGGAGTCACTGAAGATGTCACAATGAGCAAACCGCTTGATGATCAGAAAGGGGAAATTGAAATGAGTGATTACAAAAGTGAAGAGGTTCTAGAAGTGATTAATGGTGGCTATTCTGCTGTATGCTTCGAGGACCAACCTCTTTCAACCAATATGGATAACATTGACTTTTCTGAATCAGAACATAGACGTCCTTCCTCAGTGACCGCTTCTAAGAATGACAGTAGAAGTATCTGTGACATAGCCAATAAATGTGAAGAACCGTCTGGGGGAACTAATGAATTCTATAGTAGGCCTGTTGAGTGCATTGATACATTACCACTGTCTTGTGCGGATGAGAACAATGCAACAACTGGAATGTTTTCTGAGATGGAGTTGTCATCTGGAAATCCGAATCCTGAAATTGGTAAGTCGCGCATAGATCAAATACAAGCTTCTGAATGCGAATCAATTTCTTTGGGCAATGGGTCAAATTATGGAATCAGGAACTTTGTCCAGAGTTTTTCGCCCTGCACATTTGAGGAAGGTAGTTTTGCTCAAAGAGACGCGTCATTAAATGGGATGGACATTGATTCAGATGGCAACATCATAGTTGATAAAGCTGTTGGTATGCCAAACATTTTGCAGAATGTGCAGGATGAATTGCATGCCAAGAGCGAGCAAGAAATAGATCTTCAGCGCTGTGTCCTTACTCTTTTTGATGATAGAAATGATCAGACTGTTGAGCTAAACTCGGACTGCACATTTCAAAGCAATATAACAAACTCATTGCTAGAAGAGACAAATCAGCCACCTACTGAACTGGAGTTATTTGATATTAGGACAAGTGGATACTATGATGATGTTGTAAGTGATGCTGTCCAAAATGCTATTAGTGGAGGTCCTCTGCCAGTTAATGTGACTGATACATGGGTGCAGCCATCTCCTGGTCCAGCGTTCTTTGACATGATTCCAGATCAGGTAAGAATTCTTTCTGTTGCTTATATACCGATCTCGTTCTGAGCTTGAGGATCCCAACATGAATAATTTAGGAGCTCTCACTTTCCCGGAAACAAAAATATTCTTTAAAGAGTTCCTTTTTTTTGGGAAAAAAGGAACTGTAAATTCTTGAAAGACTCGCTATGTTTACTGTAGTATTTCTTGTTGGCTCTATTAATAAATAATACATTGCAACTGAAAGTTTAACAATATGCTTGATGGAACATTATATTGCAAGTAGCAATTTCCTAGGGGATCAAGGCCCGTTTTTAGTTTTGCTTTATTGACTTTTAAGTTATACACTTTCAGGTAAGCCAAATATTATGTTCCTTGTTGATGTTATCCTATGTTACTCGAACTCTTAATTTACCCAACCGTACCTGTCCGGAGACATATCTGACACTTCAAATGGATATGGATACTTGGGTATGATCCTTCATTTCTAGTAGAGAGACAGAGAAAAAAGTTGATGCATGCGTGTTGGACACTTCCTGCGAATCCGACACTTCTAAAGAGTCAACTAACATAGATGCTATCCAGTATGATTATTTGGTCTACTTGGGCCGCAGCATTCACTCAATAAACCATGCATGAAACAAGAACGAATTTCAGTCCAAGATGTTTAAATGCAAGTAACTCTTTACTTTTTTTGGGTCACAATCATCAAAGTCAACTTTTGCTGTGGTTAAACATGCAATAGATATTGCAAGACATAGCTTGTTTTGGTTTACGTTTAAGAGTATAGTTTGACTTTACAATGTTGAGTGCATGATTAGAAGTATTCATTTCAACTACTTCTGAACTTTCCTAGGCTTTCCCCTGGTTGAGTTATGTTTGAATCCTTTATATGTCATGACAAATACTATGTAAAATAGTTTGCAGCAACATGCGAGATAAGATTCTCATACTTCAAATTCTAGAGTAAGCTACAATGTTATATCTTGATTCACCTTTGGTATTCTATTGGTGAAATTCTTAATTAAGCAAAATATTGAAAAAGTTAAGAGTTGATTAATTTAGAAGAAGGGTATTTTAAAAGCTAAATTAATTATGCAGATATGTGCTTTGTTAGAGACCTATTAGGTTAAAACTATGATAATACTGCTCTTGATAAAAGAACAAGATCTTTTTAGATTTTACAACACTCTTCTAACTGTTGAGTCTAACTTTGCAAAGTATTCGGTCTTTTTTTACCTATTAATTCTCGCTGATTTGCTATTTTTATGTTTTCTGTTGTCAGTCTGAAAGTGAGCAAAACTTGATAGGCCATCCGACGAATCTTGTCTTATTCGCCGGACATGGATTAAGCTCTGTATCTGAGCCACAACTGGAATTGGGTTATGGCGCGCAGGTTGAGAGCAGGCAGATGGATTGGGGCATATCATTGGGGGCGAGTGCTAGCAGTTGCGGAGTTACTTCTGTTTGTGTCTGGTGCGGGAGACAATTCAACCATGAGACCGCTAACGTTCAATTGCATCCAGATTCTCTCGGTTTCATGTGTCCCACATGTAAGGCCAGAATAGAATAAGAATGTACCTTATTTATCTGATCTTAGGGATGGCCTTCATGACTTAGTTCTTTGATTGTTCAAATCTATGTTGATCTAAAAATTTTAAGCTCCATGTAACCTCTTTGCAGTTTCAGAGCAACAGGGTCTGTCATGATAACTTATTTTATTATTTATATGAATCAAGCTAGGATAATAGAGAACTGGTGCTGTTTGAAAGGATAGATTTAAGGTTCAACACCAACCTTGAAACTTTTAGATCCATACTTGGTGAAAAATACCAATTTGTTTTTGAGAAAAAACTTTGTATGAAAATACTGTCTTGGATGTTTTATTAAAAAGAAAAAAAAATGTCATGGATGAACAATGTGAAGTTAATATCTATGCTGAAATTCTGCACACAACCCTGGGAGCTAGCTGACTTGCTAGACCCCCAAGAATGAATGGTGCGATTTTCACCTTATGAAATTGAGGTTTTAGATTCTACAAAAATCTATAGAGATGTGGGAGATTATTCTCTTAATTTGGTGGAAGATGATGCAAATCTTTTGTTTAGATCAAATATTAATACTTTTTTGCTAGTAAAATTGGGATTGATATTATTTGTAAATTTATTTATTATAATGATCGTATAAAAATAATTCTACGATAATATAAAAAGATAACGCACTATTTTCTTGAGCTCCTTTATCAATATATTTTTTTACCTTGGCAGCTTGGCTATTAAAGTTGCTAGGTACATTTAATTAAACTCTAACCAAACATTAGAAGCGAAGGATGATGGGAAATTGATCTAAGTTTCTAAATTTGTTTTAGCATTAGTCATTAGAGTTGAATTAGTATATTAAAACTTATGAATTAGATACGTACTATTCCGCTTCCAGTCGAGACAAAAAAAATCTTATGAATTAGGCTATATGCTTTTTATATTTAAAGTATTGCTATTTATGAATGAGATGATTGTGGGACCTATCTTAAATAACACAATGCAAGTAAGCATGTTAGATTAGTTTTTCTATGTGTTTTCCACCACATATCTTATATATATATATATATATATATAGAGAGAGAGAGAGAGAGAGAGAGAGAGAGAGAGAGAGAGAGAGAGAGAGACGTTGCTATATTATTTTTTCTTTCATTTGATCATGAAATAAATTGTTCGCAGTCAGTGCACTTAGGATTTAAGTAATAGGGATATTTATAGATCACATGGTTTGGTATTACTAAGAAAAATAGTCTAGCATTATTATTTATTAGAACCATGTCAATATTGTAAACATACGTCTGTGGGCCACGATATTTCTGTCCCATTATTGGCTATCACCCATGTCCGCTTTCCTGTTCCCTGTTCTAGACAACACACGAAAGTCCTATTCGGTCTCCTTCTGGTTCCTTTCTTCCTGTTCCTTACCTGCCATTTTCTCCCTCCCCCGAGTCCGCCAGTCTCCGCCAACACCACCTCCCCTCCTTTCCGCATCCATTAAATCCATCCGTCGGATCCAAACCCACGGTTCTGATTCATCCCCCGGCCGCTCTCTCTGCGATGCGCTAACGTGCGCCTCGGTCAACGAGGGATCGAGATATTGATTATTTTTTTGGGTTTTCGCAAATTGGTGATGTTGTCGCTTTGTTTGATGCTTTTACTCGTCACCGAGGCGGTGGCGGCTGCTGGCGACGTTCATGCTCCGGCGGCGGCGGTTTGTCTGGTACCGTCGGCGGTAGATTCGATTTTGGATGCTCGAGATTCGTGCTCCTTTTCAGGACGCCAGGCCATGGGGGTTGTAGATGTAAGTTTCCAGAAAATTCACACAAAAACTTGAGTTTGTTAGGTTTGTACAACTTTACTTTGTATATTGAGAGAAGTTGAAGAGTTATGCAATCGTAACTGGACATAGGCGTCCCTATGTTCAACTGCCAGGAGCCCGTCTCTAGACGAGAGATTCTGGGTTCAAACCCGAGGGGCGGCCCTTTCGGAATGCATAATCAGTGGTACTTTTGGTGCAAGTCCGAGGTCACCTTGCATGATGTCCGTAAGGAACTGGGTCTGATAGCGGAGCAGGGGCTAGTGATAACCGGGGTTTGGTAGGTTAGTTGGCTTGCAAACTGGGTGGGACTGCGAGATTTTCCTGGTTATCTTCCAAAAAAAAAAAGAAAAAGATTTTCACATAATAGCTAGATTTCAGTTATGCTTGGCGCTCTATCTGCTTTTCTATTACTTGACGTTCTAGCCTCTTGAGTGTCTGACTTGATTTCATGGTGAATCAATATGCTTGGCACTCATCTTCTGTTAATTGCTTGTTGCTTGATGTCATAGCTTTTCTTTTAAATGAAATAAATAGGGATGTCTAAATGTTTGAAACATTGTGTTTGCATTACTTTAGTATTAGAGATAGCTAGTGATACGATCAGTATTTGAAATTACGAGTATTGATGGATGTTGTGGAAGTTTCTAGTAAGAAAAATTCTTACTCGGCGACTTGCGATTTTAGGTTTTAATGAAATGTAAAGTAATAAAGTAACTGATATAGAAGTTCTGTTTATTAAAAGATGGAATTTGGTTGGCAACCAGGTATGCTTACTGGAGTAGTCTATATTTATATATTTTTTTAGCAGCAGATAAATAAATATAAAAATGTTGAAATTAGTAGTAGTAGAGGAAATAATTTGGATGCTAGCTATATTATTAGCATATTAAATGGGATCAAGTCATTTATTCTTTTTTCTCATGTTTATATACATCTATCTGATGCATGGATGTGTTGCAACTATGATTATTTCTCAACTTGTAGGGTGACGACATAGCACTATGATTATTTCTCAACTTGTAGGGTGACGACATAGCACTTCAGAGGGCATTCAGGATACTGCACAACAACGAGAACGAATTTGTTGCTGTGTTATTCTATGCGTCTTGGTGTTCCTTCTCACAATTATGCCGGCCAAATTTCATCAAGTTGTCGACCTTATTTCCCGATATTCCACATTTTGCATTTGAAGAATCTGTCATCAGGCAAAGGTTTATATTGGAATTGTTTTAAACATCAAATTTTTGTTTCACTTTGTTGCATGTATGATGTTTAACTTGCTTATGTTATGTTTTATTTTTACAGTATACTGTCGAGGTATGGAGTTCATGGTTTCCCGACACTCTTTCTTTTGAATTCTACAATGAGGGTACGGTATCATGGCTCACGGTCCATGAATTCTTTCATCAACTTTTATACAGATGTAACAGGTACCTATTTTGTTCTAGTTTTTACTTTTATACAGATGTAACAGGTACCTATTTTGTTCTAGTTTTTTTAAAGAATCGATACTTGTTTTGGGTTGGGTCTTTTCTGTAAATATTTAGACATTGCTCATTTGATGCAATTCAAATATGTTTACGAAGATGGTGTAAGAATCTATTATGTTGGAAATTAGGGGCTTTTTAAGTTGAAAAGCCTTTTATCTAGAAGTTTGGACAACCCAGAATTTATATTTAGCATATAACAGTAGCGAAGTCTTTGGAAATGGTGAATTCCAACTTCAGCGAAAGAGATGTTATCTGTTTCACTAGCAGATGGTACAGCTACAGTGAAAAAATATGATTTCTTGATGGTACAGCTACAGTGAAAAGATTTCTTTATGAACTGATTAACCACGTAGATTGCTCTTAAAGATGAACTCCGGTTGAAGCAAAGAGCGAACACTAAAGTTCTTAGAATTCCACAGCCGTCAAGGTCTCTCTCAATGTCTTGTTAGGATTTCTGGACGAATATAACACAATTGGAGAATTACTTTTGAAAATTTATAGTTCGCAAAAATAGTTTAACCAAAGACAATTTTTGGTGATCTGCTGTAATCTGCTTGGATCTTCGGGACGTTACCATCAATTATTGAGGACCTTAGGCCCATAGTGGAATGGAATTTGATCAGCTCTTGATGTATGATAATTATATGAATTAAAGCATTTTCACTTACATTAATGAATGTTAGGCTTGGACTGCTTTAAACGATCCTTCAGTAACTTTGATTGTGCTCTATTACAGGCTTTAAGCCGGAATCACCAGATCTGAAGTTGAAGAAAATTGGGGGAGTACAAGATTTTGCAGAAGTCAAGGAGGGCAGTGAACCTGACAACTGTCCGTTTTCATGGGCTAGATCGCCAGAGAACCTCTTTGAGCAAGACACTTACCTAGCTCTTGCTACAGCTTTCGTACTGATTAGACTATGCTATTTTATGTTCCCAATGCTCAGTATATGCATCAAACGGGCGTGGAGACGGCATATCCGTTATACACGCTTGATGACTGTCTGGGATTCCTCGTCTGCATATTTGGAACAAACCAAGCAGAGTATACGAGAATTAAATCCCCACCGAAGTGGGAATTTGCAAGGAGCAATGCACGCAAGGGCATGGGCCTCTAGATCGCTGGGAGAACGAGCTCTATGAGTGACAGGTGATGTATCAATACTAACAACAGTTTTCTTACTTTCATATAGTAGATTAACTGTATATATAGGAAAATGTTCAGTATACTGTTATTCCTGTTATAATAAGTTGTGAGACAGGAATTTCAGGACTACATTTAGAATGTAAAGTGATTTTGTTAATGATGTAATCTTTAGTAGTTCAATCGTCGATGATCGACCATGTGGCTTCGAGATTCTACGAGCCTTTCTGTTTGGCATTGTTCAGTAATGATTCTTTCCAGCTATGGTGTGTGTATGAGCAATTTACGAAATTCCTAAATACTTCAGCTTTTGGCTTTGCAGGCAGGCATATCTGATTCTGCATCTAGTAAAGTGTTTTCACAGCCCTATACAAAAATGGTTCCATGGACATGCTGTGACCCAGCTTGGTAAACGTTTGATTTTGGATTCTTGCCATAACTTACCTAGGTATCGAAATCAGGGTAAACAGTTGGCACATTAATTGCATATCAGTCTTCCCTAAAAATAACAATAGTACGTTTCAGCCTCCGTAAATATGAAAATACGCGACGTGGCAGCGCGCGAGTGCGCTACGTTAGCACGGAAATACGTTTTCAAGGAGGGTTGAAAATATTAAGACGTAAACTTGGAGGCGGCTGTCCGTCACGTCCCGCAGAAAATGTATTTTCAGGTTGGCTTGACATGTAAAACCTAAACTATAGGGACTGATAGGAAATCATCCCTTTATTTTTTTGGCTGTGCTGCCTTGCCGACCGTGCTATCCGGCCAACATGTGCCATGAAGTCAGCTTAGCCAACATGTGCCATGATGTCATACTATGTAAAATTTCAAAATTTCACCATTGTTTATGTAGACTTTGACCTATTCAAATCCTGAAAATTTCTAAATCTGGAAATGAATTGTCCCCACGTGTGGTCAACGAGAACCGTCTTTAAGAAAATTCCAACCCTATACCAATTGGTCGGATTGCATTCTAGTTTAAAAATAGTTCTAAATTCGATCAGCTCAATTTAATCCTACTTTTAATTTGCTATATTAACGATATATATAATCTGTATAATTGTTTTTATGTGTGTACTAATCCGATTTGATGATTTAAAGTTCAACCAGTTATCTATTGTCTAACTAAAACTCGACCAGATCCAACCTTAACTTTAGTCGGTTAGGTAGCTTGGATTGGCTAGTGACAGTTTGGACCGGATTATGTGACTGTATTTGGCAAAGTTCAGTTTGGGTTTAATCAAATCTGTTGACGCAAATGTACATTGGGTTTTCTTGAAAAAGACCCTTACAAAAAAATTTCCGTTAAACACCTGCTTTTAAAATACTTAGAATATCAGTCCAAAATACATGTATACAAATATTTATTAAAAAAAAATTGAATAAGAAATAAAATAAATTTTGATGTACTATATGACTTTTGTATTCAAAATTTTTGTCAAATAAATATTTATGCGACTCAAAAATATTTCTAAATAGTGAATATTTCATTGCTTCAAATGTTTACCTAGATACATTTTTGGGGAAAACTATGAATGCAAAAATTGTAAGCCCACCATTTTTTATATTTAATTTTTTTTTAAAAATACTTATAGACATTATTTATTAATTAACAGATAAAAGCAGACTTTTATTTTTAAAAAAATAGTAGAAAAATACAGATTAATATATAATTATTTCAATGTCCATTAGACGGAAGACGGCATCGGAATTCACTAGTACCCTAAATATTGCACTAGAATCTCATGCGACATATTCGCAAGTGATATTGGAATTGGGCTTAAAGAGGGGATCACGAGAAGATTTATGTACACGTGAGTTCATCATGTAGTGTAGATATTGTTCACATATCTCATAAAATTTCGAGCAAACCCTAATTTCCAGTCTTTCAAGCAAGCTAGGGTTTTCTCACTTCACCACCCGTGACTCTCTCTCCTCTCTCTCTCTAATCTCTATATATAGGCGGCATGGATGAGTTATTAGCTTATCATAAGGCACATTGAACTTGAGATATAAGTTGGAGTGATCATGAGTGCATCGCTTGAAGCTCTAGCAATGGCAGGTGGTAAACATGCCGACTACGGGACAGATTCCGACTCCCGGAACACCGGTAACGTTCCCCCACATCTCCTCGCTTTTCAGTGCTACAACAACAAAATCTTAGCGGAAAAAATAGTACAACATCAATATCATGCGATTCCGGGGTCGACGAACCACATTAGCACGGACGAGGCCCTGGCTCACGTCGAGGAGTGTTTATCAGGAGGATCCGAAAAGGTGGAGGAGGAGCTCAAGAATAGGTTGAGGATTTGGGCAAAAGTCGTAGCTGCTTCCTTGTTCAAGTAGTCTTACTGAGATATATGCGTAGTCATATTCTTTTCTATATGATATTTAATCCGGTGTAATTGTATTTTTTTTTTTCTAAATTTTGGTTATTTTTTTGATTTGTGAATGTTATTCTAGTGCAAGGTTCATGCTAATCTACTTATGAATCATTCCAATTTTATGGAACGTCTCCAAAGCGACTGTCGTTATACTTGTTTCTTTGTATATTTGCCATTTTTAAAGAACAATTTGGATATTCAATAAAAAAAAACTAGTTCTTTTGTTCTCGTCCATCTGCAGTATCTCAATTTCGTAGAGATTATTGGTTCGTATAGGGTTAGGTAATGAAAATAATGAAAATAATAATTTCATCAACTCCTAAAAAAATGTTCAATTTCCAAGAAGTAGTTTCTTCTTCTCCTAAAGATCAGAACTCTGAAATAATATTCTCTAGTGATCAAATTTCAAAATTTGTATTTTTAGAAAATATAGTTGCTTACCTAGATTTTAGGACCTATGATACTCCTTGTAACTACTTGAAGTTACACATTTGATGACAATGTACCGGCGATACATGTGCTAAAAATAATTAAAAATAATTTTTAAATTTATAATTAGAGAAAATATATAATTTCCTGAATTTATAATCAAGAAATTTTTTTAATTATCTCAATTACATTGATTTGTAGCAAGTTATATTTCTTCTGATGACAATAAACAAATAGATTTTAAAGAGATCAGTAACACAAATCCATAAAATAATAATCAACGGAAGTTGCACGGTTAAATCTCAAATCAGATGTGGGTGCTTTGCCATGTTTTTTTTATTTCTCAGAGTTGTGCTTCTCCCTCTATCCCATGCGGCGTTGGATGAGAATATCAACGCACATCCCAAAGACAGTCCGAAGTGGGGATGATATTTTTGGTGACAGAGCAATTAACGGATAAAGACAGAGAGGGAGAGAGAAAAGAGAAGGGGGTGGGGGGAAGGGGGAGAGCGCACTACTTGAGGGAGAGATAAAAGAGCCGCACATATTTATGATTACTAGTATATATAATTTAAACGTATTTTAATTATTAACTAATTAATGAGATATAAGACATCACCATCAAATTATTTCTTGCGCTTTAGTATAATATATATGTGTGTGTTATGGATAACATTATCGAGACACTTCTTTTTCTTAAAACTCTCAGAGATTAATGAGGTTAGATAAACAACATTAAAAGCTTAGTCGTTATTCGACTTTTTTCCTTGTAGCATTATGGACGCTACTTCAAATGTTATAATTCATCAATACAGCCTAGTCGTTAATTATTGTGCATTGCACAATATAAACAACATAAGTAATGCCTACATAATCTCGCTCCTCCGCAAATGTTATCTATTCCGCCGTCTATCACCTTATACAACAACAACAAAAAAAATCCAGTACAGTCTAGCCCTAGTTGTGTCTCAGAAAGATAAGATATATACATAGCTGTGCATAAGAGGATGTTGTTTTGTAGTAACCCTCAGCATGAAAATTTGTATCCAAACATACGAGCATGCAAGTTCAAAAAAAAGCATACAAGCACACAAGAATATCACAACCTAATTTGTATAAAATATACAATAATATACACAACATGTAAACAAAAAATCACGAAAAGCGAAAATAGAAGCAAGTTAATCGAACGCTATCCAAATAAGTTTCTTCTTTCCTTTTTCTTTTCTTTTTTTTACTCCGTTTCATCGGTTTTTCCAACTTACCCTCAGTGAAAAAAAAGGAGTCTTTTATGTTTCTTGATCAAACTCCTCAGCAATCCATGCATGCGTAAAATCTGTACGTACCTCTGATTCATGTGATACCATTTGACATTTAGTTAGGGCGTGAGAATTTTCGGTTGACTGAGATACTAGATACGGATGTACTTTGATTCTTGTAGGTGGTCTTTAGTCTTCTTTCTTTTAGTCTTCAATCTAAATTATGCTTTTACATTTCGGACCAAGATGGTGCTGAGCCGGCCGGCGTAGTGTCTAAAGATTTTTTTTTTTTTTAAAGATATACATAGCACCGTTCAAACTCCTCGCGAATAAGATGAATAAAATCGCATGGCACGAGACCCATTATGTCCCATCGCCTTGCGCCCACAATGCGGACACGATCGTATATTGGCATGTGACCAAGCTTTTTTAATATTTCTTAAAGTTTACTAGATTTTTTAAACTTTTTAATTTAATGTAAATTAAAAAATTATTATTTTATTATCGGTTCGATCGGTACCGCATGATCGGCACACTCAACATGACTCGTATTTAGAGTTTATCGATGTCGGTACCGCATGATCGGCACACTCAACATGACTCGTATTAGATAAAATACAGTTTCGTCCATAATCTTTGTGGTATCGGTAGCCCTTTATTGTTTATCCTGAATTTAGTATAACCAAATGGAAATATAGTGTTAATATAAGAAAAACCATCATTGTCTCAAGCTGATTTCGAAGAAATTACTACGCAGCAAAGGCGAACCGGAGCAAAAACTATAGAAATTGTACTCAAGGATGATATTTGTCTTTTGATTTTCTCTAATTAAAATTAGATAAATTTAAAAAATAAAACAAATGAATAAGTCTAACTACATCAAAAAATATGATAAAATAATAAATTTAGTTATTTATACATTTATATTATTTTTTACAATATTAATATTTCTATTTAGCTATATACATCTAAAATAAAGATGACACATTACAATACCTGAATTATATATTTTTTATTTAGATTTTATGCTATATGAATAGTATAATTTGAAAATGTATAATGGTAATAATAGTGCTAATACGATTATTACTAAGGGGGTGGGCGGTGTGTCGGAGTAGATGAATGAAGGCTGACAAACTCTCACGTCCTTATAGCCTCGCTGCCATCAGTACACTTTCATTCGCCTTATTGCGGGTACGTTCGCATGCATTCCCGGAGCTGATCATGGTTTGTTAAAAGGTTTGGGATTAACCAAGATGGACCATACTAGTTAATGAATGCATAACATGTAGATATTAGGAGTCCTTCTGACTCTGATTAATAACAACGCCCTTACGGTTACCCCTATTTTTCAAATAGAAATATCATTCTTTTATAAAATTCTAATGCTTCTAATATAATTAGAATTATACACAGTACACTTAATATATGGTATATATTTTTCATATACTATATATAATTTTAATTGTATCAGAAATTATAATAGCTGTAAGTCATTATATGAAAGAAACAATAGCATCTTTTTGGAGTATGGATTTTTTCTATTATAAATTTATTTAATATT
The DNA here is from genome assembly GCA_002076135.1 of Xerophyta viscosa. Lineage (NCBI taxonomy): Eukaryota > Viridiplantae > Streptophyta > Magnoliopsida > Pandanales > Velloziaceae > Xerophyta > Xerophyta viscosa. The sequence continues at coordinate 1,261,714 of MJHO01000017.1, forward strand.
TTCTATTGATGGTAATACTTAATTCATTCAAATCTAATACTTTAGAGTAAACGATGTTTATAAAAATAAATTATTTTATTTTTCAATACTATTTGGTTAAATTCTTCTACACTTTTTATATATTAAATTATTATATTTTAATCTAATTATTAAATTTAAGTAAATTAAACATAATTATTCAATAAAATTAATTAGAGAATATATTGAACGATTAATAGATTAATATGTAATGGAGAATCTGTGCCCGTATTCCTCTCATATTCCTTGCAGGGTCCAATAAAGCAGCTACCATTTTCTTCCCCGAAACCCTCCATAAACCTCTCTCTCTCTCTCTCTCTCTCTCTCAATCAATTCTTTGCTGATCATTTGAAACTGGAGCTCGCCAAGCACTCAGCGGCAGCGATGAACGTATCATCTAATCCAAAGCTCTGGATCGTTCTGGGAATCAGCGTCGCCGGAGTTATCGTCATCGCTGCCGAAGCCACCCGCCGCCGTCGCCGCAACGGCCGCGTCACCGTTGATTTTGGCGCGTTTATCGAGCGATTCGATCTCGTTCCCGCTCCTCAGCCCCCTCCTCCCGCAGCCCGCCTCCCTCTCGCCGACCTCTCCTTCGCCGTCTCCGACAAGTTCGCCTCTCTCCCTCTCCCCCCCTCCCCCTGTATAGATAATTTCATGATTAATGGTGATTAAATAATTCCTATTAATTTTATAAATTATTTGTGTTTGGTGTAGTTTTGAGATAAAGGGGTATGTGGCGGGCTTTGGTAATCCGGATTGGAGGAAAATGCACGAGACGGCGAGCAAAACGTCGGTGGTCGTGACAATGCTGCTGAAGAGCGGTGCACGGTGCGTTGGAAGAACTGTCATGGATGAGTTGGGATTCGGGTTAGTATTTATTCATATCCCATTTATTTATTATTGGAAAATCATGAAATGAACGCTTGTAGCTAAGTTAGATGAAGGAATTGTAGTGGTGTTTTTATGAGCCTATGTAGGGGATTCAGATTCAACTATATTACCACATACTGAAATGCTAGGGTACCCAAATGTGTGGCTATTTCAGCCCAATTGAAACATGTTCTGATGCAAGTGAGGAATACACGAGTCAAAGTTCATTGAGTTGATTAATTCGTGTTTGGATTAGCCGTAAGACTACTCTTTTACTTAGGCATGGAAAAACTATTGTATTATTTGCGTATTTCTTAAGTTTGTGCAGTTTGTCATTTAATTGCAGCACAGAGTAAATGACCTGATGTTAATAAAAAAAGGTGGAATTTTAAATTGATGGGCCAAAGCTGCTTACCTTACGAAAAGAAATGAATTAGAGACCTTTTGTAATACTTCATAATACTCATTTAGTCTTTTTACTAATTTACTTTATTACACACACACACATATACATATATACGTATGTATATATATATATATATACTTTACAAATTAGGATATTACATTTCAAGACATTTGTCTGATGGATGCATAGTAAGTCAAAGTTGAATGACTTTTTTCGATCTAGCTAGCACTTCATATCAGGCGCATTTGGATTTTCGCTTAAGAATATGATTCTGGGTCTCAAGCTTCAGCAGCTCTTGGTAGGATACTTGGGTCACGAGTCAGTTTTGCTTTCCAACTTAAGTGGATGGTGGCTTGTATTTAGGGTGGAACTAAGGGTATGCTCTATAAAAGGTAGTCTCATCGGGAAGAACGATTAAAATGCTGAAAGATGAATGATATAAAGAAGAACATAAAAACTACAATAATACTTAGCATGAGTTAAAAAGTTCTTTGAGTATAACAAACCCAATATGAGCAAAGCCACCTTCATTGTTGTTCATCTCTTTGTTTGTGTGTTTGAACCAAACCCTAATCTCATCGTCTACTTGGTATGCCAGCATGTTTTGGCGGTGATCCTGCTCATTGTGCTCCCATCCTCCTAATGAATTCCATCCTTTAGGAGGGCACCGCCAAAACATGTTGGCATACCAAGCTGACGATGAGAATTCATTAGGAGGATGGGAGCACAATGAGCAGGATCACCGCCAAAACATGTTGGTTCAAACACACAAACAAAAGAGATGAATTCCATCCTAATATCATGTCATTTCCAACTACTAATATGACTTATTGATAAGATCAACCGCATATGCGAATTTATTTCCTCTTGTGAGGCATAAGAACAAGATTATTGTATTATTGTATACTTGAAAATATAGTGGATTTCCTTATGTAATGTTACTTTTAGGTAGATATGGCTATTATTAGCATTAGGGGACTGCTAGTTACCACGAAACTTAAAACTTAACTTTTACTTTCAATGATATTACTTTATGTAAGTGGAGCTTATGTTATTTAACATAGGACCATATGTGGTTTGTTCCAATGCAAGTAAGTTGTTTGGATTCTTTTGTCTCTTTTTTATAATCGGTAATGCGTGAGCTTCTTGATGATAGATACCAACACTATCTTTCTTTTCCTTTCTTTTTTTTTTTTTTGGGAATGATAATGTAGGTTCACAGGGGAGAACTTACATTATGGAACTCCAATCAACCCAAACTTTCCATCGCAAATTCCTGGAGGTTCAGCAAGTGGATCAGCTGTTGCAGTTTCCGCTCAGCTTGTTCATTTTGCTCTAGGTAACTCGCATCTAAATACTGAATACCTAAATTGATTCTATTTTACAGTTTGATTGATGTATGGAATCTTTTATGTGTTTTGTGTTAAACTTGACAGTGCTTGCGATAAGACTGTGATGTTATTGTCATTGATGTGGTTTCTATAATACATTGTTCGTCATAAACTACTGTCAAATTATACTTGATTAGCGAGTCTTTGCGCCTTGTTTCTATACGAGTCAGATTCAGCTATTAGCATTTAGATCCATTATCATGTTGGTTACAGGATTTTTGCAGATGGATTCATCTTTCTTATTGTAGCAAGCGCGCTCTTCTTTTTATTGTTTCATCTAACAACATACTTCCTTGTATCTAGGAACTATCTTATTATCTTTATAGCTGTTGAATGTGGTTTATAATTTGATGGAATAATCCTCGCTTGTTAGCTCTATAACATAGTCATTCTTGATCCTTATTTTACATTTCTTTTTTCTTGTTACAATAGTGTATCATTATCTATCCTTCCTAGTCCTTTTCTGATGATCAGCATGAGCATACACTTTAAATTACAGTTTTAATTCTTTAAAGTCCATTATAGACGATTGCTTGTTGTATATCATTTTCATATTGGAATCTTTTGTTTTATGTAGGTATTGACACTATTGGATGTGTGAGAATTCCAGCATCTCTGTGTGGTATTCTCGGCTTTCGGCCTTCTCATGGTGTAGTATCTGCTATAGGAGCGTTGTCAAATTCACAGAGCTTAGACACTGTTGGTATGCAAGCCCAGGAGACGACTGAACTATTTTCCAGTTCTTTGACATTAATATTTTTACTTTCATTTCTTTTATACACACAGATGATAAAAAAAGTAATAATAGCAATAATAATGATAAGAATGATAAGAATAATTTTTTGTGTCTTTTCTGTAGTTTCTATTCTATTTCGCATATTGGTTTCAATTTTCAACTAGTAATTCCTGCCCTCACCTAGGTTATAATTCCCATCTTATAAATACGGAGAGAGTTAGGCTAAGATCTGATGTCAGATTAAAACGTGATGAATACTAGTGATGGTGTTGATTAAATTTTTACGGTCATAGATCAAGATGAACGTGCAGATCGTTGACTTGGTATACCTGACACATGTATGTATGTATGTATACCTATGTATATGCATATGTGTTGTATGTATGTATGTATGTATGCATACCTCATATATGCATACATAGACACATGTATGTATATGTGTGTGTGTTTGTAACTTTGTATTCTGCACTATATGTGTATGTGTGTGTGTGTTTGTAACTTTGCTGAATGTTTTAGCTTATTTATGGATTATTTGTTTTTTCTGGCCTGCATCATCTCTTTGACAACAAGCTAGTGGAATTGCTCATGGACCAAACTTCATGGTCAGGATTTTCTTCCAGAATCTACATATAGGGATCTATTTCTCATATTGATTATCAAAGCTGGACTAATGTTTTTAATGTCTAGTTATGTGCATGTGATTCCTAGTAGAATATTTTCTAACACTTGACATAGAACTTTATTTTATCGCAATACATTAGAAGCTCAAAATTAGATCTATGCAAGCTTGCCCCATGCTCTACTGGCTTCGGGGTTGGTCAGGCTTTTGGTTTGGTGGAGACTTAACAAAGTTTCTTATTTTCCTTTTATTTCTGTTAAGAGATGGGAGAAAGTTTGAATGAAATGGAAAGAGAAAGATGGTGCAGTACGAGTCTGAGAAGGAAGAGAGTTCTGCTGACAAATAGTAAGAGAGAGCGAGAGGGTTGGGAGCGAAGGCGACGAGGAAAAGCTGAGATGACATTGTGGACATGAAGGGCAGGAAGAAGCTCCCTGTAAGCCAGTGAAGAATGCATGACCAACCTCGATATAATGCCATTCTTGTGAATGGCAGGATGCTTATTTATCCCTTGGTGAAAGTGGAAGCTGGAATTTGAGAAGGGTTAACATATATATATATATATATATATATATATATATATATAAAACTTGATCAACAATACATACTCTGGTCCAGTTGAGTATAGGGTTTCACCAACCATGGCCGAAACCGGCGCATCATGAGCAGTCAGGCCTAACTTGCACCTGGTTCGGCTGAAAGTCGGAAAGCATTAGCCAAATCTTTTTAGTAGGTCCTGGTTGGTTTCTCCGTCAGACTGGGCTTTGAACAACCTTACACATTTCTATTATTCTCCTCATCTATCAGACTACTACTTGGTTGAAGGATTAAATTAACTGTACAGCCTGATACCTTTATGGATATTTCTGGCGTAAACTTCATTATATAAAGTTGTTTTCATCTCAGGTTGGTTTTCAAGTGACCCATCTGTACTACAGAAAGTTGGAAGCATACTATTCCAAGCATCACCGGCATGTACCAAACGCTCAAAGCATTTTGTGTTTGCTGATGATTGCTTTCAGTTTTCAAGAATCCCTAAGCAGAAGTCTATTCATGTAATAAGCAAGGCTATTGAAAAGTTAAATGGCTGTGAGTTTCGAAAAGTTCTTGTCCTTTAATTTGTTTTGGTGTTGCTATTTATGTCGAATTCGCTTCTTTAATGAAATTGAACATTCTCTGGGAATAACATAATGTCCTTGTCTATCGATTGCTTGCAGATCAGCAACCAAAGCATATGAAGATCGGTCAGTATATTGCTTCAAATGTTCCAAGTCTTAAGTCGTTTTATCAACCGTCAACTAAATTGAAGGAAGGAATGTCTGCTTTAAGAGCTCTTTCCACGATCATGTTATCTCTACAAAGGTAATTGCTGGATTCTTATTTGTATTCAGTGTTTAGTTTCTGTAACACATTCAGCACGGTGGCTGGTAATCATCTAATCAAAGGACATCATTTTGTATTGAATTTTACTAATTTTATAAGACCATCATTATGAAGCCACTTTGTGTCTCTTAGAAAGCACCATCACTAACTTCTTAGGTATTATATAATATTCGCAAGGTGCTTTCTATGAGCATTGAATGATACTTTGAAGGTGTCAATTTCTGCTTGTGAATTGATTTTTCTGCTCACTACACTTCATTGCATTGACAAATCTTTTACGGAAGTTTGCCTTCAAATCATCACAACTTTTGATTGTAAAAGTTTGCATGTAGTAGTTTGAAAATATTTTGACATATCATTCCTCATGGCTTAACTTTTGTGTTTCGGCTCCTGCTTTGAGTGATTGGATATTCTTTGTTGATTGCATAATATGATGTTCTGTTTTCATAGGCATAATGTAAAATGATTCTTAGCTATTTAAGCAGTAGTGGACTGAGGTAATGGTTCATGCCAACATCTCAGTGTAATATTTGGTTTAACAAAGCTATGCTGATCTATACCCCCAAAAAAAAAAATAATAATAAAATAATATATATATATATATATATATATATATGTGAACGTCCCTTTTTAATGCAGTCTTCTATATAGTCTACTGCCATAGCTAGCATACGAGCGTTTTTTTCCCCCTTCCCTGCTGCTTTGCCTGTGAGGGCTACTGATCTTTTTTCTTTCTTTCCTTCTTTTTTTCTTTGTGCCCCGGATGTGCTATTGTGTTTTTCTAAAACTAAGAAATTGTCCAGATATGAATTTAAAGCAAATCATGAAGAATGGATTAACAGCAAGAAGCCTAGGATGGGCGTTAATGTATCAACTCGAGTTCTTGAGGCAGTGAATTCACTACATGATGATGTTATCAAAGCTCTATATAAAGTCAGAACTGAACTACGATCTGCATTAAATAATCTTTTAAAGGTACGTCTATCTTGTAGTTTATGGATGTATGTCTTATCTATGCACTGGTTACAAGCAGATAAGCTCGAGGTCTTGCACTCCTAGGTTAGTGTTATGCCCCTTTTAGTTTCGTATTATTCGTATGCCTCCCTTAATATTTAAATGTTGTTTCTGGGAAATTTAGATAAATTCACGATTCTTCTCATTTTGCCTTGTGTTGTAGTACCTGAAGCAATTCCAGTAACTCCGTACGTTCTATAGCTTGTGTTGTATATATGAACCCTCTTTTTATTCTCTGCCTGCCTGGTTCATAGAGTGCCAATAGCTTATTATGGTTATCACTTATTGATTTGGGACCCTCCGGTTAAGCTAGTACATCTTGCTCCTTAAGAGTTTCTTTATGGCGTTTTTCATATGGCATTTCTCTTAATTTTCAGGATGATGGAATTTTAGTTATTCCAACAACACCAGAGTTCCCTTTAAAGCGACCTTTTCGGAATAGGCTGCCTCCCGAGTTTGAGGAGCAACTGTACATACTATTGAGTATAGCTGGAGTGTCAGGCTGCTGTCAGGTATTGCATTATTTTCCATTGCCCAGTTTTCCAGTTTCTTCATTTTGGCGGTCACATTTCATTTTTGTCAGGAAAGATATAGCTAATATGGCATTTTGATTGGCCCACAGGTTAACATTCCACTTGGGAAGCATGATGACTTTCCAGTTTCAGTTTCCTTGATTGCGGCCCATGGGGCAGATAAATTTCTTCTTGATACGGTCTTGGATATGTATTCATCTCTTCAAGAAGAAGTTAGCATTGCATCCAACTTAAAGCCAGCAGCAGATAGCAATGGGGACATGGAAGTCTCAGAACTATTGAAAGAAAAGGTATCTTTTCATTCCTTTGCTCTAGCAATAAGAGTTTGTGTTAGGTTAGATATTGAGTATTTTATGATGTTGATGTTGTCATCGCATCATCAACTCTTTAAGCTTATCTTTATTAGTAAATGCTTTCTGCAAAGTATCTGCACGATCCAAGGAAGCTGTACTTTTGAGTGAGGTTGAATTGATCTGGGGTTGAGATCCGAACATATGCGGGTTCTTTTTCTTTCCTACTTTTCCGTGTGAGCTGTGTTCTTTTTTTTTTTAACATTTCTGTTAGAAACTAGCTTTGCTTGGATGTGAATGAGGAAACTGTTATATGGCATTCATAACGAGCGAACTTTAACGTGATGTCTTTCTACAAGAAGCATTTCTAGATAATGTTTAATATTGGTTTGCATATCTTTTAGCTTGTCTACTGCAGGTTACATAAAACTTTGCAACATTGTTTTTTCTATTTGTCGGAGCTGAAGAAAACAAGGATGCTCATGAGAACAACATTTACATTTTCTCATTAAAATGTTTTGCCTTCACAATTTCTGCAAATGGTGTTTTGGAAAATTGTCAATGTGCTATCATATTGTTGGAGTTATAATCTGTTTTGGCACTTGTATAGGGAAATGCTGCCTTCAAGGGAAGACAGTGGAACAAAGCTGTTAGCTTCTATTCTGAAGCTATAAAGCTAGATGATACAAATGCAACCTATTACTCTAATAGAGCTGCTGCTTACTTGGAGCTTGGATGGTGAGCTGGATTTATGAAGAATTAATCTTCTTTTAGTTGCTTTGATTTAGCACCTTAAAGTTTTAACACATAACTTCTCCTTCCAGCTTCCGGCAGGCTGAAGCAGACTGCAATCAAGCATTATTACTAGATAGAAAGGTGAGCTTGAAATACATGAAAGGCTCCTATCTTTCCTAATTTAGCTTTCATAATCTCATATTATCCTCTATCCATTTTTAGAATGTGAAGGCATATTTAAGGCGAGGAACAGCGAGGGAAATGCTGCTATCCTATAAAGAAGCTGCTAAAGGTGAGTTGGGTAATTTGAATACAACCATTATGGCTTGATGTTTACCTATCAGGTCGATGTTATTTTGGCTATAAAAATACCTTTGCTTTGGCGCTTCCTGTTCCTCGTGGTTCTAAAAAGTATCTCACAATTGATGCTGGGAACATGTATAATGTGTTTTTGATTATTTAGTTTTCAGATGTAAAACATCTAGGGTGCATTTATATAAAGTGGTGCATGGAATTAGTAGGCCTAGGTTTAATAGATCCATTAATTTGTGAATCATTGTTTTGATAGCAGTTTTTTGCTAGGAACTTTCAAAAGGTATCTCAAAATCATGAAAAGTGAACATATATATATATATATATATATATATATAAGTGTATATGTAGCGTCTAGAGAGAGAAATTAGAAAAAATGGAAAAAGGATCGAACTTTTCTATGGAGAGAAGTTTAGGGGGAGGATGTCTAAAAATTTAGAGTAGAGGAGAGAGATTCGAGTAAAATATTAAGAATGTACATCAGTTATTCTGTATTATTTTACAGAGAGAATTATGTAATAACCAGAGAAATACTAGAGAGAAAATCTGGAATTAAGTGAAGAAAACTTCTACAGAGAAAATGTGGTGAAGAGAACCAGAGTACTTGTAGAGATAATTTCTAGAGGGAGAAGTGCAGTGGAAAATTTTAGATAGAGAAATTGAAATAGAATTTCCAGAGAGCGATTTTTAACAAATGAATTTGAATTGTGAAATTCTTAACGTAATCATAGTTGTAATGAGTAAGCAAAGAGAATATTTGTGGAATGATAATTTGAGGCATGATGCAACTTCTATAGGCTATAGTCAATTAAAAAAAAAAAAATTTTAAAATTGAAGCTTCTAGGGCGTTGCCACATCGATGACAATGCATGCAATGTACATATGGCTATCTCTTACTTATGTATATGGGAGATAGTCATCACATAATGAGATATTAGCATATCTGCGCAATAAGAAATGCCACTTATTCCACATATATTCTGAAATTACAAAAATAGTATGTGCCCATTTATACTGCCCTCCTCTTTTCTCTCCTCCTCAATCTCCACCCCACATATCCTTGCACCTACCCTATCGACTTGTATCCCACAAATCCCTGCCTACGTCCAAGGAGGAGTGAAAATAGGAGCAATATGTGGAATTCCCAAAGTAAGCTGGTAATCCAAGGCTAAAGTTGAACCCCAAGCCTCATAGTTTCCATTGCTTAGGTTTGAATGCGCTTGAAGGGATGTCCCCAAACCTTGAAGTTCAAACTTATTCCCTTATGTAATCCGATGTTAAAGTTGAACCTCAAGCCTCAGAGTTGAATTTCCATTGCCTATGTTTGAATGCGCTTGATCTGATGTTCTCAAAGCTAAGTCTTGAATGGTTCAATGAGACTTCACATTCATGACTTAAATTTGGAACTCAAGTAGAACATACAGTAAAACTCGACAATGGAACACCACTAGAGTAGGGTAATTTGATTACTACTAGTATTTCCTCCGATATTCCTATATATCCTTTGTAAAACAATTATTTGTGATGATGTTGCATGTCCTAAGTTTTTACATCTTCTTTTATTTATGTTAAAATTATATGTGGTTTTATACTATTTGCCCAACTTTATCGTGTTTTGCACTGATTTCTATGTATTGTGCAACCTAATGGTGGTTATATTTCGCACGTGTTTCTAAGATTGTTAGATAAACATATTTTTCCTTCAAACCTGTGCAGATTTCAAGCAAGCGCTAGTTTTGGAGCCACAAAATAAGGCAGCTCTGTCAGCTGAGAAAAGGCTAAGGAAACTGATGAGCTGATCTCGTAATAACAGAACACTCAGAATTCTGCTAGAACATTATAGCTCTTGTTTTGCTAAATCTCCAAAATTTTCGCATCTCTTCAGATGGAGAGTTACCAGGTCTTAATCTTGACAAAGAAACCTGCTTATAATACCTGCATTTTAATTTGCGACATCATTGTACAAGAGAACCTGTACTTAAGTTCATGTGTTTATCGAACCCGCAGCTGTCCGCTGATATGTAAATAGAGCAGAAAATGACATCTTAATAATTAGAATTACCGCTGTACAAGACCAAAAAAAAAAACAACGCTGCGCTGGATGTTGTTAATTTGGATTTTATAAATAATTTAAAGTGTTTATTCTTGCAAATTTTTCCTTGTTCATGGAACTTCAGCTGAAAACACAATGATATATATTTCAATGATTTTTAATTTAAACTCGACGCACTTGTATGCCTTCACAAGGTAGGGATAGTAAAAGTGGTCGGGATGTTTCTGTTTTCAGTAAGTAAGAAATTTTATTGCTGGAGCCTCAAAATTTTTACCAATCCATATTGTTTGAACTTCCTGATTATATCTTAAGCATTGCTGCTTTGACTTTGAAACTTGATTTTATTTCTGGCCTTCTGTATTGTGCAGACTAAAAGCTTCAGAAGCCAACAATCCTCTTACAGATTTGCAATTATTTTTTCCGGTCTATTGCAAGTATGTAACTTGATTTCTGAAAACTGCTATGACAAAATTGCCCTTGCGGGAGGTTGAGCCAACAAAACTTTGATGTCCTCATTGATGGTGAATAAATAAACTAATTAAAGATATTAGGTAGATAAAAAAAAATAATACAGAAAAACCTAAAACACACTCATGGACAAAAGAGTCCTATTTTAGAAATTAGATACTTTTAAAAGATGAGAATTGATGTGATGTTTGGCAAAACAGTTGGGAAAATTATCATTCAATTTTTATTTCTAATATAATAATATATTTCACTAACGTACATGCTTTCGTGTGTCGTGAATTTGTCTTTTTAATTTAATAACATCAAGATTTAATTTGATAACATCAGCTCAAGAGCCTACATGCTTTTATTTATTAATTTAGGCTTTGAATTTATACTTTGAATCCAAGAGTTTTAAGTTGTCGTTTTGTACCGAATTTTAATAAATTTTAAATTTAAGACGTACCGATCATATCGATAATAAATTATTATTATTTACATTTTATTATATTTTTAAATTCTTTTTCAAATATTTAATTTAAAAAAAGAGGTCACACGCTTCGCCCGCGCAGGTCGCGCACCTGCGCATTTTAAAAATAAAAAATAAAGGTCGCTCACACGCGGGACGACCGATGTCTTCCTCCTTGCGTTCGCAAGGAGGAAGATGATAAAAAATCGAGAGTGAGAGAGAGATGGGGACAGTGCGGCACCGCCTTGGTGCCAGAGTCCGAAGACTCCGGCATGTGCCCGGCTTTTAAAACCTTGCTTGAACGTTAACATAATTTGCTTACATAACTTGCTAAGTAAGCATGAACCCTGAGTTTAAAGCGTATGTCTATGTGCTCGAGCATTGCTACAATGCCTTTTCTAGCTTTACAAAAAAAATACGCACCCATTGCCGTAGCGACCGTTAGTATCCAGTCGAATACGGAAGTTGTGTGTACACATATCCACCAGCAAAGCATTCGAAAATAAATAACTGTCGGAACCAAAATTCCAAACTAGTTATAGAGAATTCTTGAGCTCCATTCCATCTATTCTATACCCTATCATCCCCATTTACTTTTGTATATCGCTCGGTGATAACTGATCGTGGAGAAAGATAGATCTGAAAATGGAAGCAATGAAACAATTCCATTGTCATGCAACAAAATTTGTTAACTATGTAAGTATTTGCAAGCTAGGGAAACGTGTTTTTTGCGCCTGAAAAATGCATTTTTCCTTGCGTAAATCCGTGACAATATTAGTGCACCCAAGCATCGCCCTTGCACAAATATCCACAAAAATACAGAAAACTCCAAAAGTAAAATAATAACTTATCAATAGTAAGGCCTTTTGACCACATCGGGTAGCCTAGTGGTCTGAAAGTTTGCACGGCGTGCATCCCAACATGGGTTTGAAATGAGAAATCCGTTTAATTTTACGGGGTGCATACCAGTGGACCTATTTTGGAAAATGTCAAGTACTAGTTAGAGATGTACAATCCTAAATCCGGTGCCATAAATTTGATGGTGGAATGAAGATAACCCAAAAAATTTATATATTATGACGGTATAGTATGATTTCTCGTAAATCTAAAAAGAAAAAGAAACAGTAGCCCCATTTTCCTTGGATTTTGTATTTAGTTATTTGTTTATTGTAGCACAGATAATATAGATAGTTCCTAACTATTTTTTCAATGTATTTATCTACATAAATTTTACAAAAAATGCTAGTCCTCTTATTATAATGCAATTAATCTCTAATAAGTGTGCTTTGAATGGATAGCGATATAAAAAAATATGGAATGCTCACATAAAAATTTTTAAAAAAAAAAGCTAGATGAACCCAAAGTCATAACCACCAAGTAATAAAAATTTAGTTAACTCAAAAACAAGATATGAGCATGGCATAATATATTTATATGATTGAAGATGTAATAGATATGATGATTAGCAGTGGATTTTCCAAGGACCCACATTGAAATGTTCTAATAGTTTATAGACGAGTTGTTTGATTTCTTATATATGATTGAAAATGTAATAGATATTATTACAGATACCATTTTTCAAGCACGATTCATCGGCACGTATTGAACCAGGACTGTAGTTAGAAAGTAAAGTCTCGGCCTAGTGTGTGTTTTAAACCAGACGTTGAGTACTGACATCCTGTCCAGCCACCATAGTAGCAATTCCGTTAAAAACTTACTGAAATTATATACTTTTCCTATTTTAGGGATATTTATAGGATTTGAATCTATTACGAGTACTTCATGAGGTACACACTTTATCGCTAGATCTATGGATGAACGAATTATTGAACCTATCACGACATTTTGCTTTTACTAATTATTGAATAAGCGTCATGATGGGTTCCACAGTGTGCCCATTCAGTAAGAAACTTAATTCAGGGAATCAACAATCTTCTAGCAAATGAATTATAACTCTGGCTTTTGTTCTTGGTGAAGAACTAGGGTTTGCTATAGGAAGGTATTCTATGATTAGAAGAGAAAACATAAAGAACTTCTTGCTCACACCAAATGGTGTAATTCCTTGTTATAAAAAAAAAGGTGTAATTCCTCTTTATTTTTCTTTTTTAAAAAAAAAATTGTTCATAAATTTTGATGAGCTTATTTTGCTCTTAGCTTTAAATCCGCTTAATTCTTAAGTGTATCAGTTAAACTCCCATCTTTTTATAAGTGGTTTTGTTCTTTGTAAAACTTAAACAAATCAACACTTCAAATAAAAATATTAAGTGAATTTTTCAAAATATTTTTTTAGCGTGTCTAGAACACTTCAGTCTGAATACTACGATACAAATGCCAATAGCTGGTGGAATAAAATTATTCTAAATTAGATATTGCTGAGATTTGAATACCTAACCTACCTTTTACAAGGATGAGGTATGGTTTCGAGAGTTTTTTTTTTTTTTTTTTTTTTTTTTTTGGAGGGGGGGGGGGGAGGGGGGGGTTTGCTTTGTTGTTATACATAGTCTCAAACTGGTGTAGTGTACCCGTATTCTCTTTACACATTAAGAATAATGATAAACTTCATAAAAAAACAAAAAAGAATAATCATAAACAAATGTTCACAAAGAAAAAATAAATATAAAAGAAAAGGAAGCGGATAGTTGACCCTTTGTTGTTCTTGTCCTCTTACATCGACTCCTCAACAATGCCAGTATTATTGGTGCAACTTTCTATTACCCAATTCCACCTTTTTTTTAATTTAATTATTTTAGGTGATATTTCATGGGATTAAATTTGGAATTGTGTTATCTGAATGGGCACTAGAGGGTTTTATCGCAAATCAAGCACTCAGCAAGCAACTATTGCAACCGGAACATGAGATTTTCCCCTTACATTTTATAGATAACAAGGAAACTTTTTTTTTTTTTTGAGTCATTGACCAACGAATTTAGTTTATATTCTATATCTCGATAAAAAACTAAGCAAATTGTAGTCTTTTCCGTCCAGCGCTTGCTAGACTTCAAATTTATGACATATTTTTTATAAGAGATAGACTGCGGTCATCTCCTAACACTAACAACAAAAATGATATTCTGCGACCGAACTATCTGCGACCACTACAAATCCGTCGCTAAAGGCGCTCTTCAACGACCGGTTAGGATCGGTCGTTGAAAACTCAACATTCAGTGACCGAAAAGTAATCAGTCATTGAAAGTCCGTATTCAGTGACCGAAAATGACGCAGTCACTGATAATGACAACTGTCAACGACCGCTATCCTAACGGTCACTAATAGTGCAAACTTTCAACGACGGACTCACAGTCGGTCACTGAATATCTTTCTTTCAGTGACCGATTTTTAAGTCGGTCGCTGATTGTTTGAGCGGGAATTTAATTTCAGAATAAAATTGAGCGGGCTAAATGGCTTTCGGTGACCGATTTTCAAGTCAGTCACTGATTGTTTGAGCGGTAGTTTGAAATTTAGAACAAAAATCGGGCGGGCTAAGTGTTTTATTTATGACGGTGCGGCTATACGGAGCGAGAGAAGAGGCAGACAGATCAAAGATTTCGGAGATCAGAGATGCCATCGATGGCCTTCAGCTTCTTCTTCCTCCATCTTCCACTCTCCGCTCGCTGATCTCGTCCATGCTCTTCTCCATCTCTGCCATCGCCGCCGTGTAAAGCCAAAAACTCCGGGATGCTTCTCCCGCTCTAGCGGCACTGTCTACGCCGTCAAATCCACCGGAAAATCCCTCCTCCTCGACGATATCATCCATGGTGCTGATAAATCCCTCCTTCGGATTGGCAGCGCAGTTCAGCGCTGGCGACAATGGATGGAGGATCTTCAACGAGTTGGTAGCAGCGGCACTCAGCGATCGATGACGACGAGAAAGATCACCCGAAGAGCAATTTTCATCTTGTTTCTTTTACATGTATTAGCTTTCTGCAATTATTTTTCATTTTGTTTTCTGCATGTGTTTTCATCTTATTTTTCTGCAATTTTCATCCTCTTTTCTGCAATTTTCATTTACATTTCTGCAAGTATTTCCTTTCTTTTTCATTTAGTTGTATTTCATCAAAGGTTAATAGAAAATTCTGGTTGATCTCCAAATTTGTTGTGCCCATCTTGTGTTTGTTGAAATTTTCACCGTGCACGTGCCGTTCTTCATTGGCGACGGTGCGACAACACACTCTCCCTCCCGATCGGGAGAGGGTTTTTTTTTTCTTAAACTTTTTACCCATCAGCGACCGACATAAGTCGGCCATTGATATGTTTACATCAGTGACCGCGAAAGTCCGTCGCTGATATGGCTAAATCAGTGACCGAACAAGTCGGTCGCTGATATGGATAAATCAGTGACCGCTTTTTGCGGTCGCAGAAGCACAACTTTCTATGACCGCGTAATTCGGTCACTAAAGAATACATTTTCTACGACCGAATCTGAAAACGGTCGTTGTTTATCATTACTGACCAACATACTGTGTCCGAATGTTGACCGCGGTCGTTGATAGTTTCAACGACCGCTTTTTGGCCTTCAACGACCGATTCCGTCGGTCGCTGAAAGGCATTTTTGTTGTAGTGTAATATCTAATTTTGCTAATCAATAAGGCCAATACTAATCCGTAGTATTTAGAAACATTTTAATTTATAGTTTTGAGTAACTAGAAGACCAATAGAACTGTTTAAAGATGCTGACGTATGTCTGTATTGTTTCTCTATTATTGTTAATCATCTAAAGTAAGATATTCTTAGCGGTTGACTAAAATAATATCAAGTGTCAATTTCTTGTTATGGGTAATGCTTCCCCATTGATTCACTAAAAAATTTACTAATTTATATAATTAAAATAAATTAAAATATAAAAATTATAAATTTGAGAAGATATATAATTTTTATTTTAAAATTTTTTTCAAAATATATTTCTAAATAAATAATTTGATACTCCAAAATTTAACGGATCGTTAAAATAATTTTAAATTCGCTTTAAATCAGCTAAATATTTTCAGCTTCAAAATATTTATTGCGAGGTATTTTTTTTTTAAAAAAAATTAACATCAAATTTGTAAATATCATGAAAATCTAAAATTATCATATTAATTTTTTTTTTTAAGAGATACCTCCGAATGTTTCTTTTTAATCCAAAGATTAGTAGATTTTTTAGCAAATGTTTTGGTAGATTTTTTTTTTTTTTTTTTGTTACGCCCAACAGCACCTTTGTTATTTAATTTTGATTTTAATCGTTTTTTCTTTTTTAACAAGAAATTCATGCCTCTTTTTGTCCTATGCTGAGCGATCTGCTGCTTTTTGCTTTGACTTGCATTGCTATTTTTGATTCTTGAACTTTGGCCCACGTCAACCAATCAGACTATAATTTATTTTTTAATTATCATGACAAACTCAATCTATAAACAGTGAAAGCTCCCATTTATATTTCATCAATAAATATTTTATTTTTTCAATCAGTATAGATGAAAATGCCTATTTTACCCTCCATGGAAGATAAACTTTTTTAACTTCTTTTTAACAAAATATTTGGGAAATCTTGCATTTAACCAAGTTTTGTTTAAAGGCTGCCATTGGGAAATCTTGCATTTAACCTCATTTTACTTTTTATCTTTGGAGACTTCCATATCAGCTCCTATCAGCTCCTCTAAAGTTTGAAGTTGATGAATAAATTCTTTGCTTTTATTCTTTAACTTTGATACCCTAAAACCCTTACTTATAAAAGTATTATTTGATAAAAATGTTCAACATAAAAGTTATTTATTTTGATGAGATTTATAGCTTTCATGCTAAATTTTTTTTCATAAAATATTTCTAAATAGGTGTTTTGAGACTCTAAAATTTAGCGAGTTAATGAATTAATTTTAAAACCCACTAAAATTTTGAAGTCTCAAAATATTTATTCGGAAGTATTTTTTTTAAAAAAAATGTTAAAATTGAAAATTATAGATCTTATCAAAATCTACAATTTTTATATTAATTTTTTTTTTAAAAATATCTATACAATAGTCAAAATGGCTTCAGCACAAATATCGAGAGAGATGTTTTTTTTAAAGTTTAACAGTAACTGAAAAATCTACAGGTTAATTTGAATGAATAGAAAAAATCTAAGGACTGATATGGTATTTGCTCTTCTTTACCCTACTACGTGAAAATATAATATATAAAATTTAATTACTAATTATATGTTTGTTTAACTTATTTAGTGATTATTATCGTCGTTAACTCTGATGTGGACCTAAAATAATGAAAGATGTAAGAGTTAAGTAACATCAATATTGCTATAATATCTGATGAGCCTATGAAAGGGAGGTTTGGTTAAAGAGTTGGAAATCCGTCACCTTCATACATCTTGATATAAAACCTTATTATACTATATTATTTCCCATGAGAAAAGATCTCCAAAATTTATTTGCAAAATATTTCCTAAGTCATTTGCTTAGTCCATTTTCTTTTGGGTCCATAGAATTCCTTTTGGAAATTGAAAATAGATATAATATTCATGCTTTAGCCACTAGCCCTTGTGTGATGGTAGTAAGCTTAGAGTCTATCTTAATAGAGGAATGCTACATGTCTGTTTGAATCAATTAGGGTTTTCCTAAGAATGCGGGTTAAAGACTTAAAGTGGGTATGGATTCGAAAGCCAAGTTCAGAAATACAAATCCAGAACCGCACATTGTCACTAAATTGACGATAACTTGGATTATTATGACAAATTATAACTAAAAATTTTGTATGAAGCACAACTTGTAGCCTAATAGACCAAAAATTTCGTATTAATTGGGTCACGTTTACCTACTCAATTAAATGCAGAAACCAGTTTCAGAGTCACTCCCGCTCTCAACCCGACCAAGGTTCAGTCTGCTGATCATAACTTTGTGCACATACTTCCAAATTGACCGAAACTAGTTTTATTTGAAAATAGACTCATGGAGCTATATCTCGACAAAATTTGAGAGCGTTTGGATGAACATCGAAAATGTTTCGAATTTTTGAAATTAGTAAAAGGTGTGCAGCTCATCCACTACGGATTGGTTATGATGGGTGCGAAAATATTCGGTCAAACCAATAAAGAATGGAAAAATTCAAGAAATTCCTGAGATATTCTTGGCGCAAACATTCAAAAACCTATTTGGTCAATTTTAAATATCCAATTTAAAAGAATTAAATATTCACGAATTGAGACATACTATACTTTAAAATGTTACAATTGGGTGCTGTCAGGACCGATATACACGTGCTTAATTTATTATAACTTCGGCTACGCTTGTCAAATGATAAACCGTAAATTTTTCCTGAAAAGCCAACTTGATTCCACATCAACAATACCAATTTCATGTGATTGGATTACAATTGCTCATTCATTATAATTATGAATATAACTCGTGCCGGTCGCTCCTCAAACTGACCCAGGACCCGGTTGCGGATGCCATATCTTTATGTACACACACCCAATGTGTTCAAACCAATTTTGTAACGAAACTAGACCTCATAAAGGTGTCAGCAGTTCAAATTTCAGAGTGTTTTTCAACTACGTTGAATGGGTTTCGAATTTCAAAAGAGACAAACTGCACAGTTAACTGCAGGAGTGGGAGAAGTTGTGGTAACCGCCGCCCATTTTCCCCTTAAGCCTTTATCTCTTGCCTACAAATACAGGACGAATTTTGACAGTAAAAAGAAGGAAAAAATCTGAAGTATTTTGGCGGCCACGCTGCTGGAGTGAAGAGTGATTTCAAGGTTCCGAAGCAATGGCGCTCTATTCCTTCGACAATGCCTTTTACTCCTCTCTATTAAATCGGGTGAAAATTCCCTCGCTGGATAGGCCATACCGGTGGGGTCCTGGGGCGAGCCCTTGATTGTCGTACGACAATCTTGGGGGTGGTCACCAAGCCACCCGCTTTTGGCGTTACTTTCCCCATTCCGGGAGAGAAGTGTGCCTAAAGTATATCAATATCCGACGACGCTATAAATGGTGAAAATCCCTCGCTTGGATTAGGCCATACGGTGGGTCCCTGGGGCGAGCCTTGATGTCACAATGACGACTTGGGGGTGGTCACCAAGCCACCCACTTTGGGACATTGCTTTCTCCGTCCGGGGAGAGGAAATGCTGCCAAAGTCATACTTATATATTGCATGCTTTGCGAGAGTCATATATGTGGCTGGTGCATACTCGTTGGTTGAGATTCCTTTATCTCATACGTTCGCTTGCTCAAACTAAATTTAGCTTTATAATGCTTGTTAATTAACAGGGAAATCTACTCTTGGAATCTAAATAAATTTACTAGTACTTTTGAAACATTGTGGTAATGAAATGGATTAGTATTTGACTATTGAATATCAAGGTCTATGACTTATTTCCATAAATCTACTTTCTGGAAGTTTGGATGTAATCCATTCATTAAATACTCATTCTAAATCCTAGAGGATAAGATCTCTGCAATGTCTAACCAATGAGACCCCCATTAGTCTGCCGAGACCAACTAGCTCTAAAGTCTAAATTCACTTCCATGACTTCGGAGATATAGTCAGATGCATTTGTAAATTTGTCTACAATATAATATGACATTCTGAAAAATATATGCTGTAACTCCAAAAATATATGGAAATGTTAAATCCATATAGATTTAACACTACATTCCAGAGCACATATAGTGAGGCCCAATCTATTCTAGAAGTGCTACTTCTTGTAAAAATATATATATAATATATAAAAAGTAAATAAAGATAAAATAAAAATTGAGAATATAATTCAGCACCCCTTCATGTTTAAAACAGAGATTCCGCAATTGTGAAAAAACTTTTAGACAAATGTTAAGACTATCAATTCAACAGTGATGTCAACGGATTAAGCTTTAATGAGATCCGTGAAATATTCCACACAAATGCAAGATGCATTAAGTTTAATTTCAGACCATTTAAATCGAAGGTAACTGGCTTCTTATTTTGGAAGAGCGTGATTAACAATAGGGGCTTGCCCTTATTGGATATTCAGTAATCCAGATTCTCTAAAAATTTGCGGTCCGAGATGATCGTATATATGATATTTGATTTTGGATTCGCCTCTTAGGCAGCGCTAAAGACAAAAAAAAAAAGAAATATATTCGTCCCTCGAGCTGGTCGCCGCGAGGCGGCCCTCAGTCCCGACCGCATAACCCGAATTCAGCCCGAACGCGCGTTTCCCGCGCCTCATGATCGGTTTTTCCGGGTTATGGGGTCGGGATGTTTGGCTTTTTCCATCTTAATATATGATGAAATGCACAATAATTATTTGTTTTGAGATATTACATTTCAAGGAAAAATGCTCTTGAATACTGTTATTAGGGGTCCACATTATGATATGTGGTTCGGCCGAAACAATATGAGTCGGTTTTAGCCACACCTGCTCCTGATAATGCACTTAATCGGCTCATGGGGGAGTTCTATATACTTAAGGTTCGGCCAGTATCGACTAGTGATCGACATAGCCCACATCGACCAACATCTTTAAAAAGAAAGAAAAATATAAGTTAGTTAATCTAGTGTAGGCTAGGTCTTTTGACAAAGTGATCATTGCATAACTATGTGTGATGGGTGCACTACCCAAAATTGAAAGAAAAAAAAAAGATTATTATCATGTCATCATCTTTTGGTAACACATAATTGATTACGTACACCTTACAATTATGGTAGATACGGCGATAAGATGATAAATTGATAATATGTTGCACAGTCAACCATGATATTGTCTGGTAGATTGAAATGTAAATGTGACCCTTCCAGAATTTATCAAAAATGGTAGAATCGGGAGACACTAGTTTCCAATCTCTTTTTTTCTACTGATTTTTTCTTCCCGACAATCTATGTCCACTCATCTTATAAGAAAATATTATCTGATACATTGCAAATATAAATCATCATCAAGAAAGAAATCTTCATTCTTTTCCTTAATTAATTTGTTTACAAATTAAGAAGATTCGATGATGCTACATGTTTTTTACTTCTTATTTTTCTATCTTCTAAGAAAGATTCTTCGGGGAAATACAATTAGCATGATGCTGGACAATTTATACCATTTGGAAAAAGAAATTATGGAATATATAGCTTTCGAACATGAGTTATGATAATCTGAAAGTTAACCCAGAACAGGTAGCTAGCGAGGTGGGGATTTGTAGCTCATAAAACCATACTTCTCAGGTTTTCGGGTCAGCGTGGCTGCAATAGCCTCATGCACACGCTCGTATGTGCACCTGATATGGTTTGTGGAAGGCTCATACTCTGCTCTAATGGAGGTGGACATGCCATTTAGCATGGAATTATCTCAAAAATAGATAATTCATGATCTTTCCACTCGAAGTGGAAGATATTCTCAATGTAAAACTTCAGACAGAACTAACTGTACGTCTATTTGATATATCATTTTATCAGAAAAAGAAACAAAATCTACAAGGATCTTCTAATGAGTTTTATATCCCTTGCTCAAAAAATAAATACATAATTAGTTGTATGTTTTTTCTTTTCTTTAACAACAACGAGCATGGGTTTTCTTTCTCTATTCAAATGTAATATGAAACTTTGCGTGCATGGGGAGGTCTCCTTACCTCACCCCCATGAAGACCAGCGCGCACTCTTTCTTTCTGACGTCATTTATCATTATTTATTTATTTATTTATTTTCTCTTTATATTATAACCATTTCTTTTTAAAGAAAAAATGTTACTTTTGCTGTTTGTGTTATTATTTTACGACAGGGTCGATGAAATATGGTTAACCAGCCATGACAACAGGACTAAAAATGACAAATTTACTCCTAAGAAAGTATTCATAATCATGTAGTTGTTCGTGTGTGCGTCTTAGTTTATGTGCATACGATAATGAAAATGTTGTTGGAATCTTTATTTTTCTACTTTTTTTTTGAAAATTAAAAATAGTTTCCTCTCCCAAAAGGGCTTGTGTATATAAATCAGTCCAATTCTTAGAAAGGTGGTACAAGTTTAAAGAAACAAATATATTTAATTTACACTTTATAATGTAAAATTTCAAGTTTAATTTACACTTTATTTGTAGGAAACAAATATATTGTAACTAAAATTTCAATACGGGATAATTTGGCTGAGGCTTCTCTTTTTTCTCTCTCGCCGTTTCCATACAACATACACATAAAACATATAACTTCTGTTTTTTTTAAACCTTGCGCCGCCCTAAAACCTAGCGCCGTGCATCTCACCATTTGCATGCAAGCACCTGCTTGCCGGCCGCCAGCTCAGCACCACCTGCAGGTCCGCCGGAATCTGCAGGATTAGATTTCAGTTCGAGCTCGTTTGCTTCCATCGTCCAGGGGCATCCTGCATCGTCCATTCTGTCCTTGGAAACATTTTGAAGTTGTTGTAACTAGTACATGGAAATCTAGCTCTTTACTACTAGAATCTGGAGGGCATATTAGTCTTTCTAACAAACAAACAAATTATTAAGAATATAACTAGGGATATGTAACCCTTTATCTCCAACCAATCTGCATATATATTTGAAGCCTGATTCTTGGTGGCCAAGTGAAGACTGGCTAGAAGGAGGCAGTTAAAGCTCCAACTATCAACGATCTTCTTCTTCAACAATGGGGAGATCTCCATGTTGCGATGAGAAGGGTCTCAAAAAAGGCCCATGGACCCCCGAGGAAGATGATAAGCTCATCGATTACATCCAGAAGAATGGCCATGGAAGCTGGAGAGCTCTCCCAAAGCTCGCCGGTATGCGTTCATTAATCTCATCTCTTTACCTACTTTGCACCCCAGAGTTTCACATGCAGAGTCTCCTACTGCATATGTGTACGATGCCGATGAGTGCGATCACTATCTCGGGATGCGGTTTCATCGTAGGGTTTGAACTTTTGCAGGGCTAAACAGATGTGGAAAGAGCTGCAGATTGAGATGGACGAACTACTTGCGGCCCGATATAAAACGTGGAAAATTCACGCCGGATGAAGAGCAGACGATCCTCAATCTCCATTCTGTCCTTGGAAACAAGTAATATTCTATCTCTTTGTTCTCATAAAAAATGTAACACTTTGTTTTAATTTTTTAAACAAAGTTAATATTTTCTAGGATGAGATTTGGGAAGCTGACTTTCTCCCTTTTTTTGTCTTTAAAAAATTGTGAATAGGTGGTCCACTATCGCAGCACACCTTCCTGGTAGGACAGATAACGAGATAAAGAATTTCTGGAACACGCACCTTAAAAAGAAGTTGATTCAAATGGGATTAGACCCGATGACACACTGTCCCCGGACAGACTTCCTCGCGACTCTACCTCACCTACTAATGCTTGCCAACATTCAAGAGCTGATTAGCCAGAATCAACCATTTGACGACCAGGCGGCACGGCTACAGGCAGAAGCCGTACAGGCTGCGCGGGTTCAATACCTTCAATATGCGTTCCAATCGTTAACCAATGCTGCCACCAACACGAGCACAATCGATGTAACGAACCTATTGAACTCACAATTCCCAAATGCTTCAATTCCCTCCACCTCTACCTCTAATTATGCGAATACTATGAGTGCTACTGCCCTAAATGGTCTAACACAAATGGATCAATTACCTTTTTTTGAGCCTTTTGAGAAACCCCTTAGCACTGACTCCAATGAGGGCTCATCAAATTTCAGTACCCTCAGCCAGCTGCTAGGAGACAACCGTAGCACAAACCCTAAAACTCCGTGGCTATGTGCATCATCTCTTCCTCCTCTCACTGATATATCAACCGGCAACCCAGGAGATGCCTGCAGCACCGCGAGCTACGGCACTGATGCCAGCCCTTCTGTATGGCCCGATATCTTGCTTGAAGACTCGTACATGGTTGATTTTTTAGTTTAATTGACTACCTAGATGAATATCACTTTTTCTAGTTTTTGTGTCATTTTCACACTTTCTTTTTTTGCTCTTTTTTTAGGTTTTCATCAGTTATATTTTACTATAGCTATTGCTATTGTTGCTATGTGTTGCAAATTGCTATTTACTAGTGTAATGCATACCGTCTACATACACTTCTACACACACATTATTGTACAAAACTCTCATATTTGCATACTTGCCATGTTTTACTTTACTTTTTTTCGTCCTTCTAATTCCATTTTGAGTTTTCAGAGGGGGGAGAGAGAGAGAGAGAGAGAGCATATGATAACGTTCATGGGTCCTGCATGAAAACTACTATGACCTTCTATAAAATGATTTAAGTTAATTATTAAGGATGGAGATATAGGATATATGAATTTTGTTCAATTATTGATCATTAGTTAGTGAGAGGGTAAGTGAGATCCCTTTAGTTGTATTATATGGCCCTCTCTAATCATGGAGTGGAAGGAATCCAATATACCCATGATCTTGAACTTGTGACACAAATAACCCAACCACTTCAATGCATAGGCTTGAACTATAACACCTTCAAATAAATAAAAATGTGATATATATGTATAAATGAGAAACTTAGTTAAATTCATAATATTCGTACTTTACTTTAATATATGATGGATTGGTTACCTATGTGGTTAAAGCTAACTAAGGACCACAACCTTGTTATCCGATTATCAGGAACTAGCTTGATTCGGGAGGAATGGAAGTGCATCGACACACCAAATCCGATAAGTTATAGAATTGGCGGGTCCATTAGCACCACCTCCTTCGCATGTAGGAAAATATATAGTATTTAAAAACTCAATTATAAGGAAGATGGCACTTTTTGGTTGATAAAGATAACTTAGCTCTGAAAGAACTTCAGTTAGCTTCATTTTCTCCAAGTATATATATAACAATAACACTAAGGTCAGAACTATTATGTCATTGATTTGCGTTAACTTATATTGATCAGATAATGGTTATGTCAGTGCATAATCAGTATTATGTATGTAATGAGTAGTATTATGCATAATCTGTAGAATGGACTATACGTACAACCCCCGTACTTATACGGATGGTAAAAGCGTTTTACAAAGGGAGGGTATCTCCTGCAGTAGAACATGACAAAAAAAAGTTGTGCGCACATATAAACTTCAAGAAGATTAAATAGAACATGACAAAAAAAATGCTAACAAAAGGTTATAATTAAGTCTCTTTAGAACCACTCTGTTATTCTTAGAACAATTCTCTTCAAGGATATTAGCTATTCGTTATAGAATGGTGAAGGTATGTGCAATTCGTGGGATAGGAATAGGTGTAAGGAGATGAAAGGGTGAGATAATGAAACATAATAGTAAAACTTGAAGGGAATTTCGGAGGGATAGATAAAATTACTGATGTAAAACAGGTTCTAAAATCAAGTATTTCCTTAACTAGCAAGCCATGCATGAGCTAACAACCCTCGACACCAAAGATGGATGCAACCAAAAATATTTTCTTATTGGGCAGGTGAAGTATTTATCTTTTTCTTGCAAGACTATGACACCATTGCATATAACTAAACATAAACATATATAGCAAAATTCTGTAACTATATATAATGGAGATTAATTTTTAAATTATTAATCTTCGATCGCACGAAAATTAAATACTTATTCTGTGAACAGGTTCCAGATAAAGTAGAGGTGTTGAGCAAGCTTGCCAAACAAGTGTTGAAATACAATAACAATGACAGAGAAATTTCTTACCTAATCCTAAAATTATGTTGGATACTAGATGAAGTTTCATATGTCACTGCTATCGAATTCTTATGACTTCCATAATATTAATGCTCAAAGTTAGTGTGACGAGCGCATAGGCCATGGTAATGCTCATTAGTTTTCT
Organism: Xerophyta viscosa; assembly: GCA_002076135.1. Classification (NCBI taxonomy): domain Eukaryota; kingdom Viridiplantae; phylum Streptophyta; class Magnoliopsida; order Pandanales; family Velloziaceae; genus Xerophyta; species Xerophyta viscosa. The sequence continues at coordinate 1,287,711 of MJHO01000017.1, forward strand.
TTATACAAGAATGAGGGAATGCGCACGTCCGGAGTTTTACTCCTTTACCATGGTCCAAGGATTGTGATTAGAAAATTATACTAATAAAATAATCCGGTGTTACTGCATGGGAGATCTCACCTAGTTATCTCAACAACAAGAGAGAGAGAGAGAGAGAGAGAGAGAGAGAGAGAAGGGAACTATTTCTTAGCACTCTATTAGTCTAATTGTTCAAATGCCAAGGCATCCCACTGTGGTTATTTGTTCACATTCGCAAATAAAATAAACATTTCAAGAAGCAAATCTAAGTGCACGTACACCATAGCATATGATCTTGGCATGTTATTTCTCACTAACACTCATTTTTCACAATTACCAATCAGCCCTTCCTATGATGTAAATACTCATAAAAATGGGCATTTCTTTGAACTATAACTTCAGGATGTTGTAGTTTATTATTTTTTCGAGAAATTTAAACTAAAAGAGTGTAGATCACAACAAACAAATAATATTGTAGCTGATCAGTTTTCAAAAAAAAAATATTTAAATTGATTGGATCTCTACATAATTTACTGAAAACTAGACACTAGGATATTATTTTTCCTTCACAATCTCATGATGGGCGTAAATGATGAATTGGCGAGCGCATCCATGGTACTAGATCTCCTATCACTTTGACACCATGTTTCTCCCAACTTTGTAGTTTTAAGTTTTTTCCTATAAATATACCGCCAAGTCGTATTTCATAACGAAATTTTATTTTGATCAACGACTTCAGCGATTACTTTGACATTTTTCAAGTAACTTCAGTCTACCACTTTCTAGTTTATCACCTCACCAAAATACACTTACTATTGGCTTGCAAGCAGATTTATATCCAATTATTCTTCCCAAATCCTTACTTAGAATAAGCTCTGTTAACATGTAAGACAGCTTATTTTACAATGTCAGCTTATACTTAAAGCTTTCACAATGCTAATCTATGGTCTAGTTAACGCCCTCCTACGTACTACCACACTCGGCCTTTCCATTACACCTATTCCGAGACCTACGGATCGCACTTATCCCTGTATATCTGCTTTCTTACGCTAATTAGGGTGATAAGCATTGCAAGCTACAGTGATTTTCAACCAATCTAATCAAGTAGGATAAGCGAACGAATCTAATCTAGTTGGATAAAAGGGAACAAAGAAGGCAACACAAGTGGCTGAAACACAATTGCCCATCAACTTCACCGTGGTCCTCGCCGCATTATGATGCCATGCATCAAATGCATGGCTACATCTCAGGAGCCTTGATCTTTGCCAAAGTAGAAAAGCAAAAGTTGGAATAATTAAAATACATAATAAAGGAATATAGCTTTTAATTTGTTTATTAAATAAGATAATTAACTTTCTATAGGACGCAAATCGAAAGGGTGACAAACTTCTGTTTTTTCAAGAGAATATTGCCACGCGATATGATTGGAAGTTTGAAGGAGAAGCAGATGAGATGTGGATCGATGAAGGTGGAAGGCGGTATTCGCCAAGCAGCCAAGTCCGTCCTTGGCGATGTTAATGAGGTAAAACCGCCTACAAGAGAGTCATCGTGGTGGAGCGAGTAGAGTTAGCTACCAATAGTGGAGCAAGAACAAACGCTAATATATTCTATTGAAATATATCAAACAAGAGGACGTTCAAATATTGGTGTTTGACAAGCATTAAAGAAAGGTAGACGAGTTACTATTTTAAGATCTTCAATGAAATGGGTGAACCAGATTACGGGAGTTATAAGATTTGAATAAGTTTCGGAATTGTATGTATTACAGATTCATCGAGAAAAGCGAGGAGCGAAATCGGACGGTATACCTATTAAAATTCGGAAATTTTAAGTGCCAAATAGTATGGTTATACGTATTAAAAAATTTGGTATACACAAATTTCTTTTTTTCTTTTTTCTATTTTTGTAAAAAAAAGTCAATGTCAGGGAATGTTGTCAGATATCCGATACTAGGAATTTAATGAACATGAAGAATGGACTTATTAAATTTCAAACGCATGTGCATGAAAAGTCCATAAATACATACATTTAACTTTTCGTATATATATATATATACACACACACACACACACACATACTTAAAATATGATATTTTTTTTATATTTTTATTAATTAAATTAAATTTTTACTATTTAAATTTATCTCAAATATATAAAATACTATATTATACATTCATGTTATTAGTAAATATTATTATATTTTCATATATGTTCAAATATTTAGTATAAAATATTTTTATTACCGAATATGAACCATAGACATATTCTACTTCTTAAAAAAATTATTATATTTTATATTCACACCTTTCTATATTCGTGTCCCTACTCTATAGACTTACTGCTGCTGAAATGCCTAAACACAATTTTTTTGGGATAATTGAATTTCAGCTCCTTATTCAAACTGTTTGCATTTCAGTCCCTTGAAACGCGATTTTGTGCCGACGTAACGGCGCTCGTGCGCCGACACGTGGCGCATTTCTGCGTTTTTGGGGCTGAAACGTGAGACCTTTGAAATAGGGGGCTAAAATGCAATTATTCTCTTTTTTTCTATTTTTGTAAAAGAGTCAATATCAGGGAATGTTGTTAGAGATCCCATACTAGGAATTTAATGAACATGAAGAATGGACTTTTAAAATTTCAAACTCATGTGCATGAAAAGTCCATAACTACATAGTTTCAATTTTTCGTATATACATACTATTTAGTTCTGTCATTGGTTCCTCTTTTTGATATTTTCCTTATAAACAAAAATCAGTCAGATATTAATTGAATATAAAACATAATCACTTATTACATGCACAAATACTCTTCTTCTTTTTTTTTTTTTGACAGAATTCGATTTTTATTATATATCTCGACCGAAAATAGTGCGCACTAAATTAAAGTACATTCCAACAAGATATTGTTGGGATTCAAACCTCTAATCTCCTTCATGAGGAGAAAGCCATGATTTTCTGACAATGTTCAGTTGCGCTAATTAACTGGACCAACGCTAATTGATTACACAAATACTTTTTACTTGCTTTATATGGATACGTATATTATAAGTGAGTAATTGTACATCGTCCAAACCTTTCCATTAAAACTCCTATGAAACTCTATTGTTAAAACAAATTCATATTACAATTTAATTTCTAAAATAAGTTATAGCCTCACAAAACTATTATTAAATCCCACATTATTACAATTTAATTTTTAAAATAATTTATAGCCTCAAAAAACTAAATAATAGTTAAATAACATTTGTGATTAGCATGTACATGCTTGATTATCTTTTTAGCCAAAAAGAAAATCTATAATCGACCCCACCAAAGTAACATTTATCTAAAAGAAGAATATTAAAAAAATAAAAAAAAATAATTCCAGCCCCATATCCATTGGCAAGCTATAGCATACAATGGCCAGCAGACCGCCACTATCCCCCACCATCCACGAAAAGCCAACCGAACTGCAAACAAAAAACACCTCTCTTTCTCCTTCTCCATCTCCATGATTGTCATATTCTTACCTTCTCATTCTTCAAGCTTCTATCTTTACCATGTCCAGCACCACCACCTCCTCAGGCAACACTCATTCTGTTACCTCCAACAATAGCAACAAGATATGCATAGTATGGTTCAGGAGAGACTTGCGAGTAGAAGATAACCCTGCCTTAGCCGCTGGAGTGAGATTTGGTTCTGTTATCCCACTGTTTATATGGGCTCCTGAAGAGGAAGGTCATTACTACCCTGGCAGAGTCTCAAGGTGGTGGCTTTCCCAGAGCTTGAGACAGTTGGACTCTTCTCTGAGATCACTTGGTGTTTCACTTCTCACAAAGCGATCATTCGATACCTCGTCTACGCTCGCTGAGGTTGTTCGGTCCACCGGAGCATCCACCGTCTTCTTCAATCATCTCTATGGTTAGTGTTTCTCTAGGTAGTTTGATCAATTGTTGTTATGTTGTATTTGGGCAAAATTGTTTTCAGTATCTTTAATTTAATTGTTAGTGATGTTGCTTTTTTTTTTATATAAATTGGGGACACTTGTAGTAGGATTACTTCACGTATGTATATGATCTTTGTACCAATTTGGACAAAAATGATTTTCTAGTTTGGTTAAGTACTTAATTTTGTCAATTTCTAACTTTGTAGTAGAATTTGCTTGTGTTTGTATCTTTATCATGTACCTATTGAAAAATCATTGGTTGTCATGCTTAAATGAGTGATATTAAATTTCTAGTTTGGGGCACTTGGTAGTAGGATTTGTTTATCTTTGTATACTTTTTCTTTATTAAAATTTAATCTTGGTTTTCACTATGTTTAAGTTTTCAGTCATGTCAAAATCTCAATCTTTAGACCACTGGTGGTAGAATTTGTTAATGTTTATGATTTGTTTGAACTGCTTTTCTCTATATTTGAGTTTGTTTTTGTTGTACTCGGAAGTTGTGGTCTCCGTTAGCTTCTTTGACCTTTTTTCTTTTTGAATAATGATGTTCATTATCCTTATTAGCTGATATTCTTGATTAATTAGTTTGTTAGCGTTTGGTGTGAAGATGTGTGTGATGCTTGATCTGTTACCTATCCATTGAAGATCGATTGGATTTGTGCTTTTTGGTATTTAATCAGCCTGGTGCCTCTAGCCTTTGATTGTTCAAACTTTATAGTATCTCTTTACAGGTTTAGTTGATCCATATGTTGTTTTTTACCTTTAACTCTTTTCCATAAGCTTTTCCTGTAACTGTACTCATTAATTCAAAATTTCTTTTACTAGGAAATTCCTCTATACTTTTTAACTAATCGATTTTTGCTTCTGCTCAAACAAATAAGGATTCTGTTCACTCACTTCTGCGTTCTGTGTCTATAGTTTGGATAATGTTATGTGCTCTTTGTTCTTCTTTGTTTTGATGAGCTTCGTCGACTTTCAGTAGAGGACAGTAGTTTGAAGCAGTTGTAGAATTGCACCTTGGATCGAAACACATCACATCAATGTCGTTGTTTCATTACTCATTTGTTCTCTTTTTTATTGTATGCAATCATTGAACAGTTTATATTTCGTGGAAAATTCTGCTTTAAAATGGTTATTTTTTTGTGAACTTTTAAGTACATTCCCTATTCTATCTCTGTTGCTATATTACATTCTTATTTATCTTTAAATCGAACGTATGCTGCCAGAAGTGAACTTTGCTCTCTCTGAATGTGTTGGATGTTCTATTTGTCATTGGGTTCTATGGTTTATAATTTCCTTGTGTTATAAGCTTATTCTTATCGATAATATCTCACGTACTATATTACTTTTTTCATGTAATTGTCGCATCATTCACCATCATAGACCTGCATATAAGTGCTAATGCCTAGATTTACAATCATTAATAGATAATTCCTATATTTACAACCATTCATAGTTCTGCAGTTTACTAGATTGGAGACTGTTTTCCCTGGAATTTTTTTTTTTAAAAAAAAGTGTAGATAGTCGAGTTTTAGAAGTGTGGAGTAAAAGTTAATTTTGAGCAATTAAGTTATTCTTACTTGGTTCTAGGAACTCTGTCCCCCACCCCACCCCAAAAAAGAAAAAAAAATAAATAAATAATAGTAATAATACTAAATCAAAAAAAATACGCGAAGTAAACATTGGAGTGAGTTTTGAAAATTTCCAGCAGTGTCATCCAGTCACCTCTTGTGAAGTAAATATATCTAGAAGCACGGTATTTCCTATTTTTCACGGTCTGTACTCATCCTTCATGTATATATATTAACTATTCTGATTCATTCTGCAGATCCTCTGTCTTTGGTACGTGATCATCAAGTGAAGGAGCTTTTAACCGCTCAAGGCGTAAATGTGCATTCATTTAACGCTGATTTGCTCTATGAACCCTGGGAGGTTAATGATGAAAATGGACGTCCATTTACTACTTTTCAACATTTTTGGGACAGATGTCTTAGTATGAGTTATGACCCAGCTGCCCCTCTCTTGCCCCCTAAAAGAATCACGTCAGGTATTCAATGATTTAATGTTTTCTACGCGCCTCTAAATCTTAACACTTTATGCTCTTGATTGCTTAATCGGAGATCACACATCTAAAATACAGAAAACCACTTATCAAATTATAAAGGATATTGGAATATCATAGGAAATATGTACTATGAAAATGAGTTCAAGATTTTTAATTTGTCGTTACATATCTAGACCTCTAAAAGAGACTCAAACATGTAAATATATTATGAGATATTACTCCTCATGTATTCTGCTGAAAATTTTGCTCAAAGCCAGGGGAGTTAAATGGAATGAGATGGTTAAATTGAAATTTCACGTATGCTTTTTCGTTATTAGGTGATGTATCACGTTGCCCATCAGATATTCTAGTATTTGAGGATGATTCTGAGAAGGGAAGTAACGCACTTCTAGCTCGAGCATGGTCTCCTGGATGGCGAAATGCTGATAAAGCACTTATGGCATTTATTAACGGACCTTTGATAGAATATGGTGCAAACCACAAGAAGGCAGACAGTACCACTACATCTTTACTTTCACCTCATCTGCACTTTGGGGAACTAAGTGTGCGCAAAGTCTTCCATCTAATCAGAATGAAGCAAGTTGTTTGGATAAATGAGGAAAACAAGGCAGGTGAAGACAGTGTTAATTTGTTCCTCAGATCAATTGGACTAAGGGAGTACTCACGATACTTTAGCTTTAACCATCCTTGTAGCCACGAAAGACCACTTCTAGCACACTTGAGATTTTTTCCATGGGTTGTTGATGAGCGTTATTTTAAGGCATGGAGGCAAGGTAGGACGGGATATCCTCTGGTCGATGCGGGTATGAGAGAGCTGTGGGCGACCGGGTGGTTGCATGATAGAATACGTGTGGTTGTATCGAGTTTCTTTGTGAAGGTGTTGCAGCTTCCTTGGAGATGGGGTATGAAGTACTTCTGGGACACATTATTGGATGCTGATCTTGAGAGCGATGCTCTTGGTTGGCAGTACATATCTGGCATGCTTCCTGATGGCCGTGAGTTTGACCGAATCGATAACCCTCAGGTATGCATTGCTGGTCTCTGTTTCTTGAAGTCAATTTTGACGGTAATTTTAAAGGTTTCAAGCATAAGTTACCTTAAGCTCCGAAATTGTTCTCCCATAATCAATCGAGTTAGTTTAACCACTGCGTAGTTACAACTAGCACATGGTTGAGTTATGCACGCTTTTGGAGTGCATATTTCTTCCCAGAAATGCTGTACTCCAGTAGCAAGCAAGTAGAAATTATGCTCAACTGTTCTATTATTATAACTGTATGTATTTAGAACTTATTTAAATGTTATAATAATGATTCTATCTAATCGTTTGCATAATTCGGTTACTGTTATTAAACTTTGTTAATGTTCGTATCATAACCATAAGTTCTCTCCAGTCATTGCAAATGCGCATATACCATTACTTTTCTTTCCAATGAGAAAAAGATTGAGATGCTCCTCTTTAATTCTAGATAGCATCATTGATTTAGGATTTGTTAACGACATGAATAGATTAGAAATAAGACAAAAGGTTATGCTAAATTTTGCGTGTTGGTATCGAATGATTAATCTATTTTCTTTCACAGTTTGTATCCCAATGCACGTTCATGGAATAGTGTCTTTGACATCTCCAAAATCCTGTTATTATGTATATTTTTGGTGTTAATGGTGAATATGCAGTTTGAAGGTTACAAGTTTGACCCAAATGGAGAATACGTAAGACGCTGGCTCCCGGAACTAGCTAGGCTTCCTACGGAGTGGATACATCATCCATGGGATGCGCCCGATTACGTACTGCAAGCTGCAGGAGTTGAACTTGGATCAAACTATCCTCTCCCTATCGTGGAAATAGCTGCAGCCAAAAGTAGGCTACAGGAAGCTCTGATAGAAATGTGGCAGCTTGAAGCCCAATCAAGAGCTGCAATAGCAAATGGAACAGAAGAAGGCCTTGGTGATTCATCAGATGTACCACCACTTAATTTTCCTCAAGAGATTCATATGGCGGTTGATCATGAGCCTACTATTGCTAGGTTTAATAATCCGACGAGTGCAGAAAGGAGATACCAGGATCAAATTGTACCCAATATGACTTCTTCGTTTGTAAGAGCAGAAGACGATGACTTATCTGTAGGATTTGGACATGCACCTGAAGATAGCAGGACTGAAGTACCAGCGAACGTAACATTTGAAACACAAGGACAGAGGGAGTCTGTGGATCAGGATGCAACTCGAACTGTAAGAAGGAATATTAATGCGAGATTGAGTCCAGCGAGGATTCCAGATGCTGCAGATTCGACAGCAGACTCGCACAGTAATAGGACAGAAAGAGATGGTGGGTTGGTCCCAGTTTGGTCACCTTCAGCAACATCTAGCCAGTTGGAGCAATTCGGGGATGATGAAGCTGGGATTGCGAACAGTTACTTACAGACGCATCCACAGCAGCATAGGATGCTGAGTTGGAGGCAGATGTCACCTACAATGTGAGTGCGCACACACTCTTTCTCTCACATGCATGCGCTTGCAGACAGTTTCACCGGTCTTATTTATTTTATTAGACTTGCTGGATTCTAACACCCTATTTGTTATATGGGAAAAACTACAAACCCCCAATAAACCACACATAATTAATCCACACATTCGTCTCGTGATCCGCACATTTATCTCGTGATCCGTACAAATTATCAAAATTACAACTATATCTATTGTGATATGTGGTCCTGATATTGCCACGTATGCTATGTGATTTATTGTGTAATTTCTTGGGTGAGCATAGCAAAATCCTTGTTATATGGGAAAAACCACACATTTATTGTGATTTATTGTTATATATACCTATTATATTTTGCCAACTTGCATCTTTCGTAAAACTACAACTACAGATACCATTCTATAAAACTTCCTATAGTTAAAAGAAACCGCGAATTGATTAAAAAGGCAATAAAGTTAAGTATATAATTACTGATTAAATGATTCTCAAGATCTGGTGGAAAATTGGTGTTGGACCATTGCTGTCCTTATATGAATCCTCTACCAACTGTACTTGCACAATAACCTGATGATGATGCAAAAGTATTAGGTTGCATCTACTTCCTAGTGAAACAGTTCAGCAGTAAATAGTTATTTTAATAATGTGGAGAATTTTTCCTTATTTCCTTTAGCTTTTTTATATTTCTTAATTATTTATTTCATTTTTGTACTGGTTATTGGTATCAGGACAAGAAGTTGGGAAGTGGATAACACAGTGCAGCCAAATGCTATTGGCTAAGCTTTACCAGCGCACGCTGTCGATACAATACCGACCGATCATGCTGGCGTCTCATTACGGGGAAAAGCAAGAATCAGCATCCTCTAGTTTGGCACAGGAAAGCAGGTCTTCAGTTGAAGTTTGTGTATCATACTAATGTATAGTTTAGTTATTACTTATTAGGGGTTTGTAGCTCTTAGAGTTGATGAATTTATATGAAATGAATACCTATTTGTCATTCTATCATGTGATATCCAAGAATGCGGTCTTCGAGACAATTCGAGCAGTTATTTTTCTGAGTGAGGAAGTTGAATTTTCAGGCTTTCAGGCTTAATTTTATTTTTCAAGTATTGAGCCTGATCAGCTTCTATTATCCACTTCTATTCTCCCTTTTGTTTTAGAAATAGGGGGACCCACCAATGTTTAAACTTTACGAATAAACTCCTCGTTTTATCTGTTAATTTAAATACTCTAAAATATTTATTTAGAAGATTTTTTTGAAAAATATTCAACATAAAAGTTGTAACTTTTGATGAGATCTATAATTTTTATATTAATTTTTGTTTAAAAAAAATATTTCTAAATTGAGGTTATAAAGTTCAGCGAATTAATGGATTAATTGTGAAATCCTGAAACTTTGAAATATCAAAACATATATTTGGAAGTATTTTTTTTTTAACTGTTGAATGTTAAATGTGTAGATTATCATTCTATAATTTTTATATTAAAAATATACTTATGCAATAATTAAAAGATTTTTTTTTTAGTTTAAACAGTAATAAATAAATTTAGGGGTTGGTTTGTATGAGTACGATAATCTATGGTTGATTTGTTATTCCTTAGAAATATGATAGAGGGCCATCCAATGCGGATGCCGCAGGTACATCCTAGTGGTGCTGACTTTGGCTTTTTGTGTTGCCTATAATTCTTAGAAAATATGCTAGTGCTTCTACTGTACCATTCATAAATTTATCAAAATTTTATATTTATATAAATTAAACAAATATTTTGAGAGTATTTTTTTTTTTAAATAAAATTATAAATTATAAATTTTGATAAAATTTACTATTTTTATATTTAACATTCTTATAAAAAAATATTTCTACACAGATATTTAGGGATCTTAAAATTTAACAGGTTATCAAAATTTAACAATTTAAAGAATAATTTCAAGCATGTTATAAATCCGTTGGAAATTAAAGTCTCAAAATATATATTTAAAAAATATTTAACATAACAACTATTAATGTTATTATAATTTATAATTTTTCTAATAAAAATTTAAAATTATTTTTAAAGTATTTTTAAAATTTTTTAATAAAATAAATTATGATATTGACCAAAAATAATAATAATACTATCTTATGATTAGTAAATTTATTGGTGAATTTATTGTTGTGTGTTTGCCGCATTCTAATTCTAGTTTTCAAGGTGTGGAACACGTTTGGCAACGTGGTGACAATCAGTGCCCGACTTTTGAGGGTCACACATTTTCACGCGGAATATTTCTCCGGCGAGGTCATTTTCATTCCATTATAAAAACTCAAGTTGTAATTAAATTTGCACATGCAATTATAGTTTTATATTTGATTATGCGTGTTTAAATAAATAAATTAATAGTTTATTATAAGAGAAAACAATATTAATTTCTCATTAAATAGCTGGTTAATCAGTCCCAAATCTGATTATACTGAACCAAGAGGCTTACTCTAGTGACGTAAATGAGAAGATATTGTTTTTATAAATGATACTCCGCCCAAATTTGTGACTAATTCTTAACTATATGTATATACTAGTATTATATATACTATATGATATCTATATATTATTATTATTATTTTATAAGAAAATTTGTCCATTTTATTTTTTGAGGTCTCAAAAAAATTATATTTTTTGAATTTTTTACAACATATTTCATTTTTTAGTAAAATTATTATGCTTTATTTTTATTAAAGTAAGAAGGAGAAATGACTTATAAATAATATAAATTATTTGAAAGTGAGTTTATAAATATTAGTTATTCAATATATTATGATTAATTTGTTTATAATGAAATAAATTTTATTTTAAAAAAGTTAATTTATATACATATAAATTATAATTTTACTAATATTTTATTGTATGTATTAAAATTACTTTTTATAAATTACTAATTTAATTAAATATTTATTTTAATAAAAATTTTTATTATATACTTATAACTAAGCCACATAAGATTTTGTATTGATATTTCGAGATTTTAGTAATTTTTGTTAGAATTTAATATCACATCTCGCAAGTAGCTTATTTACAAAAAAAAATCACCAAATAATTTTTAGTATATTGTATGTGATATTACAAAAATCTACTTTATTAGTATGTAATATTTTGAGATTTTTTTTGCTTTAACTAAGCTACTTGCAGGCAGGCCGGCTGGCCTGCATTATGATACGTACGGGGTGGCCCGCGTTCAGCCGTGCAGGTCCGGACGGACCTAGACGACTGACATCTCTAATTATACCACGTAGATTTTTTGTAAAATAAGAATAAATACCATAGTATATTAAAAAATTATTGGAAGTATCACATACTAATGATTTTAATCACCATATTTTTTTGATGAAAAATTAGTCACCAAATTTTATGTATATGCATATAGATTACAAATTAGCCTACATAAATTCTATTAGTTATACCCTAAAAAATCACCCAAATAATTATCAACAATAAAAAATCTAGAAAATAATCCCTTGTAGTAAGATCCATTACCCAAAACTATTATTTTAAGGTTATTTTTTTGCTTATTGACAAAACTATGGGTAATCATTTGGGATTTTTGCATATCAGCCTCCTTAGTTTTCAAAGATAACAAATTTGCCACTTAAAACGCGTTTTCAGAAACTAATTTGTTTGTCTTCCGAAATAGGAGGGCTGATATACAATTTACCGTATTATTTTGGATACACAAGTGTTTTTTAAAGTTTGATTATTTAATCAGAAAGATTAAAACGTCTCGAATTAACAGAATGTATGTTAGTTATCATAAATTTACTATCTCTAGAGTTCGAGAATTAAGCTAGATAATTGTCTATTAATATGCTAAATAATCCAACAAGATGGGCTCTTTGATAGTTTAAGTGTCTCTAACATTTATATTGGAAAAATTTGAATCGAAAAAACATATTATAACACACTCAATTTTAAATTTTTTTTGAATATTTAAATAAATATTTTTAGAATTTAAGACTTCAAACTATAGGTAGTTTAAACTTTGGTAAAGTTTATAGCGTATTAAATTTTTTTTTTTTTTTTTTCTAATTCAGAATCCTAAAAAAGTTTGAAAGTGCGATCATATTATGGTACGAGTATTACAGTGTCGTCAACCTCCAGCAAATTAATTGCGATCCTTTTATTTAAAAAAAAAAAAAAACAAAAACAAGAATCTTAGAAGTTCCCCATTTAACACCGGTCACTGTGCCATTAAAATTGGCTCTTCTTCTTCCACCTACCCGCTTCAAGATCCCTCGTTTAAAATCCCTTAACTGTCTGCGCGAGCTTGCACGATGCGAGCTCCAATGGAGTCCGCATTCACCATCTCCAAGGCCCTAGCCATCGCCGGCGCCGCCAAGCCTCATCTCCTTCGCCGCCTCCAATCGCCGCTGCTGGCTTATAGAAGCTCCCACGAACTATCCCAGATTGCCTTCGCCAGTGGCAGATTGCTCCAGTACGCAGCTTATCCCTCGCCGCCGACAACGTCGCTTCTTTTGCTCAGGTTATCACACATCTCAAGACCCACCGCCTTGTTCGCAGTTGGCGGCGGCGGCGGGGGTGATAAGGGATTCGATGATGGCGGTGGCAGCAGCGGCGGAGGCCCCAGTGCTTTGGGTGGGATGAAGACTTTAGCTATTGAGTCCCATGAGGGGTCTGATGTGATAATTCTAGATGTTGGGGTAAGATTATTACATTCGTATTGTGAAGAATTTGATAGAAGAGAGTAATGCTAGCGACCGATGAAATTCAAAGTGAACATGATATAGTTCAGTTTTTAGTAGCACGTAGTTCATAATGATCAGTTTTTCAATTTATGCATGGTTGTTGGGAGAAGTTGGCGACAACTTTTAGGTGCTCATATGATTTTGTTTGGAGGATTGTAAGTTGGAGACGACTTTGCATGCTGTGATAGTATTGGTCCCTGCACGAGTTGTTCCTAGGATCACTTGTTAGCAACTTAGTGTACTTATCATTCAATGATGGATAGGTAAGATTCATCCTCGGGATTGGGTGGTAGGATGGATGTCAGAGATGGAGGAATGGTCCTATGAAGTCATGCTGGGAGAGTGGGATTGGAGGGTGGTTACAAACATCATACTTCTCTGTAACATTTGCAGAAGAATGATGCTGCCCACTGATCTTATGGACCACAGTTGCTTCAATTTCAGCAACATGCATGCGGGTGTGCACACAACACCTGCAATGTGGGAAATTATGTAGAACTATCTAAATTTGAGAGATTTGTTTTGGCATTAACCACTATTTATAGTCACCATGTGTCTCTACATGGAGTGTTTTGCTTTACTAACTTTTAGGCATGTTATTAATAATGAATCCAAATTTTAATATCATTAGAATACATAAAAGCACTAGTAATGTGTTTCTGGTAACCAGGCTTGCGAAATAAGGGCTTAAAAGTAAAAATGACGCTACCAAGTAAAGATAAACATGTACTAAAGATAAGTGTTGCTTTGAAAGCCAGACTCTTGACTAGAATGGTTCAGCTGGATACAAAACGTATAGAACACTGAAGGAGAAGAGTAACCTAGCGCAGGTTTTGCCAAGTCCTCCGTTTTATTAGTTTTTAGTCTTGATGCATTCCTAATGGTTTGAAACATTTGTATTAAGCGTATTTACCTCTAATTGCAATCAAGTTGTCCATGTTGATTTGTTTATACCTTTGAGGGGGAACAGAAGGGATCGACCTAGCGGCGCAGTGGTAAGGGTTGTCCCTCACCATGGCATAGTACGGGTTCGAATCATGCTGAAAGCAGGATGAAACATCATCAGCTAGTAACGGACATGGCACCATTCCCCCAGAGCCTGGAAAAAACCCTCGGGAGTTAGCAGGGGTTGAAGTGGCCTTGTGACATGGGTTCGCCTTTTCTAGGAGGAAACAGGAGCGCATTAGGAACAGTTAAAGACAACAAGCATAATTTAACAATAATTGCATAATTTGTGTCCATCGACACTATGGAGATGCTTTATGTTAATGGAAGTGTTCAATTGTAATAGAAAATTTGTATGCAATTTAATAGTGTATAATGCATGGGAACTACGGAGATGCATTAGATTAATGGAGGTTCAAATAATCTTAGTAAGTGTACATTAGGACAATTTAGATGTTAATATCGTTATGAGCGCTAGTTTCATTTGTAATGTCTTATTATTGTGGATTCTACTTTATGCATGCCAATAAGAATTTTAAACTTGCTGCAGGGCATGTCATGTGGTGGTTGTGCATCCAGTGTGAAGCGCATTTTGGAGAGTCAAGTAATGTTATTTCTTCTTCTTTTAAAAGAATAGTATCATCTCTACTCTTTTTGTTCGTGATGATGTGAAAGATATATGATTTATATTCTATGTGTTTAACATTAATAAGCGAGTCTGAATTTCTATTGTTCGAATTAGTACTGTACAATTTATATTTTTGGATGACACTGAAACTGTTGATAAGAGGTAGCAAAGGCTCATATCCCATCAAAAGTGAACAATCATATCTGAATTTCAGTAACTTGTGCAGCCTCAGGTATTGTCTGCTAGTGTGAACCTTGCAACTGAGACGGCACTTATCTGGGCTGTACCTGATAACAATGTCCTTCAAAACTGGAAACAAGAGTTAGGCGAAAAGCTTGCCCATCAGTTGACATCTTGTGGATTTAAGTCTAGTCTTCGAGGTGATATGTTCAAAATGTTTTATTTTGTTATTCAAATTCATTTTTCTTCATGATCATGTTCATGCGGACAAGTGGACTGGCAGGGGATATTGCTTAAAACATTTATGGTTTTATTTTACAGGCAGCATTACGGCTGTTTGAAGCATGACTATCTATCACTCATATGCAGATCCTACATAATATAAACAAGTAATGTGGGTTCAGTCTGTTGATTGTATTTATGATTTAATTACGCCGTTGTTTCTAGCATTTTATCATTCTTTATGAGATAGTGTGACAGACAAGAATTGCAAGGGTTACTATGTAGATATATCTTGTGGAAGCTTTTCTGTCATGCATGTACCTCGCTTTTTTCATCTTTTCTGCATATGCTAGAAGTTGAATACTATGAGGCATCCTCATGTGCCATGATAATATGAAGTTTCTAATGTTGCAGTATTATGGAAAGAAACAAATATCTTCAATGTCTAATTTTGAAAATTGATTTTGGTACACTCATATCTCAATTGTAGAACATGCTTGCATATATAACTTTTCTTGATGTTCATTAAAGATAAAATCATTTATTAATATAAGAAGTTATGCCATTGTCGTTATACGTAGTTTGCTTGTTATAGTTTCTTTCCACATGGTTTTTTATATATATGAGCTGAAATAAGGTCACAGTGGAAGTGTAAACAGATTAGTAAAAGTTGAATCATATTACCTCGGTGAATATGCTGAGAAACACTGCCCTAACATGCCAATTCCTTTTATTTACTTTGATCTATTATAAAAATGAAATTGCGTACCCGCTTATTGAGAAATTTGAGCATGTTAATTGAAATATATAATGTTCTGAGTTTCACCTAACCTGAAGGTCGAATGATCAAAAAAAAAGGATTCTCTTTATGTCTCTCAAGAGAGATGACACCTGTGCTAAAAAAGCACAGCGATCCCCTGTGTGTGATCTGCCGTTAATCGCCCAGCACGGTATCACGAGATTTTTATTTTAAACTTTCGGCGAATTTGTATTTGACCATTATAAACATTTTTATGAAAATTAGAACTACAAAGTTATAGGATTTTATGTGATCTACAACTTTGTGAGTTCAAAGTTTGTCGAAAAATATCAAACAATGTGACAATGATGGTAAAAAATTTTGATCGATCATTTGACACATTGTTTGATACTTTTCGAAAAATTTTGAACTACAAATGTAGATCCAATCAAAATCTATAACTTTGTAGTTCATAAACTTTTCATTAAAAATGCTTATAAATTAGTCAAATAAAATCGACGAAAGTCTTAAATAAAAAATCTCGTATAACTGCTTGCGATTAACGGCCCAGATCACTTACCACAGGGATCGTCTATGGGTTAAACACAGACGATCCCATCTCCTCTCAAGATTGCTTAGGCAACGCTTATTCCTTTTTTGTAAGTGAATGGATGAAAAAGCTTGGTTGCTGCGTAGAAGACCAAATATCTCTTTTGATAATTGGTATAGAATGCTTTTCATAAAGAGGAGGAATGGCCACAAAACATAGCTTGCGGAATCTGGCTTTTCCTCTGTCATATGTAACAGAACATGTCTCAAAAGGTTTTTGAGCTGCCCATTATATGCTTGCTACATGGTCTACTTAAAGAAAACTTGGTACGTGATTATCATTTGTTCCATGAGGATACTATAGATTTAAGTGCCCAGACCTGGTAAACTATAGTCTTTCAGTCCTTGGGAGGAAAAGTGCAATGGACATATGATGAACAAATAGACGAAAAAACACATCATCTGAAGACCATATTGACTTGCTTTATCTTGACAATTTTTAGTTGTTGTAAGTTTCTCATGTGTTGTATGATCATTACTGTTATCTTAAAAAATGTTTCGTTCCTATAAAAACATTTCATCTTTTCATCCATAGGATCTAGATTCTTTGATTGGTCTTTGGAGCTTCAGGTCCACTTTGTCCAGCTGTAGGTTTGTTAGAATCACATTTAACAAAGATATCAGCCTGATGATTGCTTTCTTTCATTTCTTCGTCGTCATGGTTCTTGCAATTGTGAAGAAGAGTGACAGCTAAAAATATGACAACCAAAGGAGCATGGAAAACTTGATTTAAGTCCCTGAGGGGAGGATGGGGTATCCTTGCAAGTTAGCGGTATATTCATAGATGCATTATGCGCATTGCTTGGCCAACATAGTAAGCTGAAGCTGCTCATGTATTATTGCTTTGAGACATGGGTTTCGTGCAAGTTCTAGAAGCCGAGTGTAGTCAATAGTCATAGACTGCGTAGTTGATGGCACCAATTTTCTACGCTGTGGTAGTTGTGGCATGTTGGGCATCATTCTTCGATCTTAGTGGTATAGATTTTTTTTTTTTCTGTTTTTTTAAAGTACTGACTGTAACTGCGGTCTCTTTATCATACATCCATTTCTACCCATAGAGTTTTAGTTTTCTAACGATGGTAACCTTACAGATTCTGCAAAAGAGGATTTCAATAGTGTCTTTGAAAAGAAGATTGATCAACGGCAGCAACGTCTTAAAGAAAGTGGTACGTGTATGGTTTTCGAAAGGTCTTATACAACAAGCGACTTGGGTCATTTGGCTCTTCGTGCTATATGCTCTTGTCAAAGTAAATTCTTATGTGAAGGCAATAATATCTTTTCTTTTCCCGCAGGTCGAGAGCTTGCTGTGTCTTTGGCCCTGTGTGCCGTATGCCTTGTAGGGCATGCTATACATTTGTTTGGCATTACTGCTCCTTCATGGATCCATGCGTTGCATTCCACAAAATTCCATCTTTCGCTATCTATATTTACATTCCTTGGCCCTGGGCGTAAACTAATTTTGGATGGATTGAAAAGCTTATTCAAGGGCAACCCAAACATGAATACGCTAGTTGGTTTAGGGGCTTTGTCATCCTTTGCAGTCAGTTGTGTAGCGACTGCGATGCCAAATTTGGTAAGTAGCTCTAACATCTCCAGTTACATTGGCAGGTGCTGTGACACTGTTTTGCATGACCTCGAATTTCTTCTTTTTCTCCTTTATTTAGCTGTAGTTCTCTTGGTATGTTTTGTGGTTTTGTTGGTTACATATATATACGCTTATTGATTTTAGTTGTTCATGTAGTACCAGTCTCAAAGTGAATGAGTAGTCGCTAGTCTTGAAACTGTAGCATGCATTACATTGTTAGTGCTGTAAATTGTGTTGTTGGCAGTTAACTGTCTCTAGAATCTTCTTCTATTTGATCTGACATGCTCGTGGATGTAAAGAGTCGTTAATTGATTGGTGAACAAAGTTGTTTATACAACAACCTACAGGTGACAACTGTGATTGGAGCATGTACACGTGTTAATCACTGTATCTTTATTTGTCACTGTGGTGATCTCCTTAGTAAAGTAGCTTTATTTGATAGTTTTGTCTCTACAAGCATTTGTCATTGTCTTTTATCTTATGTAATGCAATTAATTGTTTTGTAGGTGAATGTAAGCTTTGAACTTTTAAGGATTGTGTTTAAACTTATTATCAAATATTTATCTGGCATATTACTTCTAATGGGCATTCATTTATATGATATGCACTTATTCTTAGTGATTGTCATGCATCTATATGAAACGATTTGATCAAAGACTCATACAAAGGATGGATAACGGTGTCTCAGACTAATGTCAAATTTCTTTCTAATATAGAAAGGTTTTACAATTTGGCATAAGATTCATCTTCTTGCTTTCAAGGCGTGTTTTATGACTACTGAAACCTTTATGGTGATGCAGGGTTGGAAAACATTTTTTGAAGAACCAATAATGTTGTTGGCTTTTGTCTTGTTGGGTAAGAATCTTGAACAAAGAGCAAAACTGAGAGCAACAAGTGACATGTCCGGTCTTCTGAGCATTCTTCCAACAAAGGCACGTCTCCTGGTAAAGAAAGACAATGATCAGGAATCATCACTCATTGAAGTTCCATGTAGAAGTTTGGCCATTGGAGACCATATAGTTGTGCTGCCTGGGGTGAGTAAATACATAATTGATTATTGCTATATGGTACTTATCTGTAGTATGTTATAAAATTGTGAAATAATGATTTCCACAGAAGCAAAAAGGACTTAGGAATGGTACTCGTCATCATTGTCTCATACATGGAGCCAAAAATAAAGAAATATATAACTAAACTGTTGAAGGACTTGATAAGTGCAGTTTTATAATCTAAAATAGAGTCCTGCTGTCTGTTGCGTGTGTTTTTATACTTATTTCTTGGTTACCTTCTAGTTTCTACAAGTTGAATTCATCTTATTCTCAAGTTTTTTTATGTACGGCTTTTTCACTTCAAATTTTTCTTTCATGGTAACTTCAGCAGTTGTGCTTTCCTTTGTAATACAACTTTAGATATAGACGATAGCTGTTTTAGGACACCATTGTTCTTCTCTCTTTTTTTTTCCTACTGTAGGATCGTGTTCCTGCTGATGGAGTTGTTAAATCTGGGAGAAGCACAGTCGATGAATCTAGTCTTACAGGGGAGCCGATGCCAGTGACCAAGCTACCTGGGGTATGAGTCTCTCATCTCTTTTAATTATTCGGAGTTGTTTCTTTTGTGGTGATGATGCTGCATGGCTTAGATGAGGAAATAAATTATGCTAGTTGTTTCTCTCCACATTTCTTATGTCAACAGCTTTCACTAACTCTATAATCCTGTCAATCCCCTCCTTGTGCTAGGCTGGAATAACAGCTGGCAGCATTAACTTGAATGGCACACTAACAATTGAAGTGAACAGACCGGGTGGTGAAACTGTTATGGCTGATATTGTTCGCTTAGTTGAAGAAGCTCAGGCAAGGGAGGCTCCTGTTCAACGGCTAGCTGACAAGGTGCATGCTTGTTAAGATTTTCAATACTTAAAGTGTATAGTGTTAGTCTTAAGATGTCATGGAGTCTTGAAGCCAGCTCAACGGTACCCTTTTTTTTAAATAATTAACTTTGAATGGCTACAAAATGCTTAGTAATATTGGATATTAGATAGCCTTGGAACGTATATGAATGTAGCCTTGGAATGTAAATGAATGTATATCTAGTGTCACATTCATATGGGGATGAAAGCATAGTTGGAAAAAACAAAGTATGCTAAGTAGAATAAACAAACTGTTACTTGCCAGAACTTTTTTTAAGTCTCAGCTAGTTTTTCAAAACATTCATTTGTCTGGTCTGAGACTCTGATAACGCAGGTTGCAGGGAATTTTACATTTGGTGTAATGGCATTCTCTGCCGCTACCTTTATGTTCTGGAAGTTATTTAGTACTCAACTTGTACCAGCTGCAATTCAGCAAGGAACTGCAGTTTCATTGGCACTTCAGCTTTCCTGTAGCGTTCTGGTATCCATTCGCAAGTCTCCTAACATTAGCTAGTTCATGTATGTATATCTAGTCATCACTTTCTACTGATTGAACTTCTTTGAGAACCCGAGGATTAAGCTAATTTCAGTGGCATGGCTAACACTTATGGTTATGAATTAAGGCATTTGATATGGAGTTCCATTACAAACATTTGTGGCAGGCTTTGGGATGCAAACAAAGGATTACAAGTTAGGGAGGATTACTTTGTTTCTTTATATCTGATCTGCCCTTTTAGCCTTTTGAACTAAAATGGTTCATTGAAACTACATGTTATACAACGAGATACCAATCAATTCAGTCATGGTCATCTGTCATGAGCTGAATTGTTTAAATAAAAAATGGTAATATGATACTAAAAAAGTGAAATTTCCTTAGTGTTTAAACTTTAGGGAGCCATGAGGAATATCTATAGGCATTTGATCTATCATCATCAATGTACATGCAGGTCAAGTTTGAGCTTGTTTTAATCTTACCACTTTATGTCCATGACTCCATGCATATGAAGGTTAAAAAGTATCTTATAAGTTGCTGCCAAGTTCATAAACGCAGATTTATTCTACAAATATCTTGATAGGTCTTTCAAATAAAAGTCATTAATTCATATCTGTAGATAGTGGCACTATTACATGAGCTTTGGGAATGCTAAGACATAGATAGTGGCACAAAAGGGCTAGCATGAGCTTTGGGAATGCTAACATTTCAAATAGGATTGGACTGGGAGCAAAGTGCTGGTTGTCATCTAATTTGGAGGCTTTACTCCACACTTCCAGGAGAGCCTTAGAAGTGATCTTGCGAGTTTTTTAACATGAAGAGATTAAAACACTGGTTCCTAGCATCTGCCCTAGAAAAATGTGTTGAAAGTTATTTAGGCATGGGAAGGCTATAAACTTGGATTGATTGGGTTAAACTATATGTGAAGGGTGTTTGCTCATGCATGAGTGTCAATGCTTTCCTGCTATTTGGATTTACATCTTTTAAGAATGTATGCCCAAAACAATTTCGCGCCTACCTAAAATTAAAGTTGCTCAATCATGGCCATTCATTGATTCAGTAGCTTCTGTAGAAATCAAGTACTCTTAAGTTAGAAAGAGATGTCCGAAATCTTAAATTATCCTTTTGACTTTGTACAAACATGCAATTATGCATTAACAATTTGATTAGGTACATGCATGCAATTATAAGGAAAAACTTCAAATTATTAAGAAAAGAAAACATTTATGAGTTGTACAGATGTTACAGGAAGTACTAGTCGTAGTTGCTAATGCTCTGCCGCCCCAGGTAGGTATCTTTAGATTGTATTGCATTTCTGTTAATATCACATGCAACTATAAGGAAGAACTTCAAATTATTAAAAAAAAGAAAAAAAAAAAGAAAACACTTACTAGTTACACAGATATTACATGAGCTAATTATATTTGCTAATTCTCTGCCTGCCCCAGGTAGGTTCTTTAGGTTGTATTAGATTTCTGTTAATATCCTATTAGCATCTCTATATGACTATGATGTCCTTTTTAGCTCAGTTTGCTTGAAAGTTCGATTCAAATATTGCTCAAGTTAACTTTCCCTTATGTTTGCTGAATGTAACTGCAGGTTGTTGCTTGTCCATGTGCACTTGGTCTTGCTACCCCTACAGCCGTGCTGGTACTCAGCGATTGCATAATCACTTTATTGTAATTTTTCATTGATGTCATATTGATCTGAATCTTTTTTTAGGTTGGAACCTCGTTAGGAGCAACCCGAGGATTGCTTTTACGTGGTGGTGATGTCCTAGAAAAGTTTGCAAATATTGACACTATTGTTTTTGATAAAACAGGAACTTTGACTATTGGGAAACCTGTCTTGACGAAGATCAAGGCATCTCAATACAGTGATAATCAAGATTCACAGTTAAGTTGGAAAAGAATGAATTAGAAGTTCATATCGTTTTTGTCTAAATATTAGTCAGACGTCATTGTATCATCAATAATTATTAACTGTCTCATAATAACAAATCTGCCAAGTGTATATCTCAAATATAAGTGGCATGTAGATATGTAAGCCAAGCTGATCTTGCTCTCTTTTTTTCCAGTGTTAAGATCAGAGAAAAAGATTGTAGTCTTTTTTGAATCATGATGTAGGATAGAAATCAGAAGCAAAAAGACTTAGACTTGATTTCAGTGTAATGGTATATCCAAAAGTAACTTTGATGAATCTAGCTTAAAACTCCCTACAACCTTGTAAAGTGGCAACTTGGTCGATTGAAGTCGTGCTTTATGCTGGTGTCTTATTTCTGCCAATTGGTGGATAGGGGGTGCTAGAGAATCATATAAGTTTTTTTTTTAAGAAAAAAACTTATATTCCACTTGGGTCATGGAATTTTTGCTGGCTTGTGATGCAAACAAAAGTTTTCTTTGAATAGAATGGTTTCACAATTGATACTCTTATTATCATGTTCTTATTGTCTTTAAGTGCTTATAGCTTGCTAGATTGTGCTTGGTAGTGCGATATGCACTGGTGGTGACCTAATAGGGTGTGAGAGATCGAGCACCGGTGAGTCTTATGCTACAAATTAGGAAAAAGATTAATTAGCTGAGAGATTTTTATTAGAATATGTAATAGGAAATATGTTTGAGATATTTTAACTTGGGATATTTAGTAGGAAATATATAAAAGATTTTATAGAATTTTTTCTTATTTTGGAATATTTAGTTAGTAAAGTTTATTAGTAGTTATAGAAGTGATTGTAGTAGGATTTTGATATTAATGGAATAATAAACATTCTTTTACTCAAAAGTCTCTCTATCTTCTCCAAACTGTAATTCTCTGGATAAGAAATTAGGGTATATAGATGTAGAGAAATAGAGGTAGGTAGAGGAGATTGAGGAAGGTTGAAGTGGAGGAAAAGATGCAGAGAAGAAAATTAGGGCCTTACCATAGAGTAATAAGTTTTACCATAGTGTATACAACAAGTCCTTTTTTCTCCTGCTGTAGTTTTGATTTTATCAACATTACAGGAAAAATTCATATAAAAATTGGACAGAAAAAGAGATTTTGAAACTGGCTGCGGCAGTCGAATCAAATACCAATCATCCTGTAGGAAAAGCTATTCTTGAAGCTGCTCGTGCTGCCAATTGCAGCTATGGAAAGGTACTTCCGTTTAAATTCTCTTACTACAACTTGTTGCATCTGCTTGATTATGAGGTAATGAAATGTGTTTGGCATTTAGACAAATATGTAACTTTGCAAATCTATCTCCTGATACCTCGATCTAATTTAAAATAGTAGGTTGGTTGCATAAGGTCATTGAATAATATTTCTATTTGTCAACTGAATTGCAACTGCTAGAATCTTATCCCTAACTGGTCTTTCTGTTTGATTCTTGCGTTCTTCTTAAACCTGTATTAGGAATTTAGGAGATTAAAGAAACAAAGATTAGCAAAAGAGCAGATTTACAAACTCATTAATTACTAATCTTTGACTTGATTAATGCAGGTTATGGATGGAACATTCAAGGAGGAACCTGGTTCTGGTGCAATAGCTACTGTGGAGCAGAAAGTAGTTACAGTTGGAAATCTGAACTGGCTCAGAAGGTATGTTTTTCTTCGACTCAAGGGTCCTTCTGTCCATATCCAGGTGCTAATATCTGGTTTAGTTTCATTCCCAATTGCTGCTGCAAAGAGTTTCTTTGCTGGCCAATTTGTCTCTGTTTAGTAATATACATCTAGGAAGGCAATTTAGCATTTCAAACAACATGCAGAAGTGGTACACCTTGAATTTGATAAAAAGGAAATGGTAGCATTCTCTTCTTTTTATCCATACGTCATAGGTATGCTGTCTGAAGTGTGACTATGATTGATGCAAGCCTCCTTGTCAGCCCAACTTTGGCTAATGCCATATTGGTAAATAATTTATGACCTTTGTATTATTCTGATTTGCAGGAATGGGGTGGATCGTAATCCATTTGCAGATGCTGATGTCAATAATCAATCTGTTGTATACGTTGGAGTAGATGGTAGTGTGGCTGGTGTTATTTACCTTGAAGATAAAATTAGAGAAGATGCACACCAAGTTGTTCAACATTTATCTGAGCAAGGATTAAGCATATATATGTTGTCTGGAGACAGGAGAAGTACCGCTGAGCATGTCGCATCCGTAGTTGGTATCCAAAGAGACAAGGTACGTCATTATTTCTAGTGGAGTTCCACATTTGTCATGATAGACAAAAGGAAAGCTTCAGAAATTCGTAAGTTTTACATTATGCTCGACACCTTTTTTCTTGTCAAATAAACATGTGGCCCGATTTCCTCAAATTCCTGTAACTGGACTAGTGGAAGCTAAATAACATGTAAGATTAGAGCCTTTCTTTTTTATATGGTCATTTACCTAATGTAGCTAGATAATTCTAACTAGCATACAGCTTGTGTAGGTGCCCGCCTGAAGTTAAATTAACATTGGAAATGCAACACCTCGTTCATTAATGTTTAAATGATCAGAGTTACAGAATGTGGCAGATATCAGTTCAACCCCTAAAACTTTTTTATATCGCATTGGCCACCAAATACTAGAATATCAGTTTGTCTCCCTCTCATTATTATGATTTAATATCGTGAGCACTATGATTTAATACCTGGAACATTTTTATTTAACTTGATATATGTTTGTACCATCATTTATATATCCAAAGATTCCAAACTATTGTTATTATACTGTATGCTGTATTGTCTACCTACTTTAGCACCGTCATTATAGTACTTAGTACTGCCTGTTGGAGGGTAAAGTTAGTTTTAAGACTTAAATGGGTTTCAACCACTACTGTCCTCTAGAACAATATATAAATGTTTTACTAACTCCTATGCATTCAGGTGCTTTGGGAAGTAAAACCAGATCAGAAAAAGAACTTCATTTCTGAACTTCACAAGCATCAAAAGGTGGTTGCCATGGTAGGCGATGGCATAAATGATGCTGCTGCTTTGGCTTTAGCCGATGTTGGAATTGCAATGGGTGAAGGAGTGGGTGCGGCTAGTGACGTATCATCTATTGTGCTTATGAGAAACAGTTTGTCCCAGGTAATAATTTCAATTCATCCAGGATTTTTTTGCTATCCTCTCCTATGATGTCTTTATATTAATTTCATGTTAACTGTTACTTCAAAATCAAATTTATCCTTAGTCATATGATATTCAGGTTGATCTTGGTGACTGAAAGTAACTGTTTTGCTCTTACTACAGCAATTTCTATAAGTGCAACTTTATCTTGGTTCGCCATATACGCTACTAATTATTGCAGATCTAGTACATATCTTGAGCTTTTTAGGCCGAGGGTCCCACGGAAACATCCTCCTTTGGGGTATGGCTGCGTACATTTACCTTTCCCAAACCCCGCCCTGGCAGGACTCTTAATTGGGATGGTGGTGTAGTTGTTGTACTTGTACATGTCTTGATTGCTGTAATTTGCAGATGTTAAATAAGTACTAAATTTGATCCCACCATAGTTCCTGCACTGCTGGTGAGGATAGGGTTGAAGAGTTCAATCCTGAATTTTTGTTGTTTTCAGAACTAAGAATGTGCATGGACCATCACATTTGGTATTGCAACTTACATTAAAGTTGGCTGAATGTGCTTGTTACCGTTCAAGAGAAACAAGTCTGCTTCATTTGTATTTACTAAAATTTGGAGCATACCTGAAATCTGAAACGTAGGTTCATGATTGGTTCACTATGTATCTTCTATAAAGTATTTTCCTAGGCATAACTTTTGAAATCAGTTGTATTTAATTGCGTGCTTCCAAAAGTTCCTTACGATATATGAAACATGGCAACTATAGATGATGGTAAGCCTGTTTTGGGAGAGAGGAAGGAACATGGTATCAGTATATTAGACCATTACGGTACTTGTGAACTGTTTTCTTTATAATGTCTGTATTTTGTTATTCGCCTCACACCAAAAATGAACGATGCAGCTGGTAGAAGCCCTGGAACTTAGCAAGCTTACAATGAAGACTGTGAAGCAAAACCTTTGGTGGGCATTTGCATATAACATTGTAAGTTACTTCCTTCAGTTTGTTTATCATTTTAACTCTTTCAGGAGTTCTCTGTTGTCTATACTAATATTAGGAAGTTATCTGGCAAAGTCCATTATTGCATTGAAAAGAAACAGAAACCATTTACTTTAGTTTTTGCAAAAAGCTAAATCACCGAGTGCGAGGCATAAACTTTCTATGCTACTTGCCAGATATTAGATATTGTTGAAATGTTTCATTAGAAACATAAAGAATATGGGGACTGATGGTTGTGATGATACTATATTGTTGTTTTTTCTGGTATTTGCCTTTTTATACCCCTTATAATTCGAAATTGTCAAAATATGCCTGCCTAGTTCAAATGATATATATTTATGCCCCCTTGGCCTTGTGAAATGATGAAATTGTCCTTATCGTTTTTCTTGAAAAATGGGGACATTTAACTTGACTAGGGCAATGTCGTCATTTCACAGGGTCAAGAGGCATATAAAAATGTCATTTTGAATTTGGGGGCATATTTTAACAATTTCGAATTTAGGGGGCGCATAAAAAAGCAAATACCTTTTTTCTTTGTTCTCAAAACTGGAATTTAAAGAAATGTTTAAAATCAGGTGGGATCTTTACCACATAGTTCAAATGGCCGCTCCATATATTTGAAACATGTGGTCCAAAGGGTTGGCACCTTGTTTTAGCTATTTTTTAGTTGTAGTTAGAGGTACAAAAGTATTTCTTTCCTTCATTATCTTAATCATGGAAAATGTGTTTTTACCCTCTTCTGAAGATCGGGATTCCCGTAGCTGCTGGAGCATTGCTTCCTTTCACAGGGACTATGCTGACTCCATCACTTGCTGGTGGTCTGATGGGCCTGAGTTCAGTTGGAGTGATGACAAATTCACTTCTTTTGAAGATTAAGCTCGAATCTAAGCAGACTTCCCTCAAACAATTACCACAATCAAAGGAGCCCAATGTATCTGATGTTGTACTGGATGTCAGTGATAATTCACAGTCCTATTACCCTTCAAAATGGCGAAGCACATAAGAGTAGTGACATTCAGGCAGGGCAGCCACTTGCTCTCATGCAATAACTTTGACCCAAAATAGGCGAGGGAATACTACGTTCATTGCTTCTGTAGCTTTTTTTAGGCACTGAAAATTGTCAAGTCCCAATCCAAAATACTTTTAATAGCTGACGGGCTGGAAAACGATGCTCTGCTACAGACAGGAGATGCTAGTATAGAGAATCAGTTCTTGCTCCGGGTATGCAGAGTTCGCTTTGGTGGCCTACTTACATGCAGGGCCAGATCCACATCCACTCTTCGGTGTTAAGAGACACCCTTGCACCAAGTGCCAAATAATTGTGGTGTATACTTGGTGAGAAAAATCAGAATAAGATAAAGTAAATTTTAATTCCACTTTCATCTTAGTATATGGTCCTAGTAGTTATTGATTTTAAAGAACAAATAGGTCTTAAGTGCAAAATGCAAGCCTCCAGAATATTTTGATATTATTGGAATATGGTTGGAAATCTTTATAATTGATTTTTTTGGTATATATGTTGAATGTACGGCTAACTATGAAAATATATTTTTGATAAATATTTCTCGTGTAAATTTATTCGCTTGTTTATTTATTATATATATTTATAATGGTAAGTTGATATCTAGTTTCTGGCTCTGTCACTGCTTACGTGTTTCCAGAATATTTTGAAATGATTGGAATATGGTTGGAAATCTGTGATTTTTTTTTTCGTAATATATATTTGAATGTACTGCAAACTATGAAAATGTAATTTTTGATAAATATTTCTCGTGTAAATTTATTTGCTTGTTTTGTTATTTTATATTTATAATGGTAATTTGATATCTAGTTTCTGGTTCTGTCGCTGCATACTTGTGAATAGACTGAAACACTAGGGATGCAGAACCACAATTGGAGAAGTGATTTTATTCTCTCTCCTCCAAAAAGTTGTTTGTTTGGGGTTGATGGTTGGGGGGAGGCCGCTCAAGTCTTAACATAGATATTGTCATAGCGCGTACATACTTACCTTGAGCATTGACGCTGCCAGTTTGACAAGCACATAGGCTGACTGTATAATAATTATATTTAGTGTCCACCTCTAACGTGTCATAGTCTTAAATCTCAGGATAGCATCTTGTAGATTTTGATATGTCGTGCTGTCTAGACATATTATGGTGCTAACTAGATATATAAAATTTTAAAATTCAAAATTGTTTAAAAATTTTGAACACGTATTTATTTTACTTGTCTATTTCTTATTTTAATTTAAATTTTTATTTGAATTTAAAAAAGTTGTTATGTTTACTCAGCATTATATATGGAAATATAATTGGTGTTTTTTTAAAGGACAGGCACTAGATATGATATTTCCATGCCGACCGGCCATAGCATTCCTTCCCGGAAAGCCTGGGATTCCTAGAAGTCCATCTTCAAAATGTCTAGTATTTGAACCACTAGTATAACGGACGTTGCAGCTTATAACTAAGGAGACGGCAATTTTTGATCCGACCCAATAATGTATGTATAATTATATAATTTTGATTTATACTAATGTATACAAAATAAATAGTTTTCGAAATAGCTCGTAATAGTACGAAAGTACCGTTCTCACTATTTTCGATGCTTCTCGGTTAGTTGATTGTCTCAGAGGGCGGCTACTAAAGCCGTCCTCACAGTACTATATAGATCCTAAGGTTCGTAACAATCTCATTGGTTCGCCAAAAGTAGCTGGCCCAATAGATTATCACGTATTTATATCTTTATTTCAATTATGGACCAAATGAATATATATAAAAGCTTGACTCTTAGGATTAACATATCAAGTATGCTAACAAGTATGTTAATATAGTAAATATACTAACAACCTAATATGGACCTGATACAAGAAATTATGGTTATCATCAAGGATATCGGTTCGGAGCTCCGATCAATATATATTGATTCGTGAAGTTTCGATTGTGGTTTAGTTTGAGTTGGGTTAGGCTCAGAACCCGATTTATCCAACATAAGTAACGTCTATTGCATTATTCAATATCCAAATGTATCTAATATGATCAGGTACCTAGGGGTTAGTCAGGTCGGATTTGGTTGGTTGGGTTGGGTCTGGTAGGATTTTTCATTACCTTATTATCTTTTAATAAGTTATTAGATTAGTCTGGTTGAGTCGGGTAAGCCTAAATTTGGGTAAGGCTGGATTCGGATGGCCGTTTGAAGTGCAATTTTTTTGTTGAAAAACGAGTTTGTCGATGGTGGACTCGTCTCATGCGTATAGGTCAAGGGTGGTTGAATGATCCAGATACGACATATTGAGAGTGCTATTTCGATCGAGAATTGTCAACAGAACGGGAGCTTATAAGAAGGGGTTATTGTTATAACGAAGATTACTTTGTATCTGGTAGGTCACTATAGAGTGTGGACTAGCTCTGACGAGAGGAGGTCCCCCCTGATTCGCGTCGGAGGTGTGGAGCGAGATGCGGACATGCAGTCGCTCCCCCTACGAACGCCGATTCCGGGGGGCTGATCTGCCTAAAAAAGTTAACATGCCCCGGAAAAGCGAGTTCCCGGGCGGTGTAATTTGCCCTCAATTAAGGGAAACGGGGGGCTGATCTGCAAGAACCGGTCCTAACATATAATAATAGAAATTAGTTCGGAAAAGAAATTCTAATCTCATTTGCTTATATTAACTTTGTGATCAAGACAATCTAATATGTTACTTCGCACTTCCTATCTCATAACGTACGATGGGTACAACTGAATCTAAGGTGTATAAAAAATTATTAATAATAGATTATGGATCTCGGAAAAGAAATTCTACATTTCTATATTAAATTTATTATCAAATCAATCTAATATGTTACTTGTTCCTTCTCATAAAGTAGATGGTCAATGAATCTAAGGTATAAAAATTATTTATATATTTCGTGGAGGATGAACAAATTTTCAAACTTGTCCATGTTCAAAAATCAGACTGTTCAACTGATAAAGTATTAGTCGGCATCGCTCGTAAATGTATATTATAATGATCATATAAAATCAGCTGTACATAATTTTTTTCCGTAAATTCTAGAAAAGGAAAATAATCCGACCATTTCAAATTCAAGGTTCGAATTTTGAGCCCCTCGCTACACTTCCACTCAGTACAAGTCTGCAAGCTGTGTGATTCACAACACATCCATCTGCATCCACACAAACGCCACCATTAAGATAACACACCTCTCCTCTCCCGTCCGATCGTCCATAAACTCGAATCACAGCCATCCAATCTACCTCATTACATCAACTCTATCTCTCTTTCTCTCTCTCTCCCACTCACTGTAAGCCTCCACTCCACCCCCGAGCTCCATCGCGCGATGGCCACCCTCCGCCTCTCGTCCGCCGCCGGTGCTGCCGTCCCGACCATCTGCGCCCCGCCCTCGGCCTCTCTCCGTCGCCCCTTCAGTCTCTTCCTCCGCCGCAGCAGCACCAGCCGCGCACTCACACTCTCATTCCGCCTCCCCTCCACCAATCTACGCCGTCGCCGTGGCGGGGCCGTGATGATGGACACTGCCGCGTCCAGCTATGCCAACGCTCTCGCGGACGTCGCAAAATCCAACAACACCCTCGATTCGACCCTCGCCGATATCGAGAAGATTGATCGCGCGTTCAATGACCCAGATATCCAGTCGTTCTTGGTGAACCCTACGATCTCGATCGAGCAGAAGCAGGGTCTGATTGGGGACATGTCGAAAACGTCGGAATTGCAGCCTCATGTGACGAATTTCTTGAACATTTTGGTGGACATGAATCGCATAGACATTATCAAAGATATCGTCAAGGACTTCGAGACGGCGTATAATCGGATCACAGGTATTTAAAAAAAAAAACTTTTCTGGCATGGATTTTGCCTTGTTTTAAGTTAACCGACATGCATGAACGTCAACTTTTGAATGACAACAGAAAAAGCTAGGACAAAAAAATTGATTGTGAGGACTAACTTCAGCACTCATTTGTGTACTATAGCAACGCACTTGAAAATATGGTGAATATATTGTTGTAGAAGATACATGATTGAAAGAGGAAAGCTCGTTTAGGCTCACGAACCTAACGTGCGGAGTAATATATTGCACATGCTCGACTCGTTTAATTACTTGAGCTCGAAATACGTGCTTGAAGTCGACAAGGCTCGAGCTCGCTCGAGCCGAAGCTTAAACGAGTTTGAGCCCGAGCTGCTGTGAGCATGTAGGCTCGTGTTAATGCCTAGGTGGTCTTAATGGTAAGTTGGATCATATGTGGGTGTGAGCAAAATTGTAAGAAATTGAGGGGATGTAGCTTAATTCCCCTCGATGATAGTTAAACATAATTATATCTGTGTTGTAACAACAGGAACGGAGGTGGCGGTGGTGACTTCCGTAGTGAAATTGGAGTCGCAGCATCTTGCGCAGATCGCAGCAGCGGTGCAGAGATTGACGAAAGCTAAGAACGTGAGGATTAAAACAGCAACTGATCCATCACTCGTCGCTGGTTTTACCGTGCGTTATGGGTCGTCGGGTTCGAAATTGATTGACATGAGCGTGAAGAAGCAGCTCGATGAGATCGCGTCGCAGCTTGATTTCTCCAACATTACTCTCATGTGAGTGGGAAAAAAAAGAGCTGTAATCAAAATCTGTCTGTTAATTGATTATATGTCATGTGACTTGTTTTGTTTTTTTTTCTCTTTATAATTTATGTGATTATATGGATCTGGTGCCCAAATGTTGTGGTGAAGTGTAAATGTTTTTGCATGATTGACATTAAGTACTGTATGATGGCAAAAAAGCTTTCATGGCAAAGAGGAATATTTACAAATTAGAGCTTCTTCAATTTGTCCTTTTAGAGCCAGTCCAGGGCATTCGGCTCAAATTTTGGTCCGCCCAACGGACAATTGGTGTTTTAACCATTTGCACGGTGCATTTTTGCCTTCTATTTATCTAAACTTTGCCTCCTTTTTTTACTTTCTAGAATTCAAATTCCAATGACGTCTATTTTTCTGAGTTGTTGCAGATTGTTTTTGTTTTTTCCATACATTACATATATATGTCGTTGTTCTGTATATGTTTCTGTGGATTTTTTTTTTGGCTATTATTGATGATTTTGCTAGATTGATTTGCTGTATTGGAAATTCATCCCAAAATCCTTCAACAATCTAATGTTATTATTATCCCTTGCACTTATATCTTTAGTTAATTTGTGCATGATGCTGAAAAATTGAAGCCTCTTTCAAGGAAAACATGGCCCGCACATCTTGAGAGCAATCAGCGACTTGGTCGAATTGGGAGAAGCCGTAGGTATCATTGCGGGTTAATCAATTGGGAAACTCAGAACTTAACTAATATTTATTAAGAACTTTTCATACCAGTGGAATATTCACAGGCGGTATTGCCGAATATTTACAAGCTCCTTCTAATAAAAAAGTCAAATTCAATGAGGATTTAGCTCATCCAACCCGCTAAGCTTGATCATGTAGTGTAGATCTCTTTGGTATTAAAGGGCTGCTACGTAATGTTCATGTAAAGTATCATCTGAGTAAATACGCCGACTTGTCTTAAATACAAGAAGCTGAGTAGGTGGCTTAGTCCCAGTAGATAGAGAATATATATATATATATATATATATATATATATTAAACTAAGAATCTTTTTGGTGACATTTCTTTTCCTGGAGAGAGACGAGATGTCCAGGCACATCGGCTGATAAGGGCGATAAATCGGACAGAAATCTTATGTCCTATTTTCTGCCATGTTCTGTGTCCCTTTATTATAAATAAATATCTATATGTATTTCAAAAAAAAAATCAATATAAAAAATTATATATTTTGATCAGATCTATTACTTTCATTTTGAAAAAAATTTTCCTAAATATATTTATAAATAGATATTCTAGGCTCTAAAATCAGAACGGGTTTAAAAATAAAATTTTAAAATTCATTAAGATGTTAAAACTTTGAATCATAATACTTATTTAGAGATATTTTTTTTTAAAGAACAAAAATAAACGTTCATATATAAAAGTTATAGATACGTAACTTTAAGAGCAACAAATAGATGGAGATGTATTGAGATTGTTTTGAGTAACAAAAAAGATCGTTAGCTATTTAAGGTGTCTTCCCCTAGTTCGACACTGCCGTTATTAGAGGGTAAAAAGTGCTCAGGCTCGAACTTATTTAAGATCGGCTCGAGCTCGACTGAGTTCGAGCATGGATTCAAGTTCGAGAACTTAAACAACATAAGTCTAAATATTGTGTTACTCAGTTCGTTGGACTCACGAACCTAAACGAACATTCTTATCTTATTCAAGCATATCTTACACTAATTTTATTTCAGCGAGTTCAAGTTAAAATAAGACTTAAGTTTGACCTAATTGATACAAACCTTTCGAGCTTGAGTTTAGAAGTTAACCGAGCTTGAGCTTAGCGGTGATTAGCTCAAATGCAGCTCATTTTCCCCTTAATCTCGGCAAATAATTAAGAAAAGCGCCAAGTGACATCCTCTTGACAGTTAATTTATAACACAGAATCAAGCGGATCCGTGGCGCAATGGTAGCGCGTCTGACTCCAGATCAGAAGGTTGCGTGTTCGATTCACGTCGGGTTCAATACCCCATTTCCGCAAAACTTTTTTTTTTAAAAAACTTCTTCGTTGTTTTATTTAATATCAGCTAATTTTAAGAAAAAATTGTTAACGCTCACTGTGCAACCATTCAAATCTAACTCGAACCATTCATCTTTCTCTTTTTTTTTTCTTTTAATAAGTCGAAATTTTTTTGATGCACCAACTTTTGGTGTTACTAAAGACACCGTTTTTTAATCACGATCCATTAACACGTATAAGTCGAAAATTTGGCATGCGTCCTATGTCATGCGTGGAATACTAGTGTTCTATCCAACCACCACATCAACAACTCCAGCTGAAAACTCGCTAAAATTATGTATTTTTTATTTCAGAATCACCCGTCAAATTCGAACCTGGTAACGTGTGCTTCGTGATGTTATTTTCATCCTAGTATATATAGCTAAAAAGTAGTAATTATTTTGAGCACAACACAAATCAATAATTCAGATGAATTTGATTCACCGCCGTGTTGTGGGCTTCATGTGGATTTATAATTTCTCATCAAAGCAATTCACCATAACTGCGTGATTTGGTTGAACTAATACGATCTGGATTTTCTTTTTAAATTTTTAATTTTTTTTTTTACAATTTTAATCGCAAAACTTCCAGTTAAAAAGTTCATACAGAACATCATCCCCAACTACTATAGTTTGCTCATGCACTACACATGCAAATAATCTCTATATAACCCCCCACCAGGGTAATAAAACATTATTCATATCTAAGCTATCTAAATTATAATCTTTATCTTCATCAACAATGTCGTCGTCATCCCGTATATATCCATTCACCGTGTTTCTCCTAACGCTTATCATATACAGCAGTATCTGCAGCTCCGCAATGGCAGGTAGCAGCAAAAATGGCGAATCTAACGTCGGAAATGCCGGTGCCGCGGCGAATAACAAGGGGGCGACAAAGGCATCCTGCGAGCATTATTGCGAAGATGTGCTGTGCCAGTGCGTAGGGATGCATTGCATGGCAGTCCCGCCGGGGCCAGAGCATTCCCGGTGCCATTCTCTTTGTGAAGAGAAGAAAATCCGGTGCGTGACTGCTTGCAACACCCTTTAACGATCACGATGATGACGATGACGGTGAAGATGGAGTAGAAAAATTGGAAGATAAATAGTAAGTTAAAGATAGTTTATGTTACTAGCATGTGCGGTGTGTCAATTTTATTATATAAAGGCAATGTCTTTTCTTTTTTTTTAAAAAGAAAAAAAAAAAAGAAATCTAGTGTGTGTGGGGTAGAAAAAATGAGACTCGTAAGGCAAATTGAATAAGTATTAGTAGGTTGTGTTGTTGCGAATTTGTTTCACACTGGATATATTATGCTATTTTCTGATTATTATTCGCATTTAATTTATTGAGAGTATTCGGTTTGGAATTGGTTTCGCTGATGAATTTACTGAAGTTGCGATCATATTTTTGAATTTTTTTTAACCCCCCTAATTCGAGAGAAGATTTAGAATTCAAAATATGATCTAAATAATCATCAAAAAGTTGGAAATATGGTAGTAAAGTTTTTGTTTTTCATTTGAGATTAATTTGTTGTTTATATAACAGTTAAAGGCATCAAATTACTCCACACATGACCCAATTAAATTGCCTCCCAATCATGGATGCATGGTATAATAAATCCCAAAGAAGTATTTTGAATAAGGAAGATGGTTGGGCGCACGGACAATGGCGCGGACAAAAATACGGAAAAACGAAAAACGCGTTTCCCTAAGCGGGAAACGCTTCGGAGCGCATTTCCCGCTCCGGAAAACACACTTCCCACTTTTCTGTGTTTTTGTCCGCGCCATTGTCCGTGCCGAAACCAACTCCCTTTGAATAAAAGCCTTCAGAAGTGTAGATTCAAATAAGCACATGACGCCAAAAGTCCACCAAAGCGGAAAATCATCAGTTGTGGGTGCAAAGGGATAATGAAAAACACATACCTCATGAAACCATATCTAAAACACAGATCACATGCAAATAGAACTCACAGAAACAAAAAGTAGAAAACATGAATTTCTAGATCACCAAAAAAAATACGGGTACGAAATAAGAAACAAAGCTAACATCAGAAGACAATTGCATTCACTACCCTAAACAATAAAATGAAATTCAGCAACAAATTCATGAACGGGAAGCTCCAGAAAGAACATTTATGATATTTGTAAGCAGCAATGAACAAGTTTCCATTGGCATAGTTTAGCTCAACCCGGCGCTTGGAGCATACAAGTTTTTTTTTCCTCCGATTCATAGACTACGGTTCTTGAACAAACTGATCCTAATGGTGACCATAGCACCATCCTAGTTGACTCGAGTTAGGAGCAAAGGGAAGAAAAGATTCACTTCTTCCGCTTCTTCGGGGGTTGGAGTGCTTCCTCATCCTCGTCTTCCTCCTCTTCCTCTTCCTTGTTCTCCTCATCATCTTCCTCCTCGACCACCTGCTCTTCTTCGCCTCCACCATCATCGTCCTCATCATCGTCATCTTTATCGTCGTCGTCGTCGTCGTCATCATCACCTCCCTGGTCTTCCTCTTCTTCCTCGCCATTCACTTCACCTCCTGCATCTCCTCCTGGATTATTCTTGTGATTCTCACCAGGCTTCTCGTACTGTCGACCGTTGTCTTCTTCAGAAAGATCCTCCTCTCCTCCGTAGTCTCCTTCGTCATCTTCATCTTCCTCGTCATCATCAGCATCTGTCGGTCCCGACTCTGGCTTGCATTTGTTTGGCGAAATTACCAGGTACTCAGGCTGAACAAATAACCCAAGAGGCCATGAAGACATAAATAAGAGAAGCTCTGTTGTAATAAAACAATCATGTTGCATAATGCAGTAATATATATATATATATATATATATATATATATATATATATATACATGGATGAACAACCAAGTGGTACTTTTTGTCTCTACTTAAATGCGATGCAACAATTCTATTTATATCACAAGCAATGATTTTCTCTCGCATGCCATTTGCTTGGACTTATGGTCGAGTAATACTGTATTGCGTTGGCTCGTGTATGTATGTGCCTGCCTATACATATCCGCATATCGACCAATTAGTAAATGGAAGCCAATGTTAGCCAACAACATAATGATATGTATAGCAGGCCGCGGGTCCTACAGAAACAAACTCCTTCGGACATGTCTGCATACACTTACCCTCCCTAGATCCGCTTTGGTGGGGCTTATCACTGGGATGCTGTTGTTGTTGTATAGTGACATGCTATTGTGTTCATTACAGCATGAAATTTCAAGTTATATTGCAGCAAACAACTTCCAGATGAGTTACCACTGGCACCCTTCTTAAAGCTACTGAGCCAGGAGATAACACATACTATGGTTTTCGGCGGTGAACCACCTTAGAAACATGCTACTACAATTGTTGTTGAACAAGCTAATCTAGGACATTTAGCGGCTTCAGGTCCCGAACCCGAGTGCTTACCCTTGATATCCCAAGAGATATTCTGGTTGTAGTCTTCTCCCTCTCGTATCCCCACCTTATATCACTCCTCTACCTTTTTTTTTTTTTGAGATTATCGTGGTGGAACCCGTAATGCGAGCGCACGCCCCCGTAGGGACCTCAAACTCGCGGGAAACCGTCACGCCCAGCCCCGACCGACGTTCTGGGATCCGAGTACAGGCCTTCCATGAACGGGGACTCCTGCCACGGGGTACAGAGGATTTTTAGAAAATCATGCGAGGAATTTCACCCCACGCGGGCTCGAACCTGGGTGGTGACGCTTCCTGAGGCGCCTCCCATCCAGTTGAGCTAGCCGCGCTTCCTGAGGGTTATATCACTCCTCTACCTTGGAAGGGTTATTTGTCCTCCTTCCGATTTTACATTTTAAACTCTCTCTCTCTCTCTCTCTCTCTCTCTCCTCACACAACAACACACACACTCACACACACACACACACACACACACAATTTGGACTTGCAGTCAAACTCTTCTAATACGTTTTACTCCCTTATTATTGTTGTCGTACTCATGCATGTAATTAATCCATATGCTAACTTTCTAAAATATTAGCATATTTAGTTGGACTAGTGTTAACAATACGCACATAGAGCTTACATGAGATTCATGGAATACCAAGAAGAGATATCACCATAAAAAAGGAAATTCTCTAGTTGCTGATATTCAAAAACAAATCTATATGAACCAGGCAGCCTCAATCACCTATTTGTAAAGCATCAAAGTATTAAGTTTTCTGTTCAGTATGAATACAGAAAAACATGATCACGTATAGCTCAAACTCGTTTAAGCTCGACTCATGTCCGTGTTTTGCCGAGCTTGAGTCGAGTTCGAGCACGGATTTAAGCTCGAGTAACTATACTAGCCGAGCCTGAGCATTATATTACTCTGCTCGTTATGCTCGCGAGCCTAAACATACTTTTTTATTTTATCAAATATCTTTTACAACATTATTACGTAAGCGAGTTCGAGGTCAAGCTCAACTCAAGCTTAACCTAATTGATACAATCAAGCTCGAGATTTTCTGAATCGAGTCGGA
This sequence comes from Xerophyta viscosa, assembly GCA_002076135.1. Taxonomy (NCBI): domain Eukaryota; kingdom Viridiplantae; phylum Streptophyta; class Magnoliopsida; order Pandanales; family Velloziaceae; genus Xerophyta; species Xerophyta viscosa. The sequence goes on from MJHO01000017.1 coordinate 1,326,397, forward strand.
TAAAGCTCGAGCTTGATACAATCAAGCCGAGTTCGGATAAAGTTCGAGCTCGAGATTTTCTGAATCGAGTCGAGTTCAATTTCATGCTCAGGAGCTTGTCGAGCGCGCACTGTACCAGTCAAGCCTAACTTGAGCTTAGTGGTACTTGACTCGAATTTAGCTCATTTCATCTCTAGTCTTATACATCGTCCTATTTATTTAGCATTATGAACTCACTCATCTCCACCGTATGGGGTTCAAGCGGGCGCTCTATGAGAGTGCTCATAAATGTTATAGCAATCCATCTTTTCCACTAAAAGTTTCTCTGAGATTTTCAGACTAGCCAATATAGAACAATTATAATTGAGATTACCAAACCTATTTTTCTTACGATTTAAGTGTGTGTTTATTCATTCATTTAATATTATTTTACGTAGGCAAAATGACGTTCCGTTTTCGCTTTCAATGTACGTCACAGGGACCTTAAATATCTCATTAGGTGGTGACCATTTACCAGCGACGAATCAACCTCACGTGGAACTTAAAATATCTCATCATCTTATCTTCTCACATTGACCGACTACTGCCGTTATCTTTCCTCACTAACCGGATACTACCAGTCACCTCTAACGGGATCAAAAGTAGGTAACTGAAACGTGTCTGTAGGTGTTACAAGCCCATGATAGCATCTAGAAGAAGCTCAGAATATTCGATGCCACTTAATAAAGTATTATATTCTTCAAATACTCTCTTTATACCTTTGATTACAATACAAAACTACTCTTAAAATTTGAGCTGCTAGTTTTTTTTTATTATGTAATAAGTATATTATATTATTTCTATTTCACTTTATATCTTATTATTGAATATCTAGTATATGAAAATATTTCATTTTTTACCAAATTACCTTTCATCTTTTATATCGATATAAACTTAAAAATAAATGTTAGAAATGCATAATCTTCTTTTATCGCAAATATCTACCGTATTTTTATCACAAATCCATTCTTTTTTATTTTAATATTATATACTTAACTTTACCAAAAAAAATATTGTATACTTAAACAAAGCGTGGTCCACTTCGGACTTGAAACAGCCAAAAATGGAACAAAATCCAAGTTCAGTTCCGAAGCGCGGCGCACGGTAGCACGTACTTCGCAACACGACAAACAGTGGAACCGTTATGGGTACGGTAAACTAATTTTGACCACGGTAATAATAAGTTAATTAACTATTTTAAATTGATAAGAATTATATATAATTTGTTAAAAATTACGGTAAACTCACCGTTGGCAGGAGGTAAGCGCTGGCAAACATGGAGGCGCCGACAAGGGCTTCGGCCGCGCAGCTCGCCGGAGGCAGGAGAAGGGAGGACGGGACCACGGTCTCCATCTCGGACGGTAGAGATCTCGCCTCCACGGTGCGCCTGCAAGCACGGCAATAGTGGTAGTTGAAACAACAGTCGTTAAATCGACCGTTACTAATTCCAAATGTTGTTTTTCTTTTTTTTTTTTTTTTTTTGCATGGTTAATAAAAATAGAAAACAAAGAATAGTTAGATCTCTTCCAGTAACGTGAATAAATAAATAATAAATAAATATATATATATATATATATACTATTAAAAGGCAATACGAAGTACAGTACAATAACTTTATCCTAGAAAAATTAAAAAATAATATATATATCAAGGAGAAATATAGTATATCGACGGTTGCTTTTCTTTCTCGAAATTTTGGAAAATTGAAATATATATTTAAAATAAAACTGACAATAGTAAGAGTTGATAAGTAAGACCAGTAGATCTCCAAATTAAGCTGAATTTGTTTTTGAACTAAGTGGTTTCGTAGTAATATTTCAAGTGAAAAAAGCCTCGCTTAAATTGCTCCACTCGAATCTCCCAAAAGTTTAGCGAATCAAATTCAATTCTTATTTTCTGAAAATTATTGCAGATTGTGGAGGCTTTTCTAGATGGATTATATTCGTATATGGACAGTTTAGTTATTTTATCTAAAAAAAAATGAACGAAAAGTTGCTGAAACTTGAAGATCTGACAAAAACGAGACAAATTAACGAGAATATCTACTGGAACCCCCCAGAATCGAGTAGAAAATCGAAAGTCACAAACAAAACCTTGAATCAAGATCAAAATCCCGTGGAAAACCTCGAAAAAAAATAATAATCAACAAGTGTTTAGCTTAGAGCTTGAAAAACTTACCTGAATCTCGGAAATCCGAGCTTCCTCACCCCGATCTACAGCCTAGCTACCGCTACTTCGAGACTTCCATCAAAGTCTGAGAAATTTAGAGAGAAAATGAGAGAGAATTTTCTTTGATTTTTCTAATTTTTTTAAAGGAAGTAGGAGCGGGCAGCGCGGGCAAAACGGGCAGAGGTGGGGGCGAGGGCGAATATCAGAATATGGAACCGCTTGGCTGCCCGTAGAGATAAGCAGGAAGCAGCCAACTTGGCTGAGCCATGGGACAGTGGGCAAAAAATAAATTTAATTACTCTAATTAATTGCAAATATTATTTAAATATGAAATTAGTTTAACTATGGACTTAATTAACCTACCGTTGAAAACTAGGATATTTTAGTAGTTATAACTGAGGATAAAGAGTGGGCCACAAGTTCTAATGCAGCTGTTGTGGTGTTGAATGTCGATGGATCATGAGAGGTGTGCCTTTTTGTAATAATGATAAAAAAGACTTGATTGTGTATTAAATTAATTATACATCATAGTATTTTTTTTAAGCTTTCAATTAATTAGGATTGATTGTGTATTAGGCCTCCTATACTTTAAAATTGTATAAATCGGTCTTTGAAATAGAAAAAACGACTCACGTTGCGACGCACATCAGCACTGTTTTTTTCGTTTTCAGAAATTGATTGCACATTTATAAAAAAACGGAGGGCGGAGGGCTGAGACATAATAATTAATTGCATATAAGGGGCTGTTTACTTCGCGCGGAACTGGTGGAACTGACGGAACTGGGAAGTGAGATCTCACTTCTCTGTTTACTTCGTTGTGAGAAATGGCAGAACTGTCTTTCGCTGTTTACTTCATTTGGAACTCGTGGAAGAGAGAACTGAAAATTCTCACTTCTCACTTTTGCTGTTTACTTGGTATAAAAATAGATAATAACTCAGTTCTACAAGTTCCTCCAGTTCCATGTTTTAGGTCAAAATTTATTTTTTTGACTTCACACTGTAGCTTTTTAGTAGAAGTGGTTTTTGAAGTAGTGATAGTTATCAGTATTATGAAGTAAATACCATTATGATTTTATAATGCCAGATCATTATATAGAAAAATAATTTTAATTTACAATTATCAATAAATAATTAATTAGTAATTTATATTATAATATATACATAAAAAAATTTGTATTATAATTAATAATATAAATATTTATAGTTATATAATTTAAAAAATAATAATTATATTATTTAATTTTAAATTATTAAATTATATTTAATTATATTATTAATAACTACAATGAATAGTAATTTTTTAGTATCACAAATATTTTTAATATAATTTATTATATAATATAATATATATTACTATAATATTAAATATTAATTTATTATTATTATATATTTATAACTATAAATTATTATTATTTAATATTTAATATAATAATATAATAATATAATAAACATTATTATATTATTAATTAATATAATAATTAAGTAATTAATAATTATTTAATATTCATAAAATATTTATAAAATTAAATTAAATCAATTAATTTTAGATAATACTAATATATATTAAATATTAATTTATTATAAAAATATTTATTTTTGTAATTAAATAAGTTTTATTATAATATTTAGTTTGTACAATATTTATTTATTTAGTATTATATTTATTAATTGTATATTACTAATTAATATAATAATATAAGAAACATAATATTAATTAATATAATAAGTAATAATTAATAATATTTAATATGCATAATATATTTATAAATTTAATTAAATTTAATAAATTTAGATAATACTAAATATATATTAAATATAAATTTATTATAAAATATTATGGTTTTGTATTATAATAGTTTTTTATTATATATTTTTAGTTTGTACAATATTTATTTTAATTCAGTATTATATTTATTAAATATATATTATTATATTAATATAATAATAAATAATATTTTTTATATATTTATTTTATAATTTTTTTATTTTTCATTTCGATTTATCACTTCTCATTTTTTACTTTCCATCTACTATTCACCCACTTCTCTTCCAGTTCTCACTTCTCACTTTTCAACACTCACTTCTTTCTTAATAGTTCTCACTTCTCACACCTCACTCACTTCTCACTTCCCACTTCTCATTCACTTCCCACTACTCACTTCCCACTTCTTCCGCCAAGTAAACGGCCCCTAAGCTTCTTTATATTAACTAACTATGTAAATCAATTTCTAAAAATAAAAACGGCTGAAGTGACGGCCCGCGCGTTGTCAAGTCAGCATATTTTTGTTTTTATTTTCAAGAACTGATTTGTATTTTCTGTAAAAAGAATTGGCGATATAAAAACATTCATAAATAACCATATATTAAAAAATTTAATTTAATATTAAATTAAATAATAATAATTATTAATAATATAATATATAATATATATATATATATATATATATTTATTTATTTATTTATTTTTTATTTTATTTCTATTTTTTTATATAAAGTATTATAATTTTCTAACCTGGCATAACGTGCCCTTTGCTTTAACGAAATATATTAAATTGCTGATATTTTTCCATAATTAGTTTAAAGAAAGATAGGATAGTGACTCTTTTTTATAAATCCGATTTAGGAGAAAGAAAATAACATCTCAATTAAGCAACAATAAAATCGTAATCAGGTCGTACTTTTCGATGACAAAATATATTCTGTAACGCCATTTTGTTTAGTCATTTAATTTATTATTTTTCTTCAAAATTTAAAATCATATACTTTTTTTATAGAAAATTGACATTTTTAATTTGAAATAACAAACTAATTATTTTGGAGCCAAAAAACAGGAAAAAAAAAAACCAAGAATATGTTAGTAGGCCAATTTAGGCCCGCTACCCATCTACATTCTAGCCCATTATATATGTACATAAATTCACCACAGACTCGCATGTGCGAATATTTCAAGACCCACCGACTTCTGCAATTTTAACGGGCCATGGTTCTCTTTATTTTTTAAATTTAAAGAAACCTAAGAAGTTCAAATTTCTAAAGTACATTAATTTGCTTTTTTATTTATGTTTTAACCTAGGGTGAAAACGAGCCAAATACAAGCTCGACTTGAAAAATCTTGAACTCGAGCTCGACTTTAGTTCAGATCAATTGTATCAATAAAACTGAACCGGAGTCGAGATGTAGCTCAAACAATATAAGTGATCTTGTTGTAAGAATTTTTTTTTAAAAAAAGAGAAACTCGTTTAGGCTCGCGAGCCGAATAACATAATATTCAAATTTGTTCATTTAATTATTCGAGTTTGAATCAATGCACATTTAGCAAGATTCGAGCTCAAGTTGAATTTTAATCAATTGATCATGTGAATGAAAATCATAACAGCTAATTCTGGTTGGTAATATTTCATTCTAAATAATTTTTAAATAATGTCAAATAATGACTTTTCTTTTATACACACACACACACACACACACACACACACACACACATATATATATATATATATATAATTTATATATATATATATATATATATATATATATATATATATTAATTATCAAGTTTGTTTTGTTAATTTTTACGGATCGATTCCCATTAAAATTGTTTGGTTAAACTAGATGTAGTACATGTTTCCATTTTTTTTTTTTTTTTCATGTTATGCATTTTGCTAATGTTTCTAGGCCAAAATTTAGTAAATGCCCATCTACTATGTATCTTTGGGCACTCATGCCCCTATACTTATTTTCGTGACTTTCATATTCATTTACTATTAGTTTGAAAATACGATACCCCTCAAGAGAATTTAGGTGTTAATTACACTGATGTGGCACCAATTAAATATTATTTAATTATTTTTTTTAATATAAATATGGGTATTTTTTAATGTCCAACTAATGTTAAAAAATAATAAAAAATATTAATTAGTGCCACGTCAGCAAGATTAGTGACGTGTCCGTCTAATTAATCGAATAAGGACATCGCGTTCCTAAATTTGAAGTAGAAGGGTATAAAAGGTCCCAAAATAAGTTGAAGGGTATGAACGCCCAAAAGTCTATAGTAAAGAGGCATTTACTAAATTTTGGTCATGTTTCTATTCTAACTTCTCAGCCGAAATGTCTCACTAATCTTCTAAATTGGGCTTTAGGCTTTCATAATTCAGCTAGCCCAAATTGGTCTACTTGTAAAAATGGGTATATATATATATATATATATATATATATATATATTATATATATATATTAATCCCACTCGACAGGAGCTCGGCCCGCTTCTGTCGACTCCGTAGCCACTGGATCGGAGCGTCGACTCCGTAGCCGTTGGATCGCGACGATCCAACTGCTAAAATCCAATCCGAGCTCTTCAAAAACACGCGCGTGATGTCAGCCGTCGGATCGCCGATCCGACAGCTAAAATCGATCCGAACTCTTACAAAACACGCGCGTGAACTCAGTTATTAATAACTTCTAGCTCATTCTTTTCGGGACAGTCTTGTTGGTGGGGATTCAAGTTACATGGACAACAACAACAACAATGTAGAGTAAATAGCAGCTTAACAACTTTATTTTCTCAATTCGTTTACACTAATATAACTCAACTTTAATACCAACTAGACGTATGCCTAATTAGTGATCATGACTGGGTACTGAAACGAGACACTAGCCTCTTTTTATAAATGATAAGTCAGGAGTTCGAATTCTAATGACACACAGTTGGAGGTGATTTAACCTTAACGTGTCATATTTTCGACTCAGTAATCTATATACATATATATAAAACTAGATGATGAAAATTGTTATGCCAAGTAGTATTTTGAATAATTTTTGGTGTGCCATATGGTATTTACTCTTATTCTAAATAAGCAATGTGGCATTTGTATTAAACAATAGGAATTTATAAAGTCATGTAACTTATTTGAAGAATATAAAAAATTTAATATTATAAATAAATATTAAATTAAAATAACAATTTATAAAAATAATCTAAATACATCAAAAAAAATAGTATAAAAGTGATTATATTATATATTATATAATATTATTTTTTTAAACAAAATTAACATTTAGAAATTTTTTTAATCATATATATATTCTATCTAACGTAAATTCTCAAATATATATCATTCGACATTTTTTCTTACTCTAATAATTGTTACTAAATAAAATATATAATATTTATATACAAATATAATATGTATAAAATTAAAATATAAAAAATAGAGAATTAAAATTTTTAAAATTATTATTTATATATATAATTTATAATCGTGTATCACGCGGGTGCTAAATTAATTCTACATAAAAGAGGCTCCTAAGAGCGGTCCATGATAGCGCATACATTCCTAAACTATCTGAATCTGCAAATTATACCCTGGCCTAGCTTAATTTCAACTTGCTTTCTTTAGCCATTTTTTAGCCATTTAAAGGGTTGGGCTTTATTGCCGTAGCAATTTGCTCTACCTCTGCCTCTCTCTAGTGTACTAGTGATTCAGACTCTCTACTCCGATCGTTCCGCCGTCGTCGAGGGTTGTGCCACCGCGCTCTCCCCTCTTCTCCGGCGATCTCTTTGCCTACCTCAGTTTCCTCTTTTTCAATTAGGTATTAAAATTGCAATCTGTTCTGATATTCAATTTCAAGTCCGTCCTAGTTTTCTACGGTGGAATTTTAGTGATGCTTAAAGAAGCTTTGATTGTTGAGAGAACCGAATTTCGCTTCTTCGTTAAGGCATAACCCAGGGTTCGATCCCCAGCAGCCGCTCTTTCAAGGTACCTCGTGGGTGCATTAGCGCCCGGTTGGGTATACGTGCGAGAGATGCTGGGTTAAGTTGCTGAGTGTCCGATTTCAGGAGGATAGAGAATTGGCTGGGTAGCCATAACCCCGTCGATTCAAGTCTCTCTCTTCTCAAATTTCTTTTAATTCTTCTATTTTTTTAATACATATTATGCATTATATGTAGGAATACATATATAGCTTCACGAAGTTATCCAGAAGTTCATCCCTGAGTTAAGTGTTTTTTTTCCCTAGTTGATTTGTTTTTGCCCTTAGTTTATTTCAAAATCCTGACCTATAAGCAGCTACGGGGTTAACTTTCTTGCCACCTTGATGGCCCAAAGCATTTCTTCAAACTTGGTTGTCCCTTTGCATTGTTACATTTATTTTATCTGACAGATTTGTTTGATATTAAATGGAGTCTTGGTCAATTTGTAGAGCCAGCTTTGCCTCATTGTAATTTTTTTCTTCTTTTTTCGTATGTTTAAAATAATTTTCACAAACTAGCGATCATACGTTGTCCTATGTAATAGTCTTTTTTGTGTCTGTTTGTATTATTTTGCAGTTCCATTTTCCCTGAATTTCTTTTATTGGAGGATAATTATTTAAAACATTGTTTATTTCAGCAAAGTTACTTGATTTTGACACCTCATTACATTATTGATTGGTTCTCCTTTATATATTTTGTTTGATGTGTTTTGTGGGCTTAGTTCCCCTATTTATTTTGTTTGATGTATTTTGCGGTTTTCTTTTCTGAGTTTTAGATAAATATATGACGTTTTAAATTATTGCTATGTTGTAAATATGTTGTTTGCAGGAATATTTGGATATAAGTAGAATCTAGCATCATTGAAGTATTTACCAAATATGGCCAACTTGAATTTAACCAGTATTCTTGAGAAGGTATATTTTCTCGTAATACCTGTTCGGTCGCATGCAAGCATAGCTAGCAATCTTCGCATGACAAAAATATAATGGATGTGATTTTATTTCAGATGACAGGTAAAGATAAGGATTATAGATACATGGCAACGTCAGACTTGCTTAATGAACTGAATAGGGAAGGTTTCAAGACTGATAGCGAACTGGAGTTGCGAATGTCAAATATTGTGTTGCAACAACTTGATGACGTATCTGGAGATGTTTCTGGATTAGCAGTGAAATGGTATACATGTAGTTATATTGCACGCGAATATGTACAAGTTACAATTAAACTTATTGAAACATAAGTTATGTGTACTGGTAAATTAATTGAAAGAAGGCAGAATCATTGCAGATCCTTTGCATTTTCAAAAAAAAAGAAAAAAAACTCTTTCATGTTCTGTTATGCATATGTACCTGTATATGCTATTGCTACCTCTTGACATTCAATCATGACCTTTTTACTAAACATATGATGATATGGGGTAATAAATTTGTTCCATTCGTTTAGCCAAATGTCTTCCTTTCTTATATTTTTGCAATTATCTACAGTCTGCCGCCTCTGGTGAAGAAGTTAAATGAAGATAGGGTGTTGGAGATGGTGACCAAGTTATGTGACAAGCTGTTGAATGGGAAGGCTCAACACCGGGACATCACTAGTATAGCACTCAAGACGATAATTGCCGAAATTGCTGCACCGACTCTTGCTCAGAAGATTATAGTTATAATAACACCCCAATTAATTAATGGAATCACTAGTTCGGTGAGGACTTGTTTTGCTTAACTAATGCATTAATTATCTTGCCTGTTTCTACTTTTCGTAGTTGAAGTTTCTTGTATATAAGGCAGCATGGCTTTCGCATAGGAATTTAATTTGGCTATTAACTAGAGGCAAGAAAAGTAGATTGGCTACAATATCGCAGAATGACCGAGAGGAATTTATTTGGTTTAAGGACACCAAGCAGACAATTGGCTATAAATATTGCATAGAATGCCACATCTTAACTATGCCCTAAACCACCTTATTGATCTTATGCAATACAATGTCTTCGTTTAAATTTTAACATCTATTACACTATATATGGTTTTCATACAGGGTAAGTTGATTATATAGTAGCATATCATATGCTCTAGCTTGTTTTGATCGACTAACTACTTGAGGATGTAATCTAGACCCTAATTCTCTTAGCCATGCTCTTCTATTTTGAAGGTATCATTTTTATAGGAAAACGTGACTTAAGGTATGTAGACAAGTAGATTTTGTGAATTCAAGTTGTTTTATAAATTTAGAAGTGCAGTTTACATAATTGGAGATTGGCTATCTTCTTTGAAATGATTGCTTATTTTGCTCAACAAAAGGTGAATATGCAATTGATAAAAGTTATATCATTGCTTTATAATTAAATATGCTATGGATTATTGGATTTTACCTCATTACTTTCTATCACTAGATGACTGGATACCTCATTACACTTTATCTTTTTACCTATATTGAGCTTTAGCAAAGTGATTAGTTTTGTTCCAAGCTTCCTTATGTTTCCTTTCCTTTATTGGTATTTTTCCATTTTGATTTTTTATCTTGGTTGCCTTTGACAGGGGAAGAGTACTGAAATTAAGTGTGAGTGTCTTGATATACTATGTGACCTTCTGCATAGGTTTGGTAATCTGATGTCTAAAGACCATGTGGGACTTCTGAATTCCCTCCTTTCCCAGTTGAATTCAAATCATGCCACCATTAGAAAGAAGACGACTTCTTGTATTGGTAAGTTTATATCCTATTTGAGCTTAATATGTTTGATCATGTTTGTTGAGTCTTTTGTCCGAATTTGCTTATCTCTAGTAGCATACTAATTAATTTTCCATTTCTTTTTTCTCCAGCGACTCTTGCTTCTTGTTTGTCTGATGATTTGCTGGCAAAGACAACAGCAGCAGTAGTTCAATTGCTGAGAAATAAAAATGTGAAGCCAGAAATAACTCGCACAAATATTCAGCTAATTGGAGCTTTGAGGTTGATTCAGCTCATTATTAACACGAAATTTAGTATTCTGCCTTCTATTGAACTTAGCCACCTGTCCCCTCACTTCCAAATGCATATAGTCAACAATCTTTAATCTGATTTTTAGTTTGATAGAATACATATGTATCATGTTAAATTATGAGACAACTTTAATTATTCATTTACTGCGCTAACCATAAATAAAGCATATAGGAATGGATTGAAGCTTTAATGGTGCATGTAGTACAACACTTAAGATTGCTGTTTGAAAAGCTAGGCTTCTCCTCGAAATTGGTCTGGGCATCTGTAGGTCAATCTACAAGAGTAAATTTAAATTGAATCCATATGAAACATAGCTTCGTCTTGAGTGCCCATTTGGCTTGAGCTTTAAATGCTTTAGCTTGCAGGATTTGTTGGGCAACATATGCCCTCACTATCCATAAACAACTGTTCCTTGTATTTCTAGAGCAAGATATCATGAAAGTATCTTATACCATTGCGGTGTGAAAAGCAACTGCACAAGTGCGATTCTTGCAGAAGGGCTATATTCCTTTCTTGTCTAAAGTTCCTATTAATCGGTGTAATTTACTACAGTAGCAAAACAAGGTAGAACTATCTGTTTCATTATTTTAAGATGCTGTGGAAGAGTTGCTGAAATGTTTCCCTTACAGTCGTTCTGTTGGATACCGCTTTGGGCCGCATCTTGTGGAGACTGTTCCGTTGCTCATCAGTTTCTGCAAAAGCGCAACAGAAGCTGATGAAGAGATACGAGAATATAGTTTGCAGGTTGGTCTTACACTGAAATTCTGCTTTATGATATCTTTAATGTATGTACTTGGATAAGATTATGAGAATCTGCTTTTGGTTCTCCTTTGCAGGCTTTGGAGAGCTTACTACTAAGGTGTCCAAGAGATATATCGTCTTATTGCAATGATGTTTTATATCTTGCACTGGAGTTTTTGAGCTATGATCCTAACTATACGGACAACATGGAGGAAGATACTGATGAAGAGGGCCATGAGGAAGAAGAAGATGAGTATGTTCGTTGATATTGAATGATCATTTTTAGTCACCCCATATGCTTCTTTAGCTGTTAGTGATGTGTTTATAAGCTTATCTTTTGCCAGAGAAAGTGAAAATGAATACACGGATGATGAAGATGTTAGTTGGAAAGTCCGAAGAGCAGCTGCGAAGTGTTTAGCTGCTAGTATTTCATCACGGCCTGAGATGCTATCAAAGATGTACTTGGAGGCATGTGAAGTGCCCTAAAACTTGTTTATTATTTATTGTGTCACTAACTCTCAGAAGTCAGTGATTGAAATTCCATAGATAATGCTTTTATTACTCCTTTCTTCTAGCGGAATGCTATTAGTAGTCTAGTCACTCGATTTATTTTGTTGGTATTCTAGTACACAAGAATGCAATTGACAGTGTGTTACTCACAATGTATTTATGTCCATCATATGTATTTATGTTTACGCAGGCATGTCCAAAGCTGATAGAGAGGTTTAGAGAAAGGGAAGAGAATGTAAAGGTTGAAATACAATCTGAGGCTTGGTTATATTGAATTGTCTAATGGGGTTACTTCAGTTGAATCTTGACTGCTCTTTCCCTTTCTTGAATTGTCAGATCGATATATTTAATACGTTTATTGAGTTATTGCGGCAAACTGCGAATGTGACAAAGGGCCAGGTGGACATTGATGAGTCAAGGCAAGTTGTTGCTGCTTTATATATATGTAACCGAGAACTCGCATTATGAATCCGATAAGCCCCCATTTGTTTCATTTTCCTTTTCTTTTCTTGCAAGGGTGCTGATGTTTTCTATAAGGTCTGTAAAGGATTGCATTTTTGTTTATATCAATAGCTTTTCCTGCAGAATATGTTTACATTTCCCCCCTCATTAGATATGTGGAGTAGGATGTAACACATCTTAAACCCCACTGTGTTTGATGAACTGTAGTTAAAGATATCAGATTTTAAACTCCATAAATTCCTTTTCTTAAGGAGTGGTGATGTTAGCTTATAAGTCTGTCAGGGATTGCGTTTTGGTTTATCAATAGCTTTATCTGCTGAATTTGTTTGCCTTTTGTCCTCTCTTATTTGATAATAAGAACATGATGTAATCACATGTTAACCCATGTTTTGGTGAATTGCAGTTCACTTGTCACATTTTTAATCCATAAGGTTTTTTTTCGTTATCTTTCACAGTTGGTGAGGTTATCTTATAAAGATTGTTAGGATTGCACTTTGTTTATCAATAGCTTTTTTTCTGCAGAATATGTTTTCTATCTATCATTAGATTTGAGGAACAGGATGTAATGATATATTAAACGTTACTGTATTTGATGAAATGTAGTCCAAGATGGCTGCTGAAATTGGAAGTACCGAAGATTGTGAAGTCGTTAAATAGACAGCTACGTGAGAAATCCATTAAGACTAAGGTAAGCCTTGATATACCTGTATTAAATGAAATCATCTTCAACTAGGTATTAACATCTCATACTGTATCCAGGTAGGGGCATTTTCTGTACTTAAGGAACTAGTGGTAGTTCTACCCGACTGTCTTGCCGACCAAATAGGTTCACTTGTTAGTGGAATTGTGAGAGCTTTGAACGTAAGTTGAATATTCCTCTCAGGATAGAGCCCTGTAAATGAATCTGTGTATTCTGTTTGCCTACATTCATGCTTTTGTTTTCATACTATGTTGCAGGATAAATCATCTACGTCCAACTTAAAAATTGAGGCCCTTGTCTTTACCAGATTGGTTATGGCATCTCACTCTCCTTCTGTTTTCCACCCTTACATCCAGGTTAAGCTAGAACCTTCTTATACTAATCACTGCTGTTTGAACCTTTTGGGGTAATCTTTGTAGTTAAATTGTTCTTTCCCTTCTGCTGTCTGTGATCCCGATCTTTCATTAATCTCATGGTCTGACCTTAACATCTGTTGTTATGTCCTGTTATTTTTTTGAAGTCTTGATTCAACAATCCCATACCAGCGGAACCATGAGTTCAATTTTCTGTTCAGGCTCTTTCAAATCCGATTCTGTCATCTGTGAGTGAAAGATACTACAAGGTTACTGCCGAGGCATTGCGCGTTTGTGGAGAACTTGTCCGTGTTCTCCGTCCAGATTTTCAGGTCAAAATTACCATAAACTTGATTCTGGTTTGTTGTTCATGATCAGTTCACTGACTTAGAGCTGCTTGTATAGACATCAGTGTTTAACTTCAATCTGTACGTTGGTCCCATTTACAAGGCTATATTGACGCGGCTGGCTAATCAGGATCAGGACCAGGTCCATTAAACGCAGTTAATAATTTATGCATTTGTTTTCATTATATTCTAAACCTTATTTTTGCTTCTAGGAAGTTAAGGAGTGTGCGATATCTTGCATGAGCCTTGTGATTTCTACATTTGGTGACAATCTCGAGTCGGAGTTAAGTACTTGTCTTCCAATCCTTGTTGATCGTATGGGAAATGAAATAACACGTCTAACAGCTGTTAAAGTAAGTGTTAACTTATAGATCTATGTTATTTTCTACCTCTGTTGATGTGCTGTTGACTTCTTTGTAAATTTTCTATGGGTTATTGTGCTTGCTGTGAAACTTGTTATAGCAATGTTTTCTACGTTCTTCAGCATTAAGGAATTAATTATGGTTTATTTTTTGTCTGTTCATAATATCTTATGCAGGCATTTGCTGTTATTGCTAATTCGCCTCTTCGAATTGATCTTTCTTGCGTTCTAGAGCAAGTAATTTCAGAGTTGACAACATTTCTTCGAAAGGTATACTCTGAACTATCTTTCTTACTACTTATAGGTTTGGATTATAGCATGAATAGTGACATGATTTTTTTTTTTCTTTTTTTTTGTTTTGTTTCAGGCTAACAGGGCACTGAGGCAGGCAACGCTAGTGACATTAAACTCGCTCGTAATCGCATATGGTGATCAAATAAGTTCAGCTGTTTATGAAGTTATAATTACTGAACTTTCAGCTCTTATAAGGTTATTTCTATTATCCCACATTGCTCGTTTAGTCATCAATGGCTATCCTTTTAAGAAGTTTCTGCTCTCTTGCAGTGATTCTGACTTACATATGACTGCTCTTGCTTTGGAGCTTTGCTGCACGCTGATGATTGATAGGAAATCCAGTGCTAGTGTTAGCCTGGCTGTGAGGCAGAAAGTTCTTCCTCAGGCTCTAATATTGATACAGAGCTCCTTGTTGCAGCGTCAGGCTTTACAAGTAAGGCGAATTTCACCCTTTTTTGATAATCACTATGAGATTTTGAATTTGTCTAATAATATTTCTATTGGTCTTGCAGGCACTTCAAAAGTTTTTTGTTTCGTTGGTTCATTCTGCAAATGCCAGTTTTGATCAGCTACTAGATTCACTTCTTTCTACTGCAAAACCTTCTCCCCAGTCAGGGGGTCTCGCTAAGCAGGCTTTATATTCTATTGCTCAATGTGTCGCTGAACTTTGCTTAGCAGCTGGTGATCAGAAATGTGCGTCTACTGTTGAAATGCTTAAAGGAATTCTAAAAAGTGACAATGATGCAAACTCTGTAAGCTCTCTTATGTCCTTTTCCAAAATGGTCATGCTTCCATTTATATAGGTGTTTCCAAATTCATATGTATACACACATCAACATATCAAATTTAACCTGAAAACATTAGTTGTTGTTATCCATGATAAGAAGGTATCCTTTTCTTGAATATCCTCAAATTTATTTGGTCTTTTTTCCTTTGCATGTTGACTTCTAGTTCTAGATGAATGCCGTTTGTTTTCTTGTAGCGCTATTCTGTCACCCAATCTTTTCCTTTCTTTTGCTGGTGTTATTTTAAGGGTCAACTGATATTAAAAAGTTTCCATATTGCTTATGTATTACTCACACATTTTCAGGTGAAACAACACTTGGCATTGCTATGTCTAGGAGAAATTGGCAGGAGGAAAGACCTTAGCATGCATGCTCATATAGAAAACATTGTTATTGAGTCATTCCAGTCACCTTTCGAAGAGATAAAATCTGCAGCATCATATGCCCTTGGGAATATTGCTGTTGGCAATCTGTCTAGGTATTTGCCATTTATCTTGGATCAGATCGATAACCAACAGAAGAAACAATATCTGTTGCTCCATTCCCTGAAAGAGGTAGGTGGCTTTAAATGATGGTTATATCTCTTTTAAAATATCACAAACAATAATGCAGATTTCAACGAACTTTAGGTTATTGCTAGACAATCTACGGATCAAGTTGGCAAAGGTGAACTTCAGGATTCAAACGTGGAGAAAATACTTAAGTTACTTTTCAACCACTGCGAAAGTGAGGAAGAAGGTGTAAGAAATGTTGTTGCTGAATGTCTGGGAAAGATTGCTCTTATTGATCCTGGAAGACTTATTCCTGCACTTAAGGTACACAAATAGATGTGCTATGTAATTCTTATGATATTTAATAGTTGTATGCTAAACTTTTCAACTAAATTTCAGGTCAGGAGTGCAAGTCCAACTGCTTTCACTAGAGCAACAGTTGTAATTGCAGTGAAGTACTCCATTGTTGAGCGTCCTCAAAAGATAGATGGATTTTTACAATCTGAGATATCCACATTCTTGATGCTAATCAAAGATCATGATCGCGTAAGTGTATATATATTATGATGCTTAGTATTGATTAATGTAAGGATTCTATCTTCTGATGTGATTGTTTGTTATTTTCATACATGCTTTCATACAGCATGTTAGGCGTGCTGCTGTACTAGCACTTAATACAGCTGCTCACAACAAGCCAAATCTTATCAAAGGCCTTCTTCCGGAACTTTTGCCGCTTCTATATGATCAGACAGTAGTGAAGGTAGTTTCTTGCTTCTCTTCTGTCATTACATCTCCATTGTATGGTGAACTTTGCCGCTTCTATTAAGTTCTGGTTCATTTAGGAGTGCCGTGCAAGCCCACATTTCTTTCTGCACTTGACTAACTAGTCATTATATGTTCGTTTGATCTTTCCAGTAGGTCTGGTAGTATATTAAATAGCTGCAATACAAAGGCCCTTCAGTGTGTATTGTATTACTTTATTATAGTTATCGTCATTATTGAAAAATAATTAAGGATGTTCACTTTGCCCATTGGACAATACAACGTTTATTGTTTATTCTGTTGCAGCAAGAACTTATCAGGACAGTAGACCTTGGTCCATTCAAGCATATAGTTGATGATGGTCTTGAGCTTAGAAAAGCAGCATTTGAATGTGTGGATACTCTGCTTGATAGCTGTCTTGATCAAGTCAATCCATCTTCTTTCATCGTCCCCTATCTCATAAGTGGTTTGTCGGGTAAAGGCTTGGAACTTATATGTGAAGTTATACATGTATGTACAGACAGCTTTTTTTAAAGTTTTCATACTCTTGCACTAACTAGTTTTACGTTTGTTCAGATCATTATGATGTGAAGATGCCCTGCCATCTAATTCTTTCTAAACTTGCCGACAAGTGTCCTGCTGCAGTTCTAGCAGGTTGGTTATGAGGAATAGATGAAGTTAAAATATAACTCAACTTCTGGTGCTGGTACTAATTGCTTTCCTTTATGCGGTATTTCTCTCCAGTGTTGGACTCATTGGTTGATACTCTGGAGAAAACTATAAGTCATAAGCCAAAGGTTGAAGCTGTTAAGCAAGAAGTAGATCGTAATGAAGATATGATCCGCAGTGCTTTGCGTTCTATTGCCTCCTTGAACCGTATAAGGTCTTTAAAATCTTTCCCTTTTCTATATGACTTTTTTGTTGTACGCTTATCTTTACTGTTTCCAAAGCATAGTATATGCAGCATTTAGTTGTAGTATGTTATAAGAAGAAGAACCAATGAAGATATGAATTTCAAATACAAACAAGTAGATGAGGAATCCATATTGTAGTTCTAATTTGGGAATGTGCTTGTAGTTTTGAGGTGTGAGTAGCCTTAAGAAAAAAAAATGTTTTACTTGTTTATAATTTACAAAAGAAAATTGGTAGACCTTTGTTTCTTTCTAACATTTTAAGAGTTGGCAATAGTCACCATAGTCAGAATATGATCTTCGTCTTTTTGTCAAAGTCTGTTTCAAACAATTGAGCTTGAGTTGTTTCAAGCAAAAGTTTGTCTATGCCCCATACAATAATGTTCAGTGATCAGTGTCACAAAGGTGAATTAATTTGAGCTACATCTTGATTGTCTACTCACATTTTGTATGTTTTACATTATTCTATTTATTCTCTTTAAGAAAACTCTTAATTACTTTGTCTTCTAATTCTGGCAAGCTGACTGTTATTGGCATATTATGAATATTTTTGAGCTAATCCGAGTTTATGATGTCATACTTACCCTTTACTTCGTGGGGTCTAATATTTACCCTTCAACCTTGTATTTGGGACATATCTTACTTTATGTTCTAGGGGGTGATTCGTGATAAAGTGAGCTTCTAGAGTCATTTTAGCTGTACTTCAACTGCTCGAAAATTTTACTTTTTTTTTTCCTTTAATTTGCGTTGGTAATAATTCTGCAATGGTAACACTTGTTGAGGGCACCAGTTTGGCTAGCTATAGCTTGCTTGAAATCCTTCTAAGTATATTACCATATTGGTTCTGTAAGTTCAACCTAGGAGAGCACAAGACACCTGTTAAATCTCATCATGATTTTTGGTGCTCCCGTTCCTCATGCTATCGTGCTTTACTTTACGATTCCTTTATATGCAGCCATTTTCCATTTTATTCGTCTAATCTGAACCTATTTCATTTCATAGGTTTTATTAAGCATGCTGCCATTATTGACATCTTTTATTGCTATTTTTGTTTAGTGGTGGAGAATGCAGTTTGAAGTTTAAGATGCTGATGAGTAAGATCACGAATTCAGCCGTGCTCGCTGAGAAGTACAACTCTGTCTGTTCAGAGTGATGAACACTTTGAGCTTGTACACAGAGAGATGATTAAGAGAAACCTCGGAGAATCCGCTTATCGGAAGGACGGTTTATCAAGAAACACATTGAAGAGAAATTAAAATGTAAGATTCATTTGGGAGTCAAATTTTTGATCTGCTGAGGCCGTGCATATTTGTGCGACACCGCGAGGGAATGCAAAATGTCACGTGTATGTGTTTGATGCACTGCGAGGAGTATGTCTTTGCGCGACCTGTTCATTGTAATTCTCTGGTGCATTTTTTCTAGTGTATAGAAGACTTAGCTGCAAACTAGAATTCCAGGAAGTATTATACTAAGTAACCTGGTCGATGAAAACACTTTCATGCCTGCTACTTCGCCTGCATCGATATATTGTTGGAACTATCTTTAAATTCCTTCTACCATTTCATGATTGTCTGGTATTTGTATATAAATCTACGTTCATAATGGGAAATGGCTGCCTCTAGCAAAGCAACACGATGAGAAAGAAATTGCAATAACGAGCAGCAATTAAGAATATTTCAATATCATAGCAATTGCAATAACTCCTTTTTTTGGGGTTTTGTCGAAAATTCTCTCATTGCAAAATCACTCCAAATATATATGTATATAAGTGGTATTGAAAAAAGATCGAATAAGGAAATTTCTTTTTGGTATGCTCTATAAATCTATTTATTTATTTTTGAAATATTTTTAAATATATGTTTTGAAATTTAACTTTTTAACAAGTAATGACTTTAAAGCATTAGAACACTTATTTTAAAGATATTTTAATAAATTTTTAATACATATGTTGTAGAATATATTAATCTATTTTTTACATTTTAAAATGTTTGTAAAAATTATTCTATATTTTGGTTTGATTCAATAAATACTAAAAAAGTAGAGGTTTATTTAGAAATACATTCAAAAATTACTGGGGCTGATATAAGTTTTCTCTTCATTTTTGGTAACACAATAAAAGTTTAAAAAAGGGAACCTGAATGCCTACAACTGTTTAACACAATCCAGAACGTAACTGTTGTGATTAGTCTTCACACGTCGATGGAGACACCGATATTTGAAAGCGTCTTCAATTCTATATACCCTGAAGGAGTGGTGTTGGTTCCACCAGCAGTTGCACCGAGGTTTGCCTCCAAAAGAAATTGAATTTGCATTGCTGAGTTTTGCTCTCCGAAATTTTGTAGTCCATATGTCCACTTATCACTCAGTTGTTATTTTAACGTATTTTTTCAACTTTGGCAGCCTCCCAGCTATTCTCATTCATAAATCTTCAAACTCGAAGTAATTCTTTGAGACCAAGAGCGACTGAATATCAAGTTTTATTCAACCTAATTCGATCCATAAGAAGCGACATGTACATGTCCGCTACAGAAACCTTACCATAGCGAGCAATGGCGATGAACTTGCCACCGGCGAACACGACGTTGGAGAACTTGTTGATAGGAGGCTTCAAAGATCGTCCAAACAGCATCCTCTCAAGGGGCATAGGCGAGCTTGTATTGCTTGCCGTAGATCAACATGATGACAAACAAACTTCCTTATCATCATTGATGTTCTGAATTCGATATCGGGGAAGGTGTTTAATGGCGGAAGATCTACGCGTTTGATAACTTCAAGTTTGGGTTATGGAAGTTTGTATTCCTGCGACACAGTTATTCGTATTTGGATTACTAAATGTAGTGTTCGAAATTAAAAGGAAAAAAAAACTCTTCATGCTCTATTTCATCTTAAGGTTTGCTATTTCGATACAGAGATTAAAGCAAGCCCAAATTATGTCTTTTGAAGCTCTTAGTGTCATTGCAATCTTACCAATTTCTTTTTTGTTTTATATTTAATGGTTTATGTATCTTAAGAATAGCACATGAGCTAAATTGTTTTATTTCGTATGTTAAGATTATTGCTTGTTCAGAAGTGTGGAATTTAATTTTTCATGATGGTTTAGGCCATATTTTCTTTTGCATTTATAGTAAATTTTGCGAATAGACTGTGATTAGAGGAAAACATAACTCTTTTTTTTTCCTTTTGTGCTACAGATATATCAACAACAAGAAACAGTAACATCAAGTGTTACTGAAATCCTTGTTCTCTTCTAATATGTTAGTTCCGAGTTCTGAATCATTTAAAGGTCTATTTGTATTTGATATATTCAAGCAATAATGGATGGTTAATCTTAGAAATTTTAGTCTTGTTATAAATGATTATGAGGGGTGGTTTCCATAGAAGGCGGGCCGAACAAAAAGTCTTGAAACCTTTTTAAGTTTTTTACCTTGATGATTCCATGCATTTTATCTTTTCTCAAACTACTTTAGAGGCCGTTTACTTTAAAGAAAGTGGAGTAAGTAAGGCAAGTGGATAAAAAAAAGTGAGAGAAAAGTGTGAGAGTGGTGGAAAAGTATGTTTGAGTTTTTTTATTTACTTGTAATAATTAATATATTACTAATATAGAGTATATATTAATATTATTAAAACATTAATATAATATTAAAATTAAATAATTTATTAATAGTATATTTGTATTATTATATATTAATAATAATAATAATATTATTATTATTAATATATGATTAACAATATATTTTCTTAGTATTATTATCTATTTTATAAATATAATAATATATATTTTAATTATTATTAATATTATTTTAATATATCATGTATTTTTTTATTTTTATTATTATATTATTAGTATACTTGATTATTAATAACATAATTTTAATTATATATTATATTTATTATTATTATTTAATATTATATTAATATATTATTATTTACCATTATTATTTTAAAAATATACTAATATATTTTATTATAAATAATTTATTTTAACAATAAATTAATATATATACATTATTATTAATATTATATAAAATTGTATATAATTATAATTTTTTTCACTTCTCTTCAATTTGAAAAAAATAAAAAAGGTGAAAAATATATTAAAATGAATAGTAATTGAAAAGTAGAGAAAGTCACTTTCTTCACCTTTTTTTTTTTTCAAGTAAACAGAGAAAGTAGGACAAGTGAGCTTCCCACTTTTTCCAATTTTTTTACTTCTATAGTAAGTAAACAGGCCCTTAACATTTATGTTACTACTAAATCGAGTTTGTTTCCATATTTATTATTTTGGTAGGATGTTGTTAGCAATAGTTGTAAAACATTGCTCTGCTTTTGCTATATTTGTTTTTGTTTAGATTGATTAGGTTTATTTCTTTTCTTTTAACAGTTCATGATAATTTGTTCACTCTAATTTTGCTTTTATAATGTTGTCAAATTTGGTAACTATAATATGATTATCATTAAACAACAATTAAGTTAAACTTAAATTGCTATAAAGTTCAAAGTGACTGAATATATGGTAAGAATTATGAGCAAAATCAGCCCTAATTCATCTTCTCTTTGCAGCCGATTGAAACCATGAGGCTCTTCAAATTAATGTTCTTCCTGGTAAAAACTATTTGTCTACCTTCTTTAGCATTGTATAAACTTATTTCGACAATGTTCTTATCGTCGACTTAGTGGTAGAAATTGTTGGCACCGGATTCATGTTCGCAGGGTTCAGTTTAAGTCTTCACATCACGTCTAATTTCTTCCCTGCGAAAATCTTTGGCTCGAACTTGCCCACAAGCCCGCTCTCCTTCTTGACAACAAAATGAAGGTAAATTTATTAGTTAAATTGTGGTTTTATAAATAGCATTTATTTTTTTTATTTTTTTTTGCAATTTTAGTGCAAGCATTGAATTTTTTTATTGCTTTCTTTCAGGTGTCCATATTGGATTTCCCTTGCACAGGAAATGCCAATATCTTCCAGAAACTACATATATTTGTGTTATCACTATTGGTGTTACTGGTCTTTGGTATAATTGCAGGGAGTTTTATTGCATTTCAAATCTTTATAAGGTGGAAAAGGAAGCTGACTTCCTTAAAAGCAACACTTATCAAACAGAAGGAGGCAACTCAACAAGCCGAGAGGAAAAGTATGAGAAAGAGCTTAGCCTTCGCCACTACCAGCCATGATATTCGTGCTTGTCTTGCTGGTATAACAGGCCTGATAGAACTTTCTCTTCGGGATGTGCATCCGGAGTCTGAAATAACGAAAAACTTGGTCCAAATGAATGCTTGTGCTTTCAAGCTGCTGGGTAAGCTAGTATGATCGAGTTTGTTACAATTCTAACAATAACTTATTTAGAGTGTTTCGCAGGTATAGTAAATGTGAAAGAAGTAATATTTTTGGCTATTAGTTTCTGATTAATAATCTTTTAATTAACATATATGCTACTTGGACTTGTTAGAAGTCGTTGCACTCGTGGACACGTGTGTGTCCATTTTGCCATATCTCTACTATACTGGAAGGATCATTCCCAAGTTTCCGCACTTATTTGAAGTGTTGAATATGTGGATGACACAGTTGCGGCAGAGTCAACCAAAAAGTCCAAGTAACATAATCGGTAACATCCTTTTTAGTATACGCGTTTGTCTTTCACATTCAGCTAGCGTCATCTGTAAATTTAGAACTATAAGCGGAAACAAAAGTTTCTTCTGCTCCTAATTTACTAGGATATCTATTTTGCAGTTTATATTCTATTCTCTTAGTTATTTTGACAATTATAGCTTCAAGCTATTACTTTTGCTAACTTGATTTTTTTTTTTTTTTTCTTTTTTTTTAAGGTATATTGAATTCTGTTCTTGATATAAGCAAAGTTGAAGAAGGGAAGATGGAAATAGCGGAGGTCGAATTTGATTTATCTCAAGTTTTAGAGGAATCAACGGATATCTTTCATGTTGTGGCTCTCAAGAAAGGAGTAGAAGTAATTTGGGATCCTTGTGATTTTTCTATTTTAAAATTATCAACGGTGAAGGGAGACTGCAGAAGGCTTAAGCAGGTTTTGGACAATCTGCTTAGTAATGCAGTTAAATTCACATCAGAGGGACATGTGGTTGTTCGAGCTCGGGTTAGACAGCCATGCATGGAAGAGTTGAAGCTCTCGTTGGAGAGTGGTTGTCATTCTTCTGGTTTGTTCACCGCTTTATCGGCTTGTTTTTTTAAAAGTAAAGAGGTACTCGGTTCTTCGGATCATGTAAGCTTGATGCAACATGATGCAAATTTGATAGAATGCATTTTTGAGGTGGATGATACCGGCATCGGGATCCCGAGAGAGAAGAGGGCATCTGTGTTTGAAAATTATGTTCAAATAAAAGAATCAACCGATGAAGGGCGGGAAGGAACTGGCTTAGGACTTGGGATCGTTCAATCATATGTGAGTATAACTCAATATGCCCTTTCTACTTTCATTTCAATTTTTTTTTTTTAGATTTTAAATTGCAACTGTCTGAACCCAAAAAATATGATGACAAATAGTCCGTCGATCATTTTTGCAAAGTTTAATGAAAAATGAACATCAGATCTTGTAAATTGTTAGTTATAACTTGCAGCTAAGTGATTTATATGGCTTTAAATATGACCTGGGAGTGATGCATTGCATAAATCATGGTATATGTGTTAAGAATAAAAGACTGTTTTACTTGACTTGATGTAAACTATTACATAGAAGACTTTTATATAGACTCAACATACCTAGAGCTCTTAAAGCACAATGATATGGGATAATTCCTAACACATAACATAACACTTAGCACTTATGGACTCCTACTGAGCTTGGGCCTATATTACATTCTCAACAATATGTATGTGGTGTCGATGGTCTCTCAAACTGAATAATAGCCATAGAAAATTCAATATAATTTCTTATTGCAGATGGGAGCTTTACTTGCATTTTTTTTTTCCAGGTTCGTCTTATGGGTGGTGAAATTAGCATTAAGGATAAAGAGCCTGGTGACAAAGGAACCTGTTTTACTTTTAATATTTTTCTAAAGTCAGGTGAAACATCAGATAGCGTGCCAGCAGAACGAAATATGTCCACCCAATCAATCATCCGTGCCCATGCCTTCGGTAGAAATTTCACTTTTGATTGCACACATGCTATAGTTCTTGCTGCAAATACGAAATCAAGAGAAGTAATGCATACATGGTTGGAAAACCTCGGTGTGAAAGTATGGACAGTTTTGCATGGCGAACATATTCCTGATACGCATGAAAGCATCGTAGAACTTAGCAACTTCCGCGGGATGCTAACGTTCCAATGCGGTTCAGAAGATGGAAACCGAAATGGCCATACTTTGCCAGTCACTATGAAAAATTCTAGAGGCTCGGCGGTATCTATTTTGTTTATCATTGATATGAGTTGTGCGAATATTTCGAATATATGCGCAGTCTTGAAAAGATGCATTGAAGACAAACATAATATTGAGTATAAGTTTATTTGGTTGTCGAGTCCTGATACTTCCGGTAGTGATCTGAAGATAGTAAAAGACGGGCCATGTGATCTTATATTGCAGAAGCCGTGTCATGGTTCTCGTTTATACGATATGTTGAAGCTTTTACAGAGCAATGGAAGAAAAGAATCCGGCTCAGCTGAAATGAAAATGGGTTCTGTTCAGATTGCAATGCCAAGTAAGGAAGAATATGTAAAGGCAAATGAGAGTGGAAAATCAATCTATCAAGGTAAATATGATTCTTGATTAACTTTTGATTCGTTGCGATGGACTAATGGCGTCTTCGCGAATATCCGATTGTAGGTGATGATAAGCCTATGAATGGTATAAACGTTTTACTGGTCGAAGATTGCAATATTCTGCAACGTCTCGGCGCAGCTACACTTGCTCGCCTCGGTGCAACTTTCGAGATTGCCCCAGACGGAAGTACGGCTTTAGATTTGGTGAAAGAAGCTCTGCGAGAGAGGTATCAATCTAAAAACTATGCAGAAGGAAGCCGGAAACAGTTCGCTTACGATGTTATTCTTATGGACTGTGAGGTAATTTACTTGTTTATATATATGCTTGTTCATTATAATTGATATTGTTCACACAACGTAGTTTCTTAAATACTATGCAAGAGCTCCCCAACTCTCTATGAATTTGAACTGTATGCTGCCCTAAAAGTGAGTCATGTAATGATCAATGTGAACTTATTGAAATTTTTTGCAATTCTCTGCCGCTTAAAACCAAACGTATGTAATGTACAGTGAGAGGATGGACCTTAAGAAGTCTTCTTATTCTTGGTTCAACTCTCCGCACCGCCAGTTGTGTATTTGCGAATGCACCGCTGGCATGTAGCGCACGTGCGCCCCGTCCTCTACGTGCGACGGGATACCTCCAGGATGGACGTATCCTCCTTGGGAAACAGGTGGCGACAGTTATGGGCAAATTTTTAGTTCAGTAAAAATACTCCGATGAATATTTATGTTTATTATTTATGATCAGATGCCGGAGATGGATGGTTACGAGGCAACACGAAGGATACGTATAGAGGAGAAAAATTATGGGCTTCATATTCCAATTATTGCTTTGACTGCTCATACAACACCTGATGAAGAAAAGAAGAGCATGCTTTCAGGAATGGACTTCCATTTAACCAAACCCCTGCAAATGCAAACTGCTAAATTAGTTCATATTGTAAATGAAATTTGTCAACGTTAATACGTGGCTTTCTCCTATTTTAATAACTATTTTTGGTTTTTATTTTCCCTTTAAATTTAGATCCAAAAATTTGGATCAACGTTGATACGTTGCTGCTCGTTCTCATTCTTTAATTCATTGAGCTCATTCTCTAACTTATTTACGTATTCCATTTCCTGAAACATCAACAAGCAAGAAACATGAAACAACTTGAGTTTCATCTCTCTTCAACATTCTCATTAGATTTTACTTCCAGCATTGTATTCGAATCAGATGAATTAGGCCTCAATACGTTCAATGGAACAATCGGAATAGCGTCTACTTTTACCCTTTGCTTGGGATGGGAGAATGAAGGGGAAAGAATTGAGAGGGAAAAAAAAATATAAAATATAAAATTTTTCTTTGTTAGGATATGGGAGGAGTTTGCAAGAGGTTTAATTCCCTTGAACCCACAAATTTGTGTTCTCTCCAAAATGGTGAGAGTGGGAGGAAAAATTCATTTTGCTTAAGATATTTATATTTTTATCTCTTCTATTTTGCAGTCAATACTATACAGTACCATAATAAATATCTATTATCATATATGATTTGGTTGTGAGTGTATGATACATATCATGTGGTATAGGGGGAAGCTTTGCCCCTTGCTTTACAGAAATTCTGTTGAGCTGACTAAATAACCTTCCGGAAGGCTAGCTAATCTAATAGTTCTCTTCCATCTTCTTAACTTAATAAAGAAGAACGAAGGCCTAATCTTTCTTATTCAGGAAGCCATTGAGGGTGGCCTAGGAAGGGGAGAGCGGCCGAGTGGTCAAAAGCGACAGACTGTAAATCTATTGAAGGTTTTCTATGTAGGTCCGAATCCTGCCTCTCCCACTTTGTTGTAGACTTACCATAGGAGGGCCAACCGTGCAGAACTCTTTTTTTTTTTTTTTTTTTTTTTTTTTTTATATTTGGCCGTGGCGTGAAGTCAAATTGTATCGTATGCCTTCTGTCGAACAAAGCATATCTTATATTTTGGTGTGACCTTATTACGTAGTTTATAGCCAATTATAACAACCATCTATATGTACTTATTGGTGTGACCTTATTATGTTGTGGCATGGGCACAGAGGCCACAACGCGCCGGATTAAAATTTATATTTTTATATATATTATTTTTACAGTTTATTTCTAGATGCTTCTAGAATGATCTGTTTGAAATTCAAATTTAAATTTCAAAATAGATGATCAGGGCATTGAAACTGTAGTCAGTTGTAAGGAGTTACAACTGTAGAAATTTTATAACTGTTCAAAAAGTGCATTTTTAAATTTCATTTAATATAAGCAGTAGTTACAGTTTGTGTCCTAAATTTCATTTTTAAATTCCATTTATTGGTCGGAATTACAGTTTGTGTCCTTAACCAAAAAAGATGAGAATGTCTGGTCGGAATTACACAAACTGTACCGTAAATTACTGGTCCTCTACTGGTCGGAATTACAACTGCAGTGGGTTGTAAGGAGTTACAACTGCAGAAATTTTATAACAGTTCAAGAAGTGTATTTTTAAATTGCATTTAATATAAGCAGTAGTTACAGTTTGTGTCCTAAATTCTATTTTTAAATTCCATTTATTGGTCGGAATTACAGTTTGTGTCTTTAACCAAAAAAGATGAGAATGTCTGGTCGGAATTACACAAACTGTACTGTAAATTACTAGTCCGCTATTGGTCGGAATTACAACTGCAGTGGGTTGTAAGGAGTTATAACTGCAGAAATTTTATAACAGTTCAAGAAGTGTATTTTTAAATTGCATTTAATACAGTTTGTGTCCTAAATTCCATTTATTGGTCGGAATTACAGTTTGTGTCTTTAACCAAAAAAGATGAGAATGTCTGGTCGGAATTACACAAACTGTACCATAAATTACTGGTCCGCTATTGGTCGGAATTACACTGGTTTGAATCTACGGCTCTCCTCAGAGAGATTAAAGTGGATTAAATCTGCACACACCACGTGGCAAAAAGCACTGGTAGTGAATGCAGACGTTTGGCCCATCACTAATTTGTTACTTATTTTGGACAAATAAATTTAATTCCTTGTATAGTTTGTTTTTATTGGTTTTGCCAATAAAACTATTTTCATCAATAGCAATAAAAGGATTAAGATATTTGATGAAAAAGCCAATTATAAACCATTACCAATAGGTATCAATATAGTTGTCCGCTACATGGGTTCAATACTAATTTCTTGAAAAGAAAAGTAAAAAAAAAACCTTTCTTATGATTTTCAATTGTGAAATATTAGCCATCTTGTTGTGCTTCACAGTAGTTTAAAAAATTTTAAAATAAAGAACCAAAAATGATTAAACAGCATATCGAAATGAACAATATCTCAAAAATCAAGCTTCCAATGTTGTGTTATATCGTTGTTATATAATGTTTCGTGACACGAAGAGTGGCTCTACAAATTATAACTACTCTTAAATACGGATTAATTCTTGATGATAATAAAAAGATTACATTTTCTCAATAGAAAAAAGATAATAAAAAGATTACATGACAGAAACAACAAAACTTTGAAGAAAATTATTTGCACATGCTACAATATGGAGAAGAATTGGAAGAGCGCAGTTGGTATCTTCGCGTTTGATGCGTGTATACTCTTGATATGAAATCTCCCGCCTGTTTAAGATTTCAAAAACAAGATAGTTCACCAGCATTCATTATTAAGTAGAGTTTACATCAGAAGAGAAATTTATCTGCAAGAAACAGTGATAATGACTAAGAGTAGCAATGCATTTAACATAAAAGTATGAGATGTATGATTTGTGCAGTTGTGGCATAATTTGCGTCTTTTCTTACGTTCTCTTATTCTCACATTTCTCTGTTTTCTGCAATTGTATTAATTAATTGATACACGTGCCCACTCTCCAGTGTCGAACTCTCGATGGATGCTTCAAGAAGCGGCCACTCCATCAGTCAATCATGGGCTACAAGTAGTAAACTGATGAAAAATGTGGAATTAATCAATTACCAATTGCTTCTTCAGATCTTGATCATCATTCACTAATTCACTAAAATTTCCTTTCAGACTTGATTGTCCAACTTAACCTGAAAAATAAACAATTGTGAGCACTAATCATCGCAAGCAAACCCTCGTCCCCTTTACAAAAAAGACTTACAGTTTGTGTTTTTAACCAGACATTCTCATCCTTTAATTCGCGAACCGGATCTTTAAATGGGTTGACATGATTTTCCAAATTATCCTGAAAAATCGACATTAATGAGCATTAATCATTACAAGCAACATCCTTGTCTTGTTTACTTGTAAAATAGTAGCACAAGCTATTTCTAGACTAGTGAAAATAGCTAGTGGTACCAATAAATAATAAAAACTAAGTTAAACGCACAAGAACAAATTGCTTACCATTTGCTTCTTGAGCACCACGTTCTCAACCTTCAACTCGCTCAACTGATTTTGAATTGTTCTGATCTGATTCTCAAATTTATTGAAGTAAACCTGAAACATCAAACAGAAGATAATTAACATGACATAATGATCGAAAGCAACTTGCTATCAAGTTTTAACTATAAAAAAGCAAGTTATCAACAAGAATTAGTAAAAGCAACTAATAATGCCAATAAATTATTAAGAAGTAGGATATCAATGAAATTTCAGTATACATTCGAGGTTAATTAAGTGATCAACTGCTCATATGCCTCACAAATTTGTAAGAAAGAAACAACAGAGAGTGTTCCACTGCATTTGTGCAATTACGAAAAGGGAAAAACTACTCACCCCCATTAAACAACACACAATTAATCTCCACCATACATTCGTCTCGTGATCTGCACACTTATCTCGTGATCTACACAAATTATCAAAATTACAACTACACCCATTATGATATATCATCCTGATGTTACCACGTATGCTATATGGTTTATTGTGTGGTCTCTTGGGTGAGTATAGCAAAACCCTTAGGAAAATGGTAAAATTAGTTGGAATATAAGAACGGATCACTTACCGATAGCTTCTCGCTCTCATGTTTTAATTCACTAAGCTCATTCTCCAACCTATTCACATATTCCTGAAACATAACCAAGCAGGAACCACGAAACAACTTTAGGTTCTATTGAAGATCACAAAATAATAATAATAATAATCTTTTGCTCAATTCACACTTGTTTCCTTTGTCTTGATCGAGCAGCTGACTCTCGGTTTTTTATCATCCTCTTTTGCCTTCTCTCTTCAGCATTCTCGTCCTGTTTCTTCACTTCCAGAATTTTATTTGAATCAGATGAATTTGGCCTGAATACGGTCAACGGAACAATTGGAATATCGTTGTACACCGTATCCAACATCGCACTGCCTAGTTCTGGAATTCTTGAACCAAGAAGTCCCATATGTTGTTGTTGGCATTGATAGTGTAACCAATTTGTTTGCTGTGGAAGCAATGGGGTGGTTGACATCGACGGCTGCAAATTTACCTCCATCTTGGTGTCTGCATGCGGCGCGATATTCTCATAAGCAGACTGATTATATCTCTTAAGCATCTTTGAGGGCCCACGATATTCGTCACGATTTTCAAGACAAACCTCAGGCTTAATGCTACAATTACTGGATGATGATGATGAGGATGAAGAAGCTTGAATTTGTAACTCTTCTGCCGTTATATTTTCCTTCAAAGCTTGAGATGTGTAGTTCTCGAAGAAGGATCCTTGCTTTGGCGTAGGAGTTTTGCCATGTTTTTGGTAAACACCATCGTTTAGACCTCCCATTTTGCACTACAACTTCTTGTAACTAATAAAGAAGAAAAGTTTTATGGTAAATGAAATTGCCTATAAAGATTTCATAATTCAACTCATAAGTAGGTGAGAATATCACATAATAGGGCATAAAATATGTATAAAAGAAACTATGGTCCCAAAAGATACTGCAGAGAAAAAAGGAGTTACAGTTTTTTGGATCAATTGAATAATGTTGTCTATGCGAATAAAGCTCAACTTCAATGAACCCAAAGATGATATCAGGTCCTACAAGAACTAAGCACACCGAATACGATTCGCAAGTCATATCCCAAAACGGATGGCAATGAAGAGTAAAAACAACTATTTAAAAAGGCTTAAAAATGAGCTAGATTTTAAATCCAGAATCTACAAGCAGATCTCAAGTTTCACATGACAATCCACCTTCATTCACAGATAATAAATATAACGTACCAACATGAACATTAAACAGACAGAACAAAGCAGGAATCATCCAATAGAATGAGAACCAAAATGCTCTGCTTAGTAAACCAACAAACAAAACAGAGTTCAAATAATACTTTTACCTACATTGCAACCTGGTAAGTATCAGTCATTAACATTTTAGATATTTTGACATAATTATGTTGTTTTTTAAAATTGCATCTCATAGATATACAGATACTGATTTAAAGTAAATAAACCACATTTATTACTCATCAACACAACTCTCAATAAAATGAAAGAAAATGGCGGACTTTTGCTGGTTTCTTCCACTAAATTCAGAATGCCTACTTCTTATTATTACATAATCAGAAAACAGGAAAAAGAGCAAAAAAAAAAAGGAAGAAAATCTAAAAAGTAGAACCCGGTTTTTTTTTTTTTTTTTTTTAACAAAAGTTCCCTCAAATCCAAGTTACGAAAAAGAAGTCCACATTGAATTTGAAAGAACACGAACAACTGTAACTATTACCATTCATAATGCATCTTACAATCTATAGATAAAGCAATTAGATAGAAAACCATGTAAAACCTAATCTCAATTGTATTGTAAGGATGCATATGCTAACTTTTCTTTTTAGATTATCAAGGGGAAACAATGTCCGTCACCAACCCACTTTATACCATGGTTTTCCGGTCGGCACATGCCTGTTCCGGCAGTTGTCAGCGCGGCACGTGTCAAAAAATCTTATATTTAAAATTTTAAATTAATTTTAAATTTTAAATTTTATTTTTTAAAAAATAATAAATAAATATATATCGGCACGGTCAGCACGGCACCATCGGCACGGTCGGCACGAGCCAGGATCTGAGTTTATCGAAACTCGACTCGACTCGGCACAGAAATCTTGCTTTATGCGACTATTATAACAGATAATACACAGACAACACCGGTCCATGTCACACCAATAGAGGAGTCTTGGCTTGAACATGTCGAAGGCTCGTATCACACTCCACGAAATAGAAAGTAGATATACGCCACACTCTTATGAATGGTGATTACGAGATTTGATTGCGAGATTTTATCTAAGATCTCAACTTTATGAGATGAAAATCTCAGGTAGCTACCCTAGGCAATAGGCGCCATGTGCCATATGCTAATGCTGATAAAAAGCTGAATAAAACTTACTTATACCCATATTTCTACATTGAAGACAAAATTTAGGCGATCAGATAAAAACTTAATGTGGCCTCCAATTAGGACAAGAAGAAGAAAAGAAGGTTCAAGGGTTTGGTCATGTCAGGCGGAAACCAACAACTACACCCGTTAGATTGACAAACGAGTAAAAAAGAAAAGAAGTAGGCCAAAAAAGAATTGGAGAGAAACCATTAGACATGATCTTATCTTTCTAAAACTAGACGAAGACTTAATTCTCGACCGAACAAAGTGGCGGTGTATAATTCATGTTAATGACACCGCAGTTTATGTAAACATAAGATTATTTTTATTTCTTATTATTATCTATAAAAAAGCATAGGATTCGTGCTTGCTTTGGACAAATTACGTTGTTGCCTCCTATTTTGTGAACTTTTGTGCATGTATGCTTGAATGTTTTGAATTTTTCTTCCTCAAGCCGAGAGTTCTACGAAAACAACATCTTCCGGAGAAGGGCTTCATACATCTTACCCTCTCTAGACCTTACTATGGCGAGAGTTATCATTAGGATGTTGTTGTTACGCAAATATTTCTAAACAAAATGAGAAAAAAAACACAAGCCAAATTTGGCAGTTCCGTCCATCAATGCAATCAATGTTACTCGTATTTTGGCCACATCCCCTATTTCTAATTATAAAACAATCTAGAGAGAGAAAAAAAAAATCTTTTAGAAAAGTGCCATCACATACACACAAAGAAAATCAATCACGTCCATGTGACAAAAACAAGATGACAATGCAGCAAGTGAGTGCATTTTGAAATCTGCCATCCTATCAAATATAGTATGGAACTTATATCTGCCACGGTGCCACCCCAAGGGCATCGAGCACGAACTTCTAATTCATTCATCAAGGAGGAGGAAAGAAAAACAATTACAACCAAATCTAATTTGCAATCTATATGCGCTGACATCCATAGTATAACGCCGATTAGACTACAAAGAGTGAGTGGAGTAGCAACCTTGAAACGAATCGACAGTATGTATACAGATCTCTGAACGAAGATGCAAGAGTAGGCAATGGCCGCCATGATTTTTCCCTCTAACTCTATATATATAGTTTATATACTCCATAATGAAGAAAGAGAAGTTAAATTTCTCCAAACTGTGAGATTTCAGAAAAATTAGGAGAGTATCGCGGGAAGTTATAAGCGGGTATACATCGATATCGCCGATGAGCAAGAACTTGAAATTTTTCGTCAGAATTTAGGCATGCGTAAATGGATCTGTCCTACTTCTGGCCCAACGTTTAGGCCCATGACGGTATTACCTTTACGATGTTTGTTGGCTTTTGTTTTAAAAAATAAAAGTGCTAATCACACCGAAAAAAAAGAAGAGAATAGTGTAAAAAAAACATGTTTTTAAAAATTAGTCTTTGTGTTTTTAATTTTTTCAAAAAAAATTCTACCGATACTACGTGTTTAGGTGCCTGCTTTAGTATTACTATCATAATATTTTAGCTAAAATATTTCGAACGAATAAATAAAGTATTCTGGACAATTAGTGTTCGGGCAAGCAAAGAAAAATTATTCTAAAAAGCTAATTTAATACTATGAGGTGTCAAAACTGTCAAAACTCACTAAAATGTGTTATTAATATTTTAAAAGCGTCAAATAATCAAAAAGTTAAAAAAAAAAGTTGATATAATTTATGTGATGTTGAAACGATATAAAGGAACTGCAGTGTAATTG
This sequence comes from Xerophyta viscosa, assembly GCA_002076135.1. NCBI lineage: Eukaryota > Viridiplantae > Streptophyta > Magnoliopsida > Pandanales > Velloziaceae > Xerophyta > Xerophyta viscosa. Next base: position 1,360,763 of record MJHO01000017.1, read on the forward strand.
CTCATAAAAATAGAGTGGCATTTGTTAAGGAATACAAGTCGAAGAACTTACTATGAGCATAATTAGTTGACATACGACTGTTTAGTTCCCCTTGCTTTTTTAGGAAGGGGGATTATTTGTTATTAGATGTTTAGAAGCATAGCTGATATGTACTTATAAGTATCCTTACTCCAAATGTATTTAATTTAAATATAAAAACTAAAGTAAATATAACTCAATAATAAGTTAATAACCCAGCCCAGGATAGCTATGGCCCTAAATTCTCTTTACATACACGGCCCAAACGCTAAATCCCAACTCCCAAATTTTCAATTTCGATGCCGCGCCAAGCCGTCGACGGCGAACACGCCGGCGCACTTTATCTTCTCCCCACCTCTAAACCCTAATTTTCCACGGCGATCTTCAGATGGCGACGACTTCTCCGCTACTAAGTTCAGCCGGTAACTCCAAGTTTGATTGTGATTGTCGTCAAGAACTCTTTTTCTTTGTTTGCCACTTTGATTTTCATTTTATGTGTAGGAATTCCGTGCTATCACGATAATGATGATCACTGCTCTGTAGCTTCATGTAACATAGATGTTGGAGTTTGTTTACCGATTTTACGCTCAAATGATTACTACACGGAACCTTCGGTTCGTGAACTTGCTGCTAGAGAAGCTAGTGATCCCGGGTATTGCAGTAGAGTTCCAGATTTTGTGGTAGGAAGAATAGGCTACGGCAAGCTCAGGTTTTATGGACTTACAGATGTGAGGTGGATGGACTTGGAAGGAATTGTAGAATTTGATGGTCTATCCGTGGCTGTCTACCGAAATGAGGTCGGAAAGCCTGCTGTCGGGTATGGCCTTAACAAACCTGCCGAAGTGACCTTGATTCTTCAGAATGGGGATTTGATGAGTTTGAGAAAGTTGAGGGAGAGCTGCGAGAGACAGGGGGCTTGTTTCGAGTCATTTGATTCATCGAATGGGGAGTGGAAGTTTACCGTCGAGCATTTCAGTAGATTCGGTTTAATTGACGATGAAGACGAGGATGTAGCGATGGATGATGTTGCTGTTCAACCGCAGTTAGAGGAAATAAAGCAACCAGTAAATCCCGATGGGCCTTTCTTATCACATTCGCTTCCAGCCCATCTTGGCCTTGATCCTGTGAAGATGCATGAGTTGAGGATGTTGATGTTTTCAGCTGACGAAGATGAAGATTTAGATGGATCTTTTCCACCGGACAAAAGGTACTATCGCAAAGAACAGTTAGGAGCAGATTCACCGAGCTCTAGTGGTAGAGCTTCGGTTCAAAGACCTCTTTTGCATGACTCTCCGTGGAAGGCCCATACTACAATGAGTCCTCCTGTAAGTAAAGCACCCGTTCCTTTAATTGAATACAATGTAAATACCCCAGATGTTAGTTCCTCCAGAAGCATCCTTATGACTGGGCAAAACAAGGGATTGCCATTACGCACTATAAAAGTTGATGGCTTTAAGCTGGAAGCAAAGCATGCAACACCCTTAACTGGTAAATATGCTAATACTATAGTTGATTCTGCTTTGTTTATGGGAAGATCATTTCGTGTTGGGTGGGGGCCAAACGGTATCCTCGTTCATACAGGCACTCGAGTGGGTAAGGAAGGAAATGTCTTGTCTTCTGTGGTTAACATAGAAAAAGTTGCGACAGACAGGGTTGTGAGGAATGCTAAGAATAAAATTAGGGAAGAGCTTATTGATTTTTGTTTCTCTTCGCCGCTAAGTTTGCACCAGTCACTGGATCGGGAACCCATCAAAGAGGTTGGGCAGGGATTGAAGATAAGGCTTCAAAAAGTTATTGTTGACCGTGTGAGTCTTTCAGAAATCTGTCGGACTTACATTGGGATTCTTGAGAAACAACTCGAAGTTTCTGATTTGTCTATGTCTTCTCGTCTTTTATTGATGCACCAAGTGACAATCTGGGAATTGATAAAAGTTCTTTTCTCGGAGAGGGAGACAGCTGGATACTTGAAGAACTCAATGGAAGATGATGACAGTATTGGTGGTGGTGGTGGTGAGGATGATGATATGATGCTTGATAACAAGGATAGATCACATGAGATTGACGAAGAAGCTGGTCCTCTTCTTCGTAGAGCACAGTTTAGTTACTGGCTACAAGATAGTGTTTGTCATCGTGTACAGGGAGAAGTGAGCTGTCTAAATGACTCGAATGATTTAGAACACATACTTCTCCTTATGACTGGTAGGCAACTCGACTCAGCAGTGGAATTGGCTGCTTCAAGGGGCGATGTCAGATTGGCTATACTGCTTAGTCAGAGTGGCGGATCAACAATCAATCGAGCTGATATGGCCCGACAGCTGGATGTATGGAGAAGAAATGGTCTGGATTTCAGCTTTATTGAGGATGGAAGATTGAAGTTATATGAGTTGCTTGCTGGAAATATTGAAGGAGCTGTTCGAGATTTTGCCCTGGACTGGAAGAGATATCTTGGTTCCATAATGTGGTATCAATTGCCACCGGATACTTCACTTTCTGATATCATAAACAGATACGAGCATCTGTTGAGTGAAGGAAGAGCACCACACCCAGTCCCGGTTTACATTGATGAAGGTCCAATTGAAGATACTGCTCAATGGAGAATAGGTGATCGTTATGACATAGCATATTATCTTATGCTCCTTCATGCTAGTGAAAAGAAACCCTTCAGTTTACTGAAAAACATGTTTAGTGCATTCTCTTCAACATTTGATCCCCTTGATTACCACATGATTTGGCATCAACGTGCCATATTAGAAGCAATTGGTGCCTTTAGCTCTAATGATCTTCATGCGCTTGACATGAGTCATGTTTCCCAGTTACTTTCTCTTGGACAATGCCATTGGGCTATCTATGTGGTTTTGAACTTGCCATACCGTAAAGATTACCCATTTATCCAAGAAAGTGTTATCAGAGAAATTTTATTTCAGTATTGTGAAACTTGGAGCACACATGAAATTCAACGCCAGTTTATCCAGGATCTTGGTATACCAATAGCTTGGATGCACGAGGCCTTGGTAAGTATTGCTGTTACTTTCTTATTTCCTGGTTAGTCAAAGTCACACTCAGGATAAAACTTATATTTTCCTTTGACTATATCCATAAGCACCATTAATAATGTAGAAGATTTTTTTCTACTGTGTTATGTCCGAATGACTGTGTATGTGCGTACATGTCCATGCATAATTGTGAGGAGTCTATATGTGTATGGTTGTTTTTTTTCTGATATGTGTACGCATGCTTAGAACACAAATATGCGCATGTCTGGTCCATGTGCCTTTGCATGCTTGGGTATGTCACCTTCCTTTTCCCGTGCATGCACATGTGTGATTGTGCATGTTTAAACGTGGTTTTAGAATTTGTATAAGTTTAAATAGGTATATGCTGCATATTGTTGTATAGTAGTTCATCAGACATTGTATTGGCGCAGGCAACGTATTATCAGTACTATGGAGATCTTCCTGAGGCCCTTGAACACTTCCTTGAATGTTTCAATTGGCAGAAAGCTCACTCAATATTCATGACAGCAGTAGCTCATTCTTTGTTTTTATCATGTAAGCTTACGCTGCTTCCTGCCATTCATCTTTTCCACAATCTCTTGCTTGAAGTCAACAAGTTGCTGCTAAAAAAAATTGTTTGTTAGACATACTAGTGAATTTATATAAAATGTAACTAATATTGTTATTTACATATAAGTGTCTACCTGTACCTATGCAATTGGCACATACATACTTAAGTGAAAGAACGTAGGTTATTTTTTCATTTTAAATGGAACTTGTTGTATGTATAGTAGCATAGTAAATGAAAAAGTTATTCTTACATTCAATTTCCTTTTATTTGGGTGTCTCATTGGAATGGGGTTCCCATCTAGGCCGGAAGGGAGCTTCATCTGCTCGAATATCGGTGGAGTAAGGATGCTAATAAAAAGTTATTCATACTAGTGAATTTTATATACAATGTAACTAATATTGTTATTTACATATAAGTGTCTACCTGTACCTATGCAATTGGTACATACACACGTAAGTGAAAGAACATAGGTTATTATTTCTTTTAAACGGAACTTGATATATGTATTAGTAAGCATAGAAAGAAAAAAGTTATTCTTACAATCAATTTCCTTTTATTTGGGTGTCTCATTGGAATGGGGTTGTCATCTAGGTCGGAAGGGAGCTTCATCTGCTCGAATATCGGTGGAGTAAGAATGCTAATGGTCTGACTATGTGTGTATGTTTACGCGTACATGATGCTTTTTATTCAATGAATGTATGTTTACGAGTGTGAATTTACGCATACCTTCAAATTTAAGAAAGAGCAATGACATAATACTGATTGACTTTGTAGATTTGTAGATTTATTGAATTTTGAATTATGCATTTTAGTTTTGAGACGTTTTTAGTTCTGAGACTCTTAGCACTCTAGTTTATCCTAGTTTTATATCAGTTCTTTTTTTCCCTGAATTGATGTTTTCTATGATTGATTTAATTTTTGAAACTTCATAATGTGTTTCAGCCAAGGATACAGACATCTGGAGGATCACAAGCACCATGGAAGAGCACAAATCTGAAATTGCGGACTGGGATATTGGAGCTGGAATCTACATTGATTACTATATTTTAAAAACTTCACTTCAAGAAGACGTCATCACATCTGAAGACTTTGAATTGGTAACAAACTCAAGACTTGATTGCACTTTTATGAGTTAATGATTTTTTTTTTTGGGACACACTATGGTTGTATTTGGAATTTTACCGGAAATTATGGACTGAGATTAAATGCTTCTTGCTTTTGTTCTGTTTACCTGATAACTTTTCCAGCATGCAAGATCTGGTATGGACTTTTGTCTACTATGTTTAGGTTAGATTTCATGTCTTGAAAATAGACACGCCTTTCAGCTGTAATGACTAAAAACGGTAAAAGTTTGAGAAGGCTTCTTAATGAAGAATGTGACTCTCAAGGTTGTTTCTGAATATTAATCAGATGCTATCAGTAGCTATTTTTCTCGTTGAATAACTGCAATAGATTTTTAAAGTTCAGCAGCGCATATGCTGTATGCTTACTGTATTAGGAGCCAAAATGACCTTACATGCTTTATTTATATACGTACTTTTTTTTTTAAAATTAGAAAAGTGCCAACTTTATCTCCTTTTATCTCAGTAACTACATTTCTTGAATTTGTTTGTTATTTTTATTTTGAGGCTCTTTCTTGATGATAATAATAATAAAAAAAAAGATGATCCAAAGTGCATTAAATGCTAGCTGATCGCCATAACCACATGGTTAATAACCTTGCAGCTTTGTCTGCTCATTATTTCGCAGCATTGGAGGTTAATAGTCCAAGAAGTTCATAGTCTTCATATGAAATCATACAAAATAACATCCAAAAACCTTAAATAAGACCAAGTTTGGAAGTACATCTATTGTTTTTGGAAAAACTTAGAAAGCATAAGCCCTTCACTTACCGGTTAAAATTCCTCAAGAAGAGGGATGCTAATTGTAAGTTTCTGTATTCAAGTTTTTTGAAGAAGTTTGGTGTAGTCATTCTTGCAAACCTGGATGCAAATTGACCTTCGAACTATTGTTTTACATGCCGCTCAGTGTAGCCTATGCAGGATGCACGTTCCTGTTCCGGCAGTTATCGACATAGTAAAAATGGGCGTGGCACGTGCCAAAAATTTTATATTTGAAAGTTAAATTAGTTTGAAATTTTTTTAAAAAACTTTTGAAAAATAACTAATAAATGCATATAGACATGGTCGGCACTGCTATCCGCACTGTCAGCACGTGCCGAGATCTGTGTTTACCGAAATGTGTTATGCATATTACGAAGGTCAATCCCTGCTTAGCCTAAACTTCTTTTGATTCCAACCTTCTCCATTGCTTTTTTTTTTTTTTTTTTTTTTGAGCCATCAACAAGCACAAAGTCATCCGCAAATAGCATGCACAACGAGACATTATCTTGAATTGATCAACTTATCCATAATCAAGGCAAGTACAAAAAGGGTTCCTACTCGAAAAAGTTAGGGCTTCCTACTTTATGTTGTCTACATTTCTTCATCAAGGTAGACTTGCTTGGAGAAACATGATCAGCTAGACTCACTTTGAGATGCATGATAAAGTTAATATTCTTATTTTCAGAAGTGCATGCAACTATTGCTTTTCCTTGCATTCTACCATTTCTCCTGGTGTTAAAACTTCAAATATATCCAAGTTTGGCAGTAGATCTTTATAATTGTACATGCTTAATGGGCTTTTCCGTTAATTTTACCAATTAATGTGTCCTGACAATCCTTTAGGATCCACTTGAGGTGAAAAATGAACAATGCAAAACTTTTGTCAGCCGGCTGAGCGAATCCTTATTACTATGGGGTAGCAGATTACCTATTGAGGCAAGGTATGTACAAATCTATTAGATATTTCATACCCTAAAGAAGTAGTTCTATATATGTCCAGAAAATTTCCAATATTTCCCCAAAAATCAATAATCTTCATTTGAATATCACAATGATTACTTTTCGGCAACACATTTTTCTCTTCATTCTATCTTCGGGTTAACGTTCCAGCAAATTTTGGGAGCTCTAGCATTTCTATTCTTTAGTTAAAAAAGAAGTATAAATTTCCATCTGAAGCTTTGAAGTAGGTGAAGAAAGTGATCCGAATGTTTTGGATCCAGTACTGGATATACATTTGTTTCTCGTATAACTCCTTTGTTCCTTTTACAATAGAGCGACCTATTCAAAAATGGCGGAGGAGCTTGGCAGATTGCTGATGTCCACTCCCGGAGAAAGCTCTACCCCGTCTGTTAAAATGAACTGCTTTCAGACGATGCTTAGTGCTCCAATTCCTGAAGATCTTCGTTCGTGTCAGCTGCAAGAAGCCATCTCCGTTTTCACCTATTCGCTTACAGAAGCAACATCTTAGGCCTCTTCTGCACCCCCTCAATGTTTATACAAACCTTTATCTCCGTAATACCGGAATGACCACCCACTTTCAGGTATGGCCTGCAGTTGTAATCTCTTTAGTATGCACAGTTCGAGGCCTTTTATGCTTATGGGAACTGCAAAGATCTTACGTGAGGGTAATATTTTTTGCCTTGTGGTGTTAATTTGGAACCGTGTATTTTGTAACTATAAATTATTTTTGTTAATAAGTAATTTGCTTGAAACTTTTATTGAGATAGTCCAGATTTTTTTGTTCTGTTTTTGCTGGGCAAAGTTTCGTATCACAATTATTTGATGGATGGTTGTTTTAGTGTTGGTTTGCGTTTGAGACAGAATTGAAAGCAATTGGACAAGGATAGGTTGGGAGGATACTGGGAGCAGGGAGGCATCTCCCCATCCCCACCCTTCCAGGAGCCCCTATTCTTGGGTCCTTACCCAAATCTGGATTACTTTTAAGCTTACAATCAAATATTAAAATCTGGACGTGGATCTTCTCCGGTCTGCATTTCTCAAGTTCCATTCAATTCCTGGTTAGGATCGATACTTAGATGTATTTTTTGAGAAAATGGAAGTTGTATATTTTAATAAGTTTTATAATTTTTATATTCAATTTTTTCTTTTAAAAAAAATACTTCTAATATGTGTTTTGGGATTTTAAAGTAGTAACAAATTTGAAAACAATTTATGAAATCTATTTATATCCGTTAAGAGGTTGGAGTTCCAAAACGTCTATTTTGATTTATTTTTTTGAATGATTTTGAACATAAAAATTAATTATGTTGGAATTTTTTTTTAAAAATTACAAATTATAAATTTATAATTTCTATGTTGGGATTTTTTTTTAAAAATACGTCTAGGTATTGGTCTTAAGCATAAGTGAAGGGAATTTGAGGAATACAGACCGGAGATGATATATTTAAATTGTAGTTATATGTATGGTAAAGATTAGGGACATTTGTATTTTTATATGCTTCCAATAATCAATATTGTAAAATATGTCATGTCTAATTCGAAATGATATTTTTATACTTTCATTGACTTTGGAAATGACAAAACCGTTCTTATCAAGTTAAATGTCTTTATTTTTCAAGAAAAAAAAAGAGATAATAGTTTCGTCATTTTAACAGGTTGAGGACATAAAAGCACCATACTTAATTAGGAGGGCAAAAAAATGCAGTTTTGTCATTTGACAATCTAGACTAGAATATTTTATCTGCACTTTAGTGTTTTTTAGAGATATAATTATAGAGATTGTTTCTTACAAGGAAAGAATGCTGCCTTTGTACAGCCCTGGTAAAGAAGTAGGCTAAGTTAGGCTGGCAACCATCATAAAAAACTGGCCAAATCTTCATTACATGGATAGTGTGTGAAACTGTAAATGCTAAAACTAAGCGATGTATTTCCCGAATTAATGAAAAATTGTCAGCAACGGTGGCTATGATCTCGTTTCGTTGAATTGAATGAAGGCATAGTTGTAATTACAATACGATGGTGTACAAAAATTTTATGCAGCTAATCCCACCTACCGCTAAAAAGTTTTGGTGAGATCGTTTCTACAAAGAAAGACTGGAGTTCTTTTTAAGTATTTTTCATGGACTGCTATTCGTTATTATTATTATATATTACTTAAAAGCGCGGGTAATCTAGCTTCTCAAAGAGCCTCAGGATGATCTTTTAGAAAAAATTTAATTAATTTATCGTCAATTTTTAAATAGGATTATTTGGTTTCTCGCCCAATCTTATATACCATTGAAAAATTTCTATATACAAGTACAAGTGTATCGAGATATGAATAATACATGATTCAAAGAACAAGGATGACTTGGCATAACCTATTCGCATCATGTCTCTAACCATTCCAAATAGATTATTAAAGATACGTGATGGTCGGACTACCACATCGTCGTCCCTGAAACTATTTAAATCCATCTTCGAGTTTCTTCGAACATATGAAATCATCTCGAAACGGCCCAATAATTGATCTCTTGTGAGTAATAATATAATTCGAAAATCCGAATCTTAGTCACTCACCATTAGTTTCCCACATTATCTATCCCTGAGCAAAGTATCAGGACTTTATCCACTTTATGCAGTGGCTTTCAGCTTAAATTAGGTCCATTTGATGCATATACCCTACCCACTATGCAACCTTTTGATCCAAAAAAAAACAAAGTCTAAGGGGTCAATTAAAAACATTTCATGCATATCTATAAGACAATCCAGGAAAGCACACTTTGATTGTTGCGTAGACAATAAAATACTAAGTGGGAGCTTATTAAACATAAACAACAAGCCACTAGGTTCGGGACGAGCCCAACAGCGAGATGGTAAGAATTATTCCTTATCGTGGCACTGGTGCAGTTCGAATCATACCGAAGGTAGAATAAAAATATCATCCGATAATAGCAAGCATGGGAGCATACGCTGTCCCCCGAAAAGTCTAAAAAAACCATCGTGAGTTACCAGGGACAGGGATCGGCTTGTTCTTTAGGTTCGCCTTTAATAAGCTACTAAAGTTTATTCCTTTTTAGTGATAGTACGTGTACATGACATATCTCCTTTTTAAGGGACTATATTGTACCATAAGAGTTCCGCTTGGTATAAAGATGGACTCTGGAAAATAGAATAAACAATTATAGGCCTAATATCGTCACCATTTCCTAGTGTTTCAGACGGTAATTTTTGTCTCGAACTTACGATCGTTTATTTGATCACAAAGCAAGAGCTTTCTTTATTTTTAAAAAAAAAAAAAAGACATGGCATGTCTATTTTTTCCGAGGCATGTCTCTTTCTTGAAAAAAAAAAAAAAATCACTCTTTCATTTACATTATCTAGGTACACTTGTCTTATGAAAGGCATTTTGCACGATCGGGCACCAACTATTAACTTTTTCGTGGTTGGATTCATATTGTTTTGAGAAGATGGCATCACCTCACAAGTCGATCGGTTTAAAACTCGGATCAACCAAGTCCTGTAAAATATGAAACAAGTAGCCAGTGTTATCAAACATGCTTTTCAACTTAGGATGTAAAAGGAAACGTAAAAATTACTTTTACGTACCTTGAGAAAACCATGAATATAAAGATTGAGGATAAATAAATCATTAATTTAGTATTCTATTTAGCAAAATATAACTGTGTTGCATATATAATTGTAATGGTAAAATTACGAAATCATTAACATAAAATCGTGGGCCAGATTCTACTCCAAAAGTCCATTTTTACATTGTTTGCACCCTTTTGGGAAGTAGTATAATAATGGTAAAATCCTAACTAAAAAAATTACGATTTTGATAAACTTGAACTAATGTTAAAGGGTCCCGGTCATGCTAAAAATCCATAGTAGTCCGATCGTGCCAAAAACGATTAGCAGGTGTCCGATCATGCAAAATGATCCTCTTACGTAATTTGACAGGACATGGAGATGGTGCCCTTATTATCTTGGGGTTCTTGCAGATCAGCCCCCCGTTTTCCTTAATTGGACAAATCAGCCTCCGAAAACGCATTTTCGGGGGCAGATTTGTTATTTTTTTTTGCAGATCAGCCCCCTCGGAAACGCGTTTCGGGGGGCTGATCCGCGCACCCCCGAAATAGGGGGGGCTGATCTGCAATTATCCCTTCTTTGGCCAAAGAGAAAACTTTTTCAATTTTTTGCCCCCGCGCATGCGAAAGCATAGGAGGTTTGATTATCTGTAAAGTGTGAAGTTATTATGCATGATGTGGTAAGAATTATTTCTCATCGTGGCGCTGATACTTGTCAAATTATACCGACCGTAGGATCAAATATCATCCATTAATAGCAAATGTGGATGCATACGCCGTCTCCCCAAGAGTCGGAAAAAAACCATCGCGAGTTAGCAGAAACAGGGATTGGCTTGTTCCATACGGGTCGCCTTTAATAAGCTTACTAAAGTTTATTGCTAAGGAAATTGTGAGATTTAATCTCACCACCTTTTGTTTGTCAATGTTCAGGTTGCATAAAATAATCAAGCTCTTCAAAAGAAAAGCTAGGAGTTTGTACATTCTACGGCAGGTGTTTTATCTGTTACGAATAAACCAGTTATCGGTATAAATTTTTTTATAATTATTTTTAAAAATATACATATTTTTAAAAATCTGAAAGTAAATTTTAATCTTATCTTACAAAGATTACGCTGAGTCATTTCGGGCACTTAACCATATAAATTAAGACAATGATATCCATGTATTAATCCATTCATTAGGGCCCATGCTTAATTGTTGCCTATATACAACAAGCTCAAATCATCAAGAATAGAAGATCATTTCCCATTTTTCAACTTTTTTTTTTTTTTTTTTAATCACTATCAGAACCTAGACTTTGCTTCATAGGATGTTGCGTCTTTTTATTCTTCTTCTTCTCACCCTCGCCTAGGAAAGTTGGATTTCGATCTTCTACCTTAAACATTGTTAATGAGCTCGCGGAGTCAAGACTAAGCCTCGCCCTCGAAGGTATATGTCTTAGCCTGATGTATTGGCTTTATGATTGTTTTAATGCACTTCCAACATTTTATTTTCATGAAGGTTTTTATGTCTACTTTAAAATTGGTTAATTGTTTTTCATCAATATATAATAGGAGTATCATTGGTCCATCTTTTAATCTTTCTTGGAGAGAAAATATTGATATATGCTCTTTAGTTTGCATATGTATTTCTCACTTATTTTTATAAAATTTCGGTATGACGTACAAATTAACAAGTCTAATATATTCTTATTTATGCGCGCATCAAACTCTCTTTTATTACAGAAATTATGTGAACAAGGTTGAGGAAATCATCAGTATCAAGCTTGGAAAACAAGTACAAATGGAGCTTTACTTGGCTCATATTGAAGAAAACATTCATCCTTTCAAGCAAAGGCAATTTTCTTTCCCTTATCTTTGATATTTTCTCAATGCAAAATAATTCATTCATCTTTTTATTTATTATAAGCAAACGCATATGTTTCAGCTCAAAATGACGAAGATAGTTCAACGAAATTTGTAGTGCTTTTCAAAAGTTAAAGTCGACCTAACATATTTCATTAGAGTCCAATAACAATTGAATCCTTTCTCCGCACCCCTATATGTATCTCATAGAAAGTAATACGAACTTTCGGACATGTTAAAACTGAAAAGCTGTGGCTTAGTGGAATATGAATTATTGTCTACAAAGTACCTATTATTTTGGCTTGTAAAAATAAACCTATTATAGATAGAGCTTTCACCAGTACGAATTGTCCTACCCCCCCCCCCCGGAAAAAAAAAAAACCAATAATCACCAGCATAGTTATTTTATGTGCTCTGAGAGGCCAGGTGGTCCAACTTGGGTCCCCCAAAAAGTAAATAATCACCCAAATAGTGTGCTTTAATTATTTAGGTGGGCCTAGTAGCCCAATAGAGACAACCAAATGGTGGTAGGCCCAATTGGGAGCTTCCCTCACACGCTTGTTGGGCTTTTCAGTGGGTGGGCTGACGTGGAAACATGACACATTGACATCACTACCATTTTGTGAACAAGATAATTTTTTTTTATTATATTAATTTTGTTAATTCGCATATTTCTTTTTCTTCCTATTTATGGTTGATTCTTTCTTTTATAGAATCAGAACTCTTCTGCTTCACCCAATCGCATACCGTCCAAACAAGAATTGTGATGATTGTTTGGATACTTATCCATCAAGCTCATACACCCATCCCCAAACTTATTTGGACGGTTGGATGGACCAAAGTAGGAGATTCCTTCGAATAAACAATAGTAGCCAAATCTTTCTATAATAAATTCACCTCAAATTTATTTTTAAAAAACAATCAGTGTGTCATTTGATTAGTATTAACAATAATGTTTATTTATTTTTATTACGAGAACCAAAATTACTAGCTTAATTTAATTCAAATATATTTTATAACAATCAATAAATAGATTATTCGGCATAAGGCTGATCATCCACGGTTTTATGTCCAAATTTGAATAGAGAACTTATGCTTCAAAATTTTCTGCCTTAAATTTTTTTAAAAAGATCAAATTAAGAAAATATATTGTGCCGAATAAAGTTGTAGAATTTGCATTATAACGTCAAAGGTTAGATAATAAGCATCTTTTATTATACTTATTTACTTTTTATTTTATTTTATTTTATTTATTTTTAGTTTTAATTTTATATTAATTTGTTATTTGTTGTTGGGGTGGAAAATTATAATTGCATTTTTAGCTTTGGCCAATATAATTGCATTTCGGGAAAAAAAAACTTGGCAAAGGCTCCATTATTTCGATAATTTTTGACATTTTTGTCATAGACTCACCTCAGCTGACAACGAACGTGACGTCATCAGCCGCGGAACACGATAAGCAGCCGCTCACCGTCGGTAATAGAAGCCTCGTTTCCCACGTTCAGCAGCGGAATCGGAACAGCGTTCATTTTCACCATCGATTGTGCAACCAGTTTTTTAAAATTGCTTTCACCATTTTGCAACTTTGGCTTTCAAATTCCATTTTATACATCTTGAATCTCTTTTATTTTTTTGGATTTGGGGTCGTCGAGTTTAATTTTTATTCCACATCTCGATCGAAAATAGAACGGTATAATACTTTTTCTCAACTTATACTTGCTGCTATTAAACTTTCAAAATGAGAGACAGACTGTAATCACTTTTAACATCCAATTTCGATAACCAACTGAATTAATACTGATTAGTATATATTTGGAATCCTAATAAAGTAGTATATAATTTTTTTAGTTAACTAGAAAAATTCAAATATAAAAATTTCTAAATATTTTCTTGAGATAGTAAAGTATAAACCATATATGTGAAGTTTTGTTAACTACATTGCATACAACATGTAACTAATGATGGTCTTTGCCCTCCTTCTATCATGTGGAAAAAATTACATAAATTTTATATTACTTTCATTTATTTTTTGTTTAGAAAAATATTAGTCACCCATTGCTATGTAGTGGATTAACATCAGTTGTACGAATCAGATAATAGCAGTATTGACGGATAACATAGTGGAATAGTAAAAACTCGTACTTAGGGACAGGAAATTGAGGTCTAAATGATCATTTTATTTGATCAAAACAACTATGTGGTTCCAAAATGAGTGATTCAACTGAGGTTCGTCAAAATAGCTAAATATGGGCTTAATTTGTCGATTAATTTTTATATACTGACAATGCTGCTAAAAATATAAGTGAGGGTGCAACATTGCGAAGATATAAATTCCAAGACCTAAATTTCAATATCAAAAGGAACCCGTTTCCCAGTACTTCCACTTCCACTTCCTCTGTCGTATTATTCTCTCCCTTTCTTCGTCATCTTCTTCATGTTCTTCGAAGCTTGAGCTACTGCAGGGTTGGCTAAACGGGTTAACGGGTTGTCGATATGGGTTCTATTCGAACCCGCTACTATCGCTGAGAAACCCAGGTTTCCATGTGATTCTGTTTCCGGTTAGTTTTCTCCTTTGACCTATAGTTTTCTGATCGGCTTTCATGGTTTCTTCTTCTTCTTCTTCTTGTTCTTCTCATTTCTCTCTAGGGTTTTTTCCGGTTTCCTGTTTCTGGATGACTTTTTACCCGCTTCTATTACTTGGAAACTTTATTGGAAGTATTACATGTTTCCCAAAATATTAGGAACTTCATATGATTCATAAAAACGACGTCTTGTCTAGTATATGCTTGTTTGTTTTATTCTTTCTTTCTTTAAGTTTTAAATATCAGATTTTATTTCGGTTTTTTTAATAGTTTCTGTGTTTCCTCCATTTTATTGTGGGTTTGTTGTGTCAACTTTTGGATATATTAACTGGTTTATATGTAATTTTACTCTCTTTATGCTACACATAAGGAATTTTGGTGTATGTAGTGGAAACTATTGATTAAGTTTGAAGTGGGATCTCTTTTTTTGTGCGGTAGTGGTATTACTAGTTATTCTTCGGAATGTATATGGATGAGATTTACGTTTACCATAACAGAGGAAATTCCTGTTATTAATCTTTTAAAAAAAAGTAATTTGGATGAGTTTTTGTTCCTGCATAAATGTTTTTCTTGCTGCCAGTTTGTGGTCTTACATCAAGGTGATGAGAAAATTGAACCCCGATTATTTATTAAAGTTTCAGACAAATTTGTTTTGACAAACTTTTTGGGGAATAAAAAGCAAGGATTCATTAATCTGTTATACTGAAAATGAAGGGCATTTGGTATCTTCTTCTTCTTCTTTGGGAATATACTTCTCTTTCTTTTCATTTGAGAAGCTAAGGCATTGGCTCTCTTTGAGTAGCAGTTTGGCTTAGTATGGGTGCTCACTGCTTAGAGAGAGGATGGCATGGGGTGCCTGATAGTTGCGTAAATTCTATTAGATGTGTTAGATGTACACAATCATTTAGCTAGTGACTATCTTAGTAATTGGGTACCGGCATTGTCTACATAACCCATTACGCTCAACCCGAAAGGAGACTACCCTTGCCCGATTCTCCCGTCTTATGTAGGTGGTCCACGTGCACGCACCCGCTAGTGGAATTTTATTTCCACTAGTAGGACAAAGAGTCGAACTCCTGATAGTTAGGCTTTCTGAGGCGCACCCTACCGTTGCGACAATGCCACCTCCCCAATTTACAGATAAGTTGAACGAGAGAAGAAACTAGGCATAATACTTTACAATTTGTTAGTGAAAAGAAAATGTGGTATAGGTGCATATGCATGTTGCAAGGTTTATCAAGATGTTTCTTCATTGCATGCGTATAAATTATACTACGTGCTGCTAGTATAATGGAGCTTTAACAGAGTAACTAACTTTCGTTATTGCCCTTCTCAGTTCAATTGGCATGAACTCCTCTTCTATCCATCCAGTTTCCTCCAGAAATATGGGCATTTGTGAGCCCGACCATCAAATCAGCATGTGGATTGACTCCTTGAGATTTGATGGCAATCCAAATAGCGTTGCGTCCAGTTTCATCGAAGCAGATGAGAAACCTGACACCAGTGTGAGTCAGCATGCCTTATCGTTTGTGTATCTTATAACTTTGGTGGGATGTTGTATCCATGGTTTTCACTGCCGATTGGCATAGCCTGTACCGGACGCACGTGCCTGTTTCAACAGTTGTTAGCAGGGCACGCCGCGCCAAAAAATCTTATTGAATTTTTTAAATAATTTTATTTTTATTTAAAAAAAATAAACGTATATCGGCACGGTCGCCACGGCACCACCGGCATAGTCGTCACGTGCCAAGATCTAAGTTTACCGAAATTCGGCTCGACTCAGCAAATAAAACCTTCATGGTCTCCATGTTTGTTATAAACAAAATTTAATTAATAATTGTTGTAGGTTGAAGAGGCTCCAAGGGAGACGCATGCGCAGTCCAAACTTTGTGATCAAGAAGCAAACAAGCTTTCAAATAAGGTTTGCATTAGTAGCTCAATAAACTCTTGTGTAGTTAGTTTGTCATGGGACTTCATCTGTTTACCTTTCAGGATGTTGTGCTCATGATTGAAAAATATTATTATCAATTCAATTATGAAATTCCATACATTTATCTCTGAATTTGGTTTCGTATTCTTGGTTTAGAATTTTTGTTTTGTCTCCATTTCTCATTCTTGGTTATGTACTTAAATATTATTACTATCCCTTTTTATCACTATTTGCATTATCATTCGTCTGTTTTGCCTTTTTTTTTTATATTAAGGTTTCAAAATATTGCCATGAACAAAAAAAAGATAATAATCGTCAACTACGTAATTTTCTTCCTTAAGATACTATTAAGACAAGTACTTAATTAGTTTATATGCTCATTAATAATAATCATGTGTAGAAATAATGATTTTATTACAAGATTCTGGTATGCGAGTCTAAAAAGACTCGGTACAGATTTTTTGCAATCAGGTGGATTTTTAAAAGCAAAACCTTGGCTGCAGGTACTAAGACGTCTTGCACAGAATAGAGAGGCTGCTCGAAAAAGTCGTTCACGGAAGAAGGTAGATTCCAAGAAAAGTATATGTCAATCTCATATATGTTGACATGGCGTTATTTTTGTATATTTTACATATTAATATTTCATCGATATCTTTACAGGCTTATGTTCAACAACTTGAATCGAGCCTTATCAAATTGACACAGCTAGAACAAGAGCTCCAGCACTTCAGACAGCAAGTCAGTATATTACATTATTTAAATATCTGAAAAAACAACTTATATTAGAATTGTTTTGCTTATTATGGCGTATAAATGCCGAGTGTAGGGTTTGTATGTGGGTGGACATTCAGGATATTCTGTTGTTGGTTTGTCTGGAACTGTTAATACAGGTACGTATTTGAGCGGTTCTCATTCATTATGATACTCCTATAAATTTTGCGATACTACTACGGATCCTAAAAATCATGCATTTACCCGTGCTTTTCGGAAGTGACCAAGTGGCGTTCAAAGTGAAATTGATTTTTTCTTTTTGGCCTTCGTGCAATTCTGAGACGTATTATGGGACTCTACATAATTCTTTACTTGAAAAGGATTAGATATTATTATGTATCATTCAGGGGGGGGGGGGGGGAGGAACAAACAAAGAAATAAATTTTAAAAAAACAAAAAAAAAACTAAGTTGAACAAGGCAGCCTTAGTATTGTGTTACACTGGCAAGTTCTCATCAACTAGTATTTTAGATTTTGTATATGAAGACATAAATCATACACGATTGCACCTTTAAGGGTTTATTTTTCACTTTTGTTTTTTGTTTGAACTATTTGGTGTTCTTGAAGGTGTGGCGGCCTTTGAGAATGAATATGGACACTGGATTGAGGAACAGAATAGTCAAATTAGCGAACTACGAGCTGCTTTACAGGCTCACATCCCTGATATAGAGCTTCGAAGTATTGTAGAAAGTGGATTAAGACTCTATGACGATCTCTTCCGCATGAAGGAAATAGCCGCACAATCCGATGTCTTGTATCTTATATCGGGTACGTGGAGGTCACCTGCCGAACGTTTCTTCCTGTGGATCGGAGGATTTCGACCGTCAGAACTTTTAAAGGTAATTTATGATTATCAAGTACATTGCATTTATTCCGATTCGGAGTCATTAGTTTGAATTCAATAAACTCTAGAGACAGCTTTAGGAAGTCAAGCATACCTTTATATAAAGATACGCTCGGACTATTTCAGATCTATTCTTATTTAGAAATATTTCTTAAAAAATATTAAAAAAAAATTGTAGATCGCATTAAAGTCTACTTTTTTAAAATTTAAATTCTCCCAAAAGAAATTTTTTTTCTAAATAGGTGTTTAAGACTTCAAAGTCTTAACGTTATCTACTAATCCGTTATGATTTTGAAGCTTCAAACACATACTTAGAAACTTTTTTTTGAAAAATTTTGAATAACAAAGTTGTAGATCACATCAATATCTTTTTTATTTGTATTCAAAACTTCTCAAAAAAAAAAAAAACTTATGTAGAAGTCAAAAATGTCCCTGATATGAATTTCGAAGAGAGATTGATTTGTAGAAAGTTTGAGATGAAAGGCTGATTTGCACAACTTTTTAAAAGCTGGGTTTGATACATTTTCCCAAAAATGCAAAACCTAGATAAGGCACTTAGGAGCATGACACAGCAAAGATAATCAGAACTTGCACGACTAAGCCAAAGACATACACCCATATACACTTGAACATTCCTCTGTTCTAGTTCCTTAGTAGGGACTAATCTCAGCTCGATGTTGCGAAACAGCGATAGTATGGCTCACTCCACCAGTCGCTCCTTGGATCGCTTCTCAAGGAGTGACCGATTGACCATGGTAGAAGGATAAACTCTTTCTAAGCAAATGATATAACTAATAAAAACATACATATATTTCTATTCTGCTCCTGTAAGCTAAATTTTTGCTTTGGATTATTTTGATGAAAATTATCAGTAATTTCCATGAAGTTTACCACTCACCATTCTCTACCGGAGTTAGATAATTCCCAAAATTTATATAGCGACTGTTGCTTCTTCCCAACGAAGAAGCTTTTTAATGGCTTTTGTATTTCTCTCCCTCTTTTTTTTTTAAAAAAAAAAAAGAAAGAAAGAAAAGAAGTTTTTGCATACTTCGGTGGTAAGATTTTTAAATTAAAAGTCTGGATAATAACAGTGTTCATGATAATTTGAATGAAGTGTCTCGACCGATAATATTGCAGGTCCTATCCCCGCAGCTGGAACCATTGACGGAGCAGCAAGCGATATCTGTATGTAAGCTCCAACAGTCCTCTCTCCAAGCAGAAGATGCTCTTTCTCAAGGCATGGATAAGCTCCAACAGACGCTAATAGATACCCTGATATCAGACCCTGTAGGCGTATCTAATGATATGGTTCAGATGGCTAACGCGATAGGGCAATTAGAGGCGCTTGTTAGTTTTTTAAACCAGGTAATATACTTTGTTTTTTTTTTTCCTTTTTTTTAATTTTGTAAACAGATTTTATCTGTGGAATTTGTGTGAAATTCGGGAGTTCAAGCATTTTTCTGAAGTAACTTTAGTTAATAGATTATGCCACCCATAATGTATATGTATAAAAATATTGAACAGGCGGATAATCTTCGGAAGCAAACCCTACAACAAATGTCGAAGATTCTAACAACTCGTCAGGCGGCCCGGTGGTTACTAGCTCTAGGCGATCATTTCCAACGTCTACGCGCCTTAAGTCTCTTATGGGCGGCTCGTCCTCAAGAACCAGCATAAACCTACCCGACCTAGCCGGCCGCTTCATTGAGTATTCTTTTTGCAACGTCATAAGCTTGCGGAGATTAAATCAGATGGAATTATTGAAAGAATCTGAGTACTTACGAAGGAATCTGTCGATATATTTGATATAGTTAGACCTTTGATCAGTGATAATGCAGTAAATACTGTTATTTTGTATCATAGCGTAATGGAGTTGATAACCAGTCGGTAAATCCTTGTTCAGGTACGGAGGATGAAGGCTGTAGTTGTATGGATGAATGTAGACCTTCTTCGTCGTTAATTCTGCAATGTAAATATTTTATACATCCGCCAAATCATCATATGGTACATAATTCGTATATTTATCAACACTAAAAGTTGGATCTTACGGGTGGTCTTTCGCATGTAGTTTTTTTTTTATAGCTCTCTTTTTAAATATTCCAAAAAACCTTTAAAACAACTTAAGAGTAATAAATGTGCTGTATAAAGACATTCATTGGCTGTATTTGGAGCGTCATAATAAAACTCCGCCTGATGATACATATTCTTTAGATATGGTACTCGATATTTTTGTTTGTCTCAATACCTTCAACCACTAAGTACACTTACCTAATTATCAACAACAAACAAAATTAGTCTCACTTGAGATCTAAATAAATGATGCAATTAAAACAAAAAAGAAACAATAGCTGGTAGTGGGTGCCAAAATTTCAAACTTAGGGGGGTAATTGTGTGAACGGAAACATAAGTATCATGTGACAATCCTTCCCAACCTGCAGTTGTAAATGTGAAACACATATTAAATTCACATGCAAGCATTGCATTTTGAGCGAGCAGCTCTTCGTCCTGATATTTTGATGATGCCATAGCATTATAACCAGCCGCTACCGTATCTCGATATAGTTGATCTCGTTTGTCTTCAAGATGTGTTTTGACTTCTTTGGTGCAAACTTATGAACTTTTTTATTAAAAGAAGTCGTTTCATCATACTATATCAGAAACTTATTAGAATATTAGAATAAATTTAACTTAAAAAAATAATCGAACTCTTTCTCACCACTACTCATCTGAGCAATCAAGTGTAGACATAGTAGGATTACATCCTAAACCTGTTTTATTTCCTTTCATTTGTTTCCAAAGACGCCAATATCTTTTCATCCAATTAAACTGGATAGCAAACTTTGAAGTAAAAATTGGATTGGATAAAACAAAATTGACGTCTTTAAAAACAATTGAAAGGAGGTAAAATAGGTTTAGGAGGGAATCCTACACTGTCTACACTTAATTGCTCAGACGAGTGGTAGGCGAATTCAGATTTGATTATTTCTTTTTAATTAAATTATATTTTACTATAGTAATAAGTATCTAAACCAAGTTTGGCTGGATGAAAAGATATGGTGCCTTTAGAAACAATTGAAAGAAAATGAAAGGAGTGTACAATGTAATCCTACACTGTCTATACTTTTTTTTTTTGAGAAGATACACTGTCTATACTTGATTGCTTAGATGAGTAGTGAACGAGAAAGATTCAAGTTAGTTTATTTCTTCTAAATTAAATATATTCAATATTATAATAAGTTTCTAATATAGTCTAATATAATTACATCTTTTTAAAAAAAAATAAAGAGGTTACGAAATTTCGCACCGAAGGAATTGAACCAAATCCTGAAGGAAAGTGGGATCAACTATATGTAGATACGGTAGCTACTAATAATAATGCTATAAAACCCTCAAAATGTCATATAAATGATGAAAGGGGTGCCCACTCAAAACATCATGGCTGCACGTGATTTCAACATGTGTTTTACAATTCTATCAGCAGGTTAGAAAGGATCCGCACATGATACCAGTATCTTCGTTAATGCAATTACCACACCGAGTATTAAAGGTATGCACCAACCACCATGTATTTTTTATTTTCTTACTACATTGCTCAATTTTAAAGAGAGATTAATTGGTTTTATTGGTTGACAATTAGATAAATATTACTTGGTGGGTAAAGAGTATCCAAACAAACAAGGATATTTAGTACCATGTCCAGATAATAGATATCATCAAGATGAGTTTTATCATGATCCTCCAAAGACATCCAAGGAATGTTCTAATAGAGCATATTTATCACTTCGAAGTTGCATTGGAAGATCTTTTAGACTATTGAAAAAAAAAAAAAGAGAAGATCCGCCATGCTATGCCAAAGTAGGACATCAAAATACAAGCCATGATTGTAACAGCAGCATGTGCACTACACTACTACATACGAAATACTGCCCCAGAAGATCTAGCTTTCAGTATGATTGATAAATATTTGAAATTATGTATCACATAATGATTTAGCGGATGCACAAGATACTTAAATCACAGATAAAGACCCTGGCCACAATCATAGGCAAATGAGTGAAAATAAATAATGATATTACTACTTTGTTGTAGTTGTTTGGCGACATTAATAAAAATTTTAGAAAGCTGGCATATGTAATTTGTAACATATTTCATATTAGGTAATGAGATATTTCATACTTTTTGTCTTTATAAGGCATTTAGTTGATAAATTGTCATTTCTTTAGTTGACAATTTGAATAATATTACATATACGTATAAGATGCTATTTGTCATTTTATATCTACCACCTTATGCAAACAAACTTTATTTACCAAACAATCGTACAAGAACTAGCTAGATTATACTATCAGCTAGATGTTAAAAAAAAAAAGCTAGATAAAGTTACCAGCCAAACAAGCTAGATATCGATATAAATTACAAGCTATAACCAAACACACCCTAAAGATGTAGAGATACTTGTAATATACAATTAGGATTTTCGGTGTTTGAGTAATTTCGCTATCTACTAACTAAAAGTTTATGCGCACACAAGTACAATTAGCATATGGCAATGATAATTTTGACTACCATCTACAAGCCGTCTAACAATCTATCTTACCAAACGCAGACTAAGACTTGACTTCAATTTGTTCTACAATTTACTATCTACAAGCTACCCAAAAAGCTATAACCGAACACGTCCCATAATTAAGTCATGTAGTACATCAAAACAATTTCAAATCCAGCAATACAGTATAGATGACATAGTCTAATGAATCCGTAGCTAAAATTGAAGTAGCAAAACAACATAATAATCAACAGATATTCAACAGTACAAGTTTTTGAACCTCGCTCATTCAAAGATATAACTCAAAGCTGTCAACTCACTAATTGATCAAAGTATTTTATTACAAAAAGAAGAGTAAGATCGTGTATTACATCAAAACGATTTCAAGTTTAGTAACAGTTGAACTATCATTTTAGTTGATCAATTCGAAACTCATTTACATAACAAAACCACATAAATAAGCAACAAAGAATTTCTAACAGTAACAATTCTGGACCCTCGTTAGATAAATGATATAACTCAAAGCTCTCAACTTATTCATGATCTAATCATTTTCTAACAAAATCAAGACCAGACAGAGAGTATGTATCACATCATAATAATTTCAAATCCAGCAACATATTTCAGAGAGCACAGTGTAAACCGCAATAAAAAAGTAACATCAAAACCACACAAAATAAGCAACACAAATTTTCTAACGGTAAGATTTCTGGAACCTCGCGCGAGCACCACGCCCACCGAACTTCTTGGGCTCGCATCTGCGGGGATCAGCAACAAGCAGAGTCCTATCATACCTCACTAAGATATCCTTGATCTCCTTCTTCGCCTGCTCATCAACATACTTCTGATAAAACGCGACCAAAGCTTTTGCAATACTCTGTCGAATAGCGTAGATCTGCGATGTTTTTCCACCACCGCGGGCTCGGATCCGCATGTCGACGCCGGCGAACCGGTGGCGACCCAGCAGGAGTATGGGTTCGAGTGCTTTGTACCGTAGAATCTCAGGCTTCACGAGATCAATAGGGACGCCGTTGACCTTGATCAAGCCGCGCCCACGCTTACAGTGGGTGACGGCGACTGCCGTCTTCTTACGGCCGAAGCATTGCACCGATTCGATCGCCGGCGTCGCCATTGATGGAGCAAAGCAGTCGAAACCTAGCCGTAGTTTCTAAAATGTGGCACGGATGAGAACCCTGGGATTCTGATGAACGGTTGGGATGTATGGTTATTTCGTTGCGGTTAACAGGTTGTAGGATGCCTAATCCGCCCCGTTAATATTGATGGGCCGCCGGGCAGGCCTGGTGCCCTAGGAGTTGCATAATTTTGCTTGGAACCATTTTTCTCGAGTTAAATGCTGATAATCGAATTGAAAATGTATAAAAGTTAAACATAATAAATTTTTTGGTTGTCATCATATATTCCAACTAGAATATAATTTATGGTTTACATTAGTTTTGACTAAGTTAAAATGCTAAAAAAAAGTTTATTTCGGACTTCTACTAATGGATTGTTTGATATTTTTTAGAAGTAATCAAACTACAATTTACCTACCAATTTAGAAATAATTCGAAATATTTTTTATATCATTTACCAATTCAATTTGCAACAAACACTTTTATGCTCGGAAAACTATCTTCGTAACATAAAGGCAGAGGTACATATCGGCCGTTACACCCATTTATCTGTTTACAAATAAACTCCTCATTTTAAATCTGTTAATGTTTAGGCAGATGTGCATACCTGCCGCTAAACCCGTTTATTTATTTACAAATAAAACTCCTCATTTTAAATCCGTTAATGTCTATACCTCAAAAATATTTATTTAGATGTATATAAAAAAAATATATAAAAATTATAGATCACATTAAATTCAATTTTTGCTATATTTAATTTAATTTTTTTTTTAAATTTCTTAGTAAAAAATTATCATTAATCTGTTAAAATTTTGGAGCCTCAAAATATGTATTTAAAAATACTTTTCAAAAAAAATATTTACATAGTAGTCAAAATCTTCCCTAACATAAGTTAAAAAACTTATATACTAATTAATTTGTAAAAATGTTTAAAATGAGATATTAATTTACACAATCCTTTAAGGACTGATATTACGTTTTTCCTAACACAATAAATATATTAATGCTCAAATATATGAAATGATTGAAACATCACCTATGCACCTCATTCAAGAACCTCTCACCAGTATATATTTTATCAACAAAAAGTTTCAAAGCACGAGTAGATCTAAGTCCCTTTTTTTTGGTTTAGATAGTGAGATGAGAAGTCCATGTCTCATGTCTCGAGATCGGCACATCACTACAGACACAAAAAAAAAAAAAAAAAAAAAAAAATACTATTCGATCGTTTTGGAACTATTTTATCGAATTTAACTACCCGATTGTTTCCTTATCCTTAACTTCATAACTGTAGAACTACGGGAATCCATTCATTCCCGCTCTTTTTCTTCATCTCCTCCTTTCTCTGCTTCCTCCTTCTTTACCTTTCTTGCTGTAATTCTTCATATGCAATGTTTATTCTACCACCTTTTATCTATCAACCTTCGCATTTCTCTCCACCAAGCCATTCTCTACCACCTAAACAATACGTCACAGCAACCTCACTTGAAAAAGCTCATCACAAGCTCCTTAAATCAACATCTTCTTGCTGTAAATCCACTTACAGGTGCACTACAATATCAAAACGTTCAACTTCTACGTGTCATTTGCAAGATTCAGACGTGGATTCTGCTGAACCGTCGTTAGCTCGATGTTTCTCCGATCCCACGACATTATCGAGTTGTTTGAAGTCTTGTTCATGTCTAAGACAAGTCAAAAGTGTTCATGCTGTGAGTTTTAGAGTGATAGATTGTCCCATGCCCTTTGTTGGAAACAATTTCATAAGTACTTATGTTTCGTTCGGTGAATTAGTTGAAGCGCGGAAGGTGTTCGACACAATGCATGATAGAAATGTCGTGACGTGGACCGCTATGATTCACGGGTACATGGAGATAGGATGTTATAGTGAGGCTATTGAGTTATTCGAAGAAATGTCTGAAAGCAGTGTTCGTAGAAATAGCTTGACGTTTGTGTCGATGTTGAAATTGTGTGGAAATGTTTTGAATTTCGAGCTCGGGAGGCAGATTCATGCATGCATCATTAAGCAAAATTGTAGGAACATCATAGTGGACAGTTCCATCGTCTATTTCTACGCAAAGTGCGGTGATTTTCATGGAGCTTTGATAATTTTCGATGAGATGTCTCTTCGGGATGTGGTTTCATGGACTACGATGATCACTGCGTATGCACAGAATGGATACGGAAATGAAGCAATGTCGATGTTTCCTCGAATGCTTAATGACGGATTCATTCCTAATGAATTCACCGTATGCAGTGTTCTCAAGTCTTGTGGGGAGACTAAGGCATTGAGATTCGGTAAGCAGTTACATGGTGCTATAATAAAAGGTGCGTGTAGAGAAGATATATACGTTGGAAGCTCCTTGGTGAGTATGTATGGTAGGTGCGGTGAGATTCCGGATGCTCGGACTGTCTTTAACTTAATGCCGAAGAGAAACACCGTTACATGGACCTCTATGATTGCTGCATATGCTCAAAATGGTTTCGGAGAGGAGGCTTTGTATTTGTTCAAGAGAATGAAGAGAAGGCGTGTATTTGCAAATAATCTGACGGTTGTTAGTATTCTTAGCGCTTGCGGTTATTTAAAATCACTAAATCTTGGAAAAGAAGTTCACGGGCAGTTATTGAAGAGTCTGTCTCAAGATAACGTCTACGTCGGAAGCACTCTCATATGGTTTTACTGCAAATGTGGCGAATATTCATATGCTAAGAGAGTTCTTGAATGCATGCCGATAAGGGATGTGGTTTCATGGACCGCTATAATTTCTGGAAATTCTAGGCTTGAGCACGGCTCAGAGGCTCTCGAATTCTTGAACGATATGTTGTCGGAAGGTGTAGATCCAAATCCTTTCACCTACTCTTCCGCTCTGAAAGCATGTTCTAAATTAGAAGACGTTAGACACGGGAAATGGATACATGCATCTGCGAACAAAACAAGCTCGTTGTCGAACGTGTACGTAAGCAGTGCTCTCATTGATATGTACCTCAAGTGTGGATGCATAACGGAAGCTTCTAGAGTTTTCGACGCCATGCCTGAACGAAATTCAGTATCTTGGAAGACGATGATTACAGGGTACGCAAAGAATGGGAGATGTCGCGAGGCATTACAACTCATGTATCGTATGCATAGTGAAGGGTTCTATGTTGATGATTTTATACTCTCGACTGTTCTTACTTCATGTGGCGACATGAAGTGGGAATTAGAGTCTTCATCAGTTGCTTTCTCTAAGATTGGAAGTTAGTCGTCGGCACAACTCGAATATTTGAATTACCAATTTCGTAATTTTATTTAGCACATCTTATTCTTTTTTCATTAAAAAGAAAAATTCTTACTACATTTATTTGCTTTAGTCGGTATTTTTTGGGACGGTTACGAGATGAGCCCTGCCTCTTCCTCTCCTTGTAAATTTTCCTCAAAACATATACTTCATTGAAGCTTCTTCTAAAAGAAGCCATGGTCACCTAATTTGTGGTGGTTGTTGATTGAAATTTTGTCAAAAAAGACTTCGATTTTCAAAAACTATTTCAAATAACTCATGTTTTTTGAAAAACTTTAAAAAACTCACTCCAAAACGTGTGTGTGTATATATATATATATATATATATTCAAAATTTGTTTAAAAAATATTTTTAATTAGATATTATGACGCTCCTGCATTTTAATAATAAGTAAATACTTTGGAGATTCTAAATATTATTTGGAGTAAATTTTTTAAAAAAATTTAATACAAATATATATATATATATATATATATAAGAGAAATTAGAAAATTATTTGGAAGACTAGTATTCTTTTTTTTTTTTTTTTTAAAAGAAAACTTGGAACTGATATGCAATTGATAATTCTGTCTTGGCATTTTCATGTTGTTTTGAAGGTTAGATTTGGTGCCGGTCATTGATGGAATTTTTTTTTTAATTATTATTATTTTAATATTTATTTATTAAAATATAGTTATTAAAAACTATTTGCCAAACTAAGGTCCGCGGCGCCACGTCGGCGCCACGTAGGCAAGTGCGTCTTTTAGAAAGACGCACTTCGTGCTGACTCGGCAGGGAAGTGCGTCTTTTATATTAACGCACTTCCCTCAGCCAGGACATTCATCGACTATATTTAAGGGAGGGAAGTGCGTCTTTTTGAAAGACGCTCTTCCTAAAGGAAATGCGTCTTTCAAAAAGACGCTCTTCCTCCTGCTTTTAACACAACCGTCACCCCATCCCCCCCGACCGGGGGGGGATGGGGTGAGGGTTGTGTTAAAAGCAGGAGGAAGAGCGTCTTTTAAGACGCATTCGGGGGGGGATTGGGGGTGACGGTTGTGTTAAAAGCAGGAGGAAGAGCGTCTTTTAAAAGACGCATTCGGGGGGGGATGGGGTGACGGGTTGTGTTAAAAGCAAGAGGAAGAGCGTCTTTTGAAAGACGCATTTCCTTTAGGAAGAGGCGTCTTTCAAAAAAGACGCACTTCCCGTCCTTAAATATAGTCGATGAATGTCCTGGCTGAGGGAAGTGCGTTAATATAAAAGACGCACTTCCCTGCCGAGTCAGCACGAAGTGCGTCTTTCTAAAAGACGCACTTGCCTACGTGGCGCCGACGTGAACCTTAGTTTGGCAAATAAGTTTTTAATAACTATATTTTAATAAATAAATATTAAAATAATAATAATTAAAAAAAAAATTCGTCATTGATGTGCTAGAGTTTTGGTGGTTGTTGCCTTGGCAGCCAAGGCAATTGGGACATTTGGAATTTTATGACGATGATGGTAAATTGACAACTGACAGCGACTTAAATACATAGCTTTATAATTTCTAAATGTATATATTTATGTCATCATGCATGAGAAAAGCTACTACCTATATATATACTTAAATTTAATATGTTCTGCAGAATCTTTTTATTCAATAAAGCTATATGCGTCCGTGCCTATATATCTTCAATTTATATTTTTAGATAAATTTTTTTATAAAAATAGCTATATTTGAGACATGACTATATACATCTATCCGTTATAAATTTTATCCTGACAGAATTATTGACTAAAATAATATATTATTATTATGGGCTATTCTATACACCTAAAAAATCATACAAAAAATCATACATACTGACGTGTCACAATAAGGACCATACATTACGATAGATATATATGTAATTTTGATTTTTTTTTTTTTTACAGATTACGAGGCGCGTGTGTGGTGGAAATTGTTTGTGTGTGGTTTGTTGGGATGAGTAGTTTTTTCCTATTATTATTTGTATGCCAACAAACACATCTAAACCAAAAGTCAACAGAGATATACATTGCTCCATTATTCAAAGAAAGTTTTTATTCAATATATATATATATATATATATATAAGAATGCGCACGCCACATGATTAATCTGGTCAATATATAGTAGAAGTTCAAAATGCAGATTTTAAGTTGCAAAGTTCTAATTACTCCAATATTATATATGAAAATTTTCAATTTCGTAATGTATTGTAAAACAAAAGAAAATGCAATGAGCTAGCCAGGCCTCTAGCTAGAGGAAATAAAAGGAATAAAAAAGAAAAGAAAAATTGGAATCGAGCGTATACCATCATGCATGACGAAATGACTTCTCGTTGGATAATCTATTCATCTACAATATGATATCAAATCATCTTTTCTTAATGACTGATTGATTGTTTTCTTATGATATCACTAATTATTGTTGATCGAGATTATCCGGCTGATATTTTGAATTTCAAAAGTAGATGTAAAAAGGAACATAAGCAATCAACAGAACACGATATTTTCACATAAAAATTTTCGAAAAATTCTCAAATAAAACTACGGACTTCAATATAGTCAATAGTAAAAAAAAACACACTATAAGTATTAATGGGCATCTATGAAGCAGCTCTTCTCTAGACTCTTAGTAGCATGTAAATGAGCTGAGTTGAGTCTGCCAGAAAATTTATCGGGCTCGAGCTTTGGTTTGAATTCAAAGCTTAGCTCAAGCTTTGCTCATTTAGTAACTCGATCATAAAAACTTGATCGTTTGTGCCAAGTATAATACACTTGAGTTTAGGCTGTCTGGTCACTTCATTCCGGATCACTTCAATAGATATTATCACATTATCAAGCTTATACCAAAACTAAAGCGTAATATGTCTAAAGTTAAATTGGGCATTTGGTTGATTTGAATATGGTCAAAATTAAACGTGCCCGAAAAGCTCGCAAGCGAGAGCTCGTTGAAGCTGTATTCAGCTTGGTTCAAGTTTATTTACAAGCCAATCTTCGACGCCTGCTCAAACTTTATTCATTTTCTAAAAAATTCGAGCTCCAGTCGAACTGTATCAAATTGCTTGCCATACCCTTGCTTATCATTTGGCTTATTTCCACTTCTAGAAATTAATTAATAGTGCTCACTCATAAATATGTGGAAGATGATATGTATATTTGTAGAAGGGGATTTTTCGAAGTGATAAAAACTCTATCTAGCTAGCAACCAGAAGATCATAGTGTCGAGACCTAAATATTGCTTTCTACAAAAGCGCAAAGTATGATGGCGTATATTACGTAAGAAATTGTTTTTTTTTTTTTCGAAGCATGCACCTACACTTAAGTGACGTTTGGTTGATAAGTTAGAATCGGAATGGGTATCGGAATTGAAATGTAGTGGAATCGGATTGGAAATGACTAAAAGTTGTATAACGTTTGGTAAATTATGGAATCGAAATCAAATTGTCTAATTCTATTCCGGTGGAGACATCCGGTAATCATAATTCCCTTAATAACAGGAATCCAATTCCTATTCCGGACAGTTATAATTTCAATATTTTCTCAACCAAACACCTACAATCGGAATAGATAGTTATGATTTCCATTCCATGCGGTTAAAATACCAACCAAACACCTCATTACAGAAGTCCTTATGGTATGTAATAGCTCATTAAGTTTTTTTTTATATTATTATGGTGAAATTCGTTATACAAACGCATGCTCCCTAAGGATCTCAAACTGACAAGAAACCTCCACGCCTAGCTTGACTGATGCTCGGAAATTCGAGCACATTCCTTCTATGAAATGGTGCTCCTGTCACAGATGCAGAGAATTTTTTAGAAAATTCTACAAAAAATTTTATCCCATACGAACTTGAACATGAATGGTGATTCTTTCTTAGACGTCTTCTACTCAGTTGAATTAACAGCGCTGGGCGTAGGAACCTTAAGCTCGTACAAATTTTTTATGCTCAGCTCGCGCTCAGCATAGAAGTCTTAAAAAGGAAAAAAAATTTACGCTCAACCCCGAAAGACGTTTTAGCCCGTTATTTGTATCTTTATTATGAACCCCCATATATTGCTA
Organism: Xerophyta viscosa; assembly: GCA_002076135.1. Lineage (NCBI taxonomy): Eukaryota > Viridiplantae > Streptophyta > Magnoliopsida > Pandanales > Velloziaceae > Xerophyta > Xerophyta viscosa. The sequence goes on from MJHO01000017.1 coordinate 1,391,725, forward strand.
GCAGCTAAGAAACTGAACGTCCGAGATCCAAATTAATTACGTCATGCATGACGTAAAATATAAAGCATGGAACACAAGATTAGAGTGATTTGACGTCCAAGGCAGCCCTTCATGAGAAAGTCAACTATTTACGCAAAAACGCACAATGCTAAATCGTCATGGATGACCAGAAACTGCTTGTCAAACAAATAAAAAACTCAGTAAACGTGCTCGATAATTCGAAATTTTCCTCTATAAATACCCATAATTCCTGCAAAAACGTGCAAATTAAACCCTAATCCATAGTTTCAAAGAAGAAGAAAAAGAAGAAGTTAAACCCTCTCGAGGAGGAGGAAGAAGAAGAGATAATACATCTAATGGCGTCTATAATTGGAGCTGACTTTGCGGAAGCTTACGTGATGAAGAAGATACACAAGGAGAAGATGAAGAAGATGGAGGAAGAAGAAGCCAGCAATGGATCTTCCAAGCTCTCTGAAGGTGATCAAAAGAAGAAAGAGAACAATGGAAGCAAGAACTCTTTCAGCTTCTTCAAATCCGCGAAGAAGAAGATTGCTCCACTCCATCGTGATCAGTAATATATCCAGAGTGTGAGTTTTAGTTGTAGAAAACAGAAAGGAGTTCATCTCTTCTACTTTTTTCCCTTTTTTTTATTTTCAGAAATTGTGTTTCTGTTCTTTGATTAATAAAAAATTGTACAATTTGTAAGTAATGACTATCCTTTTAGCAGTAAAGATTGCATAAAATTAAGAATAAATGTAGACCATTGCTGGCGCTACAAGTTACTGTTTATTAAATAGTAATTTTTGCCTTTTAATTTTACTTACGATATATATATAGTATAATCCAGAGCCCGAGCTGGTTCAGAGTCCCTGCTCGTGCGTCTCATGTGTCGATCCTTGGGCTCGGGGGATGCGCGGCAGGTTAATATTAGAATCATAGTTTTTCGTGTCGGTTGGTTCAGCCTATCTCGAACAGTACTTATCTGTTTCAATAGGTCATAGCACGGCATGCATCGAAAAAATTTATATTTAAAATTTTAAAATTAATTATATATTTTTAAATTATATTAAAAAATATAATAAATAAATATATATTGGCACCATCGATACAGTTGGCACGTGTCGAAGTCTGAGTTATCGAAGTTTGACTTGGCTCGTCATGGAAAACCTTAATTTGAATATATGAATATGGAATAAAGTCGACTAAATGTGAATATGGGAGACATTTATTCAAAAAACGTTTTTTTTTTTTTTTTTTTTTTTTTTTTTTTTTTGAGAAGAAAAGGACATGCCTTCTATTCAAAAAAAACTTATTGTTGCTTCATTCTGTTAAAGAACGTGAGGTCAATGTTCAAACTTGCCCTTCGTTTAGAATGGAATTGGGTGGCAATTCATATTTCATATCACCGGACTAGACTCGAGTCCGATCAGATTTACATTGCATGTAGAATGTCTCCGACCAATTCACCATTCAATTGAACACTTTTACAATTTTTAGACAGTGTAGTAGAAAATCAACTCCATTGACAGTATATACTCTATATAGTAACATAAAGAAGTAGAGAGATCAGAAATTCAGCACGAGAAGTTTAATGTAAGTAAAGAAACTTATTACTGGAACATTAATGCTTCCACCTTCCATCTCTGCTTCTATGTGGTGAGGTTTATCCAAACGTGTTCTAATGGTATATATACTTGCCAATAATGTTTTTTTTTCTCCGTTTGGTGGTAAAACATGGCCGGTGGTTTACCAGTTCTACATTATTTAATAAAGATTTCCTGTTAATCATAAAAAAAAAATAAAGTGTGCGAGTATATATATATATATATTGCCAGGTGACAGGTAGGCCGTACAGGGCTTTGTTCTTTTATTTTGCAATACCTTTGGGCTCGTGTTACATGTGTATTGCATTCAAAACTGTGGATAAAAGAGTTTTTTTTTTTCTCTCTTTCTTTTTTTTGGGAGAATAATGGAGAGAAGTCAAAGAAATAATATCAAAATTGAGAACATGGCTCAGTAGGTTAGTCTTGCTTATCTCTAGTGTCACCTTATGTTTTTAAAAAAAGTTGGTTATCACATAATCTTTTAATAAGGGTACTGTGTTTTTTTTTTTCTGTTTTCTGAAAAGTAAGAAAATGAAGAGAATACTCGTTTCTGCATTAGTCAAAAAAAAAAAAAAAAAAAAAGTACAGATGTGTTGCGGATGCTGTATAATGACGGTTCAATAATGCTACTAAATATTTTTTTTTATATATAATGAGCTGAATTTATTATTGTATTGTTCATCCTTTCTATTACATTCGACAGAGCGAATATGTGCTGTGGTATGATGGATATAGCTAGATTGAAATTATTATAAATATGATGAAAAAATATGACGATAAACAAGTAAATCGTTAGCATTTTCACGGAGATAGAGTGGTTTTTTATTTATATGACGCACTTTTGCTTTAAGGAAACAAATATTTTACGACAAAACAATAACATAACCTACAAACTTGTGGACAGACAAACAGAACAAAGTTGATTATAAACCTGATATGATAGGTCCACAGGATGAGTTTGATCTTTGTTTCTCAGATATTGCAGCAAACTACTCCTGATATGATAGTTCCATCATCCACTTTCACCAAGAAAATCATAAAAAAATTGCTATAAAAATCTTAATTTTCCCCTTTTTTTATACATGCATTACCATTGTTAACCCGGCTCAACCAGAAAAGAGAATATCCTAGTGGCCGCCAATACCTAAACGAAGCCACTATCGCACGTATGAAGTATACATGAGCGCACCCGCAAGTTAAATTTTTTATCTTATTGGCAAAACTAAAAATTGAACAAGGAATGAAAAGACTTCATGAGACGGAGTTTACCAACCCAAACATCACACCATCACTACTCTAAATACTTTAGAATTGCATGCTAGTTTCAACAAGTTTTTATGTGCGAGCCAAATTTCGGTAAGCTTAGATCTCATGATGTGCCGACATATATATATATATATAATATCAATATATTAAATTAATCAGGCACATACCGTGCTAATAACTTGTCGGAATAGAACATAAATTGTTCATATCCGAGACGATATAGTCCAATTTAAGAACAATTCATCATCTCTTAAATGAACGGTTGCGAGGCTCGAAACTCGAGACCTTTATCCACATGGCTAGATCCTTTACCACCATGTCCACATCCGTTTGGGTTTGGTTGACAAAACAAAACTTCTTATATTTATACTATAGAAAACTACATATCTTATACAAAAGAAACCTTCTTATATCTTACACTATGGAAAATTATACACAATATATATATATATATATATATATATATATATATATTTTGGGGGGTTCGTTATTTTGGTTGAGATCACATGATGGAGCAAGCATTAGGGTTGTCATCACTGAAGATGTTGGATAACTCATGCTCATATCTGCTGGAGTGGCTGGGGACTGCATATGCTGTTTCTGTAGCTCTAACAAGCCCTGGTGGAGCCTTCTTATCATAAGCACCAGATGTGTATGGATGAATTAGTAGGTTGTAGGGCACGTAAGGCCACATCTCCACCTTCTTCCTTGTTGTTTTTACTTTCTTCAGCACCTTTTCTGGCTCCACACGACCTGTAACACTCACCTTCTGCTGCTTCAAATCCACCTCCACATTCTGTACCCCTGTATCATATCATTCATATATATTTTTTAGAGAAATAATAAATCAGCACCTGCTTCTATACTTTCATCTTAAATAAACCCATATTATGTTATTATTACATCAAGCAAAAAATATATATATAACTATTTCTAAAAAAAATTAAGTTTTGAAATTGTGAACAAAATCTTTGTCAAGCCCCTCAAAATTTATTCTTTTTGTATTTGAAAATTTTAAAGTAACTTTGTAAGCTTTTTGTTTATTTGAAAATTTAAAGTAACTTTGTAAGCTTTTGTCAAAAAAAAAAAACATATTTCTTTAAAAAAAATTGAAAGTCATGAATTTTTCGGGAAACCCTCCATATCTGTGTGTGTTAGAGAGAGAGAGAGAGAGAGAGAGAGAGGGAGGATGGTATACCTTTGAGAGAAGAGAGGACCCTCCTAACCTTCATTTCACAGCCTTCACAGTCCATTCTGACTTTGAGATCAACAGTCTTTATTCGCTTCTTCTTCTTGGGCTTCTGTAAGCTATCCCAGAAGTCAGTCAGATACTCCAGAGTGCCTTGCAAACCCATATTGCCCTTGAAATTTTAGGGAGAAAACAATAAATTACTGCAGATGTTTTAGAATATGATGCTGTTGCAGACTTTTAAATTTAAGATCTCATTGGACTTGCTCTGTTTCAATGGAGCTCTCTGTTTCTTCAGTACCCTGTTAAATAGGCCACTGGGAAAGCATAGATCCAGTCACTAAAGTTAAAAAATAAAAGGAGGGAAAGAGAAATTGGGGACATTTTTGGAACACCAAATATTTGTTCAGCACAGTGTTCTCTGGATGTCCTTTTCTGGAGCAAATGTGAAAATTTAGGGCTTTTTTTTGTGTGTTGAAGTAGATCATTGTATTCTTGAGGTGCAAGTAAATATATTTGGAACTCAGAGAAACTGTAAAACTCTCTCATGCAGAAGAAAAGGAAAACAATTATGTAAAAAAAATATCACTTTTTCAAAAAAAAAATTGTACAAATCAATTATTGTCTACGGAATTTTTTCTAAAGAAAAATCTGATAGGAAATCGGAAACTATTCCGATCAGCTAGCATCATATTTCAGATGACTAGTATAATACTGTCGGCATATATTCATAGTGTTGTCAAAGAACTTCTTTGAACTTTCTCAAAAATAAAAAATAAAAAATAAAAAATCATCAATTGTTGTATTTCAAAGAACTTCCTACAACTATTTTTTTAAAATAAAAAATGAACTGCTAGCTTAATTTTTCAGATGACTAGTATATTATCAATATATATTTGTACTATTCAGATTGAAGTATTCGAAACAAAGTATATAAATCCTCTGCACAAGCTGAAAAGTCTTTTAAAAAAGTTAACTTTGTGAGAAATCAATTTATTCAAATTTTATGATGTAGGAGGCTTTTTTTGGGGATAAAACCCCAAAGAGAAAGTTAGTGGAAGTCAAGGAAGTAGGCTAGGGTTTCATAGGTTGCCTTGCAAACTTTATTTGACACGTGGCAACTGGTGATAAGCTAATAACTTGCCTAGTTGTTTGAAATTTAGACATTAATTGGAGGTGGAAAAATGATCTCTGAATGAATATTTCAAATTTGATGCATGATTCTTTACAGATGTCAAATGATTTGTGGCCCTTTAAAAAGTTTGCAAAAATTATTTAAAAGAAGTTTAAAAAGTAAAATTATTTTAGAATCTGATGAGGAGGTCAGTCCAGAAATATGGTACCCCATGCATTTGTTTTATAAGGGGTAAAGAATTATTCTTATCTCCTCCTCAAGGAGAGATGATCTCCTCCTCAAGGAGAGATATATAATATAATAACATTATATCAACAAATATAATCAATTAAAAAATTAAAAAGATGCCTTTTATCATGATTTTTCTCATTAATAACTTATAAGGAAGCAGTTAAGCAACTATATTTATTTGTTTGCAATATCTTTTTTATACATACATTACCATCGTTAATCCGGCTCAACCAGAAATGATAGTATCCTAGGGGCCTATCCCTAGACGAAGCCACTATCGCACATAGAGGTATAGATGCGTACACCATATATATATATATATATATATATATATATATATAATTATATAATATATATATTATTGTATATAGCTTAAAATATTTCTTATTTATTTTCTATATACTGCATGAGTATCCCTATGATTGTTTCGCATCTAGCTACCCTAGATATCGACAAACAGATCTTGAGCAGCGGCATATAATTTATCTAAAACAACTGGTTTCAAACTACATTATCATATAAATTATATTTTCTTAAAAACAAAAAAACAAAAGTCTCAAATTACAGCACAATATGTGTGTGTTAGAGCTTATACATTATGATCACTGATTATTTTACCTCGTAAATAAAACTCCTCTCTCTCTCTCTCTCTCTCTCTCTCTCTCTCTCTCTCTCTCTCTCTCTCTCTCTCTCTCCATATATAAGCAAAATATGACCATGAAATTAAAGAGAAAAGTAAATAATCATGTTTATCATGCATCAACTAACAAATAAACCTATACAAACAAAATAGAATATATAGAATTGTCCATCTCATATCGATCAATTTTTCGAGTATTAGTTATTCGACGATAATGAAGTAGATGGGTCATATTCGATGAAGCTCCAGGAGGACTTGTATAAATAGCACTATGGCTTACATGTATCCATGTATAGAAAATGGGTAGCAATATTAATTATTTGATGAATTAAATTATAAATTTACAACCAGCATTCCTCCAGTTGCTTAGCCAAACTGATGCTAAAATGCAACTGGTGTTTATTTCTCTTAAAAAATAGGTTGTGAGTTCGAATTCCAACAAATATTGGCTAGAATTGACTATTATTCTGTTTAGTTTATGATCGAGATGTATGATAGAAATTAAATACGGCGGCCGCAGATTCAAACAAAATTATGAGATTTCATAAAAGATTTTTAGACTGTCAATATCAAAAGTCATAGTGTTGTGCATAAGTAGGTTTTATGATCTGCTAAACTAATATAATGTTTTTCTTCCCTTTTAAGAAACAACAAGGATCACATGTTTTTTGCTTTTTCTTTTTCTTTTTTTTTTTTTTTTTTTTTTTTTTTTTTTTTTGTCTTTTTGCTTTCCAAAAATTTATACTTTACCTTTTTTGTACCTTTCAGAATTAAGTATTAGCATACTAACAAGTTGATAAAATTGATTCTAAAAAAAAAATTTCTATGACGTGCTAATATTTTATTTATCCCGCTATACAAGGTGAATTTAGTTTTATTTCTTCGTTCAAGCTCTTATTTATGTTTCTCTGATTGTCGATTCATCACATCTCAGCCAACCACATATTGGTAGAGTACTTTGTTGCTGTCGAATTTTCAATTGGAGTTGTTAAATATAGAGGCCGGGTTTATTGATTGCATTGCATTCCATAGCTAGATATTACTCTGTATTTTAGAATCGCATTTTTGTTTTTATTCGCTCTAATTTAAAATAATATTTTTATACTCTATCAGTTATATTAAAACAAAATTATTGTTATTATTTTTTTAAAATATGATGATAATTTTATTATTTCAGTAAAAAATATAAAAATATTATTTAATTTACAATGGTACATTCTTACAATTTCGTTTTTTCAGAAAGTATAAAAACTTAAACGCACAATTGAGAGAGAGAGAGAGAGAGAGAGTCGGCAGGTGTATCTGGAAGGTGTTGGCTGGCATGTTTGTGACCTTATGGTGTATAATATACGAACAGAGTAAAAAGTAAAATATAGCAACAACGATTCAATAAAAAAATTTGACGAGTCTGAAAAAAGTAAAATATATGAATAGGGTCCGAAAAAGCTACTTTTAGTATGATCCTCAGCCGCCTAATCAAACAAAGAGGTAATGCATGCAGAAAGCACGTACTAGATGAATTAAAAAAAAAAAAGCAACATAAAGAGAAAAAAGCCCCACGAAATTTGTTGCACTATGTCTGGCAGAAAATAATTAAAAAATAATTATATCATAAGACAAGTGACATACAGTAGACAAAGGCCTCATGAAATCCAATGACACTAAAAAACCAGATTGGATTACAGAAAGCCTTTGAAACAGGAAGAAACTAAATTTACATAATTACATAGAAATTCATGCTAACAATTCACCCTGCTAAAATCACGACCAAGTAGAAAAGAATCAACTGTAGGTAAGAACACGGATGTGCGCACGGCGGAGTGACGGAGTTGGTGTCTGTAGGAGTCTTTACGGCGACTGCTGGAGGAACTGCTGTTCTGCCAGGTGAGTTCTGTTGTTCATCTGTTGGAAGAGGATTCTCGGGCTTGTTAGGTGACGGCGGTGGTGTCAAAGGCAATGTTTTGCTGTTCTCGTGATCTTGGCCTGTAAGACGATGAAGTGTAAGTACTGTGAAGTTATCGATTTGTACATGTAAAGATATTAGAGATCCCAAAATGTTGTGTGCTGCAACTCGAAATGGTGGGACGTGTAGCTCAGGAACCGTAAGTCCCTAGTTCGACTCCTGAGCATGCGCTCGCGCGTGCACCTGAGAAGGTGGCAGGAGCCCCCGTTCATGGAGACCCGTCCTCAGTTCCCCACGATAATCTCAAAAAACAAGTGAACTTGGTTATTTATAACAACAACCACCATTCAAAAGTGAGTGATTAACTTGCAAAAATTTGAAAGAATATTATTTTAGAGCTCTAGGGTTACTCTTGTATGTAATTAAAGACGTGAAGCCAAAAGCAAAGGAATAGAGTATGTACAATTCGAATGTGACCATCCTAGCTTCAAGTTCTCTCGGTCAAAAACCATACGGTATCCCGTCATAAAATTCTCTGCATCGACAATCAATATTCATTATTTGGTCTGAAGAACAAGAATTCAACTACATGCGGAACGAGAAATTGTTGATACTCACGCCCAATGGTACCAAGAGTATCTGGTGATGATTGTAGAGCTAAGCAAAATCCAGTAAGTTCATCCTGAAATACCCATTTAAATAGCTGTATCAGCGGTGATCATATTTTTACGTTAATCCATGAGCGGAGATAGATCGAGCATATGAGTTGATAACAGAACCGGAAGGAATAATGACTGTCAGATAACACAATTAAAATTTTATATTAGTCAAAAAAAAAAAAAAAATCACATCAGTCATCATATCCACGTTTTTTCAAGTGTACCATTGTAAGAGTGCAAATCCTATATATCCCTGAGAAAAATAAACAGATAAGCAAGTGACACTAAAAATGCAATGCCATTCATTCGCCATCTCTTGGTGATTCATCACGTGTCACATATTTAATCTAAGTCGTTCAGTATCGTGTGTATGTGTGTGTGTTTTCTAACTTATTAGATTAAAGAGTCTTACCTATCGAAATTATAGCCTCCTCTACTTTAATCAAAATTTGATAAAATATTATAAAATAAAGGAAAATTGGATATCTTAAAAAAAATTGATAAAAAGTCATGAAATTTATTAGTATTTATAAGTGTGACGTTAGAATTTTACTTCGTTATTGTTATGGCTTTTTTTGCTATTAAAAGAACAATTATTAACATTTCTTTTATAATATATATATATATATATATAGCTCGTTACGTTATTTGATTTAAATTTTAATTATATATAATTTGACCATTTTAAATTTTATAATCCATTGCTTCAACAAATTATCTAGCATTATCTTTAAAAACATATTTTTCTATTTGTAGTTACGTTATAACTAAATGTTGAATTATATATTATTTGACTATTTCAAATTCTATAGTCAAGTACTGGTTAAGCACTAGTTACCATATAATAAAAGAAGACCCACAATTTTCGAAGAACTTTCAGATCAAGACAAAAAACTGCTGTTGAACAAGAAGTAACACCTACACGAAGCATCTACTAGTTATAGTACCTCTTTACCATAGATCGGAAAAATAGGGTTTATGGCCACAAAACTCGAATTTGGTGCGAAGACCAAGACCACGTCTGGTACGGAAGGCATCTGTAGTGCACTGAAATACACGCTACATCAATGGTACCTCTATAATAGATTATTACCGTATGTGCCAAGTTACTTGATTATTTGCTTCATTACCTTGCCTTGTAACAGTACTCCCAAGTTGATGCATCATAGTCCATCCTTGAAGCATTAACTTGGTCATCAAACTACAAGTTAAAGATAAATATTAACATTGCTTAAGAAGAACAAATAATGCTCTTACTGAAAAAAGAATAACTTGGGAGTACCTCATGGGCAACTCTATTGTACACATCCTTGGGAAGATATGTGAACGATGATCCGCTGTCAACTATAGCTTGGAAAGTTGTTTTTCCGAGACAATGGCTTCCAACGCAGAACCTCCCCACTTCGACAATGTAAGTAATGCTGAAGATCCACCAGCGTTGATAATTATCATTCTATATCATATTATAATGCCAAGTACTGCAGATTTAAATCCTAACGAACAAGCATAGGAAAATAGCCACAAAAAACAAGAACATCTTATCTTAATCCGCTTCGAATTACCACTTCCTAAGCTTATTAAATAAAAGTTGTTTAGAACATGTGAAACCATCATCATCAACCAGACATTTTTACTTCCCACTAAAATAACAGTTCATCGGATTATGGATATCTATGGAAGTCCTACGGAACTGGTAATATTTCAGTTACGATTATTGACAGCCCAAGCGGACACAACAATGCAGATAAATATCTACAACCACAAGCAAGATCATGTCAGTTATATTATTGACATTCTGAACACATAACTTTCAAGCTAGAAACCAAGAGTTCCTAAATTTGATGAACTACTTACTATTTACCATCCAAAGCAATAAATGGAGTTGATCGTTGGTTGGGGACTCCTTGGTCACCAAAGAGTATTCTCCCAGTCTCATCTTCTCCAAAGCATAAAGAGAAAGCGTTCTGAATAAGCCCCGCCTTTGCAAGAATGCTAGGAACAGATATTTCACCAAATCCTAGACCAAGGAGTCCATCAGGAGCGATTCCATCCAAGTAACCACCGCTTTGTTTCCTACCACAGCTGAATTTGGTAGAGAAGAAATGAGAATTGCCAAATCAGAAACCATATACAACAAAGTCGAAAATGTCCAAACTCACCCTACAATTACAGGAACCTTGATTGGTTTACCATTACTTCTAGAAGCCAAGTACATGAAATCTTCAACCAAAAGTCCTGAACTTGATGTATTTTCTGAGTAGTAGTTGACGGTGTAGGTGCACGGTTGTTTTGGATCGTCACAGCTAGTACTAGAGGAACATAGCTCATGGCTGCAGGAAATATGCTTGCCAGTCCTTGACAAAGCTGGATTATACACACCAAGTGCTTTACCCTGCACATTAGATGCCCAAAAACCAGAGACGTCTCCATATTAATCAGTATAAACAAGTGTTAAACTTGCAAACAAACTTTTAACACTATAGCCTTCTCCTTTACTATAACTTAAAGGTGAAAACATAGACATGTCGCATCCACTCTGTCCATTCCTTAACTATACTTCCAATAATCACCATTTTATTTTACGAGTCACAAGTCCATGGAGATAAACTTGCCAAAAAGAACACTACACTCTGTAAACTTCATAGTTTAAAGAAAAAGAACAAAAAAAAAGATACTAAATTCTATTCAAAATACAAGAAGTAGCACGCAGCAAAGCCAAACAAATAACTTAACGTTTATTAACCACTTAAAGAGTCAATAACCTTATGGAATTAAAACACGTATCCCATTGAAGGCAAATAATATTGGTTCTATTAAGATTTCTTGTTCTATCAACTTAAACCTCAAAAGTATCAAGACTTAGTATCATCCTTTCATTCGTGAATCATCTACCTATATTTCTTTCACATTGAGTTTCATTCTCCACCTAGGTATGTCCTGGAATAAAAGGTTCAAAATTTAATAATCACAAAAGTTACTACGACAAATAAAAGCTCTTAAACATTCAAGACTTTTCGCAGCATTCCTACGTAGTTAAACTGATGGTTACAAGACATCGTGATCATGGCCAGTACAAAACCTTAAAATCTGAAGTAAAAGAGTAGTTGCCATACCAAGCTATTGCTGGTCAATGGAGCACATTGTATACAATCACATGGAACCCAGAGCAAATCGCTCCCAGCATCCAATGCAACAAGAAACGACACATTAGGTGTTCCAATATCAATCCATGTATAGTGCAACCTGGAATTCAAAAAACAAGAAGACAGGAAATTATATTAAGTTATTAACCAATATAACTTTTATACAACTTCTTAAGCCCCCGAAACAGAAAACAACTTACAAAAAAAATACACACAACACATTTCAAAAAAGCTCTTGTATTATTATACATTTATGCGAAAATGCTTCATCCGCTTACATGATTGGAAATGGCACCTAATTTCCAACCATGGACGCCTAGCTGAGATAGATCTGAGCAGAGGTTCTTTTAAAGTCTTGTGTTTGATAAGTATTAAAAAACTTTCTTGACAAAACAAAAAGATTACCCAGCATAACAATGACTCTAACTGCATTAAAATAAATTAAAAAGAAAAGGTCAATGTCAAAAAATAAAATCATTTTAAGATATTTAACAGTTTGAGCTTTCTATTTTGAAAAGAATACAACATTTTAACTCTAAAATGATTCTAAAAGTGCAATATTGATCTATAGTTCCCAATGTTAAATTGTTGAAGCTCGTCCACCACTACTTATGTACTACAATAGGACCTCTCACCAGCCGAAGTCGTTGCCGAGCTCAAAGACGTCGTCTCCAGCGGCGGGGAACATAGTGGAATGTCCAGCAAGCCGGCGGCGGTGGCGCTGCCGTCGAACGAGGTCGCCATTGAGCAGCATTTGGTAGTACTCGCGACTATGGCGAGGAGCATACGCGCCGCCGCCGAGAGCCGCTCGAGCCTCGTCAGAGAACCGGTGGATTAACGGAGCTGAGACCGCCGTCGACAGGGTACAGCCGGCAAAGAAAAAGAAGAGTAAGAAGAAGAGAGAAGCAGTAGTCATGATCTATGTGAATTTGGGTACTGGGATCTGAGAATGGGAAGGAAGTGGCGGATAAATTTGGCTTAGGGTTAGGGTTTTGGGAGGAGAGAGAGAGAAAGAGAGAAAAGAGGAAAGATGGAAGCTTTTTGGAGAGAGTGGAAAAAGGTGTAGAATGAGAGAGAATGGGGGGGGAGGGAGGGGAGAGCTGCTGAGCTTCCCAACGTTGGGAAGAAGCTTGGTTTATTTTAACTTTTTTTTTTTGTTAAAAAAAATTAAATTTTATTGTTTACTTATTTGATAATGGAGATCTTAACCAATCCAATTATTATATATTGAGTACTGCTGCCGTAGTACACAAAATTAATTCAATTAACCTGAATTAATTGTTTTTGTGTAAAAATTATTTTTGATGGTCTGGGTAGTGAGATCGTAGTGTTTAATTTTTATTTTATATTTCTATTAAAATTAGGGCGAAAATAGATAGAGCTGCTCACGAACAGTTCGGACTTGAGTCTTGTCGAGTCGAGTCGAATTTGAACAATAACTCCAGCTCGAGTAATTAAACAAGCCGTTAGGCTCGCGAGCCTAAATAAATTTTTATATGTTATTCAAAACTTTTATAACAAAATTACTTAAACAGCTCAAAGTCATTTTCAACTCAAGCTCTGTCTAATTAATACAATCAATCAGAACACAAATTGAGCTTAGTTCAACTCGACTCGAGCTTAGTTCAGTTAATAAGTCGAGCTGCACTCGAACTCAACCTCTGAAGCTCATCAAGTTTGAATTCGAGCTCGAGCTCGGACAAAACTAATTGAATCAAACTTGAGCTTACCGGTGCTCGGCTCAAACTCAGCTTATTTTTATCCCTAATCAAACCCTAACTTACCATTCAAAGATGGACAGATCGTAGTTGTCTTTCAATATTCAATTCTGTTAACTAATTGGGTCAATATTGGTTGATAAATTCTATCTCTGTACAATATTGTAATACACTACGTTCCATTTGACCCGAAACAATCTTTTGGCTTAATTTTTTTTATCTGAAAAGACAAAATTAACTAATCAGCGTTCTTCCAATTGATTTTTTTTTACCCGAAACAATATATTAGTAGAGTTGGATGTTGGGAAGAGACCAAAGGTCTAACTCTATCGCTTAAAAAGAATATGTCGGTAGTTCGAATTCCAACAATATCTGATTAGGAGAGTCTACCATTTACCGCTAAGCATCTGATCGAGATTTAGAATACAAACCGAACACAACGGTCAAAACGAAAAACAAAAAGACAAAAGTAAGAAATTTGTTGGGACATTTGCTTATTGGTGCTCTTCTAATTTGATTTGTCACTTTTATATCTCCTAAGTTATGTGAAATAACAAAATTTTCCTCTTATAGCCAACTATTCTGATGTTTCGGGAAAAAAAATGATGATATTTTTATTATTTTATTAGTTCAGAGGTATAAAAATGTCAATTTGAATTAGGGAGAATAAAATTGCAAATCTCATTATAGGGATATAAAAAGGTAAATGCCCCAAATTTGCTTGTTTATCTTGATAAGGCAAAGTTTCATACGGACTTTATATATATATATATATATATATATTGAAAGCATGGTAGTACAATATTTTAAAAGCTGCAAACTTTTTATTTTGATGAAAGTTCATATTACAGAGGCATTGAGTGAGATAAGCCCTTTGGGATGGGGTGGGTGATATAGAATTTGGACAGTTGAGACTCAAAATATGTGTCCAAGAGCATGACAAGTTTGACATATATATATATATATATATATATATATATATATATATATATGTGTGTGTGTGTGTGTCATAAGATTTTAAATAGGTGTTTCTAGCTAATTTGTATATCATACTTGGGATACCATATCAGTACCAGAAAAAATGAAATACCGATTTACTGTTTTTATATTTCTATCTAAAATATATCACGTAAATTTTATAATAGTATGTGTATTTATAATAATCTCTTTCCAAATACTTGAATTTTCGTAATCACTTTTTTCTATTATTTTCTCTTTGCAAACACTATATTTTTTGGAGTTTTTACGTATCAGCCTTCTGTTTTTCATTTGTGTGCAAATCGGCCTCCAAAAATACGTTTTTGGGGACTAATTTTTATTTTTATTTTATAAATCAGTCCTTCAAAAATACGTTTTCGGAAACGGATTTATACATTCCTAAAAATAGGGGGGCTGATATGCAATTTCCCAATTTTTTTTCCATTATTTGTTCTTTGTAACTAGTGTCTAAAAAGAAGTTACTAAAATTACTGAAATATCATTAAAAAAATTCTATATACATGTGTCATTATGAAATTTATAGGATTTATTTAGAGTAGGAATAAAAATTGTGAATCCATGTTCAGAAAATAGTACCACAATATGCCCCAATATGAAACTGTATGTTATAAATCAATTTCTAATTTGTAGTTCTTTATTAGCCATGATTAGAAAAACTAAACATAAAAATTATAAATCATATTAAAATTTATTTCTATTATTTTTAAATTTTAAAAATAATATTTCTACCTTTTTTAATGTTCTCGAAATTTAGTAGATTAGAATTAATTTTTAAATTCAATAAAATTTTGATGTTTAATATACATGTTTAAAAATATTAGAAAATTTTAAATATAAAAATATAGATCCCACTAAAAATTATTTATTTTTTAATCAATTTTTTTTTTGCAAAAGGGCTTATATGTTAGTAGAAAATTAACAAATTAAATAATGTGGACTGATTTACGCACATTTGAAGGTATGATAATATATATAACTCGCTTTTGTTTGAATTAATGAGCAAAAGAATATAGAAAAAGGCTGAAAACAGCGTTTTGGTGTGTCCGAACAGTGGACGCTAGCGGTTGGTAAGAATCGAGGTCGTCGAGATTCCTGCAAACCAATATCGTCCGTCCACGTGGCCGATTGAATATCACTCAAAACTCGCCACCAGTTTCGCCTACCTACTACCGGAGAGATTCTTAGGTGTAACGGTTACACCACGTCACTCCATATAACGGCCTCAAAAACATCTATTTAGAAGTATTTTTTGAAAAAAAATTTAACATCAAAGTTGTAGATTCTGACGAGATTTACAACTTTCGTATTCAAAATTTTTCCAAAAAATATTTCTAAAAATATATTTTGGGGCTCCAAAGTTTAACAGATTTGGAGCGGGTTTAAAAACTGTTTTAAAATCCGTTAAACCCGTTAAACTTTGGAACCCTAAAATACTTATTTGGAAGTATTTTTTAAAAAAATTTTGAACATGAAAGTTGTAGATCTCATCGAAATCTACAAGTTTCATATAAAATTTTTTTTTTAAAAATGATCATAAAATTTATTTTTTTTTATTTAAACACGAGGGGGATATATGCTGACGTGGCGTAAACGTTTCATTGTAGAATTTTTCCCTACTACTGTAGGTACACTAGCTAGTGACGCGCTCTGAGAAGCAGGACCATACCACCATCACCCATCACGGCCATCACTTTGGAGCCGGCTCCCTGTTGCGTTCGCACCAGGGTGTAGAAAATTCGGCGGCCGAGATCACGCAACGTCAGCGATTACAGATTAAAAGACATCAGATAAAATTTTCGTTCGCTTATTTGATCTATGTTTAGGTATTTTTAGAAAAATTTTGATGCTACAAAATTGTACAATTTTGATGTGATCTACAATTTTGTAGTTAAAATTTTTTCAAAAAATATCAAACGGTATGCTAAATATGATTATCTTTTTGGCATACCGTTTGACATTTTTTGAAAAAAAATTCAACTACAAAGTTGTAGATCACATCAAAATCTACAACTTTGTAGTTCAAAATTTTTCCTAAAAACACCTAAATAAAGGTCAAATAAGCGAACGAAAATTTTATCTGATGTCTCGTGACCGTAATCGCTGACGTGGTACGATCTCGGCCGCTCAAAAGCCTACACCCTGGTGCTAACGCACCAGGGGAGCCGGCTCCCATCACTTTTATCTTCCCAAAAAAAAAAAAGCAAAAAATTACCTTTCAGCCTTCCGTCTATCGCGTATACTCCGTTTCGGCCATTAACAATGAAGAAACATGCCAGCGTTTTAGCCCTCCGTTTCTCGCGTATACTCAATTCTGTCATTGAAAACAGAAAAAAGTGCCAAAGTAGCTTAAGAGCGTTGCACACCACGTCGGAATATTTTTTTATTTTTAGAGATTGAACCCAAAAAAATATAGAATTATGAGGACTGAATTATAATCTTCTAAAAATAAATAAATTACGTTTCCAAAATTTATCAAATTAGTTGCTGATAAAAAAATTTGTTCAAATCAGCCCATGATCGATAATTTCTATATGCTCCAAGCGGCCAATATAGTATTACCTGTAATATATCTTAGCCTTACTAGCACTAACCATAGTGTTTCTATTGGAATATTTCAGATGAATTCAGGATGTGCTATATTAATGTTGTAATAATAATTATGATAATATTGTCAAATTTAAATTTGCATTATTTTGAAGTAAAATTAGTATTGTATGACTAACTTAATATTATTTTTTTGACGGGTTGATTTGAAAAAAACATGACTGATAGAGGAACTGTTATGATAAAAATTCCCTTATATAATAGAAAATAATGTGGTATTATAAAAGGTGAAAAGGGGAGGGAGGGGGGAGAGGAGGGATTATTTATAAATTTACTATTTTAGCTACTTGACATTTCCTAATATTGTCGGGTAACGAAACCAGACATTAGTAAATACACATCACACAACCTGCCAATGACAAAGACGAGCAAGAAATAGCTCATCATTAAAACGATGCTGCCTTTCCGCTCTATTGTGGAACAAGCAGTGTAACATTTTGAAAACAACAAATGTTACATTCGTGGTGGAACAGACCCCGTAAATTTATCTATTATAATGGTCTCACAAATTGCCGATTACAGACAAAATTTTTCTACGGTAATCTTAAAAAAAAAAAACATTTTTTAAAAAAAAAAGAAAAAAAAAATCGAGCCATGTTCCATTATTGTCCCCAATGATAATCTACATTCTCAACATGTGATAAAAATCCAATTCACAGCAATTACTACTCTTCGAAAAACTATTTATAGACCTAGAAGAACTTGCATATTCACCTTTTATCGCAATGAGAAAATAAAAAATAAAGAATGATTCCACACAACAAGCTGCTAAGAAAAGGAGAAATTAGAAGTTTGAAAAGGAAACCCCTGATGACTATATACAATAATACATTAATTTAACTCTTTAATACGACACTAGAAGAGAAATGCCAAAGTTATTTATGCGATGTTATTTATTTGACCATTGGAATTCGATTTCTAGATTACGCGGTCCACTCTTGCTCTCAGGAAGCAATGTGTACTCCCCAGCAACTGACCCTAGCATTACTACTCTGTCAATCTGGATCGTTACCTTCCCGAAAGAACTCTGTCGGAATAATAAAGATTATTGAGTAATATATAAAGCAATAATTGTGACTACACAAGTAAATGGTATTTAAATATACATAATTCTAAGTCGTACCTTCCCGAATTTGCTCTTATTTTTACATGAGATATGAAGTTTCTGGCCCTTGGGAGGTGCATCAAATTCCCATGCAAACGCCTCGTCCCACTCGGGCATTGGTCCAGTCGACACAATCTGAAACCAACATGGATAAATGTTAGATGTTAAAGAAGGAAATCCAGCATTTAGCACCCTCGTTTATTCATATCAACATAAAAGACAAATGTCTAGGTTCCTTTTAGACAAGTAAATTTCGGCATTAACTCGTTCTGACGTAATTATGCACCACATTTCACAGGTATGTCCAAATTTATTGTCACAAGAATAAATAGTAAATGCACGTCGCAAACTCAAGAATGCATTCTGAGTTTTAAACTGTATAAGCATGCTCAATGTGGTTATAATTTGGAGATTAATGTCTTTAAGATGGTTAATCCAAGCAACTAGCGCAAGTAAAATATCCTCATCTTCGCACTTTAATAGTTTAACTAGTTCAGCTTTAGGATAATCTAGAAACCTTTATGTACAGCATTAGAATTAAGATCCGTCGAGAGTTTTTTAAGCAAAATGCATGAAACTGATCAGCGATTCTCCACTATACACATGGTTTTAGTGAGCATCAGCAACTTAACAGGAATAAAAAGCAGATGCAAAGCTGCATGATCGAGTGGAAGAGGAAATGACAGTGTAATCCAGTTGATCAATACAGATAAGTTAAATTTTAATACCTTTGTTTGTCTAGGTGGTGTATTGCCAAGAGTAAGCTTGCAATACACACTTGGGTTTCCAACTGATTGTCTCAAATTATTTCCACGTTTAATAATCACCATTAGTGTCCCAGGCAAGCACTGCAGAAGAAATTCAGCTTTCTCCTGGAATCTTGGGGGACCTGACTGGATCAAGAATTGGAGTAAAGGAATAGCCTCTGATGCAGCAACCGATTGAGTTTTAGAAACTTCAGCTGGGCATGCTGACCAAGCTTGCCGGAGAAGAAAAAGTGCATCTAGGGCTGCTTCTTGAGTTGCCTCGGAACCAGTTTTAAGGGCTGTCACAAGATGGGGAATACTCAATGTAGCAGGCTCAGATGCTCTCAAACGGGGAAAGTTCCCTAGCAGTGCATTCAGGGCCTTCAGATACTCTTCATTTACACTTTCGCTGGCCCATAAATCTTTCTCAATGGCAGCTGAAAAACAAATTAGAAGAGAATGTCAAGGACATAGCTAATCCAACTGAAATGAACCACAGCAAATTAACTTGAGATTCTCATCTTTAAGCAGCAGCTATAACATAAAGATCAAGACCAACTTTTGAATATGGATTCTCTTCCTACAAAAATTCAACCTTTAAACTCAGTGTATATATTTCGGAGACGTTACAGAAACTTTAGTTGAATTCATAATTGTTCCAAGTTTGTATGGTTTTTGAATTGATATAAAGATTTAAATAGCAATTCTACTTGAGCCAACAGAGACTTGAAATCATAGCATATCAACCCAAATTAGTATATGATAATAAGAATCTAGATCAGAATATTATAATGCTTTCACAGACAAGAACATGGAATGACTGAGGATGAAGTCTATCGATAATCAGTTGGACATTCAGAAACCTGTTACCAAGATGCCAACCAGCATTTGAAGCTGTAAGCTAATACGATTATGACTTTCTATGACCATAAATATGCTTACAGAAGTGTGATAGAACCTTCAATAGGGCAGAGAAGTCAAACAAACATTGCTCTCAGATATTTTGTTAACAGAAAAGGTCACCTGTTATAGCTCTCACAGTCTCGCTGGAAGCATACTCTTGGATGGTATGGTTGTTGAAAAGAAGTTTAACAAACATTGCTGCCTGAATCGATGTATCTGGATCACTTGAACTGATAAGATCCAGAACAACCTGCACACCTCCAGCTTCTGCAACGGCTCTTTTATTTGATCGGCTGTAGATCACAAGATTTTGCAATGCACAAATAGCAACAACTTTCATCTCCTCTGTCGGCTGATCTTCAAGAAGATTCACTAGCGCTCTACATGCAGAGACAGCATCTGCGTTTCGAGCAAGACCCTCATTCTGGAAAAGATCACCAAGAGCTAGTGCAGACAACAACCTTCCCTGCTGTGATTGTGTCTGTGGATCCAGAAGGTACATAGACAACGGCGATATTGCAGATTTGGCAGATTTACTATCTCTAATCTTGACATTGTTTAGTAATGTTTCAAGCAGTCTTGCAGCAGTTTCTTCACATTGATGACTCCTCAGAAGTTCCAGAAGTGCCTCTATAGCACCACTTTCAACCATGGATTCCGCACTGGTAGAATCATCACTTTCCAAAACAAGCAGTGCATGTACAGCTCCAACAACCGTGCTTTCTGTTCCTGAACGTAGTAGGTGTACCAGCACAGCTACAGGGACCTCTAAAAAGAATTCAGAACTATACTGCAATACGACGGATAAGATAGAAGCAGCAGATTCCCATAAAGCAGGAGGCAGAGGTGGATCAGCTTGCAAAATTGCTTTGGACAACTCATAGACACCACCCTCTTTAGCAATGGCATTAGACCATGTCAATGAAATATTAACTAAAGCCTTTATCGCTCGCTGTTGCAAGATAGGCACTCCTGACGCAACAAGCTGAATAAGAGGACTAATGGCATGCTGTGTAACTGCATCTTTCTGTAGGTGCTCTTCCAAAAGAAGATGTGACAATAGCTCTGCAGCCAACTGCTGGACAACTTGAATTGGTGAATCAAGTAAAGCAATAACTGGCTCCATTGATTGTTGAGGGGTCAGTCTATTATCTGCCCGGCATTCAGGATGCTCCAAGATGTTGACAAGGACCTGCAACGCACTGTGCTGCCCATCTGGACTAAAATCGGACCTACAAAGCAGCAAGAAAAATGGGGCAACTACTTTAGCAGCAGATGGGCCTTTAGCAATGGTAGCATTGTTTGTTAATATGCGAAGCAGTTCAGCAAATGCCACACATAGGAAATCTGGTGCTTCTACAAGAATACTCAAAACACTTTCCACAACTCCAGCTTTCACCATTTCCATTTTGCAAGTTGGTCTATCTTTTCCTAACTTCACCAGTGCTCGAGAAACAGCTTCATGAATTGTGTAATTTTTACCATAGAGAAGACCCACAAGAGGAACAACAGCACCATGTGCGGCAACTAATTCCGCCAACTGCTCGTCCTCTAAAAGCTTATCTAGTGCACCAACAATCGAATGCTGAGCAGGGCTAAATTCACGTCCTAGGAGAGATACCAAGGGTTCCACACAGCGTGCCGCAGCCATTGTCGCCCGAATTCTCATGTTCCCGAAAAGGACATAGCATAGTTCTGCAGCATTTCCCTTCAGCTCAATTGAACAATTAGAAGATAGAATTCGACAAAGAACATCCACTGCACTCATTTCTACATCTGCAACAGCAAGGGCTCTCGATGGATTATCACAAAGCAATCTAACAAGTGCAGCAATGGCAGCATGCTGTTCTCTCTCCAATCCCGTGCTCAAAATCTCCACCAGTGGCTGAATGGCCTGCTTAGCAGAGTCTGCATTCCTGATGTGGTCAGAGGAAAACAAACTCTCCAATGCCTTTGCTGCACTATACCTAGAATTCCTCCCTCCCAGTCGTAAGACTGCAACAAGTTGAATAACAGCACCAAATGCAGCTTCATGGCGTCTAATCTCGTCCGTACCAAATAGTATACCCAATAAATCTGTGGCAGCCCCTTCCGTTGCATCTTGTGGTCCAAGTGAAAGGTATTTGGTAAGTAACTCTAAAGCACCAGCTTCTACCATTAACAGCTTGTTTGGGGGGCAATCCATTGCTAGCTGAGTCAAAAGGACCAATGCCAGAAAGGGCGCACCTGGTCGTTCTGGGATAGGTTTAAGCAAATCAACAAGTGCTGGAATGGCTTTTCTAGAAGTTGCTCCAACTCTAATGTCGTCAACTCTAAACATACGCTCCAATGCAGTTTCTTCTGGATTGCGTACTAATAAAAATTCCTCCGACAGCTGAAGAAGATCGTGTACATCAGTTTCAGCACAGCCAAGCAAAGAGATAAGCCCAATTGCTGCACCGGAATTAGCAACAGCCAGCAGTGTTCCCCTGCTACCATTGCAGACAAGACTTGCAATAGCTTGTGCAGCAAAATATTTATCTGCTGACTCCTCTGATCTTAATAGACTTGATAAAACAGGAATACAGTGCATCGTTGCATTAGAACGTATGATATCTCTGTCTTGAAGCAGGATTGCTAGAAGCAAAGCACAAACCCATGCGCTGGTGTCTTCTTCTGAATCAGCCTGCAGATAAATTATAGAATAATATACACAAATTCACAAGTCAAATTTTCGAGAATTTTGCTACAAATAACTTAACAAAACATGGGTGTACAGGTTTGCCTGCATGTGTTTGTGCATGTCTTATACACAACTCAACGGATATTTAAGTCAATGCACAAAAAAGAATCCAAAGCTGTTGCCTACTGGTTAAGCTAGCAGCTATTGGCATTTTAGAAGTATGAACAAAGTAACCTTTACTTACCTGGCTAGAGAGGAAGGCATGCTGAGAAATTTTGTCAGTCAGAACTTCCAGCACACCAGCTTCCATTATAACAGATCTACTTTGCTTGTCGTGGCACGCAAGTACGGCAAGTAACCATAAGGGGATCATGTTACTTGAAATCACAGCAGTTCTGCGTTCAGCTTCCCCATTTTTATACTGCTCCTTCTTGCCCCTATAAATGAATATATTATTCTCACTTTCCCTCTCATCTGCTGAGGAAATGGTATGGCCAAACACACTAACAAGAGAATGAATGAGACGAGAACAAATATTTGACTCGTACAAATCATCAATCATTTTCTGACATTGCTCTTTTGCAGCACAGATAAGAAGTGCACTTCCACCAACTTTGACTTTCATATCATTGGACTCAATAACCCGTGTAGCAATCGATGAAATGCAGTCAGATGTCGTTGAAATCGCACTGCCGAGGATAGCAAGTTCATCATGGCAAAGTCTGGATAAAATTTCAATAGCTTTATCTTGCAATAGCGGTGTCACATTAGCTAGAGCTAAAACTAGAGAGACTATCGCGTGGGGATGTTCCACTAGAATTAGCCATGGGGGTTTCACATGCCCTACACCACTTGATCTTGACAACAAAGCTAGAGAATCAAGAACTGCTGAAGTAGCAGTAGCTTCACTGCTAGAAGATTCAAGAAGGTTAATAAGTGCAATAACAGTGAAAGCACGATTTATACTTTCAGCAAATCCATCATCAAGTGGACGGCATTGAAGAAGGCGAGCAACCGCAGCAGCTGCATGAGTCCTTCCATCCATTGCACCATCTCTTAGAACCCTCGTTATAGGCACAATCATATCTTCCCGGAACACTTGACGTGCTGCTTCGCTATCCAGAAAAAGGTTAGCAAGAGCACATATTGCCTGCTCTGAGACTTCTAGATTAGAAGAATTAGCAAGAAGAACCAACTGAGGCAAAGCATCTCTAGAAACAGAAGCAACCTCTTTATTGTTTTTAATTGAAAGAAAAACAGCAGCAAGACATCGTGAAGCATCAATCAAAATTTTTTCAGACTCTGCATTCAGCAATTTCACGGCTGACCATAGTGATTTTACAGCAAGATAACTCTCTCGCAAGTCTTTGCGGCACTGGAAGATACCTGCAAGGGCTGCAGCTGATTTTGCTTGGGTCTCCTCCTTTGTGGAACCCATGATTTTAATCATTGTTTCAATAGCATCATTTGCTGCAGTTCCTTCATGCAAAATATCATTTAGAGGGGCCACTGAAAGCAAGCTTTTTAGAGCATCTAAGACATATACTTTAGATTCAGGCTGATCACTAGTCAATAAAGCAGAAAGCTGACTGATAGTTCCTGTATCAGATTTGTGGATGAGGTGATTCAGTGTTTTTGCTGCAATTTCTTTCCCATTTTCACTTCCATTTTTCAGTAGCCATAATAATGCAGAAACAGCATCAGCACTTTCAACACAAGCCCTTATGTCTTCGCTGTGATTACAAAGGTTCCCAAGAATTGTTGCAGAATCTTCCTTGGCTTTTGATGATCCTGTCTCCAGAATTTGAACAAGAGGTGGTATGCCACCGGCAGCTGTTATAGCCCATTTGCTTTCATCATTTTCATTTGATAGAAGGCAGAGCAAAGCAACTGAACACTCCTGTTGCTGCTCTGAAGAGAGACCAAGTAATGATATCAATAGCTGAATGCCCTCACGACCTTGCAGAGCGTGCCATAGACTAGCTTCTCCATTGCAGAGCATAAGAAGGGGATTTACGAGCTCTTCCTGCACTTCATTTGTTGCCATGGTTGCTAAACCAACAAGTAGGCGTTTGGCGTCAGAATTGTTTAGTGATTTTGAGAGTATACTGTTTCCGTATAAACTTGCTAAGGCTTCAATTGTACGCTCCTGTACAAGAAATGGTAACTTAGATTTGAACTGCTTTACTAATAACTTCTCAATAACCAAAGGATTGGATGCTCCTGTGGATTCTGCATTAATGTCATAAATCATAAGTGCTGATGCTAAAGCACCCAAGGTATCTGCGATCTGAGCAGCTGAAGTGCAAGACTCCAGGCTTTCACCAAGGCTAGAAATAACATAAGATAATCCGCCTGATATATTCGCCAATGCACACATTGCATTTTCCTGTAATGCCTGTGCAGATTCACCTTGCATAAATTCCTTGGAAGGTGCAATTGTAGCATTTATCAGGGCCGGGATCCCATTGGAATTGGCAATATCATGTCTGGCTTCCTTGCACTGTGCAGACAGAGACTTCAGAGCACCTGCAGCCTCAGCTCTAATGGACGCATCATTACCCGGTCCAAGCAACTTAAGTAATTGCTTTGTAGTTTGTGCTGCTAAGACTCTCAAACATACAGTCGCATCTTCCATCATCATACATGCAAGAAGATGGCAGACATTTGCTAAGGTAGTCTCTCGCCCAGCTGTAAGAAGATTAATAAGTATATCCACTCCGCCAGTTGCTATTGTTCCATTGCCTACTTTTAACGTGCCAATAATCCTTCTGTCAATTGTGTAGACGTAAAGAACTCATAAGCCGTCTGTTTTCGTTATAAGCAGGCCATACACCAACATGTTCATGTAGCAACGCATTTTTTCAATCCGTCATGCCTAAACTCCACAATTTTATTTCAGTGTATCCACATTTCTCCTCCAGGCTTTTCTCTTTTCCCTACATATATACAGGTGTAACAATACACATTACAGATTGAGAATTACTGTGAAGAACTTCATGATTTCCTTTGGCCTCTTAATTCCCTATTTCACGAGACAACGGCCTGGGCATAATATGTATATTTCGTTGTGCAGCGTGTTGGCAATTTGGTGGCTTTGCGTTTATTGTTTCACTGTTCGTGTGATATGTGGCAATTTTCTAGGAAGTTCACCGAGGGAGGGCGGTACTTGGCAGACCTCTCGTGAGCAGTTACTTCCACCTCTTTGATAAGTTCACTTCCGACATGTTTTGGTGCAGAGGATTTACTAAGATGAGTATGCTCATACGTTAATCTATCTCTCCAGTTTGAAGAATGGGTTTGATCTGAGGTAGATGAAGAACATAGTTAACGCGTTGACTGTATTCGGCAACTAGCTTTGTGGATTGTGGAGCAACAGCTTCAAAACCGGGCACTCTTTTTCACGGGGAGGTCTCAAATAAGATTCTATGCAACTAGCTTTCAGTTGAGTTCCTCATTTTTTTTCATTGAGGCACGCTGTTTAAGGTAATCTTGCGGTCGGGCAACTTAGTGTACAAATACTTGGAGCAAAACACTGGTATTAAGTTCACCACGTACTGTGTCTCACATTAATTGTACATTGGGTCCCTAAACAGAATTTTAGTCTTAATAGATAACCGATAGGATTATAAGATAATAATTAACGCAAATATTTATCTTGCTTAATCTAGCTTTCGATAAATTTCGAGAAGCCAAGGAATAACTTGTTGTTAATTCGCTTTAGGTAAACTATACTTATTACTTAATAAACATAATTTTACTTATTTGTTATAAGTTTTAGGATGGATATGTACGCGAGACTCTAAATTTGAATTTTATTAGTGATTTTCACCTTATAATCGAACAATAAGTATTCTTATAGTTTAGTCACTTTTAATTTAGTGTCATCCTTACTATAAAATATTATAGCTTATAATATGGATTATATTATTTTTTATCCAATAATACGCATGATAGTCCATAGGAGTATAATAGGGGGAACCCATTAACAGACGCAGCAGTATATATAGAGATGTACGTAGTGAACAGAATATACTAGGGCTCAAACCCATATGATTGCCTGGCCATGATCCCTCAATGTAGACCCCGCGAGCTCCATTTATCCATAGTCACCGTCGTCCGCGCGCTGATGGGCCACTGGCGTTTTGGAGAACGATGAAAGATGAAGCTAAAGAAGGTGGAGCAGATGCCTGTTGGGGCACTAAGCCTCTTACACTCGATACGCCTGAACCGCTACACACGCATGCTGAGGCCACCCTCATATGCCGCAACCTTCCCAAGGTCTGCGGCGATGGGCGGATCGGAGTCACACATTTAGGCCATCGTGTTTAATGGTGAGGCTGCACCAGGGTCGAAAGGAGTGCGTTGCGACGCCCGCAGGGGATTACCTCTCACGAGAAACCATTAGATGGTTCAAGAAATCTTAGAGATTTGTGTGAGTGGGTAGATAGGTACAATAACGATGTATTGGAAGTAGGAAGTTTTAAGGTATAGTATCGGTGTGTGGTAGGAGATTGAAGTTCCACCACTCTCTCACACAATGGTTGTAACTTGCATAGCCACTCACATATACATGATCATATATCTAGGTAGCTCCCGGGGATAGGGCCACATGATCGCGGGCTATCCTCTTAAACACGGCTCGAACCCTAGTCTCCCTAATCTATGACTCAACTAAAATTTGACCTGGTGCATAATAGCCCATCAGTTATTACAATCCATTGCCACTCTCTAAAGAAGCATCATCCAGCCCACTATATGCTATTGGTTTGACTCCTCTCGCACTCTCGGCCTCTTCAAATAACAAAATTTAGCAAAATACTCTAACATGTGGTTGTGCGAAAAATACAGATGCACAGGCCATAATCCATATGAAAAATGCTAAGATCTGAATAGCATCATAGAAAATTAACTATGGTTATGATGACATGAAAATCAAATAAATTAGGCGAAGCACATTGAAAACTCAACTAGTGGCTTAAATAGTCAGCTAAATCCAATTCCGAGAAATAAAGAGGTCTAATGACGCTCCAATACACTACACTGTCAAGTTTGCATCTGCTTTGGTACTTTGACCTGATCTTCTTACAGCAACATCCAATTGAAGCTCCATTTGAACAATTGGAAATTGCTTTTGACTGAACTAGAAGGTGAGTACATATATAGTTACATTTTCCATGGTTTCGAGCATCAATAGATCCTGATTTCACAATGAAGTGAAGGAATGGCATTTATCTGGCAATATAACATCCAGTATATATTTTACTTGAAATTTCTTATGGGAGGCACCAATACAGTAAATTGCCAAAGTTTATATAAGAGAAAACAAATGAAAGCAGTCAAAGTGCAATCTGGATCATAATGGAGCAAAAGACCAAAGAACTTAGTTGAACTTAAGTTAGTTTTGAGAAAAACTTACCAGGCGACTTAAGCTTTTCCGTATACCGTCACTTTTTAGTCTTAACTGCTCCTTCCAGAAAAACCAAAAATTCCAGATGACTGCAGCTAGAGTAGTTGTTGCTGCTTTTTCCGTTTGTTATTAGCACTCTCTAGACATTGCCATGAAACTACTTTCTCGAGCTTAATTTCTCTTCATAGTGTTTGGTTCACTTTGTTAATAGGTAGAGTAGTGATATAATATATGTATCAAGGTTTTCCGTACCGTGCCGAGTCGAGTATCGGTAAATCCGAAACTCGGCACGTGCCGACCTTGCCGATCCGTACAATTTATTTATATTTAAATATTAAAATTATTTAAATAAAATAAAAAATATTAAAATAAATATAAAAATTCAATTATATATAAAAAACAAATATTACAAATTTATTTCGTGTCGAATTTTGTTGAATATTGGGGATGTGTTGAACTTGCAATAAATAAAAAATAATTTTTTAATATTTTTTAAATATTATTATATTTTAAAAAATAAAATAAATCGCCCGCACGCGGGCGACATCGTCTTCCTCATACTTAACAAAAAAAAATACAGAGATAGAGAGAGAGAGAGGGAGGGAGGGAGAAAGAGAGAGAGAGAGAGAGAGACGAGTGCCGGAGGCGGCCGGCTTGGCACCGTGCCGGTGCCGAGCTCCGGCGGCTCCGGCACGGAAAACCTTGATATGTATTAAAAAAATTAATAGAGATTACACGTATTAGATTACAGTAGGATATACATAGTTTAGGTTTATATCTAGTAAAGATTATTCGTCTATTGCCTTTTCTTGGTTCATAGAAGTAAATATAACAAATATTACTGTTAAGCTACAAAAGTACCCTTCTTGATTATAAAATAATATTAACTTGTAACTACCATAATTTACCACTATATCCAATTGTTATCTTGAAATTTGGAAATTTAATTGAATAGAACATATCTATTAAGTTAATATTAGATGTTAATTTCATGTTCATACATACTACTAGTAATTATTAATACCAATAATGAGAACCTTAATCTAAAAATTAGAAACTTTACAAGTAACTTGTTATACTTTTTTTAATGAACTATAAGCCTTATAATTAACCTATTATGATTATACCTATATATATATATATATTAGTAATATTTACATAGTTTGGTTCGTTTACATGTACTAAAGGTTATGGATCTGTTACTATTTTTTGGTTCATGGAAGTTAATCAAATAGATATGTAGTTGTGAAGTTACAAAAATTCCCTTCTTGATTATAAAGTAATATTAAATTGTAATTGCCTTAATCATTATATCCAATTTTTGTCAAAAAGATTAGAGACTTAATCAAATAGAAATTATATATGTAGTGAATATCATTATGTTAAGTATTTTTTCATGTTCATAGAAATACTACCAGTAATAATTAATACCAATAATTAGAATCTTAAGTTAGAATGTCACAAGTAACTTTGTTAATTATACTTTTTTTAATGAATATCCATAACTTTGTTAATTATACTTTTTTTCATGAATATCCATTACATTCGCTATAAGCCTATAGTAAACCAATATATAACACTTCATCATAAAGTAATGAAAATAAATATGTGAAAACACTAGCTAAAGAAAATTACTATATAATAAGATATTATTTACTTAATTTAGACACAATAATATGTTAATAATTATGCCATATTTTACGTAATCAAATATTGAAATCAGATCTAAGATATTAATAAAATTATTTTGAGTTATATAATGTTTCTTTTTTAGATTTATGAAGAGAAACCATGCCAGTAATCGGCCCACTTTGTGCGGCCGCTGTAACACGTAAACTCTCAGGTGGCGCTCAATCCGGTTCCACCATCAGATCTTCGCACCTGATTCATGTACTCAAGCAACGCTCATATATCGGACAGAGGATTGTGCACTCTCTTGGCGCTTGGACCTTCCATAGACAGACCCACTAGTCTGCACCCCGTAGAATTAAAATTCGCGGCCGCTGAGTTATATAATTTATTATTTAGTTATATGATGTTAACGCTAAAATTTAATAAATTACCTAATTAGTTAAAGAGCATGCATAAGAAATATAATTTTACGATAGAGGAATAAAACTATTTAAAAATATGTAGTGGTGCCACGTGTTTTTTGGGCTAGTAAGTAATACCTAGTTTTCATACATATTGATTACTACATGTCTTAGGATCCAAACATGTATTGCAACTAAAACATGTAAGCCTAATATGTGTTTTATCGCGAAACAAACTATGCAATAGATCTGAAACTTGTAATAACATTACGTATTTCCTACTATGCCTTTTTCTTGCGAACCAACCACTAGGTTAGTATTTGCTTATTTTGCATTGTTCTATAGCACGTGATTGTAAGTTAAAATGTGTTTTATCTAAACCACACACAACAGCTTTAGGGAAAAATGTATTCTCACATATTGCCGTAGATTTTTGTTCCTACAGGACTGCACTAACCCCTATACTGTTCACGCAAGTATATGTCAGGATTAACTTCAGAAGCAAAGAGGGATCACTGAAAAATTATCTAATAGAAATATATGCGCTATCAGCCCAAAGTAGGCACATTCTAGAAAATTACAGGGCAATTCATAATCTTAGAAAGACAATGGTAAGACTCACCTCGAGCCGATCCTCATGACCGAGTATGGGGTTGGGGGCTCTGACTCACGTGCTCCAGCATCTCCATTTCTATCCTGCAATTACAAAAAGACAAGAATACTGTAATGGTAATGTTAACAATGAGTAAATTCACATACTGCAAAGATGATATAAATTTGGAATTGGTTTGGAGAAACAAGATACATATAAGACGGGATAAAATTTGCTATCGCAGACAATACATATTTCCTATCACAAAGAAAATGTAATGATAATGCAATGTGTGCACTTGACAAGAAGTAAAAGCATCCCCTTATTTCACCACTACCCTTGCAGGGAAATTTGTGCTATATATATATATATACAGAGAGAGAGAGAGAGAGAGAGAGAGAGAGAGATGTCGACCCACATTTCTGTTTATGGCAATAACCAATTAAATGCAAGCAATTATGATGCAAAGCTTCGAGTATAATAATTGCAAAAAGTACAAGATTAGTCAGTTTACCAACCATTTAAGTGCATACCTTTTGTTTAATTGTGTATAGATCAACTGAACTCTCAGTTAAGCCAACTTTTCTCCAGTCAAGTTTTTCTCGAATATCATTCATTTTCACATGAAAAATATCCAGGAAGTAGTTGGGCACACATTAATTAGCTTGTGGAAAAGACTAGTATAAGTATTTTTCAGCTTAGTAGCATCTTTTTCCCTTTTGGAAATAGTCAATTACATGGACACTCATAAATATATATACTAATCAAACTATAACTAATAACATAAAAACCACAAATAACACAAAAAGAAAGAAATGTACTTCTACTATAATAGTGAATGACATCAAATTCTAGGAGATTTAGGATGAAAATGCAAGCAAAATGCATTTTCATTGCTTGGTGCCTACTGATCAGTTTACATTAAACTTTACTTAGTTCACACAGCGGTCCAAAGCCGGCAAGCAGCCACCATAAAAATTGCCAAATTTCTACGACGTGGATTCTTATACGACCTAGTATACAATGATCCATGTAGCTGATCCACCTAGTAGAAAAAGACTGTCATTGTTGTATTGATCAGCATACACTAAAAAAAAGCATAGATCTGTCCGTTCATATCAGATTCATGCCTTGATGAATTGGAACATTCGACGCTGGATAGATCCAATTCTACATTCCAAGAGATCTGCTAATTGTTCTAAAATAAGTCAAACCAAACGCAATTCACATAATTACACAAACTCACCAAATCAGCAGCTCTATGGCTGCTGCTATTGCTGTATCTCCAAGCGATTGTAGCTGCCATCTTAAATTACCACAAACACTTACCAAATCAATCGACCTCCGCCTCTCAAATTTGAGTTCCACCTGCACATTAGCATTGAATCAATTCCAGAAAATATATATAAATCAAAATTGGTAGCCCGTATCCAGTGGAGATCTGACGAACCACGTGGAATTAAACCAAAGAAAACTGCAATGCAAGAAATTCAAAAGCAAATAAACTAAAATTCATCAGTGACTGACTAAATATTAGTCTACTCAGCTCGAAATCCTAGTAAATTGGGAGTGAAATAGCTGAGCAATCTTACAATTGATGGAGAAACGTTGCCGGAATTTCTCTTCTCTCTGTCTAATCTTTCTCTATCTGGTGGAACTTAGAGAGAGAGACAATCTCTCTCAAATTCCCTCTCTTTTTTTTTTTCTTGGGAATATTTTGGGGAAATAATTCCGGTTAGATTTAGTAGTGAGTGAATAAAAGCAGCTGCGACGTCCCTCTCGACTCTCGAGTCAAGACCCGCCGACAAAACCCGCGAGAAGAGCCGGAACTGGTAATAGTTTTAGTAAATTTTTATTAATTTTTGCATTATATATCACCATAAATAGCTTTAAATATAATATATATTATTAGGTCTAATTATAAAAAAAATAAGTGACACTCAGATTAATTAGTAAAAATTTAAAAAAATATATAATTAATTTAGAAAATATAAAAATATAATATAATATTTTGATAAAAATAATTTGTCTATTTCATAAAGATAATATATATATATATATATATATATTAATGTAAAAATAATTAAACTACAGATTAAATAATAAAAAATAAAAAAATAAATTTTATCTATTTTTAAAAAAAGTTAATAATATAAAAGTATTATCATTACTTCATTATACGTGTACTTATAATCGGATTAAAATATAAAAAATAAAAAAAATAGTATTTTACAATTATATTTTATATAAAATTTATAGCTAATATTCGTGCATCGCACGAATATACAACTAGTTTATTTCTACAAAACACCGATCAAGTTACTCAAATTGACATTTAAGAATTTACATGCTTTTCTCCGTTGATGGTCCATATCATCCTGAATTTATTAATTACGATAACCATATAAAAAATAAATTTAATATAGATAAATATTTTTATGATAATTATAAAAAGAAATTTATATGCTCTAATATGTTTTTAAAACAAGAAATAAAATAATCTATGTCGGGTGTAAAGTCCTGTGTGTTAAGAGACATATAACGTAAGGACATTTGGTGATACTAACTCTGACTATTGAGACGTGTAGGTGACAAATATAAGAAATTGTCTTTTTTTAGCTTATTTAAAAAAAACATTTTCAATTTTCTCTAGCTTATTAAACAAAAATTTTCATTTTTCTCAAGCTTATTATTCCCAAATAGTGGCATTTGGGACAAAACATTATTATCTTTTTTTGAGATAACGAGGCGAAACTTCTCCCTAGGATTTTCGCTAATTCGCGGACCACAGTTTTCTACGCACATCTATATGACCATTTTGGATTCAGGTGCGTGTAGGAGAGTAAAATTTCGGCCTGACGTCTGTCCCGGACCAGCCATAGAGTACTGGGAGTTATCCAGCCACCAGCTTCTCCGCAACCGCTGTAAACTCGGAGCTACGGGCACATCCGCATCGCAGCCACCTATAAGGTTCGAGCCCGAACGTTTGCTTTCTGAGGCGAGCGCTCCGGCTGACTGACCCACAGGTGGGGGCTGACAAAACGTTTATTATCAAAAAAAAAAAAAAATAGTGGCATTTGGGTTATGCCTTCATGTCGTGCAGTGGACATGCACTTTTAACGTATAACCAAATGTGACAAAACATTACATCATTGAATAATAGCAAACAAATCATGTCACTTTCGCACCAACCTCAACTTGTTAATTTCTCCTTTTTTTTTTCTTTTTTTGGATAAAAAAAGATTATTTGTTAATGCTACCCCGGCTGATAGCATAATCGGTCGGGTGGGTGGCTAATCGAGTTTCACCTTTTGCAATTCGAGAAATTGTTGTATGGTTGAACTGTATTCATTGGTGTCTTGGAAGACAACGCATGTATTTAATGAATATGATTTAGAAAATTGTGTCTGATAAAATAATTTTAATTATGTCGTATTTAAGGTTTTGCATCGTTACTTTAAAAAAATATTTATTAATGCTGGATAAAAAGTATCACGTTACCCAAATTTCAATTATATTTTGATTTTTTTTTATCATATAAAATGATAAAATTATCCTTATTTTTTAAAAAAAATTCAATATTGTACCGTTGGTATGAGAGTAATTTTCGGGAAAAAAAATAGTAGTGAACAGAATATTAGCTCTGAGAAAATATAAGAATACTGATCATGAAAATGCAATTTTAACGGTTAATTAAGTAGCCATCAGGTGCATAAGATGCTCACCATTGAAAACAAAATAAAACCAATAGTGATTAGTTATTACACAAAAAGAATAGTAGTCAGTGTCAGAAATAGGATGGTGAGGACGGTACAACCATGCATGATATAATATCTACAAAATAAAAAATTCTACAATGAAACGTTTACGCCACGTCAGCATATATCTCCCTCGTGTTTAAATAAAAAAAAATAAATTTTATGATCATTTTTTAAAAAAAAAATTTATATGAAACTTGTAGATTTCGATGAGATCTACAACTTTCATGTTCAAAATTTTTTCAAAAAATACTTCCAAATAAGTGTTTTAGGGTTCCAAAGTTTAACGAATTTAACGGATTTTAAAACAGTTTTTAAACCCGCTCCAAATCTGTTAAACTTTGGAGCCCCAAAATATATTTTTAGAAATATTTTTTGAAAAAATTTTGAATACGAAAGTTGTAAATCTCGTCAGAATCTACAACTTTGATGTTAAAATTTTTTTCAAAAAATACTTCTAAATAGATGTTTTTGAGGCCGTTATACGGAGTGACGTGGTGTAACCGTTACACCCAAGAATCTCTCCTACAAAATGGGCCCTAGATACAATTCCTATCAATAAATAATTCAAGTCATAGTTCACCGTTTTTTGGCTACCAACTATTAGATTGATAGTATAATCGCACAATACGAAATAATTACGAATAGAATTAATTCATGATAATATAAAAAAAAAATTACTTCTTTTTATTGATAGGTTGGAGTGCTCTCGATTCAAAACCATATTTATGTGAAATCAGAGAAAATATATAAGATAGATAGCAAAATGATACGAAAAGAGAGGAATTGACGTGGTTCAGTTCTTACCCAAGCATACTTTTTGTAGGTGTAACAAGCGATAACTTCGTTAAAAACATCTACGTAAATTGGTGGGAGGAAATGAGAATGAATAAGATATATGTGTGCTTTTTTTTAATGTATTATGTGGCATTTGCTCTTATTCTAAAATAGTCATATAGTATTTGTATTAGTTGATAGAAATTTATAAGATCATATAATTTATTTAAAAATAGAAAAAGTCCAATATTAAAAATAATTACTTAATAAAAATAATCTAAATAGATAAATTAATATTAATATAAAATAATTATATTATATATTATATAATATTTATTTTTATAATAAATTTAACTTATATATATATATATATAATTTAATCATATATATATACCATTATTTTACTATTAATAATCAATTATGGCCAGAAATTATTAATTATCACTTTTATGGTCAGAAAAGTAACTATCACTTTATGATTGTGTAAAGGCTCAAACATTAATGTGCAGGTCTAATAATTTGGGCCGGTCCATTGCAGCCATTTTAGCTACCTAGAAACAAACAGGCGCTGTGCTGGTGCAGTTTCTGCATGCTTCTCCAGAAACTTGGTGCAGTTTTGCATCAATGTGCAAAAACCAAAGATTATAAACATGGAATTTCATTTCATGCGCTTCTCATCAAGCTAGGATTATACACTGACCTTATCCTATGTAATCATCTGATCAATGTCTACTCAAGATGCTACGATCTTGTCTCTGCCAAGAAGGTGTTTGATGCAATGCGTCAAAGAAATCTTGTTTCATGGTCCGCTTTGATAGCAGGTTATGATCAATATGGCTTGCATAGTGATGCTATAGAGATCTTCGCTCGTATGGATCTACTGGGCAATGAATATGTGTATGCTAGTGTGATCAGCGCGTATGGAAGTATGTGCTCGGTAGTTTCTGGCAAACAGATTCATGCCCGCGTGGTAAAAAGTGGATACGATTCTGTTTCTTTCGTGTATAATTCGCTAATTTCAATGTACCTCAAGTGTGGTGTTTTCGATGATGCCCATGTGGTTTTTAGCGGTGTTTTTGATCCGGGATTGGTTACTTATAATACTTTAATTGCAGGCTTTACAGAGAGTTTACAGGTAGACAGAGGCCTTGAGATGTTCAAAATGATGAACACACAAAATTTGTACCCTGACATGTTTACTTTCGTTGCCGTTCTCGGGATCTGTTCGAAAATGGTAGATACGAAGTTAGGAAGAACTATCCATTGCCAAACAATCAAGTTTGGGCTTGATACGGTCGCCTTTGTTGGCAATGTGATCTTGACCATGTACTCAAAATTCAAGATTATCGCAGAGGTTGAGATGGCTTTTGAATCTATCACGGTGAAAGATTTAATTTCGTGGAACACCATAATATCAGCTTATTGTTATTGTGGTGAGCATTATAAGGCTTTACATGTTTATAGAGATATGGTGGCAAACAACAACATAAAGCCTGACGAATACACAGTAGCTTCAGCATTAACCGCTTGTGCAGAACTTGCTTTAATTCGGTATGGTGGTCAGATTCATGCTCATCTCATTAGAAACGAGCTAGATTTTGATATCGGCGTGACCAATGCTATCATCAATACATACGCAAAATGTGGTAACATGCTTTATGCCAGTCGCATTTTTCACATGTCAGAAAAGAATTTGATTTCTTGGAACACAATCATAATGGGTCTTGCAAACCACGGAAATGGTGAAGTTGCCGTGGAAATATTCGAGCAGATGAAATCTTTAGGGGTAAAACCCGATACTGTTACATTTGTTGCACTGTTATCAGCTTGCAGTCATGCCGGATTAGTAGAAAAAGGATTATTTTATTACAACAAGATGAGTAGAGTTTACGGTATAACTCCTCAGATCGAACATTTATCTTGCTTGATAGACCTATTAGGTCGAGCGGGAAGATTAAGAGAAGCTGAAGAATATGTTCAGAAATCTCCTTTTGCGGACGATTTGATTGTTCTGGGAAGTTTGCTATCTTCGTGTAGACTTCACGGAGATATTTTGGTCGGAGAGCAGGTAGCAAAACGACTTATGGAGTTAGAATTAACCACGAGTTCACCGTACGTTCTTTTGTCAAATTTATACGCTTCAGATGGGAGATGGGAAGGAGCTGCAGAAGCAAGAAAGATGTTAAAATTGAGTGGCATAAAGAAGGAGCTCAGTCGAAGTTGGCTTGAAGCGAAGGGATCGATCGCAACATTTACCGCCGGAGATTTTTCTCATCCGAGAATGAAGGAAATTTTGGAGGTGTTAGAGGGTTTTGATTCAAGTAAGAAAGAAGGAAGAAGCAAGAACATTCGGTGCCACAACTGAGAATATCTGAAAGAACTGAAATTGCTTATCATGCAGCTGTGAGAAATATAACTGAATCAGATGCCTACATTTTTGGTCCCATCCAATAATGCAAGAAATTGAGGTGGTTTTTCTTCCTCTTTTTTTTTTTTTTTTTTTTTTTTTTTTTTTTTTTTTGTCTCTAACAAGATGGTAAAATTGTAGACATGAATGATATAAGATTTGAAAGCTTAGAACATTATGTTGTGTTCCTGTGTGATGATTTTCAGATGATTTTCTTAGCAAATTTTATTTATCTCGGACGACATGTCTCTGTTCTAAGCTCGAACAGGAAATTTCTACTTGTCGGTCCATTGATATTGCGATCGAGAGTTTTTTTCTGCTTTGATTCGCAAACTTCCTTGTATTTGCAAAAATTCTCCAAAAGAAAACTATGTGATGGGAAATTTGATAGATTTTTGCATAACTTTTGGGATAACATCACTACTTGAGATTGTTACTTTCTAATCTTACTATGTCATTGCTCCTTATCAATTACATATCTTACTATGAGAAATCTAGTATTCTTTTAATATGCATCAGCAAATAAAATGAAGAAGATGTCCAAGTTGTGAGCTAAATTAAGAAACTACATAAAATTGTGCGAGCAATTCACTAACAGGAACGCACGCCTTTCACTTATCTTATTCCTCTCTTCCACTTCCAAGTTCAATTCACTAACATTTTGGCAGTTAAAAATCATTCAGTAATGTCTCTATATAGATGGTTTAAGGCGTCGAAATCTTTAATAGTTAACAAAAATTTTAGAATATAAAAAATATTTATTTAGAAATATCTTTTTTTTACAAAATTGAACACAAAAACTATAAAGGATACTAAAATCTTTTTTATATATTTAAAATATTTTTTAAAGACATATATATATATATATATATATATATATATATATATATATATGTTTTATATATTTTTTTAAAAAAAATTAAGACTTATTTGATAGACTTTTGCAAAGCATGAACTTTTCCACAAAAGTCGGTAAATATACTCAGAGTTTTTTTTGTTGTCTTGACCGTCTAGCTTGTTAAAATAAAGACCATGCCAACCAGATGTTATTGTATTTCGAACCCATAATCTATTCTTAATATACTATAATCCACCCTACCATCCGGTCGTGCTAACCAATTGGGCTAACCGTAATTGGTATTTACTCCAAGTTTAAGAGAGGGGAAAGTGGGGCTAAAGGTTATCTTTCTCGCAAAGTAATTAGGGATAAATTTTTTTTTTTATTTTTATAAAAGGGATAATTTTAAATCAGGCCCTATTTTTTACCCTTTTTCAAATAAACACTTGCTTTTTTTTTAGTTATTCCAATATATATAAAAGTTTTTTTAAATTTTAAATACAAAAAAGTATTTTTGTATGTGCTATTTCTATAAAAAAAATTCCTTAAAAAAGTCTTTAAACATGTGTACGAAAGCTCCAAAATCTTTACTGGTTACAAAACGTTTGAAAACTCTTTATATCTATTCAAAAATATTATTTTTTAAAAAATAAAAATAATATAATACACAACATTATATATATAATTATTTTTTTTGTAAGCGAGTATTATATTAGAATAGAACAAAATTTACAACAAGTCTAGGCTCAAAACAAAAAATAATATATATATATATATAATTACTGTTTTAACTGTTTTCCAAATGTACTCATAAATATACTTTTAATGATTTTTATAATTTAAAAAAAAAAAAAAACATTTTGTCAAAATTTTACAAAGCGGGGGGCGTTTTTGACAAAACTGACAAAACGTAACAAACGCAAGTAGTTTGAGGAAGCACGGTTATGTAAATTCACCTCATTATTACATTTAAGTTTGCCATAATAGGAAACAAAATTACGGGAGGGATGCAAGATCCTCGAAAACCCTAGATTAGACTTCCTCCTCTTAATCCAGAACCAAAACCCTATCTCAGATCCCGCGCGCTCAACACGATACCTCCTGTTTTGAATTGCTCGGCCGTTAATTCCCATGCTGGATCAATCAATTAGGTTTATTTCCCCTCCGTTTCCTTAGTTACTGCTTTCTGTTTCACGTGTAATTTCAGTCTCTATTTCCTCTAATTTCTCGTTGGATTGGTTAAATTATGTTGGCTTACTTTTAAAGATTGGATTTTGGAGGATTTGATGTTTTTCTTGAATGTTTTTGGCAGGATTTCTTTGAGCAAGTGATATATAAGGTGAGATGAATAGTGTGTTTAGTGAGCAGATACTTGCAGACAAGCTCTCCAAGCTCAATAACACCCAGCAATGCATCGAGAGTATCCTTACAATTCCAAATTACATATTTTATCGTCGGTTTTTATAAAATCTCTTCCTCTTGTGTACGTTTTGTTTTTAAGTTTTCTGGATATTTACCTGGCTAGATGACTTCTGAGTTTGGATGTCTTTGTGGCACTTCTGAGCCACCAGCGGGGATATTTTTGGAAGTTACTTAAACCAGCTTATTCTTCAATCTTTGACTGTTTTGTGATTTATAGTTAATAGAAGTTACATTAGTATAACAATATTAGCTGTTACTACTAATTCGGAATGTTATGACAACTCGCTGAGATTGGTCTATGTAACGATGAAATCCTTATAGTCAAGGGAAAATCTTGAAGCATTTTTTGGCATGATCAAGTAATCTAGATACTTCTACAAGTATTTTATTTGCTTGCCTTAACATTTTTCTTAAAGCTTTGTCGCACTGGTGTATCTTTCACCGAAAGCATGCAGAACAAGTTGTTCAAACGTGGGATAAACAATTTCACAGTTCAACAAAGGAGCAAAAGATCCCATTTCTCTATCTTGCAAATGATATCCTACAAAATAGCAGACGTAATGGTAGTGAATTTGTGGGTGAGTTTTGGAAGGTCCTCCCTCAAAGCTCTTAAGGAAGTACTTGACATTGGTGAAGAGCACGGGAAGAACGTTGTCTCTAGATTGGTATGTTACTCCATCTTTGTTTTTTTTATATATATATATATTATATATATATATAATATATAGTATAATATATATATATTATATATATATATATAGTATATATATATATATAACTATATAGTATATATTATTTATCCTGTATAACACTGTTACATTGGCTCTTTAAATGGCGTCTTCATCTCATGGTATCTTCTTTGTTCTACTAACCCAATTGTATTTTTCAACAAACACTCAGTTCGATGTGCTTTTGCATCACTTTCTGTATGCAAATATGTGGTTCTTTGGTGTTGCATCTCTTTTAGTTGAATAATAAACAATATTTTTAGGTTGGCATATGGGAGGAAAGGAAGGTGTTTGGATCACGTGCACAGGGCCTAAAAGATTTGATGCTTGGAAACGAGGTACCACCCGTATTGGAGTTGACCAACAGAAAGCGCTCACGTTCAGTTAGAATTGTAAAAAGGGATTCACGTTCCATAAGAGTTGTAAGTATCTCTACTAGAATTTTTTTTTTTTTTAAAAGAAAAAAAAAACAAATTCTTTGTTTTGTATTAGTAAATGCTTACAAACTGTTAAAAGGTATTGCAACTGTTTGACACACACATTCTGTGTTTTAATTAGAAATTGTCTATCGGAGGAATAGCAGAGAAGATTATTTCTGCATTTCACAGTCTGATAAGTGAGCAATCCAGTGAGGAAGAGGATCTAAATAAGTGCAAGGCTGCAGTCCGTCATTTAGAGAAGATGGAGAAAGATGTAGAACTTGCTTGTAATCGAGGTCGTGTATCAAACCTGTGCTAAAACATTTTCTGCCGTTCAACATTAATTGTTAAATTTGTTGTCTGAGTTAACATAGGTCCATTGAAGTTATGTTCTCTTTAGTCTTGGTTGAAGGCTAGTGTGGTAGAGCGTTACATGAACAAAATGCTATAATTCCTAGAACTTGTCCCAAGTTTCGCCTAAAATTTGTGCATTAATTGAAACATGTGCTGCTCGATAGTTATCCACGTAATGTTTAAAGCAAGCTTGATTGATTTTTGGGTAAAATTATGGGAGAGGCCTCTAGTTTTAATTTTGCACAAATAATTTGCACCTACTTGCTTTTTGCTAAGAAGATACGTTGATTTACAGCGGAAGACCCTCGTAGGGCCATTTTGGCAGAACAGTTGGAAGAGGAGGAGAAAGGGCTAAAGCAGTCTATCG
Source organism: Xerophyta viscosa (assembly GCA_002076135.1). NCBI lineage: Eukaryota > Viridiplantae > Streptophyta > Magnoliopsida > Pandanales > Velloziaceae > Xerophyta > Xerophyta viscosa. The sequence continues at coordinate 1,433,337 of MJHO01000017.1, forward strand.
AGAAGCTCAAATCAGCTGAAGCGAGCAGATCGTTCCTAGTAGCACAGTTAAAAGAAGCTCTCCATGAACAGGTTTGATTTTGTTAGTTTGGTATTCTTCTCGTTCATGCATGTTCAGATTTCTTTTCAATATTTTGCATGCAGATGAATGAGGATTCCTCTTCATATCACATCATTTGAATTTTGATTAATGGATGTCCATGGAGTTTTGCTTACTCAATGAAGTTGTTCAGGAATCCGAATTGGAGAGTGTTCGCACTCAGCTTCAGGTCCGCCTTCTCCTCCCTCACCTTTTAATCAAACTACAAGGCTTCATTATCAAATGAGCAAGGCTAGAGCTCCCAAAATTTCTGCCAAAAGTAATTCCAACACCACACTTTTAAATTTGGCATGATGTTTTGGGCAATTATGAAAGCTGTAGCATATTTGTCAAGAATAGTGCTGGATGACCGACAATTTTGAACAAGATATGCCCAAGACATGGTTCAAAGATGTGATCTTTTCGCACATTCCAATGGAATGCGTTTTTGGGACTATCTTGGGTCATCTGCATTTTCGTTACTTAACGAAGGTGTTATATTTTTTCTGAAAGTTTATTTTAATTATTATTATCAGCTAGCCGAGGCCCAAGTAGACCAAGCGATAAATATGAGGCGGAGACTAAAAAATGAGCCGGTCATCGTACTATCCGCACCGTCAACCACAGCTAATTCAAATGGACCTTCAGTAACGGACCCTTCAAAAAAGACGGCGGCAGCCATTGCAAAAGAGGTTGCGGACAAACTTGCCGCTTCAACCCATTCCCAACAGATTATGACCTCGGTCCTCACCTCCTTTGCCGCAGAGGAGGCCAAGAACATATCTTCCAATCAAGAGACGCATAATACTGAGAAACCTGTTTCTCTCGCAGCCACCACGGCAAAGTTTCTGCCGATGCAATACCATGTGCAGAATCCATCTGTACATAATCCACCTTCCACTCAACAATACAATGTTTTTGCAGCGCCAGCTCAGCAGTTCATCCAGCCAGCTGGGGGTATGCTTGTTGGGCTACCCTTCACTTACGGTCCCATGCCAGCCCCACCACCGCCGCCTCCTCAGCCAATTGTCAACATGACACGGCCCCCACCGCCACCACAACCAATGGCTCTGATTCAACAGCCGGGTCCACCGCCGGCGTCACCTTTGGGAATGCCAATGAATCAACAGCCTTTGCAACCTATGGCTCTTCAGCAGCTCGCTCCGCCTAGTTTTAGGCCTCTGCAACCGCCCGGCATGGCATTTTTCAACCCCCCGCATCAATGAGTTGAATTCATTGTCGTTGCGATGGCTGTTACTGGACCTTGTACCCTATGTGCATTGCTTATTTTGTGGGAGATGATCATCCTCCTCTTGGATACTCATTTGGGATACATCGTATTAGAAATATGACAGTTTTGTATGACCCTTCATGAGGAAACAATAGGTTCTTCAAACTGGGCTTGTCTGATTTGTTTGTATCGATCGACATTACTAGCTTCTGGGTTGATCTTGGCTCAAGCTATCCAAGTCCATAATGATGCAGAAATACTGACATGCTAGAGCTTCAGAGTTAATAGACTTTGCGATTTGATCTTGCGTTCTTGGTAATTCTAATAGACTTTTCGAAAAATTTGGTAAATATTTGGGGGCTTTATAATTACTGATGAATTATGGCAGACCAAATTATCTGCATCAGCAACTTCCAAGCAGCAAGCAGTTCTTGTACGCACTATTTTTATCAATTTTAAGCGTTCTTCCACATGTGAGTAACCGACATAGATGACAGTAAATATAATGAATATTAAAGACGGTGAGCTAATCGTCTTTTAACTTGTTACAGGATAGGAAAGGGTCAATATCCCTTTTAATACGTCATTACATGTAGCTATTAAATGGCACAAGTAAAGACTTGAGCTAATCATCTAAGGCTTGTAGTTCGACTGTGAAATAAATGGCTCATAATTTTTTTTTTGAATTCATAAAAGATTCTGAAAGTTATCGTATGTATTTTAGTAAAAATTTCTTATAAAACAACACAATTCCGGCATTTTATTTCCAAAAGTGGTCCAAAAAAGAAAAGGAAAATGATTGTCTTTTCAACTTCATTAATCCATGTAATTAAAAAAACAATTAGGGGTATCTTTTAGAAAATTTTTAATATAAAAATTATAGATTTTAATAAAATTTATAAATTTATGTTGAAAATTTTTTCAAATATATTTCTAGATGGATATTTTTGGATTTCAAAGTTTAACGAATTTTAAAAATAGTTTTAAAATTCACTTCAATTTTGTTAAACTTTGAAGTCCAAAAATATCTATTTACAAATATATTTGAAAAAATTTTCAACATAAAATTTACAAAATTTATAATTTTTATATTAATTTTTTTTTAAAAAAATTATTTTTAAAAATTAGATAAATCTGTTAAGTGGTGGATTTTTTGCTGTGCCAATCATTGCATATAACATACACTGTAGGAGAGGTTTAGCGCCGTGTGCCAATCATTCCATGCACGGACGATAGCCTCTAAATCCAAACCGATAATTTTAATCCAAGGGGTCGGAGGGTCACGTTGCGGCTGGTCCAGTGTGGAAATTAGACGTGTTTGGTTGCTCTCTCGTCGTAATATATGGACAGGAAAGAGCTTCTCGCAGGTTCTCTTCTGTAGAGGAACATTCACGTCTTCGATAGGCCTGCTCCTCTCTGAGCATTTCCGACATGCCAGTTGCTGTTCGTGAGAGCTTAGAGTGCACGTACGTTATCCGCAACCGCGCAAATCCGGTTGAACACGTCATACCGATTCAAAACAGATATGCCGGCACTATGATATCGGGCTAAGGAATTGCGTGCTGACAAGTCATAGAGCAAGGCAAGGACAACGCGTATATAATGAATATTTTTATACAGAACGTCAAAGAGAATAACTTCATCATCGAGAGTGAGTTCACCATCTCGCTACGTCGGAGAGTGGTCGATAATGACTATAGGCAGCAAACACATACAGTGTGTCTACGCGCGATGCCTCCGCTCGACTCGAGGATGAGAAGGTGAGTGGGTGACCTTGTTTCACAGTAAGAGAAAAACATGAGCGAATCTTGCTTTAGGGTCCAGAGCTAGCACGAGATCTATATCTCACGCAACAGTTTACTAGAACTTCTTGCCTGAGGTGGAGGAAAGAACGCATCGAGATCCAAGATAATTGCGTCTTGTGGATTTATGGAGTTGATGATCTGAACTAAATTTTGAGGAAAAGCAATTGCTAGCACTTCAATACTATCCTGTAAAAGCGGTCTCTCAGACAGAGCGGAAGGTGATACAATATCTCGAGAATGGTGGAAAGCTGCCCGTACGAGAACCACGCTGGTGGGTTCTTCTTTAGCACGACATCAACAGTTTTCCTTGCAAACTCTTCTGCAGGAGTACACTTTGGACCTTGCGAGACGGTAGCTCTTTCCCTAATCGCTCTCTCAAAGTTCTTGTAAAATTTCCATTCCGGCATTTCATTGTACCTTGCGAGGGATTTGTTTCCTAAGTTTGATTTGATAGCACCTGGAGCCACGGTTATGACTTTGATGCCGAAACTCCTTAACTCCAATCTGCATACAACTTTTACAGTTAACTTGAAAAGAGAAGGGTATGGATTTTCTTAATTAAAGTGTGATGTCAAACTGAGATTCTAAAATCAAAGAGAATTCATTAGTTTCACTGTTTCTGAGTTAATCGGTCATTTTAAAAACAAAAAAAAAGAGGAAAGCATTACGCTACTTGTATCAAGCCTAAGCATCAATGACTGCATAAACTTGAAGGATGTGTTGCACATAATGCATGCTTGAACTGGGGGAAAATATGAGGGTTGATGCTTTCCTGCTCATTCATGATATTCAAATTATACTAATACTAATTATATAATAGTAATGATAACGATCATAATAAATAAGCACTAAGCAAGTCTAGTCAAGAAGAGACAACAACGTCTTTAATAGGTTGAATCAAATAAATACCAGCTTCTTTTGAAACAAGTAACAATAAAGGATATACAAATCTCCACACTGATTTTCTAAGAAATCAATTAATATGTTCATAGGAATTCAATAGTGCCAACAAGAGACGTATAGCTATGAAGCAGGACACGGCCACACGGCAATTTCAAGAAGAACATGGACACTACATTTGTAGGATATCACAAAAAAATGTTTTTTAATTATATGCTTATATTTATACTAAAGTATACAGATACAAATTGTCCAAACAGCTGCTTTTAATCAAGGAATAAATAGATACTCGATCGACTTTAATAATAGATGATATATCTTTTTGCTTATTTTCATTTAAGATAGACCTGTGATTTTTCTATAGCTAAAGTTGGGGAAAAGAAAACTAAAAAGCCTCAACCAGATAGAATCATGATTAGAAAATATCATTATTTACACAATCATAAAATGAGATTTATACAAATATTTATACGCATGTTTTTTTTGTTAAATTTAATATAATAAAGTTTATGTTATAAATATGTAAATGAGATTAATTACTTAACTGTATAAGCACACGTTAATATGTACCAACTAAAAAATCACCTAATTACATTTAATCATAATGTTTTCTCCATATTTGGTAACATCATTTCTTCTCCATATTACCAACTAAATCATCACCTAATTACAATAAAGTTTATTTTTCAAATATGTAAATGAGATTAATTATTTAACTGTATAAGCACACGTTAAAATGTACGGATCAAATCATCACCTAATTACAGTTAATGATAATGTATTCTCCATATTTTGTAACAACATGCAATTAATGTGAGAATTTATTATAACTATCTTAACTAACCTGTGTTAATTTTATTTTAGTTTAATTCGCTATAATATAATTTGTTCTTTAACAAATACTTGCAAATATACAGCATGGAAATTTGATCTAATCACGAAGTGTCCAATAGGGGACAAGGTGAACATTCGATACATGTCCAAAGTTGTCCTAAGAAGTATCGTGCCTGACATAGAAATGGCACCTCATGAGCAGAGTTCATGCTTCGTTTGTTTATAGCATCTATGCACAACTTTGAATATCTAAAAGACATTGCCTGAAAATTTAATATGAAAAAACAAATAGAAGCTTCCTAGTAAAATAATCAGCATAGAATTCCGATGGAAGATCCTGAGAAGTTAGAGATGCCAAACTATATGAGATGGTAAAGGCACACACCTCAATGTATCGGTCAAGGCATGAAGAGCTGCTTTAGATGCTGTATAAGCACCTGCCCACGGTCCAGAAGCCAATCCAGCAACACTTCCAACATTCACAATTGTGCCCTTTCTTCTAGTTATCATGTGTGGGATAACAGCTTGAATTAGTCGTAGTGGGGCTGAGGAGCATTACAATTTAGTGAAAAACAATCAAATAATCAGAATTCTTTCCCAAGTCCACTTAGTCGACGTGCACATTTATAGAGGCACTTGAAAAGAAGATTAAGTAAACATCTTGACAGTTCATATTGCAAATAAAACCAACATGTTCTTAATATCATTAAGGCATTCTGAAATTTGAAGAGCTCATCGGATGTTATCCTAAAAGCTATTGACAAGCCTGATAGATTCCCTAGTTTTTGACCCTTTCTCTTTGTCTCTTTATTTTCACCTAATTTTATATCCTTGCCATAACAAGTCAAAGAAATAAGTTCATAAACTTATAAGGAGATTCAGACAGTTTGACATTTAATAGATATTTGTGCAGTCAGGTCAAATCAACTACCACAAATGATATTCACCAAGGGCAATTCACCAACCAAGACATGATAAGCCAAAATTCACCAACATCATTTAATTTCATGCTAGAACAACTCTATCAACCGTAATTCAAAACCCAGGCGATGTTCATTGTTCTTCAGCATAAAAGATAACATGGACAACATAATGTTGATGGATTATACTAAATTAAGCATCCAAGAACCACAAAAGTATCAAATGTATCGAACTCCTTAACACGTAAACAACACACATTCTTCATTGAATTAGTAGCTAAGACATGAAAATCACGGATTCATCTACAAAAACCAATACTTCCACAAATGGCTATAAACCAACCATAATTTCTCAGTAGTCAAGCGAATTAATCATGTATAGCAAAAGTAAAGAAATAACCGGCAATTATTGTAAATATATACCATGGAACCAGAAATTAACCACCAAAAGCACTCAAATTGCTAAGAGTCACCTTAATTTCTCATGATTCATAAAACTGATGAGCTAATTCATCAAAAAGTAAACAAGAGATTACCAAACAAATAAGCAATAATAAATCAACAACTAAAACAATCAAACTGCTATAACTCAATCATAATTTCTCATGATTCAGAAAACTAAAGATCTAATTCATCGGATCAAACATATAACCAGTAATCATAAAAATATGAATCGTAGTACCAGAAATTAACCACAACAACCACTCAAAAGTGCTATAGATCAATCATAATATCTCATAAACAAGAAATTACCAAACACATTGGTATCAAACACGTTAACGACGGCGGGTATCGGGACCTCCGCGAGTGGACCGACCAGATGTACTCCTGCATTGTTAACGAGCACGTCAATCCCTCCCAATCTCTCAAGAACATTTTCCACGCATCGCCTGATGCTGTCGTCTGATAAAACATCGAGCTCGTAAAGCGAACATCTGGCGTTGCTCTCGAGATTCTTCATGGAGCTCAGCGACCTTGCCGTCGCAGCCACGGCGCAGTTCGCCGCCGAGAATGCGGCGGCAAGGGCAGAGCCGATCCCTCCGTCCGAGCAGCCGGTAATCAACACCACCACCGGCGCTGGTGATTCCATGGAAACGTGGCAATTTTGGAGTGGCTGCCTGGCTGGTAATAGTTTAATCAATTTATGATGGTGGTAGTTTGCATCTTGGATACAGTGGAGTGCAGAAGTTAAGCGGATGATAACAAGAACGAACACTGTTCCTATACTTTAACAAGACCGTGTTAAAGTATCTCGAATCCGAAATGTTTTTCCATCCAATATCATTTTCTACTACTAAGCCATCGATCCTGGATAGAATAAAAATATCTTTAAAAATTATTTAAATGTATGGGAACAATCGGAAATATTTGAAAATAAATAGTTTCAAATATTTCTAAATATTTTTAGATTCCTAGCCAATAGTGGTGGAGCTACATTGGAGTCGGGTGGGAGATTGCCCCACCCAACTTGCTGGCTGATTTTTTTTTAAAAAAAAAATTATTTTTAATTAAAATTATGTTTCTAAAATCATTTTATACTTTTTACAAAAATAAAACATTACCGTCGGTTAAAATAACGAAGATATTTATGGACCATCTAATTGGAAATCCTAGCTCCTTCGTTGCTAGCCAATAAGAAAAAGGATAAAGATAACAATAGAGATAAAAATGTGCTTAGTTGCTCCCGTACAAATATATGGTATTTTTAGATATTTTCAGGTATTCTTACATATTTTTACATGTTTCAGACATTATGAATATATAGGAGCACCTAAGAATATATATAGAAACACCGTAACCACCTAAATTTAGTGACTATTTTATTTTATTTACTTAACTGTGTCACCGTCTGTTCGTCGACTTCATCGGTTGTAAAATGAATATTTCTGCACAAGGAATTTAAGCAAAACCAGCCCTGGTTTTTATAATACCATGCACAAATAACCGTAGCAATTTAAGCAATACAAAACGAAGGATCCATCAATGTTATTGTCGCATACAGCCTTTATATGCCACGACTGGAACGACGATTTTGGAGTTATAGCATCATGGTGTTGTATCATTATTTGTTAAATTTTCTATCATTTTTTTACCTAGATAAATAACATAATAACTAAATTATATACAACAAACAACGGCATTCCGGTGATACGTTTAACTTGAATGGGATCTGAAAAGGACAAGATTATGCTCCGGAAAAATCTATTTAGTTAGGCCCATGATCTTAAGAGACAAATTAAACCACGCACACGAACATTCAAATGTACAAATTCACATAACAGAAAATTAAATTGAGCATTCCAAAAAAAAAAAAAAGAAAAAAAGAAAAAAAAAACTACATACACTGAAAGACTCTTATGTTATCTAGACCAAATTTATGACGTCATTTCGCACGATTGATAGCTGCATCTTCGCGTAATTCTTAAAAGATAATGTCTTTAGGATATTACCGTTGACAATACATATTTGGCAAAGGAAAATACTACGCAACACGGAAGAAAGTACGGAATTTATCACATGAAAAATATATTTTTTCGTATCTGTATGAAACGCGTTTTACCTACGAAAAAATGCATTTTTTTTATGGTTCCATAACAAATTCTGTGTTTACCTTTGTGCAGCCAAGCACGATCCTTTAGCAAAACACATGGGGAAAAGTAATATTTGCTCCATATATCAAGGGGCAATGATCGGCAGGCCCCTAGGGCCTGCCGATACCAAATCAGCCCCTGCTATCCGATCTATAGGGGCTCAAAAAACGAGACGACTCAACACCTCGGTTTCGGTCTATTTTTTGAAAAAACTTCCAACATAAAAGTTGTAGATTTTGACGAAATTTACAACTTTCATGTTAAAAGTTTTTCCAAAAAAATACTTTTACATAAATGTTTTGGAGGTCGGAAGTTTAACAGGTTCTGAAATATCACGTCAAAATCCGTTAAGCTTCCGACCTCCAAAACATCTATTTAGAAGTATTTTTTGGAAAAACTTTCAAAATGAAAGTTGTAGATCTCGTTAAAATATACAACTTTCATGTTAAAAGTTTTTCAAAAAAATACTAATATAATGATCAAAACGGAAATGTACATTTTACGAGAGATAAACATAAACAATAACCAGGGGCTGAATCGGTAGAGATTTCCGGTCAAGGGGCTGGGGAGACATTATCCCATATATGAACCGCTACAAGCCCATATATGGGAAAGTAAATATACCAGATGGTATATATTCTTCTTTATTGAGAAAATTAAAATAATAAAAAAAATTAAATAAAAGTTACACCAAAATAATATAGTAGTTATACTAATACAACATAAAACTACAAAAATCTTGATTTTCTCTCCCAACATTTATACAAGTTGAAGAACTTGTATTACCATGGGTGACTAAATAACAACGTCGCTAGCTTTCGACAGCTCCCAACAGCGGCCGTATTACGGCACTCCTTCCGACAATCGCCACCGCTGCCGGATGCACCGGCAAGGTCGACAGAGTCGTCAACATCGGCGCCGTCAACTCCATTGACGATGTTGTCAACTCTTCTTCCTTGGTTACCAACTTATAATCGTCATTATCTTTCTCCTTGAGTTTATTATTATCACCACTCTCTTCTTTGGGACAAGAGAACAGCATTGGAGATGACGAGGAGCAGTTCATAGACATCATTTGAAGAGTTAGCCGGCCGCAGCTCCGGCGAGCTCGGAAGTACTCGTGATGTGTAGATCTTGTAACTTTGTAGATCACGAGACTTCCGTCTTCTCTGTACACTCTCTTCAGCTCCCATGGCAATTGAGAAGACGACTTCCCGGTCCTCGCAAGAAACGGCAATGGTGGCGGGAATTTCACTTTCGGTCTACTTCGACCGTAGGTTCCCCAGCACACATTGTCATTACCATCAATATCTTCTGGAGATTCGTGTTCGTCTCGGTTGTCATCGTCGTTGCAGTACTTTTTAATAAAGAACTCATCTTCTTCTCCGATATGGTTTTCTACGGCATGGTTATCTACCGGAGAAGAAGACTCATGACAGGCTGACTCGCATGAAGATGAAGGCAAGAAGAGCGGCGGAAGAAGATCGTAGACGGCGGCATTGATGAAATGGTTCGAGCTCTCGTCGCCGATCATCTCGATACTGCAGGGATCGATCGGAGGAGGGTGCATGCAGGATGAGAGGATGGTGGTCATGGAAGATATAATAATGTTCAAGGAGAAAGACAGTAAAATAGAAAATTGGAAAACAAGGAGGTGTTATTGCAAGATATAGTACGTAGCTAGGTGGATCCTTGTTTCCACATTGGCAAGTAGAAGTGGCAGTGGCAGGGGCCAGCTAAGGGGGTGTATTTCTATGTGCCACGTGGTTATATGCCAGCTGGCAGACGGCTAATATGCAGTTATGTAAAATAGTTAATGCTGATTAGTAAGTCTTATTATTCATCAAGACATCATGATTATTGATATAATCAGAACCGTATATTACCCGGAATATGTACGGTGAACATACAGATGAACAATTGTAAAATGCTCTAATTCAACATAATAAATGTGCTCCAAACCTGATTTTGAGTTTGAACTCGATCGAGCTCAATAAAACTCGAGCATAAATCAAACTTAAAGGAGTTCGAGTTCGAACTGTCCGTGAGTAGCTCGACTCTTTTCATCCTTGTATACATCCACCTGTAAATATTCAGTCCCTTTATCGTCTCCCAAAAAAAATCCACCACCAGCAACGCTCTTTTTTTTAGATTATCATGGTGAAATCCGTAATATGAGCCCACGTCTTCGTAGGGATCTCAAACTCGCAAAAGACCCCAAGTCCAATTCCGACTGAAGTTTTGGATCTAAATATATGCATTCCATCATAAACGAGACTCTTACCACAAAGTAGATAAAATTTTTCTAAAAATTGCAGGAGATTTTATTCCACTTAGACTCAAATATGGATGGTAATATTTCTGATGCACCCTTCAACCGGTTGAGCTGGCCTGCGACGCCATTTTCAAGAACGGATCCATCAAAGAATATCTTGTCATTTCTTTCAATGCTATGTCACGTAACTGGTTCTATTTGATGACCCAATAACGTGTAAGTTGGTCTGGTCTAAGCCCAGAAACACCTTAATTCCGAAGTGCCAATTGTTTATGGTATAATCAAATAATGATCTCTATCTGAGGTCGTTTGTGCATTAGGCTTAACTCTGATAATGATCTCCCATAATCAAATAATGATCTCCGATGTTCGAGCATAGGGGTGAAAACGAGACAGCTTGAGCTCGAATTTTGCGAACCTAGAGTCGAGTTTGAGTACTGATTCGAGCTTGAGAAATTAAACAAATTGATGCTAAGCATCGTTCGTGTTACTTGGCTTGCGAGCACTAACAAACTTTTCTATTTTATTGTTTAAAAAATTATAACAACTTTACGTAAATAATTCGAGCTCGGTCTAATTAATGCAATAGAATCGAGCTCAATTCGAACTTGGCTCGATTTAACACAAGCTCGTCAAGCTCGGACTAAATAAACCGAGCTGAGCTTGAACATAGTGGTGCTCGACTTGAAATCGGTTCGTTTTTATCCCTAGTAGTAAAGTTCTCTCATTCTACTCTCGTATAGCTATTTATGGAATGTTATTTGTGATCTACAGTCGCATTTTGGTGCGAGTGTGTGACGAATTTATCCGTGACGGACTCTATAAAAAATAGGATGTTGTCATATTTTTCGGAGCCTGGCTGACAGCTAATCTACCTAGTGCTATTGTATAAATAAAATTGCTTGTCCACCTACAATTATTAATTAAATTTAACGGTAAATTATATATCAGCCCCTCTATTTTGAGAGCCGAACAAATCAACCTCTAAAAAAATATTTTAAATGATAATTTTTAAACAAATCATACGTTTTCATGAACTAATTTGTTAGGTTTTAAATTTAAGAGCTGACATGTAAAAATCTCTAAATTTAATTTAGCTTCAATATTAAACTTCTTTTATTTATTTATTTTTTTTTGGGGCACAGCCCATCTACCTGTCCTAATCTGGTACATCCCCAATTACTATATATAACGACAATTCTCGTATTACAGAAGGAATGTTTAAATCGTGACGCGTAGTTAATCTCTCGAATTGCTCCGATTTTTATAAACTACTCGTGTTCCAATCCTTCTCAGATAGAAATCAATCCATAATGGGAATTTTTGTCCAACAGATCTCTATCTCATCGATGCGGAGCAACTCCTACTAGAACGTTTCTTATCCCCGATCTCTCTTCCAGGTGATTTCTTTTTTTAAAAATAAAATTTTGGTGGATATGATGCATATGAAATTGATTAGTGATCGTTAACTTGCAATTTGTCGAGTAATTTGGTTGATCTGAAGTACGTGATTTAGTATTTGATTGATCTGACAGTGCCGGTCCGAAGTTCTCTGCTGTTCCCTTATTGGTGGAAAACATTTTTTGATGGAATTTTTGACTTTTTTGGGTTTAACATTTATGTATTAAGTTAGTTTTTCAATCATGACATGAGGTGACTGCTTTAATTTTTACAATTAAACTCAGTTTATTTGTTTTTTAAGTATGTTACAAATTAGAATCCACTGTCATTGAACTCTGCAGATTGTAGAACATTGAGAGATGGCAATGCGTTTTTCAGTTTAAGGCATCTTTTAACTTGGGAGGAAGTGGGGAAAGAAGTCACTTCATCTGGAAGAGACTTATTTGAAACTTCACTTCCATTAGTAAATGCTGAAATTTCTCCCACTTCAACAGTTTTACAGTGAACACCTGAACTTCACTTATTTGAAACTCCATGCAGAACTTATTTTCAACTTCTCCTAAAAGCTCACTTCTTCCACTTATCCGCATTCCCGACCAATAAAACATGCACTTATTGCTACGCTATGATGCTAAAAAGAGGATTTTTCTAAGATTTATGATGAAAGTAATCAAGTGCGTCTCAGCTATTTCATACTCATATAGTCATATTATAGCCAATGTTCTCACAGTTATAATTGTTGCGATCTCCATATTAGGATTTCGTTATGGTGGTAGTTCTTGAAATCTGATTTCCGGATTACTTTATTCTGTATATGTTAAGATAGGCCCTTAGTTGTAACGTGAAGAATTACTCACCAAGGATTCAAACTCTATCAACTACACTATACTACTATCATTTTATTGTTAAGATAGGCCTTTAGTTGTAACGTGAAGAATTACTCACCACTAATTCAAACTCTATCAACTACAAATACTACTATCATTTATTGTTAGTTTTCGTTTACCTTTCTATAGCTATCTATTCGACATCATTAGATTATCCAATGTACGTGGGTTTAGTTTACGCTAGACAGGATTGTGAATACTTAGTGTAAGTAAATTGATGTTAACTAAAGTATAAGTAAGTCCTATTTATTAGTAAGGAAGTAAGGTAGTAAATAACTCTTATGTTTGGCGACCATTTTTTCCATCTGAGATCTGACAACATTATCAAATGCTTTATCTATGGTGCAACCTCACTGTATGTTTTATAATAAATTCCATCATCTACTACAAGAAATTGCATGACCACCTTTATGTTTACCGGAATTACTCGGAAAACTCATAAGCAGATTTTGTACCTACTGAAACTTCTGTAGAATCACTTGTTTGAATAAGTAATATATGGATTCCATGTCCACTCATGCATGCATTCACTAAGTTCCATCTAATTTAAAGACTACATTGGATTAATGAAAAAGGTCCATAGTCTCGTAACTTCGTTAGATAGGGCTAAGATATGTGGCACACGCTTATGGATGTGTCAGATCGATTCCCACGCCTCTGTCTATCCCTCTTTTATTCGACGATGAATCAAACAAATTTCGTCAAACCATTCAAAAGATTAAAGCATGAATTATTGGTGATATTTTTCTGAAAACCAGGTACCATTATGTGATTGCTACGCTAGTATAAATATAGATCGATTCTTAAGATTCTGTCTCACTATCTTCTCTTTTTATTTCTACATTAAGTCATCAAACTAATTTCATCAGTCTCTCCCCAAAAAGTAAAATATAAATATGTGATAATCAGTAGTTGTACTCTTTGTTAGAAAAGAAGGCAAATTGTGGTGTTGAAACTGCATTTCAGCATTTAAAAGTTCTGTAAACAATAAGTTGAGAGCTATTATTTCAGTAACATATGTCACATTTTTGTCATGTTTCCCACGTTATGCCTGTTGTTAATTGGTTATTACCAATTCATTTGATTGTAAAACCAACAGTCTAGTTGTAAGGTTGCTGCAGATCATCAAGAGTGGCATTTACGTTTTGCATAACATCTCTGTGGGTCATGGGGTTGGTTATTCTTTATCTCATTACAAGTGCGATCAATTAATTCTAAACATATAATGTTTGTTTGTAATTGTTCATTTACCGATTCCATTCTGTTCTGCTAGGACTGGCATGCAAGTTGATTTGTACAAGTGATGAGGATATTCTTCAGAATGATGAGTTATCATGCTATAAACTAATTAAAAGGTGGTCTCTGTCTTGGGTTCTTCCAATCCAGTGAGAAAGTTCAAGTTCGTTTGGTCTTCATGGGTTCATTCTTAAGTTTTCCTCTCGATAGAGCACCAACCAAGGATCATCAGGAAGTATCTTATTCTGAAGCTCGTAAACGGCTTAAGATATTATCAACAATTGATTATGAACATCCAAGGTTACTCCCAGGTCTACCTGATGAGATTTCATTGGAGATTCTTGCACGTGTTCCTAGAAGTCATTATCTGAATCTGAAGTTGGTATGTAGGAGCTGGAGAACAGCTATAACCAGCCGTGAAATTTATCAGCTTAGGAAGGAACTCAAGACAACTGAAGAGTGGCTATATATGTTGCTTAGAGCTGAGAATGACGAGCTTATGTGGTATGCTTTAGACCCTGTGAGTAGAAATTGGCAGAGACTGCCACCGATGCCTGATGCCGTCTTTGATGAAGTTACGAAGAGAAGCTATTCTAAATCACTGCTATATTGTATGGTAGACACTGGCATTAAAATAACTGATCTCATACGAGGATGGCTCGGTAGGAAAATAGCCTCTGATAAAACGCCATTTTACGGGTGTTCTACTGGTTCTGTCGATGGATGTCTTTATGTTCTAGGTGGATTTTCAAAGGCTTCCGTGATGAAATGTGTTTGGCGTTATGATCCGTATCTTAATTCCTGGCTGGAAGTAAATTCAATGATTACGGGGAGGGCATTTTGTAAGACAGGATTGTTGGATAACAAACTTTATGTAGTCGGTGGTGTTGATTTTGGTAGAGGTGGTATAAATCCACTTAGATCAGCTGAAGTTTATGATCCATCTACCTGTCTTTGGACCCAGTTGGGAGATATTCCATTTTCACAGGCTGAGACGTTACCTACGGCCTTTTTAGCCGATTCTTTGAAACCGGTGGCTACCGGTATGACTTCTTATTTAGGTAAACTGTATGTGCCGGAGAGCCTGTACACTTGGCCATTTTATGTCGATATGGGCGGTGAGATTTATGATCCGAAGACGAATTGCTGGATGGAAATGCCAGCCGGCATGGGAGACGGATGGCCCGCAAGACAGGCAGGAATGAAGCTGGGTGTTGTAGTTGGAGAACAACTCTATGCTTTGGACCCTTCATCGTCGTTGAATAGTGGTAAAATTAAGATGTATGATAGACAAGAAGATTCTTGGAAGATCGTCATAGAGAATGTTCCTCTTTATCATTTTACAGAATCCGAAGCTCCGTATTTTCTCGCTAGCTTCCATGGAGAACTTCATCTCATCACAAAAGACGCCAATAAAGAAATTGTGGTACTGCAGGCTGATTTACAGAAGAACTATCATTCTGTGCCTTCAAATCTGCCGGCTTCTTTGCATAACTCTAATGAAGAAGATAAAGCAACAGGTTCGTGGAAGACTATCACTTCTAGAAACTTCGGTGCTGCAGAAGTCGTTGGCTGCCAGGTGCTTGATGCTTGACTTTATAGTATTAGTCAACTTAATTAGATGGCCCAAATTACGTATGCAAATAGTAACAAGTTACCATGTTCCACTCTTATTTTCTGTCCTGTGTATTTGGAACACTATGGCAAATATCACTATATCCTTGTGTAAATAGATAGATTTCAAATAGATATGATCCTGTGGATTTCCTAGACAAGTCCCAACCCTATATAGGGCATATGAAGATCTCTTATTTGGTTGACTAACCAATAGTGGTTCGTAAAATTTTCAATTTCCATGGTTTATTTGTATGTTCAAAGCACTTGATTTCAACGTGCCTATTATACATAACATAGCCATACCTATCTAATTTAGGAGCTGTTTACTTTATGTAAAAGGTAGAAAAGTGAAAAAAAAAAAGAAAAAAACAGTAAAATAAAAATGAAAGAAAAGTGAAAAAAAATGATAAAGTTAAAATTTAAAAAATAAAAAAGATAAAATGAAAAGTGTTGAAAAAATAGTAAGAAAATAGAATTTAATTTTTTTTTTCTTTGATGTGTGAAGTAGGAAGAAAATAAAATTTTTATTTACATAGAAATATAGCGGGATGGAAGTAATTATTAAGATTTATTTAGATTTTAATCTATAATTCAAAAAACTAATATTTTTAATAATGCTTATATTTATATTTTAATAATATATTTATGAATATATATTTATTTGTTACTAATAACTAAAAATATTATTTAGTTAATATTTCTTAGTAATTTTAGTTATTTAATTTGTTAGATTTATTAAAATTATATAAGTTAATAATAAAATTTATTAATTTTATATTAATAAATATATAAAATAATATTTATAATATTTGCTAATTATAAATATATAAATTTGCTTGTAATAATATATTAATATTTAAATATTTTAGAAATAATGATCATTAATCATTCTAAATACGAATGACTGACACTCTTTCTAATGATTAAAAAGTGGAAAAATAAAACTTATATAGAGAATTAAAAAAAAGGAAAGTTTCCCATTTTCTTATTTAAAGTAATTAAGAAAAGTAAATAAGGAATTGATTTTTAACTTTCTAATTTTTTTTTATTTTTTTTTATTTTTTTTTCTAAGTAAATAAAGCATTAGTAAAGGTGTATAATGTTGCCATACGAGAATCCTCTTACATCATCGGGATTTGTTTTGGGTGGTGTAGATGAAGTTCCTCTTAGCTTGTGATCGAATTTGTATACTTTATGTTCATCTCTTGCCAAAATTTTCCTCTGCATATGCATCATTTAACAGAAGATCAACCTCCTTTCTCCGCCGACATCCAACTTAAAACACGAGAAATTGTCTTGTCAGCATTTTATTTCATGTTATTGTCCTTTGAACTCGAAGAATCAGTTATCCGAAGGGTTACAGAGTATCGAATTTTAACCCAAATTCGAGAATAAGTCAAGTTTGATTCTAAGAAATAAATAGGTCATATTTATGCAGAATTCGGAAAAAATTTTGAAGCAAAAAGAACTTTATATGCCACTTAGACATGACAGTTCTGAAAGAAGAGCAACAGAATTCTCAAAAACATCAAAAACACTAATACTTTGTTTTCAATCATACAGATTAACAAATTTGCATTTAGAAAACTATACTGAATGCCGTGAGACCCGGTCTTAGCAGTCATCCCATACACACAAGAAACCCAGAAAGAAAAACTTTCGAAAGAAAAAAAAAATTGTCTTAAAAACTATCAATCATAGTTTTGATTTTTACTGCACAATGAGTCGGAGAGTAGCAAAACATCCACACTTGAGGAACCATATTATAACCACCATAGCGAACAATGTGTTGCTTCCCCCATGCAGCTCCTCGGACGATATGATATGTTTGGTGCGACAGCACTGAACCCTTTTTTTATGTTGTCAACCATCATTAAATCTAAATAGAATGATAAAAATCCACGGCAGGCCGAGACTTCATCAAAGTATAGTGCATGAACATCTGTTGGATTTTGGGGAATGAGCGAGTTGTTTCTCTGTAAATATATACACTTGATTAGTATTCAGGAAAGGAAAGGGGGGGAATAAAGAAGCCACTAATTTACATTTACATAACTAAGACTTCAAAGTGAAATTAACACGGAACGTAACCTTCATGCTGTTCCTTCAAAATAATCGAAAGACTTGATAAAACAAATGTTTTTTCTTGAAGTGAATCTTCTCAAGAAAAAGAAAAAAAAAAAAGAAACGCAAAAAATATCTCTTAATAAGTCAAATTGCTTCCCTCTTTCATATGGTCAATTAGGCCTTACTTGTGTCAGTCGGTTGAAGACTCGGCATGTCGGGTCGTGCCATGGAGCCTCCTAATCTTAACAAAACATCCTGGGGTTATCAAAGTACTACTCTCAGCGGAAGCCTACTCTATATCGTGCAAGAACTATAAAAGTTTAGGGAAGAGTGTTACCTAAAGAGTAACATGAATTTGATAAAAAAAAAACATCAAGTAGAAAAGTGTTTGCATGGAACAGTAATGATTATATGACATATCAAACAGTTTTAAGTCATTTCAAATTCAACCGCTTGAGCCACAGTATATTCCGATCTACGGTAAAAAAATAATCTCGCTGTATAATCTTGCTTTCCTTAGACATGAGTGGCATAAACAAGAAGCCCTGGGTTTTTTCTTCCAAATCAACTCAGTTAAATCATGAGTCCATCTCATTGTGTAACTTTTCAAGGCCACCATGACCTTTTGGTGACTGAAGTAATAACATGACAACCAAGGTTTAAGAGTCTGGCGACAAGTGTTGTGCCATCCGGCCGTGACAAAAATCATAGACGCTACGTACCTCTACCGTCATCACTGGCGATAAGTGTGACCTTTTTTTTAAACCTAATATTTTTATATTTTTAAAGTCTGTATTATTATAAAAGTTAAATAAAATTCTTTAATCACTAGCACGATCGGCCTTAGTTTTGAATTTACCGCAACTCCGCTTGGGTAGGTATGTGAAAAGCTTGACAACAACATAGTGAAATTAATGATATCATTCGTGTTTTTACACTATTAACTGCTAATAAGGTGCCTGTCAGCCACGTGGAGAGCAAGAATGACTGCTGGCTGTCTAGATGCTACTTACTTTGCAAAGATGGAATCATGAAAAAAAAAAAAAAAAATCAAAAGTGGATATGAGCAAGGTTGAACACAGGTACACCAAGGGATACTGAAGCCATGTATCTTCCTATGATAGCATGGGCGTATCATCTTAATCCAGATGCTGATATTATAAAGTACAAGGAGGACAATAATACTTGAGCTGATATTTACTGATATGCACTTTTTTCTTGATGTATCACAACCTTAGACGGCTAGTATATCTTTTTACTATGCGTTGCAAACTCAAGGATCGACTCAAAATTAGAAATATTTACTGATAGTTTCATCGACGTCCAACGCATCCATTCACGCAAATTACAAATTAGAAATATTTTTTTAGTATGGAATGATTAGCTATTTTACAACTCAAGCAAAGCAAAGTAAATGGAAAGCAAAACAAATTGAATGTTTGGAGGCTTTATTGGCAAGTCATGCAGCATGGTTTGAACAGTGACTTTGCTGCATGTAAGACACCAACGTGGACTTTTTATAGAAGATAAACCAAACTAGCGTTCTCTAGAAGGATATCGAAGATAGCAGGATAAACACAAGGATGAGAGATGCTATCATGATGGGAATGGCGAGGATAATTTAACCCCAAAAGAACAAAAAAGATGAAATGGGATAGTTTTAGGATGATTTTGTTTCTAAATTTTTCAGCAAGGGACGTTGGTCACCAAAAATAATGAATAAAATAAAAAAAAAGGTTTTTACCATTGTTCTTATCAGGAAAAAAAGGTTTACCATTGTTCTTATCAGGTAAAGGAGGTCGCACGACAACATGCATAGTGATGGTGCCACCTGGCAGCTCCCCAACAGGTACCCTTGACTCTGCTATTGTGCGGTTGTTCTCCAAGATCTTGCCCGCATTGATGAGCTTTACGTCATTTATTGTTTTAGGAGCAATTCCTTTATCTGTTGGTAATTTTCAAGAAGAGAATCAATCAAACTGGAGGTTTTAAATAGAGAAGTTCTAAGAAAACATATGAAAGAAAACACTAGAAGTAGGGATTTCCAATAGGGTTGTATAATTTGTTCATTTAAACAAGCTCCAGAAATTCATCATATCAGCACAAGACATCAATTACACGGATGTAATTGAAGAGAGTAGTCCAAGAATCAACAGTGTCATAGATGATTGTTGCATGTATAAACTTCTAAAGTGAAACAAAATCTTCCATGATAAGACAAGCTTTAACATTGCTCCGCTAGATTTTTCCACTCGAAGGCAACACATACCATAGTTCACATGTTAAAGCTGAGGTAAATTCAGACTGTCAAAAGAATAAGGACCCCAAATTATTACAAGGTGCAATAAGAAAGTAGTTGAAGATCATAAAAATTGTGATATCTCCTTGAGGACCAAATGAGCAGGTTCATAGGTCGTAATGTGGTTAGCACAAATGCGTTGGTATTCTTAGTAGTTAAATTATCCTCAGTCCATGATGGTGAACTCAAAGTCAATGAAAGCAGCCAAAGAAACATCAGTAAATATATCTTATTAGCAGTACCAATGATTAAAAAGAAGAACCTTTTGTATTCTTGTAATGGGGGAATTGAAGGACAGAGCCACAAAGAATGGAACCTAGAATGCAAGGTTCCTGAGCCATGCTCAAACCGGTAAACCTATGTATGGGGCTCTCCATAGGCAATGTATTCTCGAAAGTCGTACTGCCATTCAATATTTAAATTTGGCTATATAACAGATCAATTTCCTATATGTTTAGTAACATATTTCACTTCAAATTCAAATACCCACTTGAAAACCCGATGTGAACATGTTTGAAGAGAATCATGGGTTCTTCAAAAAATTATTCTCCAACTATGATGACACTAGTGAACTCTTCAACCTTCTAACTCATGAACTCATATGTATGACAGCATGATTACTCAGGTGAGCACAGTGGTGTCTGAATTTGATTTACTGCTTCCCAACAACATCCAATACCATCATAACCGAGCTAATAACTTGCATGAACATAAAGAAGAAAAAAGAGAATCATACCACAGACTTTGACTGTAAGTACAACAAATCACAGAATATGCTGTAGCATCCCTCGGATTAATACAATACAAACCACCAAATAGTAAAAGAAAATGAAGGCTATGCACTCAATCAATTAAAAAAGAGTTATTTTTTGAACAGGCCATTAATCTGAAACAGAACAATAATTCTAAAACATTGAAGTAGTAATACAACGAACATCTCATATCACCTCACCTGGTGGCCATCTCGCCAGGATGGTCTCTTTAAGAGAGGCAATAGTTGTAGATGGATCATAATTATTCGGCCCGATGTCGGTGCCGTCGAAAAGCCTAAATTTTATCTCCACAGAATCATCTGCCATTTCCAATCACTTCAAATAATCAATCAACACAACAAACAAACACCACAGCTCTGAGATCTCATAATCTCATTTGATATCAATAAAAAATAGCTCTCAAATCTCCGAAACCCAACAAAATTTTTTGACAAATGATCCAACTTTGCACTGTGGTTTCTAATTTTGTTTGATTCCGTATCGAAAAATATTGGATCTTCGGGAAGAGATCTTAGGATCTGGATGAAACGAGCTGGAAATTTCGCTAGAAAAAATGAGATGAATCTTAGAGTGATGAGCCATGGTGATTTTAAATGACGAACTTGACCCTGGTGCTGGCTATCAGTTATGCATGTAATAAAGGTGAAAATGGAGGGGTATAAATGGAATTACATATCCAAAGCAAAGGTTTCAAGTTGGGGAAGATTTTATATGTTGACCTTTTCAAGAAATAAGTTTTTAGAATTAATTTCATTATGTTTCTATTAATATTGCTACCATTAGAAGAATTTTATATTGCTAATATTGCATATTCCTATTTAAATTAAAGAACGATATGTGCTAATTTATTGGTCATTGGTATTATCTTATTTCACTGTAAAAATTATATTTTTTTTAACTAAGAAAATACTATGTATTTCTAATTTGTCATACTATTTATGTTTTTTATTTATGGTCATTTAGATTTTTACATGACGGTTTGCTCGTATAACGGCATTTGTTCTAAAAGAAACGTAAAAATTTCTTTAATTTTAGATAAAAGGGAAGTAGGACATAAGAAATCATGAATTAAGAAATAGTTGACAAAAATAGTTAATAAATAAATTTAACTTTAAAATGATTTGAGTAATTACCTGGAGAAATTAATTAATAAAATAATAGAAAATCCAGGCAGCATGTCATCCAACCACTTACCCAGAACAAGGTAGAAAAGCTCATAAGAAAAGCAAATTCTTCTAATTGGACCACCAGTCAATTCTTACTAATTAATCCCAAATATTCTTTTCCTTCAAAAATAAAAATAAAAATAAATTCGATATTCTTGAATGAGATTGAGAGGAACATCTTGCCAGCTCCTCAGCTAGAAGCTTTTCTTCCATCATTATAAATTGCCACGTAACCTCCTTCATATCCTACTACATATAAAAATGAATGGCACTGCCACGTCATCCAAATACGAGACGAAGAAAGTCTTGAACATCCATCCCGACCGCTCATGGCATCTATATCACCGTCACGAGCACCTCGAGATGAGTATTTGAAAGTCATTTTCTGAACCAATTTTTGGCACAAAATGATGAATTAAATTGCGTGCTGCTCCAAAAAAAAAAAAAAAAAAAAAGAAAAAAAAGAAAGAAAACTAATTTTTTTGGAGAATACTTATGAGGTGTAGCATTAGTGTGCCTCAAACTATTTTGTTGTTCCAAGCATGTAGTATATGCGTCCCCAAATAATTTTTTCATTATTTATCAAGAAAAAATGTGCGACGACAAGCTGGGGAGCTTCGGCATCCGAACTGTCGTGCGCATGATTTACCGAAAGAACGTGGTGCTGCGGTGAGCTTTTTTTTTTCTGCTTCCGATTCTTTTAAAAAAAAGGAAAAAAAAAAAGCAACATGATGAAAAATTAAAAGAAATTTTCATTAGCGAAAAAAGAAAAAGAATACGTCTAAAAGCATTTGAAATATGCATTTGCATGAGAACTTTTGATATTCTTTTTCGGATATTTACAATTTCATGCTTCCCATAATTCAAAATTTACATTTTTATGTTCTTTCTAATGTAAAGTAGTACTTTACTATTATTTTTGAAAGACGGCGATAGCTAATTTGATAAGATAATTTTGTTATTTCACACGGCAAAGAGAACATAAAAATATCGTTCTGAATTATAGGGTATGTTTTTACAATTTCGAATTAGTTTATGATATATATGTTTATATGTCCAAAAGGTAGGGTGGCACATGCATAGTTTCCCCTACTAATCCTAAAAAAAGATGCTCCAAATATCTTTCACATTAGATATACATATTATATTATATTATGTGAATAAATTATACAGTCCTTACTGTTAAAGTATGTGAATAAATTAAATATGCATATTTTTTATCTCTATGAAAAATTAGATATGTCAACATGATAAAAAAATAGACGAAAAGTTATTCTATCTTCGTCTCCTAATTTAATTCTCGTTCTCTATCCTTGACGGGAAAAATACCTTCATCCCCGCTCTTGCAAAAATCTGTCGGGACGAAAAATCTCCGTTCTCCATTCTCGGCATGCGATGGTGTTAGGTCAAGAAGTGAACAATTAACAAGCACGCAGACAAAGTCTTAAGTTGAACATGAAATGTGGGGAAAATAGATGCCTCACAATGTCAATAATATTTATTTATTTTTTAAAATAAAGCTTTGGCTGAGCGCGAATAGCTCAACCAGATGGAGGATATTTCAGAAAGTATCACTATCTGAATTTGAGTTCACATGAGACAAATTTTTTCGTAGAATTTTTTGAAGAAAAATTTTCTGTATTTCATAATATGAGCTCTCGTTTGTAAAAAAATATATACTCGAATTTTAAAATATTGGTCGAAACTGAATATAAAAATTTTCTACAAATTTGAGATCTATACAAGAGTACTCGCTTGTATTACGAGTTCTAAAATAATTTAAAAAGAAAAAATTGAGTTAGGACATTGAAAACAAATCAGTCAATCTGAATTTAGATGTATGAAGGAATATTTTGAAGATGTTGAAAAAAAAAAACTGAACTTTCACCTGTCTTTTTAACTTATTTGAAAATTGCAAGATTTGAGAAGACAAAATGATATATTTCTAAGAATATGAGAAATAAAAGTAAAAGATGAAGACATGAAATACTCCAAATTCTTTTTGTCCTCAAATTTTCTATTTAAAATTATGCATATCAGAAACAATGAAAACTACTAAATGTCTCTATCCATGCAAGGAGCAAATTTAGAAACATCTCCATCATCTATTTCTACATAATTCACAATTTCGCTATCGCGAAAATGAATATTTTGGGCTACAAAATTTGCGCAAATATTAGGCAGCTTCAGATATTGTTATATTGTCGTAGGAAATATTATCGAATATTATTATATTATTATATATTAAACTAATAAAGATAAATTGTATAAACTTGTAATATTATATTATTGTTGCATTATCAGAACAATAATTAAATGGAATATACAGGAGAGAGTTATATGTCCATTTCAAATTAAACCTAATAAAGATGGATTGTATAGGCTTTCAAATTTCGGATCGTGGTAGGTGGCTCCACAAGCGGAAATGGATAGTTTATAAACAATCACTTATCAGTTCGAATTTCGCTCTCTTGTAATAGGGAAAGGATTTATTATTTAAATTCTAGAAACAAGTTTTGTAGATCACGGCATATATATCCGAAATTTTACTTTCTGAGCATGATCTAAAAGACTGTGAGTATTTGTCCGATAAAATATTTTAGTTTGTATCATATGGTGGTTTCATCTTGTTGCCTCATAAAAATATTGAAACTTTGATATTTTATATGGCATAATAAGTTGATACAAAATAATCAAAATATTCTCGGACTTTTACCAAATAAAAGAAGAAGAAATCTAAAAAATTAACAAAAAGTTTGTTCCATCAACATGTTTTGATAACACCATATCTTGATGATTAATGATTAGTTTAAGCACTAAATCAATGCAAGAGAATGTGATCATGATATTGTTTTTCTATTTTAAAATAATTTAAAATTAGGATACAAATAACTTTGCACCAATGCTTAGTCACACTTTTTATTGTGGAAGATTCTGAAAATACTTTTGATAAGTTTGTAGCCAACTAAGACACCATCTTAGAATTATGTAATAATATTGCAGCATTTTCCACACTCTTAACTTTATAATTTATTAATTATTATTTAGAAGATATTGCTCCATTATCCACGTGAGAATTAGATTCGCTAATGCTGCTTACGTGGTAGCTGACTTATCGACAGCTCAGAATTTTCATTTCAGAATACGAACGGATGCGCGAAAAAAATCACGGAACTCCGTCAAAAATGCGCTTTTCCGCTCATGAAATACGTTTCACGCGCCGAAAAACACATTTTCCATAGAATTCCGTAATTTTTTTTACGCGTCCGTCCTGTTTCACGCACGGAAAAACACATTTCTTAAGGAATTTTGTAATTTTTCCACGCATCCGTTCGTGCTGTCGAGCACCGTCCTTCCCACATATTACTTGGCCATGTCCGGTGTGAAAGTTTGTTTAAGATTATTGTGATGGACCAGTAATACGAACATACTCCTAAAAAATTTTAAAGTCGTTAGAAATTTTTACGTTCAGTTCGATCGATAATCTGATAGTTGGATACAAATTTTTCATTAATGAGATTTCTGCTATGAGATATAAAAATTCTTTTTTCAAAAATTTATACGGACAATTTTTTTTTACGTGACTTAAATTCGAATAGTGACGCTTTTTGAAGCGCCCACATCTGATCGAGCTAACCGTGTTCAGCATGTAGAGTGTGAAAGTTAGAAGCCACACGATGTGGCTTAGACACGGGTACACACCCGCACGCACGCCCACATTTTCCAAGTCCATTTCAAAATTAGAAAGAGAAAAATATTTACCTGCATGGAGAAGAATAAGTAAAGTGATAATATTTCGATATTCTCAATTTAAAAGAAATTTTATGTAATATTTAAGTATCAAAATATTTATTCAGAAGTATTTATCGAAAAAATTTTAAATAACAAAATCGTAGACGCCAATAATATCTTATTTTTTAAACTTCTCTAAAAAATATTTAATATAAAATTTAAAAAAATTGATTTGTAAAAAATGTTAAGATAAGGAACCAATTTGTACATCTTTTAGAAAGATATGGCTCCCAGAAATAATGCAATAAAATGGATTTGGCCATGACGTAATCCATTGGGTATCTGATGGAGCAATCCTGCCCCTCAATTTTTTGTTCCATTTGAACATATCTTATCACGAAGGTATCATATCAGCTTATAATTATTTCTCTCTTTCTTTTTTTTTTTCTTTATCTTCTGTATTTTAGTCTATGAATATATTCTAGTTTCTTTTCCCGCCTTTTGCGAAGCTAAAGTATGAAGAATTTTTTAAAACAAACGAGCACTATCCTCGTAATGGACTAGATTTTATGCAAAAAAATAATTATTTTGGATCCGATATTCATGTAAAATCTTTTATCATATATAAGAAAGCGTGCGCTATCGTCAATGCTTGCATGATATGGACCTCAAACTGATGGGACTGATATTCAAACAGACGGAAAGGCTTTATGAGCCATTACACATCCGCAACGACATTCTGCCGTCTCCGGCTAGAGTTTGATTAGAACCTTCTTCACATGAAGCCTTCTCCACACCCTCCTCGAACGGAACTCCCATGCACATGAAGCCCTGATTGTTTGCCCTGAACCGGATTGTTGTCCACCCGTACGGGTGCACCGCAACCCTGTTCTTCTGACTTAGTTGTACAACATTGTAGTTCTTCATCGGATATTTATCAGAATCGAATTTGCCAATTTCCGTAGCCTAACACCCCAAAGTTATGTTTGTGGAGGTGCCACAGGTGTGCCTCACACTTGTTTAGGTCCATCATGTTCATGATTTGCAGGACAACGTGCACGACAAAATTGAACTTGAGTCCGTAAATCGAAGTGCTGGTAGTTGCATTGGTTTTCTTGGCAATATAGATGTCATAATTCTTATAGCCGTGGGTTTCCGGTGCCGATATTCTGGTCGAATACGTGATTTAGCTTGTGCTTGATTGCGTTCAAATAAGGTGCGGTGGGCAAGTTGAAGGAGACGTTATTCACGGCCCATTTAACATTATCATCGATAGTGTTCTACGTATTTAGCAATATAATCGCGACAATGGCGACACTTTAATTGAACCTATAAAACGTGTTGTTCCGAAGAGGGCCTCAAGGCGATGTCATATTATTAACTTCGACTAAGCCACATCGAAAGAAAAGTCAAGATGATGCTGCAAAGGATCACGCTTTGCCTGTGACGTGAGAGTTGACTTGACATCACAAAGACGCTGAACTAAGCTCCAAGTTTCTACTACCTCGCACATGACTTTCTGATTTCTTGTGGCGACACTCGGTACTGATTTCTTCTACTTACACTATAAATGTTATGACAGTAGCACAAAAATAGACCGATTCAGACACTAACATTTTTTCTTGATAATCTTCAAAAAATTACACTGCAATCCCCGGGATTGTTTACTTTAACACTTGGCAAGCACTAGTGGCATAGAGGAAGGTCCCATTTTGTTTCATAAGATCTACCTACCACAACGTGATCATAAGTGAACACTCACACAGATGATGACCAGCATTGGACTATCATCTTGTTCTCGAAAAATTATCAGAAAAAAAAAACCACTTGCATCCTTCAGAGCGAGTGTTTCCAAGCTGAATTTGATCATTTGCCTCATCTTTTATGAAGATGCAACACAAAATCTGAAAACTTGAAACAAAGTTATTTAAGCCAAAATTCAAATAAATCTCACTAAACGGTTGCTGAAAACAAAAGATAGAATGGATGTGCCATACCGATGATATCTGATACATAGCTTACGAAGTTGCAATCTTGCCTCATCTTTCCATTACATAGGAGTATTTAAACTATTAAGATACAATCAATAAAGGAAAATCAAGTTTCTTTCTTCACAAACAGATTTGCGCCATGCCGAGCAAAGAACTTGCAACTAAAGCAACTCTAGTCCACATTGTTCACAAGAAAAAGCATAATAAATAAGAAGACACAAGTTAGCGGCTTATTGATTTTGCATTCTTATCTGAATGTGTTTGATATCCGTGTCTTTTCTATGGGTGAAACACTGTAGGAAAATGCTTCCTCGATTACTGCATCTCCTCCACTTTGATCACTGGGCTTTGGCACATGATGCACATAAGAGCTCTACATCAGACATGACTGTGAATACCTCCCTCCCCAAAAAAATAAACACAACTTTCACGATCTGTTTGCCTTCATCAATTCAAGAAATTGACCAAATGCTGCACAAAACGTTATATAAAGACGTTAACATTTCGCAATAGAATAATCAAAGTAGACAATATACTTCATGATTGTCAATTGATGAGCGAAAATTAACTACTGCCCTCAAAAATATCGGTTGAAGTGGGATAAGAAGTTGAAACACTAAATTTCTGATTTCATTATGTACTTCTTACTCGGACCAAAGAAGGCAAGTCTCTCATTCTAGCATCAATTCTCTTAATTTCTGCTCGGACAATATCCTAGCTTTCACCTCAGGCATGCTTATACTAAATTTCTAGTACTCTCGTTTTAAGTTGTTCTCGTAGCTCCAACATAGTCTAAGATCATTTTTAAAGATGGGGAAAATAAACTAACATGGCCTTTAACAGAAAACTTACAAGGATCTGAATCATGGGGCCCTGGAGAGGCCTCAGGATGGTACTGAAGAGACATGAGCTTCAACTTCGGGTAGGCAAGACCAGCACAGC
Organism: Xerophyta viscosa; assembly: GCA_002076135.1. Taxonomy (NCBI): domain Eukaryota; kingdom Viridiplantae; phylum Streptophyta; class Magnoliopsida; order Pandanales; family Velloziaceae; genus Xerophyta; species Xerophyta viscosa. The sequence goes on from MJHO01000017.1 coordinate 1,462,082, forward strand.
TATCATCATTTAGGTTTATATGTGTTACTTCAATGCCCTCAGGAAGTGATGCAGGGTCCACTGCATAATTGTGGTTCTGCAACAGAAGATACAATCACAAGAACAAAGTAGCAGTTCAAAACAAGGGATACAAAAGAATGGTGTAGATGGCAATGTTATTATCAAACCCTTCACAGCCAACACAGTAACTATTAACTATCATTTTCTTTAATTAAACAGACAAATATGCTGGATGTCCCAAAATGTTCCAACAATCTCAAAATCGCGGATGAACTCAGCTACAAGTAAATGATGTGATACTGAAATTGAGCTTGATAGACTTTTGGGAAAATAAAGTTATATTCTCATCACTTATTAAACACAAAGGAATACTATAGCCCCAAAAATTGTCCTACATCCTGCAAAAGTTATGCATGCATTCAACTTTTACGTGACTGTGAGCAGATTGGTTCTCCATGAATGTTTGATGTCATGTATTTCTGCAAAACTTATGCACGTATTGAACTACGTTGGAGTGATAATGAACTGATTGATTTTGGTTGAAGTTGTGAGAAAATTTTGGGAACTACAACATTATTCTTAAACATAACTTTTCTGAGACAGTTTTTGAGTGAGATTAAAAGAATGCAGATAAATATTCCCACCTGTGCACTAATCTCTACACATCCGCTTCTAAGATCACGTACAGGATGATTACCACCATGATGACCAAACTTCATCTTAAATGTCTTTCCACCCAAAGCTTGACCAATCAACTGATGCCCCATACAAATTCCAAAAACAGGAACTTTACCAATTATATTCTTCACTGTGTCTACAGCATAAGGTACTGCAGCAGGATCGCCAGGGCCGTTGCTGAAAAGAACTCCATCGGGTTTCAACTTTAACGTTTCTGATGCTGGCCAAGTAGAAGGTACAACAGTGATTTTGCAACCATATGACGCCAACCGCCTTAATATATTTTGTTTGATGCCAAAATCATATGCAACAACCTATTATGAAAATAAGAAAATTGGTCTTACAGATCTTATTGAACAAAAAAAAAGAAAAAAGCCTGAAAATTGTATGATTACACTGACATGGAATTCGTTGGCACAGTTTGCATATTTGCTGAACTCCCATTCTGTACCTGTTTGTACAGCCCATTCATATGGCTTCTCACACGAGACACCACTTATCAAGTCAATACCTATGAAATAAGAGATCACAGAAAGGGTAAAAGTACAAGATAAATAGAACCAGCTGCTTCAAGGATAAAGGAGACCATGGCCTCTCATAAGTTGTAATGTTATTATTGAACTTCATCTTTACTATCATCTTAGCATAAGAGAATAGTCATGTTCTCTGAAGTTAATAGCTCACCAACAATTTTCCATTTGCGTGCCATTTCCAGCAACTTTTCATCTGTATGAGACTCTTCGGTGCTTAGAACACCTATGAGGCTTCCATCTTTCCTTAGTCTGCGTGTTATTGCACGTGTGTCCACATCATCTGCTTAATAACAAAGTGTAAGGACCACAAAGCAACCAGAATTTTGACGAGAGGCGGAGGAACTATTCCATTACTTACATATGCCCATAATGTTCCTCTTGGACAGGTAATCACCAAGAGTTTCTGTGCATCTCCAGTTTGAAGTACTACAAACCATTAAAAAAGGATTGTCATATAATATGCTATAGTAACTGAATAGTATAACTTTCAAAAATAAAACAGGATGTATCTCTTACCAGATACTTAAACTTCGGACAACTAATCCAGCAAGAAAGCATTGTCCCGATTCTTCATCATCTGTGGATCAAAATCAAGAGATATAGTTTCAAAGGATACACACAGCACTCATCAATGAAGTAAGCCATAACATAATGTACCAGAATTAACACCAGTATTCCCAATGTGAGGATTTGTCATCAGAACGAACTGTCCCGCATAGCTAGGATCCGTTAAAATTTCCTGGTACCTGCAAGTATCATCTGAGATTAACCAGCATGCTAAAATTTTCCAATGAGAACAAACTCTATAAATAGAATAAACTTCAAAAGTTAAAATGATCGTGTATCTGATACATGGATGTTTGTAAGAATTATGAAATTATCAGACAATATTTTTTAACCAATCAAGAGGTATTACATAAATGCAACAATGACTATCAGAAATATAATAGGTTTGCTCTTGCGTTCTTACGTGTAAATAACCTATCTCCCAAGCTCGACCTAGTCAAACAATATAAACTACACCAATAACCATATAAACTGCATATGGATCCAAAACCAAGTTTTAGTGACAACAGTTGAGAATCTTACATCCTTAAAGTTTGTTTTCAATAACTGAAATTATAATAAAAAATTGACTACTGTGACATTTTATTATCTTGAAAAATGTTATCCTTGATCAAGTAATCTAATATCTACAACTCTGTATATATCATAGTCTATAAAATCAAGTGATTATTTTTAATAAAACGAAAAAGTGACAACAATGCTACAAGGCTAAAAAGCGAATCAGTATTAGAACCACTAAAACAACATTAATACGACTATGTAACTTGTGAAGGTACAATGCAGTACAATGAGAATGCCTTGTTCCAAGAATCACAAACTTAGACTAATAACTAACAACAATGAGACAGACGAATGCGATTAAAGAGAATATACAAATAGGAGAAATTGAACCTAAACAAAGACACAAAGGCCATACCCAGTTAACGATGTATTAAATACCACTTCACCAACTTGTGTTCCTGAAGCGCCAAAAGATTTTGCCCTCCATGTGGATCCATCCTCAAGAACAAGTCTAGCATCTGATAGTTTCCACGGTCTTTCACCTGAAACTGAAGCTTCAAACCGATATGTGTAAACATTGATACACATTTGGATGATTATAGTTTCACCAATGCATTAATTAACAAAAAAAAGGAGATGACCCAAAAGAACAATAAGATGCAAGGACAAGTCTTCAAAGAATCATAATTAACTACTCAGACCATCAATTTGATATCCAATATTATCACAGATATAGGCAAAAGCGCCAACATCATTTCAATAAAGGGAGAGAAAGATCATTATCAGTGGAGACTATCATTAAAAAATTTCAAAAAATATATACGCTGCTGACTTTATGATGTAAAAGAAACAATGATCAACCGTGTAACTCTTAAGTCTCTAACATCTACAGCGTAATTGATATGCATAAAAAAAGAACATAACTAACATACTCAGCCTAGATAAGATGTAAAAATACGTGCAATCATGATAACAGACTTACTATTTTAGAGAATAATACAAGTACATACCAGCACCATCGCTTACTGCGATCGTTTTCTCACTCTCTACTATCCCCTGCTTACTATTACGAACCTGAGAAAATAAGTCAATCATGGAATTTCGCAAAACAAAGTTAAAAAGGCATTATAAAACAACCCTTATCAGAATAAATACAGTCGACATGAAGAAATTGAAACAACATAGCATCTAAAATTCTTATGCTTGTGGGTAATGATAGTCCCAAACCTTTAAAATATTTTTTGATCGAAATTTAAGGAATCTCCGGGGCTGGTGGATAAGTGCAGAACTTCTGATGATAACGAATTGCGAACTCATGGGTGCATCCACCAGATAGCCAGTGAGGTCGATTGACCCCATTGAAAACCTGTGACACTAAGGCGCCAAGGCGGTGATAAATACTTCGCTCGGCGGCAGGATCAAAATCGGAGGGCAGAGGAAAGTAGGAAACAAGGGGGAGGAAATCCAGTCGGCTGAAGGAAGACGGTCGGGGGGTATAGGGCCGCCGAAGCGGGCGAGGAAATTGATTTATATAGAGGATTGAGGCTCTGACGTTTATTGGGCTTGAACATTTCTATTCGGCCCTTCTGATTTAGTATCCACTCCTTCCGCGTGTAAAAATTTTTATCATAAAATATAATATTTAAAAAATACATATCTTTTATATATTTCTTAAATCATAAAATATACCGCTCAAATCTCGCATAACGTCTGCACGTATTATTTATAAGTTTAGATATTTAATATTATATTTCATATAAATAATATACTATTTAAATTTATACACATATTTTAGATTTGTATTTAATTTTATCTACTAGTTAAGAAGAGCCGCTACTACACAAATGTTTTTTTAAAAAATTTCAAACTAAAATATAATCTCCCAATTATACGCTAAATATAATTTCTCAAACAAAGAATATTAAACTTATGAACTCTCTCAGTAAGTTAAACAGGTTATTGTCAATTATAAGCTAGAAACTTGGCATGTATAACAACAAGAAAGTTACATAGTTATATAACGAATTATGATAAGAGACAAAAAAAATTATGCAACTTTGTATGTATATATATTAATATATATATAGAGGGGGAGAGAGGGAGAGAGGAGAGAGAGAGAGAGAGAGAAGAGTTTTTAAAATTTTAAATATAAACAAATTAATGTATTCTATAATTTTTAATAAAAAATTTCAAATTGTTACTAAATAAGTATTGAAAGGTTCTAAAGTTTTTACTATTTACAAAAATTTGTCAAGTATCCTAATTTTGTTTTAAAATTGAATAAAAGAGTTGTTGACTAGTTGAGCACACTAAAATACAAATTTTTCTTAAATACAAATATATATATATATATATATATATATATATATATATAACTAACGCACACAAAAAATTGATAGTGTCTTATACTTAAGTATAATTATTTAATAATAAAAAATAAATTTAAATTATTTATGATTATTATTATAAATATTGTGTGATTATATTATGAGAAAAGTTATAAAATAGTTCTTTTTTTCTCTATATTTTTATATAATTTTAGATTATTTTTATTTGTATATTTATATGTTTAATTTTTTTTTAAATTATTTTTTTTATTATCTTCGAAAAAGATAATATTTAATAAATATGTATAATTAAATAATTAAAAAAATATTTTTAATTATTAATTCAATGTTTAGAAATAATTTTTACTTATTTTAAATAAGTGTATCGCAGTATATATATTGGTGTAATTTTGTAAGTTTTTAGAAAACATTTGAGGCTCGTATCAGAAGTTCTGCAACAGTCCCTTTTATGATCGGCTAAATCTCTCTCTCTCTCTCTCTCTCTCTCTCTCTCTCTCTCCCTCCACACCATCTCCTTCCGGTCCGCGAGGATTCTTCATCCGTCGATCGCGCTGCCTCCGGCTTCAGATCCGCCGCCTCCTGAGAAAGGTATTTTCCCCGCCGTTGCGCCGCCGCGGTAATAAAACGGTCGTTTCCGTTTGCGCCGCCGCTTTCTTCCTTATCTTCTTTCTTGTGTTCATGTCGTCTTCTTATCCCGATCTCTCTTCCCATTAGTCAAATTAACTGGTACACCTGCATGCATTTTCGGAGAAGTGTTGTCACAAAAAGTATTCTACTAGTTAGCAAGATATTTAATGAACTATGGATTTGCATTTTGATGTCCAACCTTACAAATGCAGTTATAATACATGGATTTAGACTAAATATCAAATGATTTAGTTACATGTGAATTTATCATGCGCTTATGTTCCAAGTAAGCAGTTATGTTTTTACATTCATTATCAGCAGTGGATTTCAGTTGTATATTTACTTGTCCTTTATAAAAACTTCTGCTTTTGATGTGCATATTACTTTGCCAAAAGACGAGCATTGACATAGGTCTGAAATGCAGCGCCATAAGTAGTTAGTATGTGTGTAAGCAATCTTTTTTAAAGGACTGGCAGATGGTAAGGACGACCCCAAGCTAGCATTGCTAGCTTGCAATATGGCCGTTTTTGAGATGATGATGTTGATACTTTTATTAATATCAGTTATCTACTAGTTTATTCAAGTTAATTATTTGGCAAATTCTACTAGGGTACAAGATTGATGATGTTAGAGTGGTCTGCACTGATTGTGTCTAGTTGTTGCATTCTAGCGTAGATCTCTTCGTCTGTCTACTGCAATTGCATGTTATGAGTAGCAATAGCATGTTTCAAGATTTTGTTGAGGTTGCATTTCACACATATCTTCTGCAGCTAGGGATAGTCATATGATCATGAGGAGTTCTTTATGTGGCTTTTCTTGTTCAACTTGGAAAAGAGGCTTATCACATGCTGGCATTAAAGTGATTAAATTAAATTTCCTCTTGATGAGGTTTCCTGTCCAGTGCTATTCTGGTCGACGGTCACATGTTTCGAGATTGCCAAAGGCAAAGTCAGTAAAAAGAATGGACGAAGACGGGGACGCATTTTTCGTTGTCCGAAAAGGGAACATGGTTGGCATCTATAAAAATCTGAGTGATTGCCAAGCTCAAGTTAGCGCTTCGGTAAAAAGTTCTTACAAATCTTTTTCTGTGTTATCATATTTAAACCCTTCATGAGATGTTGCCATTTTCCGGAACATGTAAAAATTTACTGTGAGTGCAATTTAACATTTGTATAGGTTACTCTTAAGATTTGCATAACATTGTGACATTCTTGTTGCTGCTGGTTTTGCAGATATCTGATCCTTCTGTTAGTGTGTATAAGGGCCATCATTTGAAAAAAGAAGCGGAGGATTACCTGGCTGCTCGTGGGCTTAAAAATCCTCTGTACACCATTGATGCGTCTGACGTAGACGAGGGACTATTTGGAAAGCTTGTGCCTTGTCCTTTTCAGGTAAAAGATCTCGACGTGATTGCTGAGCAAGTACGCGTATGACTGGATTTTGTTATTTCTTCATTAGTAGAGATAACTGTATTTGAACTCTAATAAGCAATTTCGTTATAATTTCTTTTGATTTGCATTATCCTAATTTACGATTTACATGAAATTGTACCAAATATTTTGTGTTTGTTTGGCAGGATTGTTGTATGCTTCATTTAGAAAACCCTAGGCATATTGTAGAAATTGGTTCAACTTGTTGACTAGCAGAATTTGATGTCTCCCCTATAATCCAAAGAGGATATATGCGTTATTAACTGTTTTTATTTACTCCATTGTCTGTTAATATGCGAAGAGTGTCATTTTAGCTTAGATTTGCAATCGATCTGGATGTTTACTGTAGCCTGTTGAAATTAATGTGTATATGCTTATGCAGGAGTATTATACAAGTAGCTCTACAGATAGTACAAATGACTTGCTTATTTTCTTTGATCCATCAAAATCTTAAGTTCACCCATGTGCAATAGCGTCTCTGACATTAACGGATGTCTGTCATGTATGAACCTTATGCACTTTTAAATCTCTGTAAATGCTTTTGCAGGAGAATTATCCAAGTAGCTATTTAGATGGTACAAATTACTTGCTTATGTTCTTTGATCTGTTAAAATCTTAAGTTTACCTGGGTGCAATACTGTCTCCGACATTAACAAATGTATGCCATATAGAAATCTTGTGTTTGTTTTACGCTTATGCATATTTATCTTTATGTTGTATGAAGTCATGTGCCGCCATGTATATGCAGCTGTCAGAAAATCAACCCTTGGACTACTCAAATTGGAGAGAAAACAGATTTATAGTGGCATTAAATACACTGACATCAACTATGTAGTTTGTTTGAGATGGTTTGAACATGTACAACCAAGACAATCGATGCACAGGTTAGGACATGTGAGATGATAGAAACGAAAGGTGTCAAGAGATATTGGAAGGCCCAAGTAATCTACGTGGAAACTATAAAGAAGGATCTAAATTTTCTAGACTTTATGGAAGATATGGTTGAAAATAGAGCGCAATCGCCTAGAAGAATCTATTTGGGGGCACAATTCATCACCTGAACCTAATAACCCAATCCAAACCTGATCCAAAAAAGTCGGATTCAGATCACGATAGGGTCACTGCGTTTGGGTTGATTGGGCAGGTTTCGTGTTCACCTAGTTTAGCCCGACTCAAAATGTACTGAATTTCTCCATTTCCCGAACACATAATTAGGGTTGAAATGGGATTAGTTCGGTCTGATTTCGGTTAATTGAGCCAGGTTTGTGTTGGATTATTATTAATTTTACTTTTAATTATTTGTTTGGGTTGATTGGTCGGGTTTTGAACAAGTCAGGTTGTGTTCAGGTTGAATTGTCACCCAAGTGTTGATGTGTTGAGCCAAATCAAACCCGACATATAGACCGGAATTACTGCACCTAGATCCTTGTAACCGACCCAACCTAGAAGAAGGCTTTGTTGTTATAGTTGTACTTAATATTTGAAATATTTGAATGATAAGCATGTCTTCGGAATTAACTTTCCAAATTATAGTTTAGAATATTTTATTTTTAGCTGAAGATTTGAGATCTTATTTGCTTCCAGCAACCGGAAGGACTGTTATCACTTGTTGATAAAGCGCCCAAAAGGAAATCTCCTCAAAGAAGGGAGGAGACAGATAGTGTGGTAAGAATCAAATTTTATCTTTACGCTACTACTATGAAGTAAACATATCTATGTAAGAGTTTATCAGCCCTGGCTTCTCTCTTCTAAGCATCCACAGAAACATCCTAAAATGGAAAGTTATCCTCAAGTGCAACGAACTCATACGAAACTTGTGAGTTCTCGAAGATGAATTGGAGATACTGTTATGTACCAGATATTTAGTTTGTAGAGTAGATTGTAGAGCCGCCACCAGATTGCCGATGTCTATCATGCCGCGTCTGGGCCGTCGACGGGAGCCTCCTAGCGGGTTCATAATAGATAGCTGCTCATATGTTCGTAGATCAATTTTGTATCAAATATGACCTTAGGGTTTTCTTCATTTTTTTTTTTTTCAAATGCTCATTGTCTGCTACTTTCTCTTAAACATAAAAATATGTGTTATGCGAAATGGCTAAACATATTAATGTTTTTAATTAAACAGCTAGAGTTTTTCCTTTGTTATTATTCCTATTTGTTGTTGTGCAGGAGTTTAAAAGTCTTGGCTCTGTGACCTCTGTCTCATCTGTGCATCCAAAGAAGCGGACTAAAACTGAAAGTTCTCCTCAAATCCAGCCAATTCAAGCAAATCTGGTTAGTTGTTTCTATGATTTAGTGTTAATTAATTTCCTTTCAGTATATTGATACCAGGAGATTTATCTAGATGCTCTTTGTTCACATAGAATACAGCAAGACATGTTCTGTAGTTTTCATTTTCTAGCTTGGTTCCATAGTGATCCTTGCTAAATGACATAGTTTGTTGAAATCTCTGCAGATGTCATGTATTCTTGAATTCGATGGTGCTTCAAAAGGAAATCCTGGTAAAGCAGGTGCTGGAGTAATATTACGAGCTCATGATGGAAAAATAGTATGCATTTTTCTTCCAAAGTAAATTTTAAGAGGTAATTGTATTAGAATCTTACTGAGTTACTTGAATGAAGATTTGTCGGCTCCGTCAAGGTTTAGGTGTTGTGACCAACAATGTTGCTGAATATCGATCCTTAATACTGGGACTTGATCGTGCACTTAAGAAAGGGTACAAAGATGTCATTGTCAAAGGTGATTCACAACTTGTCTGTATGCAGGTTTGTCTCTTGAGCTTTTGCTAGCCTTCTTTTAATTGTTAATTTAAAAATGGATGGAGTGGTTAGGTACCTTGCCCTATACAAGATGTTGGTCTTCCAAACTTGCAGCTTTGCATGTGGTAATGCTTGAATGCTTGTGGGCGAGATTATTACCCAAATAAAAAAGAGAGATAACAGAAAACGGGCCAGGAATGGTTGGTACAGTAGTGGTATCAAACAAGCTGAATTTGATCCTTCTTTTGACCGGAGGAATTCTTCGCGGCATGTTGTGGAGGAGAATTAAAGCTATGTATTCTCCTAATGGAGAGTGTTTTAACCACCACTCTGTGTGCTGGTGGTTGAATTTGGTTAATCGATGCTAGTACTTGCAGTCTAAGTTCGATCTCTTGAATAGGATTTGTAGTTAATCTATGCTTGGATGCAAAAGATGCATTTTTCATCTACAGGTGTAGCCTATAGACTCCATTCAATTACATCCTAAGAGGATACTTATTGGCTCTGGCAACTTAATCTTGAAACTTGTTCTGATAATATATAGGTAGGAGAGCTTGCGAACATTCATTTTGCTTATCTTTAGGTAAACATGTTGTTAGTCTTGGATGTTATGGTAAAGCTCCTTTTTTATTGTTTGCCATGGCCCAGACCTTACGATTTTTAAATGCTTAAGATTAGCTTTCTGTTTATAGCTCTTCATAAGTCTTGTATATGACATACCACGTACAGTTAGTTTTTCTTCCTCATTGTTTCTATATTTTTATATTCTGCTCAACCTTGATGTAGGTGAAAATTGTTGTATTGCTAGCAATTTTTAGGGACATAGAAAATCATATATATGAAACCACAAACATAGTTAAGAATGAAGCATTAACTATGTGTTGCATGTTGTGGTCAATTATATCTGTTATTTGTGTTATAATAATAAGCGCTCATTTTGATAACAGGTTCGAGGCGCCTGGCAAACCAAAAACCAGAATATGACTGATTTATGTAAAGCAGTCAAAGGACTTAAGGAACAGTTCTCTTCGTTTCAGATCAGCCATGTCAGGAGGGTAAAGTCACCATCTTGCCTGCCTTTCTTATTTTCCTCACAATAGCTAGAGCTATGAACTAGACGATAATTTAAATTAATAAGAAGTACAGTAGAAATGGTGTATTATCGTAGATTGTATATTGCCTCAAGGACTTTCATTAGCTTCATACTTGATTCCTTTTCCTTGAATGTAACTTATTCCATTCTCTACTTGCAATGTCTCTTCTGCCCTTGGTTGGCCGTGCCAATTATGGCATTTATGGGCACTGCCACAGATCTGTGTGGAAAATTTATTTTTATTTTTTTAGTTGACTTTGAATGCTTTATTTTGCTTTTGGGAATAAAAATAAATGTGTATTGACACGGTCGGCACGACGTGCTCGTCACAGTTGGCAAATGCCAAGATCTGAGTTAGCCAAAATTCGATTTGGCTTGGTATTCAACTTTATTCTGCCGTCATTTTTTTTTTCTTTGAACATATATCCTACTATGGCTTTTGTTGTTTTTGAAGGAGTTTAATGCGGATGCGGATGCTGAAGCAAACTTGGCGATTGATTTGCCTTGTAAGCAACCTCTTTGTGTTACTAACTTGAGCTCTCAGATTTCATTGAAAACCAACTAATTTGTGCTACTAAACGACAGGTGGGGAAATCTATGAAGTAAGCTGATAAGTGATGGTGTAATGTAGATCACGACAGCTCAAAGTAAGAGTCAAAACATGCTAAAGAAATCAGGTTCACCAGCTTTGCCTTTATTAGCAGTTATACCATTATGTCACCAAGTTTAGAGTTCAAACTATGTATAATCACTACTCGACTGAGACCACAGTTAACTTAGGATATGTATCGTCTAATCTATATAGTCGGCAAAGCTATGGATCCAAGACTTGATTCCGACTCAGGCCAGTTGCACTTCAATTTGGGTCAATTCTGTTAGCTTTTTACTATGCTTTGTCGAAGTGCAGGACCAATTGTGGCTCGACCTTGCAAAATTTCAAGTCCTGTAATCATCACAGTTGTCGAATCCTGGACTTGGATCCAGGTTTTTGGATAGTTCGTAGGAATCTCTCTATCGTGAAACTGGGAAGTGTTGAAGATTATCGACTTTCTTTGTTGCTGTTAATCCATGATTATCTAAATGCTATTTCTTTTTCTAGGCAACCAAATGTATGGTATTAGTACTTTTTTTTTTGGTTGAAAATGAGGGCCACACCCTTCTAAAGCTTTATTAATCTTGATGAACTAATATCAGGTGCACCTCCCACTCGCGTTGTATAAGGTTCCTAAAAACTCGGCATGTAAAAGGTTAGCACTTGTGTATTGGATGTTCATAAATTTCGAATTTACTTCTGCGATTTTCCATTTGTTTTGCAATTAGTCATCAATTTTCCCACCCTAATTTGTAGCATGGGACTCAGCTTTAGATTCATTTTCAGAATAGACGTGAATTCATGTTCTATCTATTAGTGGTGATTGATAAGTTGATGTTCAGCAGCATTATACGGTTAAGTAGCAATGTTGAAGACTAGTTATTGCCACGTTGATAATATACAGACTATTGTGTAAATTGTTAAAATATTGTGAATCTATTTTGACTGCACCCACAACACGACTTGGTGCATGTTGGCTGTGTCATCATCTTCGGATGGGGACTCTCCACAGGCAATCCAGTCTTGGAAGTCGTAATTGGCTGTGTCATAGGAAATTTGATCCGGTGCAGTCGACTACCACATTCATATTGGGGTTGAAAAAATTTCTAATACGAAAGGTACAGATTTTATTAAGATTTATAATTTATAATTTTAAATTATTTTTAAAAAATATTTCTAAGTATGTATTTTGATATTCTAAAACTTTGATAGGTTTAAAAGCTGTTTTTAAAACTGTAAAGATTTTGGAGTTTTAAAAACTGACTTAAATTATTTTTTAAAAAAAAGTTAGAATTAATTTTTGAAAAAAAAATTGAATATAAAAAATATAGATATCATTAAAATTTATATTTTCATGCAGAATTTTTTTGTCGTAGGTCAGGAAAACTTCCTTTTCAATCTTTTTTAATGGCACGAACATGTACGCATTACAACGTATAAACAGTATTTGAAAACAAACTTAAATCCAATGAAGAGTGTATACATTGATTAGAAATCAGTTTAGATCTTGGAGGTTTATGGATACTGATATCTATGTCAGGATCAAATATATCTAAATGCACTGCTAAAGAGAATATTCTATTATCGCCCTATTGAGCGTTATATAGTCTCTAGATAGATATAAGAGTCCTAGATAGAATGATGATGAGGCAATCACTAGCATTTTATATGCATTTGAAGCGCAATATATGAAGCCATTATTCATCTCTTTATTGTAATTTTGCATTTAATTTTACATGGTAAAAATAAAAATTTAGATACAAAAGAATCAAATAATGTACTGCGCTACAAAAATGGGCCTTGTTCACGGGCGGCCATCTTGTAATATTTGGAGAAATAGATTAGAAGCCTCCTAATTTCTTAAGCCCCGGGACTCTCCACAGCCCATTATAGAACTTGGCAACTTACCAATCTTCTCCACACCCTCCTCGAACACAACCCCCATGCCCATGAAGAAGTGTGATTCGATGTGGCAGTGGAAGGCCCATACGCCCGGATTGTTAGCCCTGAACCGGATTGCTGTCCACCCGTACGGGTGCACCGCAACCGTGTTCTTCTGAATTGGATCGACCAGATTGTAGTTCTTCATCGGATCGTTCTCAGGATCGAACTTGCCAATTCCGTAGCCTAACACCCAGAAGTCGTGTCCGTGGAGATGCCACGGGTGTGTCTCGCTCTTGTTCGGGTCCATCATATTTGCGTTTTGCAGGACAACATCCACGACGGAATTGAACTTGAGTCTGTAAATCGATGTGCTGGTTGTCGCATTGGTTTTCTTGGCAACGTGGATGTCGTAATTCTTATAGTCATAAGTGTCCGGTGCTGGTTTCTGGTCAAACACGTGATCTAGCTTGTGCTTGATCGCGATCAAATAAGGTGTGGTGGGCAAGTTGAAGGAGACGTTGTTTATGGCCCATTTAACATGACCGTTGATGGTGTTCTGCGTATTTAGCAATATGATTGTCCTATCAGAGGTCGCCGGTGGTGGTTCATTATAGTTTGGATGCGCGAGAGTGGCAACACTTTGATTGAACCTATACGTCGTGTTGTCCCAAAGAGGGCCTGAAGGCGGTGTTGTTGGCGGGGGCTTTCTAGGGTGGTTAGGATAGTAATTGAAGATCGCAGTGCCGGTGGTTGTATTAGGTTTCCGACTAACCACATTGACAGCCGCCCAGTAATTACGGGAAGGATCTTGGTCTGCCTTCACAATAACAGAGTACGTCTCACCAGAGTAGATGTTGAGGTTTTTTACGACAAAGGGCTTCACATAGTGACCATCGGCCGCAACTACGGTCATGTTATGACCCTGCATTACACCAAAGGCCCAAATATATTAGCAATTCCAAAAATTACATTTACAAGAAAGAACATAAGAGTAACTATGAATACAGAAACACGGAATTTTTAGCATACCTCGATTTCAAAATTAAGAGCGGAGAGAGAAGTGATGCTCGCGATGCGGAGACGATAAGTCTTGCCGGGAACGACTGTGAGGACGAAAGGTGCGCATTCGGGGTTGGTCACGTTGCACACATTGGGTGGCCCTGTTAAGGAGCAGTTGAACCTCCCTCGTCCATTGATCAAGAGTGACTGCAAAGAGTTGACCAGACCCGATGAGTTGACTCAGCTCATGGCATTTTTCGTAAATAAATTTAAGGTCAACCAAAAAGTTGACCTAAGAGAATAAATTTTCCATACCTCAGGCTCGCCCACCCACCCAAATGGGATGGATGAGAGTCCGGCAGCCTGCTCGTAGGTGCTCTTGTGCCACCAATCGTTGAGGACGATGCTGCGGTCGTAGTCGTAGGTGAACGGCTCCTTGACACCGTCAGGCACTGCGACGCGGATGAGGCCGTATAATCCTGCCGACCTCTGCATGCCGTAGTGTGCGTGGTATAGGTAAGTTCCAGCCTACACGACACATAGCAACAAATTATATCCGCTCTTGAAAGAGTTAGCATGACATTCGGATATTTATGGCGGTAGTGCGAGCTTACTCTGTCGACGACGAATCTGTAGGTAAATGTGTCGCCGGGGAGGATTGGGCACTGAGTTACGCCTTCGGTTCCGTCGTTCCACGGCGTGCCGATCTGCAATAGATGTTTCACCCTTTACAGTTTGCTTTTACTAAAGAAATTTTATAAAACTCATGACTACATTTGTGCATCTACTGCAGAAATGCAACTCTGACTTACTAAGGACATTAGGGTGAAAACAAAAAATTGAAAAGAAAAGTAAGTTTTGGAAGACACTTTTTTTTTCTCTTAAAATTGGAAGTCACTTCCTAAAATTTCTTAGTTACAAGAGGCATAATGTCAGGCTGGGATAATTGACTGACTACAGATTTAGTTTAAAAAAAAAAAGAGGAAAAAACATAGAAGAATGTAAAAGAAGCCTATACTTTTTTAAAATTCATATAAATCAGTCCCTATATTTTTCAACTTTAAAGAAAACCATATTAGTTTTCGAGACGGCTGATTTAGTGTTCAAAACGACTAGTATAGTATTGACCGTATTAGTATTGTAGTGTTCAGATTGAAATATTTCTGGGAAGCTATCTTGGTGTAGCTATGAACTAAAAATATATTTAAATGAGCTAAAAAAAATATTCCGGAAAGCTAACTTAGTGTTTGTTTTTTGAGAATTAATTGTTTTAAATTTTGCAAAGCTGGAGTTTTTTTTGTTGGACTAAACCCCAAAATCATTGGCTGGCTATAGGAAGTAGTTGTATCCTTCATTTGATTAGTTGTAATCTTCATTTGAAGATTAGTCTTCATCTGTGTTTCAACAATTTTCAGCTCACAGCTGAACTCACTTCCAGATTCTTGGAAGAAAGTAAAGCAAAACCACATACTTCGGGGGAAGAAGATGACCTCAAATCCTTCGACCAAGTTAGATTTTTTAACAAACATATACTATATATATACGCATCGGTTACCTGTCGGATGCCGTGCCAATGGATGGCAACGTTTTCGGTGAGCAGGCTGTTCTTGACATCGACGACGACGGTGTCTCCCTGCTGGGCGATGATGGTCGGGCCGGGGGTCTGGCCGTTTATGGTTACGGCGAGCTTCTGGAAGCAGTCGGGGGATTTGAACTGGTACGAAATTTCCCATTTTTGGTAGTGCACTTTCGCTGCTGAAGCGTAGGCGATGAAGAAGAAGATGACTAATTGTAGGGACACAGAAACAGATGATTTGAAACTCCTCATCTTCTTCTTTTGCTCCCACAGATTGAAATTATTTCCTGACGATATGGTGTGTGTATATATATATATATATATATATGTAGAGAGAAAACGACGTGCCGTTGACCAGCTATGTAGATATATATATAGACATGTTAGCTACATCTATATACATATATATAGACATGTTATTTTAAGATCGAGCTAAAAATAGAATATATTAAATAGTATCAACAACCTTTAAATCAAAGAGCTAATTGATTTAGAATCGTGTAAATTTTATTTTCTAAAATATAATTTAAATCGTTGTTTTAGAAAAGACACACATATACATACACACACACATACATATATACTAGCGGAAATATCACCCGCGATGCGTGTGAAAAAAAAATTAATTTTTTTTTTAAATTTAAAAAATATATTTAAAAATTTAATTATTTAAAAATAAAATATTTAAAAAAAATTAAGCTATTATATATATAAAGTTAATTATTATTAATTAAAATATATATATTTAAAATATATATTATTTTAATTATATATACATATTTTAAAATATTTAATATATATATATATATATATATATATATACCAGATAGTTGCTGGAAAGTGGGTAGGAAGACTCGTAGAAGCTTGGTTACCCTCGTAAAAGCTAATGTGAAGTGATCTGATTTATAAGAATACTAATTCTGTAATATTCGTTCATTTAGGAAAAATACTAATCTCCACTGGCAAATAGTAGGTGTTGACTCCTCTCATGTTATATTTTAAAATTTTGAGTCTCAAATAAGAGATCGGAACCAATAGAAATGTTGTTTGAGTACAAAAATACTTTTTTTTAAAAAAAAAAAATATTAGGTTTTATTAAATTTTACTTATACATCAAACAGTTTAAAGTTCGACTAACGAACGGTCTAGATAGTGCGAATTCATACAATCTAGATTAATATGACATGTAGGAAATTTTGAAAATCTAAATTATTAGTGTTGATCTATATGTTTATTTATCGGTATAGATCGTAATTCATTTAATTTAGATATTTGTATAATATATTTTTTTAGATCAATTTATTATGAGACGTTTATTTTAATCGCATTATACAGTACACATGACGTAATAAAATTATTTGAATTTTGGTATTTCAAATATTTTCACAATATATATCACTTTTAATGGTTCCGATATTTTCATAATATATATTAAATCCGACATGAGCTTAACCTATTCTTCTCGAGTGGAGATTAGCGTTTTCCGTTCATTTAGTGCAACCGTTGGCTTTGGATTTGCCTTCTGCATTAGAAATTAAGGATGCGGTCCGTCCGATTCCTTATTATTTTTGTAGGACGGAAGAAATTTTGTGCATAATTTCTGGCAACAATTATGATTGAAATACAAGATGACTTGGCAATATTTTGCGCTATTTAGTAATAATTTTTCGGTTATATAACGTGTAAAATAAAAAAAAGATAGGTCAAGTCATCAACTAATATTAAACATAATACTTGACGGAGATTTTAAACATAATTTATTTTATTATATCTAATCTTTTATTAAGTCAAGTCTTCACCAATTTACGTTTATTGCTCAATGTCTTTTTTTCTACGCAGACAACATCGCAGAAAGATTTGAATATTGTTAAACTTATTAATCTATATTCATAAAAAATTTTGTTTGGAAGAGGGTGATGTGTTCTAAATCTTTATTAATTTAGTAGATCTGATATATATAAAATTGTTATTCATCTTATGTTCTAGATGGGACCTCGTTTCCAAACTATTCATCTTATGTTCTATATTCACTAAGCTCTTTTTTTTTTTTTTTTTTTTTTTTTTTTTTTTTTTTTTTTTTTGGCTATGTATCAGTTTTTGGGCACTGTTTCAATTATTGTGCCATTTTTAGTTACAAATTGCATTTATATTGTCCAAAAGCGTCCTGTTGGATGCACTGTTTAGTAAATATTTTTGTTTAGAGAGTTCCTATATTGTGTTGAGATTATCAAACTACTTTTTATTTGGTAGCATTAAAGCTCAAGATTAAGAGACAAAATCATTGAAACTTCAGAGAAACATCCTTCCATGTCTGAATTATATATATATATATATATATATATATATAGAGAGAGAGAGAGAGAAGAGAGAGAGAGAGAGAGAGAGAGAGAGAGAGCCACACAAATGGCGAAATCCAAACTTGGAAGAAATCGAAAAAGTCAAATACAAAGGAAAAATCTCCGCGTTTTATGAAGTAGTTGTTGACAATGTTTGTTTGTTTATCATGCAGGTTTAGTTCGAGCTCGACGAATTTCAGAGGCTGAGCTTGAACTTAACTCGATTAAAAAAAATATCAAGCTCAAACTCGAATCAAGCTCGGCTCAATTGTATAAACCGAACTGGCCTTGAGCTGAATCAAGCCAAGCTCGACTTGAATTATACTCAATGGTATTAGTTAGACTAAACTCGAGTCAAGTTGAATTTGAATTCGATTAAATAATTTTATTATAAAATATATTTAATAAAATAAAAAAATTTTATTTAGGTTTGTAAGCCTAACGATCTGAGTAATATAATACTCAGACTCGGCTCGTTTAATTTCGAGTTTGAATTCGTGCTCGAAGTCTGTAAGACTCGTGCTCAATTCCAAACTTAAACGAGTCCGAGCCTGAGCTACTCGTGAGCAACTCTGCTCATTTTCATCCTACTTGGAACTATAAAATTTATTGGAGTTTATTTGGTAAAAATCACATAGATAATAGTTTATTAGGTATTACTTTATTCTACAAATAATGCAAAAAAGTCATTGATTTTAAAAATTGGTACAAACCAATTACTATATTTTTAATTATTTTTTTTTAAAAAAATTGTTAGAAACTCACAAGTGTTCATGACAGCTAATTTTGTATTTATGACGGCTAGCGTATCATTATCAACACTTATAACATAATGTTCAAGCTGAAGTATATTTACGAGCTAAAAAAATATCTGCGTAATCTAAAAGAATATTCCAAAAAGTTATCTTAATTTTTATTTGATTGATTAATTTGTACAATTTAACAAATTATTTTTTTTTTTTTTCTGACAAAACATATTTATTTAATTATTGGATAGAATTATATTTTTTATTCGTCAGCTAATTATATAATTTTATAAATATCAAGCCGCACCTTAGGACTAAAGAATGGTCGTATTGCTGAGTTTGACTAAGTCTCGTAAGAAAAGTTAACGTGATTACGTCTTGCAGGTGACGTTATTGTTGACTTGACTTTAGTGGAGTACGCAGAAATATCTATGAGCTAGGATTTTTAAGTTCTTTACACATCCCATTTCACATTCATGTGTATCTTACAAATCCAAAAATTAAATTTATATTTTTAAGAATTTAAAATGGTGTTTTTTTTTTATTTTATATCAAATATAGCTCTTGATTCATTTTTATGGCCATTTATTATTTTACTGTTAAAAATATAATAATGACAAAATTAATTATTCTATCTTACAAACCCAGAAAATTATAATTCAAATATATTTATCCTTGATTTATTTTAATATTTTTATTAGAAAGTAGAGCTAAAACTTACTAGATTTAATTCTATTTTATATAGTTATTTTCAAATTCTCGTTTTGGAAAGTAGGAGAAACTTTCAGGAAATTACTTACTAATTGCCTAGGATTTGTTAATTTTTCGTGTCCAGTTATATAATAATAGAGTAATAATAAAAATAATGATATACTATTATTAATAACATTCATTCCTGAAATCTGACTTAATAAACATACACCGTAAGAAAATGATGTCAAAACATCTTCTTATTTCAACTTACAAGCAAACGATTGAGTTTGAGTAATCTCAAGAACATACATCATGTCTGAATCAGGAGAAGTTACAACGTGTGCGCCGCGCGCCGTTATAAAATAAATAAGATTTAAAAATATTTTTTGAAAATACTTATAGCTTAAGAATTATAAATTTTAATAAGATTTATTATTTTTATGTTAATTTTTTTTTTAAAAAAAATACTTCTAAATTGAGTTTACTGTATTTTTCATCTTATTTTATATTTCTATGCTTATCGATAAATGCTTACACCCAAATAATAGCAACTGGGATATTTTTCTTGTTTTTTTTTTTGGGAGGGATTTGTGGGTGACGGTGCGGGTGCCGGGGCGAGGGCGGGGGAGAGGGATTTATTTATCATGCTATGCAAAGGAGATCGAGGCTAGTAGATATAAAAAAAAGGGACAAACCGTGTGGGTCTCATGACTCTCACCTAATGAGAGAAAGGGAATTAAACAACTTACAATTATCAAATCTAAAGCCTCAATTTCAATTGGTTAGGTCCTATATTTATATAATTAATCAATGGGAAACCTCATGTGATGTTCCTTCCATCTACGACCACAAATAACTAATATTTTCCATCTTGGACTTTTTGCCAAAAAGACCTCCAAAGATCTTCCATTGGTCAAAGAGGATTTTCTTAAACTCTTTGATAAAATTGAACTCCTTAAATAGATTTAGAATTAGCAGATGGAGCGCGAACTCATCGAGTTTCATTGTTTTCCCTTTCATGGGATCCCGGACTATGGATAAAAAGTGGAGGCACAAAATTATTTGAAGCACTGCTGAACCATCTTATTAATGTTGATTTTAGGATTTAATTATTCGAATATAATATTTTTTTAATTCTCTCACATATGCTAATAGAGATATAATAATAACATAATATTTTGGGTATAATGGTCGCTTTACAATTTAAAAAATTTAGACTATTTAAAAAATTATTAAATATTAAATTAGTTTATATATATTTGATGCACCGGATGTGTGTAAAGGATCCACGTAAACCCATATTATTGTTTTCTCAAAACTTGTGCACACTTATCGCAATCCAATATCTTTCATCGGGCCCAGCCCATGTAGGTCTAATGACCCATCAACTCATCTACTACAAACTAAAATGGGATAATTGCGTATCAGCCCCCCCCTATTTCGGGGGTGCGCAAATAAGCCCCCCGAAATGCATTTTCGGAGGCCTGATTTGTAAAAATTTAAAAAACGAGGACTGAGACGGCAATGCCCCCCGGAAACACGTTTCCGGGGGCCTAAATTTGCGTAAATTTAGAGAAACGCGGGACTGATACGGCAAAGCCCCAACTAAAATTGACCAACAATAACAGAAATGTTTTAATGCCACGGCCTGTTATCATGGGGCCCCCATTTACCCGAAGAATGATATTTTTTATAAACTCTAAACAGAAAAATGTAAATTTTATTGCATTTTATCATTTATATATTCAATTTTTTTTCTAAATATTTTCTGATAATTTGTAAACAAGTTGCTAACTTGTTCTATCTGATTGTAATTGGATCTTGAGAGAACAACATGTGATGCTAAATCGAGCGCTTACGGTAGGTTCAGACTGCATTTAAACCATAACATGCAGACCCCATCATGCGTAGTAATACGTCACAACAGCCAACACCAATCAGTTTGGATTGGGTTAAGTTCGGTTGAGGGTATGTGGTTTATACATGGATTTTGCTATGCTCATCCAAAAAACCATACAAAAAATCATATAGTATACGTGGTACTATCATGACCACATATCACAATGAGTATAGTTGTAATTTTGATAATTTACACGGATCACGAGATAAGTGTGCCGATCACGAGACGAATGTGTGGTCGACCCTTATCTATTCAGTTTGGTTCGGCTAGCCCAAATAAAATGTACCTTCATAAGGAGGACAATGCATTAAATGGGTAAAACATGTACTAAGTACTCTCATAGAAAGTACCTTCATCAGACAAAAAACCATGAATTATTATATTTCAGCCTCTCCCGTGCAAACCCATCAAAATCAGCCCTTATAATTCATTTCAACAACTATTTTGCGCTGTCACGTCAGCAAAAATAGGGGCTGATTTGAAAATTTTGCTTATTAGACATATCGTTTACAATTTTGCAAAAGACTGTAAACTTATTATAGTCTACCATTTTTTGTAAAATATCTCACAAATTCTCCTTTAAATGGTCTAAAAAACTTTCTAAAGACCCATGTACTTTCTTTATGTATATTTCCCTACATAGCACTCATCGACTAATCTGACCATTCATCTCTTGCACCGTATCACGACCGAATCAAACTCCTGATGGAGATAACGGATACGCTTGTAGCAGTAATGCTTCTTTTTGAAACCCTAAAACATACGTGTGACATTTCTATGAAGGTTTATCGGTTGTTGGAGCTTTGTTAGATGTCAAAAGCTTAATCATTTTGCCAGCCATTTTTTTACTTCACTTAGGATGTTTTTAAAAAAAAACAAGAAAAAAAAAGGTGAGGCATATCATATTGTTATCACAGTGTCAATCAAATAAAGTTGGCTTGAAGTGCCAGAATTTCTGTTTACAAATGTAACTCTTGCCGAAAGACTTATGACAAAATAATTATGTGAACTTTTGGTCTAAGTTTGCGTGCTGTCGTAGCTATATTAGATTGGATTCTTTTATTTTTATTTTTATTTTTTTTTGCGAAATAATGAGATAATCTCCCTTAGGGCAAATATCAGAGCACAAATTTCATATATTCTTTGTGGTGCGTTTGTTCCTGAAACATTATTAAGTATAGACACTTATTTATTACAAATTTCATAATATTTTTTTCTAAAAAAAATCGAAAAAGGTTCTATTCCATATTACGGCGGTCAAAGCACAAACTCGTGAATAATGGATCTACCTATTTTACCAGCTAAGCTATTCTATCGGAATGAGATGGATCGAAGTTAGATAATCAAAAGGATGGGGAAATAATGAGGAAAAGAGCACTGCATCATGCAGTGGGGCTAAGTAATAATTAATAATAAAGGTTGTGGGTGATAATTATTATATATTTGATCCACATGGAAAGAACAGTGTTGTAGTGTTGAACAGATCAGATCCGGGCATCAAACCCTAGAATTAGTTGTGCATTTTTCTAAGAATAAAGACTACAAGTTATGGTCTGCAAATTACTTGATTGATTGAATGATTGATCATTGATTTCCCTGACCGTGCATGTTTTGCATGGTCCTATCCTTGAAAGCCTGTCATCACGTACCTTAAACCATTAATAACCCTCCAACCCCTTGATTCTTCTCCTCTTACCCTTTTTTTTTCTTTCTTTAAGACAGTAATTAATGGTAGAATAAATGAACATGCATCATCTTCTTGTGTAGAGTGTTGTACTAATTCTTTCAATAGAAAATAAAAAACAAAAAACTCTTAAAACGACCGAAATTGATAAAGTCGTCCATATATAATTGTTTTTAGAAATAAATCCTAGTTTTAAGAGACTGAGAGATGAGAAGATATTGTTACGGCCCAAAGACAGGTTAACTTCTTTAAGAAATTGTAGTGGATGAGGTGAAGAAATAATAATTTTATTCTCTCAAGAAATATGAAAGCATAATTTAATTCTAAAGGCGTGAAACAATCATTTTAATACCTTATATATTTGAAGTGCACACACATAGTTCTTCCCACAGGGGTGCATGATCACACAATTAGACATGTAGATCTTTTTTTTTTTTTTTTTTGGTTATATATATAGTTGATGGTAATACAAATAAACTTTTTTTTTATAGCATCAAGACACCATTAGCATACTTAAATTCTTAAATGAAGGATTAAAATTGTACTAGTAAGAATAGTGAAAACGAAAAATTATCATTTCGTATCTCATCGGCTATGTTGCACTTTGATAACCGCTTAAAGGATCATACATGTATTTAACATCTTACAAAGTAGATAGTTCTCTTGAAACAAGATACTTAGTTAATTACATGATGGTAGAATGAAATGTTCTATCTCTAATGTTTATTTTCTTTTTTGTTTTTTGGTATTGACCGTTGAGTTCGGTTTCTATCTTACTAATGTTTATCTCTTAATTCATCTCTAAATGAATTTAGATGCGCAATGTTATTTTGACATATAACATTTATTAGATGGGGGATTAGTAGATAATAAGGTTAACTTTATTTTTAAATTTTAGACATATGTGTAGCAATGCTATATTTACATACGATCTAGGAAGTAGGATACATGCAGTGTACTGGAACACGACACGACACAGACAAATTAAAACAAAAAGAATACAAGTATGTCTCCAGCACGGTAATAAAAACATAAATAATTAAAAAGTAAATTATATTAAGTATTTAAATATATGAAATTATAATAACATCCACTAATAGAAATCATATATAATATTTTATTTTACGTTTTTTACACAAATTAAAACAGCAAGAGTTTAATTTAATCAACAACAATAAAGAAAAATGTAATATTTTAACACATAACAATTTAAACAACAAGATCCAAAAAATTCAGGAATAATTTGACAAAAATAATATAACTTAACCAGTTGCATTTAGGTGAAGGAACCGAATTCGAGTTTCAGCATGCTCATTTCATTATCTGGAATAATCAAAATAGTTTTTGAAACATTAAAACTGGCTATATCCTATTCAGAGAAAGATCTTTCACATTACATCTTTCACTGCTGCATTATTTCCAAATTCTTCACTCATTACAGGAAAAAGTCTAGTAAAAGTTTACCAAAAAATGTAAGATTCTATTTGGTTGGTTGATTTTCACTACTAAGAAGTTGTAGGCTGCCCCGCGATGGGAGGGCAGGTGGCCGAGCGCTCATCTCAGTCAGTGGCCGGTCGCTGAGGTGAGCGCCCGGTTGCTTGCTTGAATCCCATCGCCCGTTGATTTAATTTCGTGGGGTGAAAACCAGTAGATTTGTCAGTGAAACTTTGAAGCATCGGGAAGGTGCACAATCATCTGTCCGATGAAAAAAAATGTACTTGAGCATATGAATCGGGGACGAAGGTCTGGCGGTTTAATGGAGTGAGCGTCATCCGAGAATTTACATATTACGACGGTCGCACAAAGTGGGACGGTTATAGATATTCTTTTTGCTCATAAATCTGATTTAAAAAAAAAAAAAGTTGTAGGATTCTCGATTCAAAGCTCTCAAATTTATGCATCACACATTTTAAGTGTAACATATTTAGGTTTTCCGCAGACAATGCTTGATATTATAGTATGTGTTGTGATTTTTATTTTTCTACGCTTTTCGTATTTTATCACGATTTGCTGCCACCTGGCTCTTTTATTGATCTCAATCTCCTTATCTCTAAATTTAACAATAATACAAGCTGTTGAACTCAATATATAATTCCGAATTTGAGTAAGAAAAATGTAAATTACATATTTTCAAGTGACGTACATAATATTTACATAAGAAGTTATTAATCAATCATTCAATGAAAAAGTTATAATATGAGGAAATTATGGATGTGCAAATTCCAACTATGCCCCTGTGCAGAGAGATCATTTAATGGTTATAGTACTGTCAGAAAGTTACCAGCTTTTTTGCCTTTTTGTTTCCCATAATACACAAGCATAGGGTAAATGACAAAAATACCCTTGGCAGGGTTTTGTCAGGGACAGTTTTAGGTCAGTTCTTTTAGCACTGTAAAACCCAATCTTTCATACTGTTGCATTTGCAGTAAGCTACAGTGCTTTTAACTGAATTACTTTTACCACCCTCTCTTCATATTCAATGTTTTTTTACCATCATTTTTACAATCCAACCCTAATACTTCGCTAGGTCAACTTCACCATTAATATATGGTCTTCTAGTGTTTTAGGAAGATTATGAAAAAGGAAATATTTCATTTTCTGAGCCTCGAAAATGCATTGGACATATAGAGACCTTTGAAAATTTCGTCATTCATAGATATTGGCAGCAGATGATTTTGTTTGTTCAGTCCCTTGGGTTCTCTATCGTATACGTAAACTCTAGTCTTTTTTATGGGATTTTAAAAGAGTTAATTCATGATTCAAGGCTAGCATTACATAGTATGTATAAGTGCCATCAGTTCACATATATATACATATAAACATTTATCGGAACTTTTTTTTTCAAGAGTCAACATGGTAAACTTTGAAAGTATTATTTGATGCGTGATTATCTTAAATAAGAGGGCGTAAATTGAAGGAGTGATTGCAATACGAAACTATCATTATATGCAATTGAACATCCTATATTGTTATTTTAAAATATTCATTTTGTGAAAATCAAGTTAACATGGTGATTTAATGTTTACAATCTATAATTTCATAAATTAACACTTTTCTTAAAAATGACATATGCCATTTTTTAGAATGATTCCCTTGTGATAAGCAACATGTAAAGTTAAGTAGCACATAAATTTGTTAAAATTGCAAAAATTTCATCACCCAATTGTTAAATCAAATTTGGAAAGAAAAAACATAAATTTTATTCCATTTCTGTTACATTTACACACTTTCTACCAACACTTCATATTTGACTATCCAAAAGAATAATCACCCAATTATTAGACTTAGTTGCAAATTTAGCATTCATAAAACCACCTTTCTGGAAGTTGGTGCTTCTCCTAGACACGTCATAGATTCTGTTATATTGTTCCGAAGGGACATTGTAAGCCCCTCTTCCCCTGAACTCTCATTTTTTGTAAAATAAAAAAGAGATACTACACAGCTCCAAATTCATGATCTAAAACTACTCCAAAAATCATATCAAATGAATATGATCTGCACCCATTCCAAGACGTTTTGGAATATATTTTGGAGCTAATTTAAACCATAAACCTTTGGTGGGTTGAGATTCTCTGCGTCTTACTATGATTATTATTGCTCCACCAATAACAATACGCCACGCCGTGGGTTATTTTCAGCTAAATATAAAAAGTAAAATACCACATGGCGATCTATTATTGGTTGGTACTTGAACAGTAACAACTTTCCAAAAATTTAATAGTGTAGTATGAAAATAAAAATAACACATGGCAATTTATAATTGGTGGAGCAACAGTTTGCACACGCACACACATACTAAGTCACATAGTCCGGTGATAATGATTAAGTTAAGTGATTTTCTTAGAATTCGTCGGGAGAAAGTTTCGTCTTATTATCTTCAAAAAAACACATAAAAAAAAAGTTGTGTGGTATAAGAGGTCGGAGGTATATAATTCATGTTGGTGGTGGGCTCTCCTAGAAACTCTCCTCAAAACATCTCTTTTTTTTTTTTTTTTTTAAAGCCTTTTACGGGTCACAAATATTGTCCCAGAAAGATAATATGAGTGAATAACATAATATAACATATGTGCTTCTCAAAAATGATGTTCGCAGTAAACTCCATTAATTTGGGTAACAATTTGGTGTTACTGTTTTCTATCTTTCGTAGTCAGTGCATCCCCCCACTACATTATATAACCTACTCCGCAGGAACATCCTAACAATTCTCTTCTATACTTAACTCTCGCTCTCTTCTCTTCTCTTGCTCTATTAAATATTGTTGGTCTTTAATAAAGAGTTCGGTTCAAAGATGCCGGGAATCCTCTGCCGCTCGCACGCGGCTACTGCCGTGTGCATGCCGGGCGACGCAAGATCCGTAATCGTGCCAAGGAGAGCTGATAGGACGATCTCCGGCGAGACTACAAGGCTCATCGACGTTAAGTACACCAGATTAGCTCGTGCCGGTGGTGGCAGCGGCGCCGGCCGCCACCACCACCACCGGGCAGTCACATTGCCTATGGTAATGAAGCGGGAGAAGAACCGTGACCTCAAGAAGAAGGCGGCGGCGGCGCCAGTGCAGCCTCGGTCGGCAAATGATCATGCATTTCAGGTGACGTATACGTAGATCACAGGCTTGTTAGACCCAAAACCTCTTCCGAAGATCATGCATGATATGAACTATGTACAGCTCAAAAGCGACGTCGAAAGGGAAGCTGGTTGTTTATGGACAATGTTCGGGACGGATTTTGGGTTATTTAACTGTTACCTTTCTTTTTGAACATTAGGCCGGGTAGGGAAAGTTTCTCACCATGTTGATGTATAAATCAACCTTATTTAAGGATTTCTTGAAAATGTTATTAAAAATGGAAAGAATTTTTTTAAGAAAATAAAACAGAATATGTAGGGGGCACTACCTGCATGGACAGCTAATGGTAGTACTATGGTCCTTATTGCATTTAATATATAGTTTTGCACTATGGATCCCTAGTGATTAACTTTCACCAAATATTTCAATTTTTTTTTATATTCATTTTCCTAATACCAACCATCTATATTTGCATGTCGTCTCTTTCTATTACATATGTGAGCTATTGTTTGCTCATAATATCTATTTTTTACTTTTTCGTCTGTTGAGTCACTTTAACAATATTCAGATTCTTTGGGTTTCTTTTCATTTCATTCTTGAAAACCAGCATTTTTGCATGTATTTTTGGGTGCCATTATTTCATTTTTTTTTTTATCTTTATTTTCTTGTCTTTTGTATGGGGCAGGTTGTGGTTATGAGAGTCTCTATCCATTGCCAAGGCTGTGCAGGCAAAGTGAAGAAGCACATCTCTAAAATGGAAGGTACTACTTATTTCAATTTTCAGAATTTTTGCAATTATATATATATAATCCCGATATTTTGCAGTTATTCTAGATAGAAGTAATGATGACAAGGGATTTCTTTTCATAGAAATTCTATTTTATATTTTAATATATTTCACTAATATACTCTCATTAGTTGTTTTTTTTATTATTTCTCAGGGGTGACATCCTTCAGCATTGATCTTGAGAGCAAAAGGGTGACAGTGATGGGCCATGTATCTCCAGTGGGAGTGTTGGAGAGCATCTCAAAGGTGAAGAAAGCTGAGTTCTGGCCTTGCTAGGGTTAGGGTTAGGGTTTCATCTCTCTCAATTGTATTTGTTGGTATGGTTGGGGTTCCTGGTACAGCCTTTAAAAAGGTATAGACCTTTCAAGAAAAGGACCCAGTTTGGTTTGATGCTTTGCGCTTTGGCTCTTTCATGATCTGTATGGTTTGATTAATTTATGTATAAATAGATTTGTATGGTTGATGAATGAAAGGAATGTTTCATATCCCAAAACCCTGTGTTCATATTTCAATGTCATGTTGTAATATTAGAGTAACAACACTGCTACTCATCAAGATCATCCAGACTTTTAATACAATCATAATTATATATTAGTGCATCGGAATGTATGTATTACATATTTTCGATGCACTGTGTGTGATTCTGATTTCTGATTACATCAGAGCCATCGGGTTCCTTGAAAAATGACTTTTTCTATTAGAATAATATTGCCTAAAACAATTGTATTTTGTAACTTGTTCTAGTACATTTTCGTTACGAACTTTGGTCATTGACGGAAACCTCAAAGTAGCCATTACTTGTGCGCAGCCACTAGCACAACTGTAATCGTGATTTAGTTTTAGATCCTATTAAATTAAATATAATGATGTGTTATACGTAGTACTTGAATAAGACTTCAAAACAACCGCAAAATAATGGATCAAATTGTTAACCAACTATACCGACTTTTATTAATCAACCAAGGACTAGATTTTTAAAAATGCCTCTTGGAGGACCACAATGACATTGGCAGAACACCACCTAATAATCACTTAATCACATAGAAATTTTATCATTTCTGAACCCCCACCATATTTTATTTTCCCCTATGTCTAATTTAAATGACTTCCTACCCATCATCATCAATTTTTTTAGTGAAATTAGGAAATGTTACCTAGCTAAACTTTAGTTTATTAAGATGAATAAGGTTACAAAATATTCGAAATTAATTGCTAATATGTAATTTTAAGCTAATTCTTACAATTCAAAAATGTTAGAATGTTTTAATAATAACCATAGTTTTTACATATGCTTAAACATTCAAAAGAGTTAGTTAGCACCACCTAATGCTGGCGCAGAAATCAGGAATTCAATTTCCCTGCTTGATAAAAATAATATTGAACAGCGAAAGAAAAGTTTAGATGTCCTAAAATTCGTTATTTTTTTTCATATAAATATGCCAGATCAACTAATTAGATGAGGTAGCTTAGGGTTTGTTACATCTGCATGGACACCGGGGCTGACGTACCTCCTTTCTCCTGCCTTGGATCGATCTCACTACTTGTTATCTGCAACGCATGGAGTAGTAGTACTCTCTTTTTGTTTTCTTTGTTTTTTTTTTTTGTTTTTTTAATCTATGTAGTATTTTCTTGATGTATCCGCCACCTGATATATCTTTATCTGTTGTGTTTTTTTTGGGATTCGCTTATGTAGCCTTGCATTTTTTTTTTCCTTTGCAAGTTGAGGTGACGTAAGATTTTATTTAATGAAGACAACGTCTGATTTTTCAACCAAAAAAAAAAAAAAAAAAAAAAAAAAAAAAAACAAGATGAGGTAGTAGTACTCTCTGGTAGTGGCTGCCTAAGGGTGCCTTACATTGTAGGACAGTCTGACAAATTTAAATTGGTCCACTACAAGCATCAGGGTGTAGGGAAATCCTGAGAATCGCAGGCGTCCGTTATATGTTTACGATCTCGAGAATATCGTATAAAATTTTCGTCCGCTTATTTGCCTATTTTTAGCATTTTATGGAGAAATTCTAAACTACAAAATGTAGGAGTTTAATGAGATCTTATTTATTTTTTATACAATTGTAGGTTAAAACTGTTTCAAAAAAAATGTCAAATATGATACCAAAAAGATAATCTAATTTAGATCATCTTTTTGGCATCATATTTGGTATTATTTTTGAAAAAGGTTTTAACGTACCAAATTTTTTAGATTCATCAAACTCTTACAATTTTGAGTTTAGAGTTTTTCAAAAAAATGTTTAAAAATAGGTCAAATAAGCGAACGAAAAATTTACACGATGTCTCGAGATCGGTGCATATTCGAACGGACGGTGGTGATTTCGGGAATTCCCTACA
The DNA here is from genome assembly GCA_002076135.1 of Xerophyta viscosa. NCBI lineage: Eukaryota > Viridiplantae > Streptophyta > Magnoliopsida > Pandanales > Velloziaceae > Xerophyta > Xerophyta viscosa. The sequence goes on from MJHO01000017.1 coordinate 1,492,725, forward strand.
CCCTGATGCTCTTGCATCAGGGGAGCCGCTCCCACGTAACAATGCTTCCAATTAGTACTACCAACACCACTACCTCTCTCTCTCTCTCTCTCTCTCTCTCTCTCTCTCTCTCTCTCCCCCCACTTCCAGTTTCTTCCTCTCCCTTTCTCTGTGTATAAATAGTGATAGGCCAACCAATTACCTGCACACATCCCCTTATCTCTTCACATGCCTGTAAATCTACAAGTAATGCTACAGCTGAAGATCAATCAAAGTTCAACATTTCTTTTGGGAAAAAAACAGGGAATAATTTTATATCAACCATTTTTGTACCGTGCTCCCAAATAAATCCTATTTTTTTCTAAATATTACTAAATCAAGCAAAAACTTAAATATAAGCATTTTTTTAGAAAATTTGAATACGAGAAATTTTTTTTTGATGTACTCTACAGTTTTTGTATTGAACTTTCTTTAAAAAATGTCAAATGGATGTTGTAAAGTTTTAAAGTTTTTATTAGTTACAAAAATTTTGGAGCCTCAAATCATTTAGTTAGAATTTTGTTCAAAAAGAAAAATTAAAAAAACTGAATACAAAATTTATATAACACATCAAAATCTATCTCTTTTCTTATTGGAAACTAATTCTTTTATATATATATATATATGTACGTATTAGAGTGATTTTATAAGTTTTTTGAAAAATAGGCTTATTTGATAGAGTTTTGAAGAGCATGGGCTTTTTCGACAAAATCCCTGAGCACAATTGAGTGCAACTTTGAACATCACATAGTTCAGACCAACAGTCAACCCTTTCTCAGTCAACCCTTGTACTCCTACAAGGAATCCCATCAGAATGGAAAGATGTATGCAGTCATGTATGCAGAAAGCTGTTTTATACGACCATCAACACTGCTTGATGTCAGCATGACATAAAGGACCTGTAGACAATGGAGATATTTGTTCGTCAAATGCAATATCTAAGTGATAAGAGCAGACCTTTTACTGTTGGCAGCTCAGAAAAATTCCTGTTCAACATCAAATTTTAAATAGTCTCTTAATAGTAAGAATGTTGAAAGAAAATCAAAAATAAGATACTCGGATCAGAGTAATATACCTTCTCAAACAACCACCAGCACTTTTTTTTTTTTTTTTTGAGAACCTGCATTGACTTCATTAAGAAAAACTTTGTCAGTTTTTTCTGAATCATCAAGCTTGCAGTTGTCCGTGCAAACAATAAACTTTCAATATTTTCAATCTAAACTCTACTTGTACATTACAAACTTTAAAAGAATATCGAAATTTATTCGATCTTGTATACGTGGTTTCAAACTTACAGACTTTTTTTCCTAGCAAACAAAAATGATGAACGCAGGACGTGAGGCCATTCCTGAATTTTTTTTTCGGCAGTATTTAATCCAAGCTTGGAGGTCAAGTGCATGCACCCATACCCACTAACTCGCAGAAGATATTTTCCTCATACATTTGGCATGATTCGAACCAACACTATGACACTAGATAGGCAAAACTCCGATCAGTGCATCAATTATAATTACAAAGTGTTCCTGAAATATAAATGTACTGTTACACATTACCATTTACTGCCCTAATTCTGTAGGACCTGATTCTTGGGACTGAGTGTTCAGACTTCAGTACATGAGAGTATTAACTGTAAAATAGGTGATGACTGCCAAGGTCCAACAATAAATGGGACTAGTAACTTTCTTTTTTTTTCTTTATTATTTTTATTTTGTAATTGATGCATTTAATTTCTATAAAAGGCAATTAACAATCTCAAACAAAGTCGAATAAGAACATGTATGAACGCGTAACATTTTACCTCCTGGAGTAGAAGTGAAAAAGTAAAAAAATGAAACATGATCAAGGGTAAGTATCTAATTAATAAGAAAAAAACAGTAAAAACACAAAGCTACTAGTGCAAAAACAAACATGTCTAGAAATTTAACGCGGCAAGATGACAAGATTACATTAGATGTGCGGACACAAAATCAAGCATCTCTGAGAAAATCGTTTGAGATGGTTTGGAAACATAAAACAAAGACCACCAAAGCGCCAGTTTTGGAGATGTCGTACGATAGATAAAGGATAACAAAAAATGAGCAGAACTATATTGTTCCCAAAGAAAAACAAAAGCGTATATATTAGTATACATGCAATGTGAAAACACGCAATCCAAGTATTCCAAAATTTGGATCAAGATCGACGGTTTGGATTTCCATCATTTTGATAGCAGAATTGCATTTTGCCCTTCACTATATATGGACCCATTTGGCATCATCACTGGAGTCGTGAAAGTTTCTTTCATGCATAGTTTAAGAGGTCAATACCTAATCTCCTAACCTTCCTGGCTCTTTCTCCATGAAACAACAAACAATTGGTCAAGTGTTTGTGTCCTCCATCTCAACCCTTCTTCATCTCGCAACTCCTATCTCAAGAAAATTAAAATCTCTCTCCTCAACACCGTTAGTAGAGCAAACATTTTAGCCAAGTCAACATAAAAGTCCAAAATTGACTCACGAGCCCAAACTCTAGACTTTAAATAATTATTATCGGCCGTCCAGAATAGTAGATAAATTGTAAATAAGTACCCCCTCCGTGTGCATGTTTCTTTTTGAACTTTTTTAATAATTCTCTAATAAAAAAAACTCATACATTGTTACTATCTTCTGTCTTCACCTTCGTTACACATTAAAAATGTCGTATGAACAGAATATTTAATCAAACCCTAGTCGTATGTCGATATCTTTTATTTGTAAACCGCGTTTTAGCCGCTTCATATATATATATATATATATATATATATATATATATATATATATATTAGCCCTAATGGCCTCTTAATCATTCCGCTATATATTAGTTCATCTTCGTTCTACAGACTCGTGCTTTTCAAACCTAAAGAAACCAAAGCGTTGATCTTCGGAACCGATAACCATATCCGAACCATATAGTGCAATCCCGTGCGTGCCCGTGCTATATTCATATTCTTTCCCTATTAGAAAATACAGCATGGTTGCACTAGGCTTGAGCTCGAGCTACATTGGTGCAACTAATTATGTGTGTAGCAGTAGACCCAATAATAGAATCACCTGCAAATCATCTGCAGATTTCTACCAGATTCTATCTCTAAAGTCTCTAACAGCAACAAAGGAAGAGATCAAGAAGGCATACAGGAGCATGGCGCTGAAATACCACCCCGACGTCTGCACGGATCCCGAGTGCACTCAGATGTTTGTCCAGCTCCGGCGAGCTTACGAAACTCTCTCCGATCCCAATCACCGTCGAACATACGATACCTGCTTGATGGCACCGTCTAGGAATAATGAGTTTCCGAGAGAGAGATGGGAAGTTCAGATAAGGGATTTGAAAGTGCGGTCGGAACGACGTGAAAAGGAGAAGAAAGGTTTTCAGGTTGACTAGCTAGCTGATGCTTTTTCTTTTTCTTTTTTTTTTCTTTTTTTTTTTTTTGTGATATCACCATTTTCATTGTTCTTTCAAGATTGTCGTCATACATCTGAATCCTTAAAACAGAAAAAAGTTGTTATATATATATATATATATATATATGTAATCATGTAAGCAAAATTTATTACTCTTAGCTAGTAATAAATTTATTTGGCACTCTTGCTTCTTTCAATTCGAGCCATTTTGGTCACGGATTTGACCGTTTTAAGGTAATCTCAATATTTTTTCACAATTTAGAGGTTATATATATATATATATATATATATATGCTCTCGTATTACCCAAGTTCAAGACGTAATTGAATCATCAACATTTTGGAAGCGGCCAAATTGCCTTAATCATGTAACATTTTGATACAAGCCTAACCCAAACCTCGGACCTTTGATCATATATCCAATTGACTATTGGGCTGACTCATCCTACAATCAACTACAGCTATGCAATACACGCAATTTATCAAACATAAATCACAGAAAATTAAAAGTCATCAAGGAATCTAAAAAAACATTAGAGGTGAAGACAGTATCCACGTGGCACTTTTACAATACATAAAGAGGATGGAGATCTCATTCTCATTGGCCAGCAATCTATCTACCATTGCCTCTCAGATTTCCTTTAGATTTACTGGGACCCACTGATGAACACACACCAATATATCATCTACAACTCTATAACATTTCTCTTCATCCAGACTTGAGCAGACCAAAAAAATTACACAAACCACAACCCTAATAATCCTTGCTTTAGGGTTGTTTGCAAAGCAATGGCTGCTACATCTGCTGCTCTCACCACCACTCCTTTCTTGTCCGGCTCGAGGAGAGTCAAGTCGCTCCTCCCTGGTGTTGCCGGTGCCGGATTCAGCACCGTCTCCCAATCACGTAGACTCGTTGTTGCTGCAGCTGTGCAACCGAAGAAGTCGTGGATCCCTGCTGTGAAGGGAGGTGGCAATTTGATTGACCCAGAGTGGCTCGACGGCTCGTAAGTTCCCCCCGAGTTCTTAGCATCTTTTTGAGTCGTAGTGTAGCTTTGAAAGAATTTTTAAAATCTTGATCAAGTTCATTACGTAGCACAGAGTTCGCACACAGCCCTTAGGTTGAGTAGTGAGGCGGCGCGCCTCAAAAAGCGGAGGTTTTAGGGTCCGAATCCAAGAGGTGCCTTTTGAAAGGGTGCGGAAAATTTAGCACATGTATCCCGTGAAGGATAAAATAGACCTACGCTCCTATTTATCCGAAAGGATAGAACTTCTCGGATGATGTAATATGGATCAAAACCATCTGTGGATTGATCTGTTATGACGATCGCACTCAATGACCAATTACAGACAAAATTTCTTCACGATAGTCTCAAACAAAAAAAAAAAAAGCAAAGAAAAAAGGAAGCATATAGTTCCACAGAGTTCACTTCAAAGCATAGTGTAGCTCTAGAAAGATCAATTCATTCTCCTGAAACTGTTCTAACTTCAGCTTATGTAATATTATGTTGCAGACTCCCCGGTGACTATGGCTTTGATCCCTTGGGCCTCGGCAAGGACCCTGCCTTCCTGAAGTGGTATCGTGAGGCAGAGTTAATCCACGGTCGGTGGGCAATGGCTGCAGTGGTCGGCATCTTCGTCGGCCAGGCTTGGAGTGGCATCCCATGGTTCGAGGCTGGTGCGGATCCCGGTGCGATCGCGCCTTTCTCATTTGGATCCCTTCTCGGCACTCAATTACTTTTAATGGGTTGGGTTGAGAGCAAGAGATGGGTTGACTTTTTCAACCCCCAATCTCAATCCGTAGAGTGGGCCACCCCTTGGTCAAAGACAGCGGAGAACTTTGCAAACGCCACAGGCGAACAAGGTTATCCAGGAGGCAAATTCTTCGACCCTCTGTGCCTTGCTGGTACAATGAATAATGGAGTGTATGTAGCCGACACAGAGAAGCTTGACCGGCTCAAGGTGGCGGAAATCAAGCACGCACGGCTCGCAATGTTGGCCATGCTAATCTTCTATTTTGAGGCGGGGCAGGGCAAGACCCCTCTTGGTGCACTAGGGTTGTAATTTCGACAAACACCTTGTGACAAAATCTAAGGCTTGGAAACACATTTGTTCAGATATTTTGTTTCCCTACAAATATAGTGCAAATCATCATGAGCAGTCTCCTTCTGTAAAAATATTATAGGTTGCAAAATTCAGTTAAGTGGAAATTAAGCTTTTATTTTGCTAATTTGTGGATCTGAAATTTGAACTTATTTGGTCCTGGGCCGCCCTTAAATGGGCCAACTTGTTCAGAAGAGTACATTCAACTAGCCCAAGCCTAGGTGGCAAAAATGAAACAAAAACACAAAAAAGACACCACATGTAAGTTTTGCATTGAGTATTAAAAAGCAAACAGGAAACAAAAGATATTAACATGGATGTGATTCATGTTCAACTTATAGTATTAACGCGATGCCCTTTTTTTCTAAGAGAAACAAAAGATATTACCCCTAGGTCCCTGGGCTTAATCTTACTAATATGGCATATATTCTATTATACTATATATATTATATAAATCTACTCAATTATTACTTTATCATATATACCGTCAAGGTTAAGAATATCGTTTCGTACGGATTTCGGTAAATCACTAAATTCCAAAGACATACCCGACATCGCCAATCCAACCCAGTGCGATACAGTAAAGATATTATTATTATATTTTACTATAATCATTTTAAATTCCTTTTTAAACAAAATTAAAAAAAAAAAGCAAAAGGCCACATCGTAGCGAGAACGTGTGACCTGTCCGGATGCGGCAATTAAAAACAAAAACAGAAAAGGGTTCCCTCGCGACCCTCGCACTACTCATCTCATACGTGCTAACAGGAATTAGCGACATTACGTACTTCCTCCTCGCGAGACGGATGATGGAGAGACCGCAAGAAAATTTATCAGAGAGAGATGGTGTGGGGGCAGTTGAGGGGACGATAGCTTCGGAACCAGATCTAGGCACCAGGTGCCTTTGTACGCAGTTATATCCCTGCAGCTCAATACACATGCCGGATGTGATATAAACCACATATATATCTATAAATAGTAAGAGAGCTTATGTTATTTATAATATAATATCTATATTATCTTTATATACTAAGAGATCTCTAATACTATATATATATATATATATAGGTATCTAATAAATTACAATGTAACTATATGAACTGACTGCCCTATATCTTTCCCATTGTGTATTATTGCGAGGGTAGTATTCAGGTGACTAATGAATCTATAAATGCCCTATATATATACACGTAAGCAAAAAAATAATTAAAAATTATTTTTAAAATTTATAATTAATAAAATTTAAATTTTATTTTATTTATAATTATATATCTCTTTTCAACTCTCTCAATTATAACAATTTATTAAATATTTTTTTTTTTCAAAGATAATAAAAAAAGTCTAAAAAATCTAAAATACAAATTTATAAATAAAAGTAAATATAATCATAAATTACATTGAGGATATTTAGAAGAGGAAAAAGTGGATAGTTTTATAATTTACTACATAACATAAGACACACCATATTTATGATAACTACTATATATAATTTAAATATATTTTAATTATTGAAAAATTATATTATATGGTATAAGACACCACCAAACTATCCTCTTGCGTTTAAATATTATAGATATTATATATATGTATATATATACATATATAAAGTTTTCTGCAATCTAAATTGAACTAACTGAGATCTCGACGGCTTGGCTTGGATTCCTTATTTCAGTACATATTTCCGGGCGAAACCTTCCACCCGCCGTCACATGTCCCCATCAGCAACCATCTTCTCTTAAACATATAAATAAAAAGACTTTAAACTAGCAGAAAACTTACAACATTAAATGATTATTTTGCACTTGGACAGAAAGAGAGGACACCAATATATATATATATATATATATATATATATATATATATATATATATTGTGCATGATCGGGCACCTGGTATCACTTTTGGCACAATTCTGCCCCCTTTTTTGGCATAATTGGACTCCTTTATGCTTTGAAAGGAAAAAGACACTTTCACCCCTAACATTAAGTGTTTAGTAGGCTACTTACGTTTTCATTAGATAAAATTTAATTCTGAAACATATTATCTACCTATTAAAATACTGGTTTTTTACTGAACACTTAGCATAACATATAAACAAGTCGGTAATCAGGGGGCAAATGGTCTTTTAGATACGGGATCTAGTTGACGTCGAAAATATCAGAAGGGCATGATTATGCCAAAAGTGAGTATGGTAACTCGATCTCAGAAAACTCGTTTTCAAATGCTGTTGGCGTAAGCTAATCAATTACAAGTTGAAAATTGCAGTTTATGGACCCCCCAAGAACGCTAGAAAAAGGAACACAAAAAAAAAAAAAAAAAATTTATTGTTCATATTATATGGTTTTGTAGCTAATGTTCTGCATTATTGGTGTTGCACCTTAGTTCAGATTCAACAGTAGCTCACCAAACTTCTCAGCAGCAATGACTCAAAAGTACTTTCCTTTTCTCAGTTTTCTTTTATAAGTAAAGTTTGACATGATAAGAACCAATATTTTATGAGAAAATTACTACAATTCATTTGTAGAATTATGACTGTAATTTCCATGTATACAAAAGAAATTGAAGAATATAAAAGAGATGCAACCAAGACTATGTATATAAAAAACTTATTTCAATGTTCTGCAGCTATTCTGAATCCAAGTATGCAAAGGTGCATCCATAGTTCAGATTTTAAATATCAAATTTAAATTCTATATAGAAAATAAAAAATACGAACATGGAAGAGTTTTGTACCCTATTACATGCACGGAGACGATAACAGGTTCCACTTGATCTTATTCTATGAAGTCTAACTTGTTTTATTTCTATTATAACTAGCCAAGCCAGCGATTTTAGAAGTATTTTAAATGTAAAGACAGCTGTTGGCATGTTTCTAAATAGTTGATATTCGTAACGTGTAATTCTACGGAAGCAATCTATGGCATACGCTATTATCATGTATGCAAACTCGACGAATATGAAGTTAATTTAAAGCAGAAGCACTGGAACCTCGGGTTGTATTGTTCAAGTGTAGACAGCCATTTTTCTCCAATAGGCTCACCAGGTTTCCTCCAGTTCTAAGTTATAAAGCTTTCCTCCTGAAAATTCAGTAAAACACAGGCAAATATGAATGGACAAACTTGAATGACACATCTGACACTCACAACCTTACAATTTAAGAAACAGAATTTATATATATATATATATATATATATATTATAATAACCTGCTGCATTTGATCTCATGTGATAATAGAATCTCAAGTACAGCAACAGTTACCCGATAACTACACTGTTTAGACGATTACCCATCTTCGATAATTAATAAATAGCTACTTGCAGAGTCTGCAAACAAATCAACCCACCAAGTGCATCTGTATCTAAATTTTTTGTTAACCCGTTGCTATTATGTTTTGTTTTTTCACTGCATAGTATATAGATAATTGGAGCTGAAGGACCTATAATAATAGGGACAAAATGCTAGAGCTCCCAAATTTGTCCCAAACTTTGTGCTGCTAAAGGTGAAGAAAATGATGCTTAGTAATGAAATTTCTTTCATTCAGTGGGAATTTCAGAGAATTTTTGGGAGCTCTAGCATTACTCTGTAGCTAATTATGTGATTATGCAGAATCTAGAACTAAAGATTTGATGCTGTAAGCACAGAGAGGTTCTATCTCCCAACTTCACTATCATCACTATACGTTTCTTTTACTAGATTCTATCTTTAAACACATCTTGAGCTCCAAGGTTCATAAAAAAATTAAAATAAAATAAAAAAAAGCCAATTGCGGATGGGATGTAATAATAAGTTTTCTTGTTCTGGGCTCCGGATGAAGCATTTTAAACTACATTTAAGATTTATACAAGAATACACGAGACGATTGTTTTTTTTTTTTTTGGGTTGTATGTCCTTGGAGCCTTCGGCCGTAGGTTTCTTCCTTCTTCATATAACAATAGTACCTAGAATGATGCCCTAAAAACAAAGGGCAAAAAAAAGCAAGAGGCATCTAGACAGGTGCTTAAATAATGGCTTAGTTTCCCGATCTACCAGCATGAAATGATGCACCACAGGAGACACCTTGCTTTGCCAGACCTCGAGAACTATTATTTACCAAACAAAACTCAACATTGTTCCCCTTAAGATAATATTATATGCTGTACTATATAATGTTCAACTTGCTAATTAAAGATCTTAGGGGTTTTATTTTATTCTAAGCATGTGAACTGGAATCCCTCAAAGGAAGAGAACAAATGCCTTTGTACTCACTCAATTCCAACACACACAACTGGCCAATGTGAGGTCTCTTCATTGACCCTTTAATTATAATATTCTTAGGCCAAATCTACATCTTTGTTTATGTAGATCTCCTTCAGAATCAATACTATGAAACCGAGAAATAAAAGATAATTGAAGGACTATATTAGAAAAGGTAAGCGATCAGGTTACTCATACGTGTCGACTGTCGAGTGACAAATATAATCAAATAAACCATGGAGAAAATAAAAAGAAAGAAAAGAAAAAGAAACAGTGGTGGAATAAATCTAGATGAAATGGAAAAAAAAAAAAAAAGCATGAAAGAATTCAAAATTTGGATTTTCTGATTCTGAACATAAGTTAAACAGATAGCAGTTAACTGTTAGTTGTAAAATTGACTGCTTTAAATTTAGGCCCTTGGCAACAGATATTGGACAAATTAGTTGGGGTAATCAGTCAAGGAAGTCATCATCAAAAGCTCCATGATTGCACCACATGATCCCAAACAGTATTCTAACTTTGCTAACACTACTAACAACAAGTAGGCGTGCCATTCAGCCAATAGAATATGAAAAACAGAATTCAACTTCTAGATTTGTAAACTCCGACCGGAAATAACTTCAGCATCTGGTGAACGGTCTGATAAATATTTGTTTGCACTCAATTTACAAGTCACTTTTCGTGAATGTCGAATGAATAACCACCTCTTCTAGAAAAAACTAATGAGGTATAGTTTTACATATTCTGTAGCGATCAATAACTAAATAAGCAGCCATTAATTCATGTATACAAATAGCTCGCATTCGCTCCCATAGGTCATTAGAAACTAGTCACCAATGTATTCCTTCACTGGATTTTGGAAGAAGTCTTGTTCATCGATAGAGTTTCCAAGGTAAAAGAAATACCAAAAGAAAAGAATTTGGCAGGATATATCATTTCAAAGTTCATCGATCAGAACTTATTGTTTAGATAGTGCTTAACAAAAATTGCTAACAAATCCTTGGAAGAGTCACTAATTTTCACTCACTAACATTTCTGATGAATAAGGTTCTACATATATCAAAATATGCAATAAATGCAGGACCATTCAAAAGAGTGGAGGGTGATTAAAGTTTGGTTTTTTAGGTGGCTTTCCTATGAGTATCTTTCTTAGGGGTCCACAGGACCACTAAAATGCATGCCCAGAGGCTTCACAAAAGAATCTCTCTTTCCAAATTATGTTCATGGCCCTATTACTGCATCGTAGCAGCTGAGACAACCAATTCGCCATCCCTGTCTGAATTGTATTTCTCACATTATTGATTTATGGTAAAAGTTCTATATGAGTTTCTTTCTTTGGGAGAAAAAAGGTGTTATGTTCAAGTTCTACAATCAAAGAGACAGAAAGTTCCCTTACTATAAGCCTATAACTTGTACAAGTTATGCAAGAGAAAGGACTATACGGAAAATCGAGATTGAATGAATATTTTAAAAGAATATTCTCTTGCTCATAAACAAAAGTGCAAACTTGGGGGGCAATTTAAGATTAAAAAACAGCCAAAAGAAGACTAAATAGATGATATAAGTTACTTTGGGTGGTAAAACATGATTCAAATAAAGGTAGAAGGAGCCAATCATGGGTATTTCTATTCTAGGAATGACTTCAGCATTTTGCAATGACATCAACCAAGAAGGCAATCAGCAACAATGATCTTGACGCTATTGACACCGATTGTGACTAAACCAATTGTTTTCTTGCTTAATCATTCTTTTTTCACTTGTGCGAACTGACTCAGCCTTCCTTAATTTTAGTTTAAGTTAAATTAGGTGCAATTTGTCGATTTCTTTCTTAATCAAGTGACTGCAGATCTCCTTTAGAAAGTTAGATTTCCAACTTCTATATTTATACTTTTATTTTAATCAGGATTAAACAAAAAATATTTCCAAAACGGCAAGAAGTCATTATGAATTTAATTACCATTATGTATGTCAATAGACAAATAATTGAAGTTTACTGTTAAGCATGACCTGTTTTATGAAGATGTAGCTCATATATTACTTTTAACTGAAATATCACCATAGGTAGATATATATACAATTAAACAGAGTTCTTAAAATGCCAAGAAGACAAGCTGTGCTTCACTTGAACTGGTTTTGTTTTTTAAGTACACTTTCAGGGGTTCTTAAAGTTATTTCTCATTTCTTGTCAAACAACTCTTCAAGTCTATAGATTTTCTTCAGTGAATTTCTGTTGGTGATCATACAAATATGCGGTACGTATACTACGGCTAGTTACTTGTTCTTTGTTAACTCTTCCTTATAGAATTACTATCTTTTCTTTATTTTTTTTTATTTTTTTGCTGATGATGTCAAAATGAAGATGACTCACCATGAAGGAGGATAGAGTTCCTGATTCCTGTGGACCATACAAGTCACAACCCAATAGTTTTTTTTTTTCCCTCTTTACTTAAATCAACATCTTTTGAGAAGAAAAATTGCAACACTAGTTTTTGTAAAGCATGGACAAGTGCATATTATACTAAAACCTTCCATAACTCTCATTCGCAAATACAAGAAAAAATGATCGAAGGGAATTACAGACGAGCATCGCGTTTGGAATTAACTCCCACCGATCATCTATTGTGCTTTGCCTTATGGCATATTACACATTTAGTTATCTCCATCCAATATTATATTATAATATATATATATATATATATTATATATATATATATATATATATATATTATGAGAAAAGAGGGATAGATATATGTGAATCTAAGCAGCTGCAACGGTCTCACCGCTGCCAGAGGCATCAGATCCGGTGCTTACCAGCGGCTGATCATTCTTCATCGATCTCAACAAGAACTTCTCTTTTCTCTCCTCTTCTTTAATCATTTGTTGCCTGCACTCGAGACTGCAGAAGGCGATTTCACCCCTATTCGGTAGACAGATGCAGCACCAAATCAGCATATCATTTTTTCTAATCTTAATTTGATTTAATTAGTTCATCACAACTCAAACATAGATCAGCAGAAAACATATGGATAAATTTGCATAAGATGTTAATTCTGATTGCACATAGAAAAAGGTTATTAAAGATGACTCGGACATTAGAACCATGAGTTAAACATTTAAGTTACTGGATAAAAGTTTCGATGGATAGTATGTTCTAATTTGCATAGCACTGTAAAGAAAATAAGAACTCAATCAAAAAACCAAGGAAGATCTACAAGCATATTCAAGGAGAAAAATGCACATTATCAACTGATTTTTCCAGCAAAGCTATAATATATGTTAGATTACATACGTAGAATTTCCATTTGTAACTCCATACCCATTTTATCTTATTTCTTTTATTGTTTTTATTATTTCCTTATAGACATGGTTCTCCTCTTATTATATAAGAGGCACCTCTTATTGTAATATAATTCATCAAGTTAATCTATTTTTACATTATTATTATTATTATTATATATATATACAAACCCAAGATCTTCATCATGTTCACATATTCAAATTTATAGCTAAGCTTTCTATGTTGTACTGGAGGTTTCGATAAGAATATAATACAATTCAATAAAGAATTAGAAGGTGAACTACTATGTAAAACCGCAGAAGAACCAGCCAACCATGATCAATGATCATTCAATGAATAAGAGAAGAGTGCTCATGATGTCGAAAATTTCTCTTTCGATTAAAAGCCAACACACATAGAAAATAATGAGAAAAGATGAACTAGAAGAAGCCTCAAAGAACATCATATACAACACAAAAGCTTCAATATTTGTAGTAACAAATCAACTATCCCAAGACTTTCTAGCACAAATAAATAAAGTTTCATGAGATAGCTACAGAGAACTCCGAAAAATACCTACCAAAAACAACAAAAAAAAAAAAAAAAAAAAAAATAGAGAAACGCCGGGGAGATTTATTTGTATCACTGAGAAAGTTAATGAAGAAAAATACCAAATACAAAAGAAAAATAATAAGTGCAAAAAAAAGAACAAGAATACACTAAGACAAAGTAAACTAATAAAAATAACTCAAAAATCACACACAAAAAAAGAATATTTTACAAGAGAAATAAGTTAATAGAGTGGTTTATATACCTATATATGAAAGTATCGCGACCAGGTCCGAGGCGACGTTTGCAGAGTCCACAAGCCTTCAAAAAGTTTGCCGTCTCCACCGCAACGCCGTCAACCGAGCCCCGCCGCCTACTTCCTCCCCCGCTGGCGCCGCCTCTCGGCGTCGCCACCGTCGCCAAATACCTCGTATCCGGCCAATCTCCACCTCCACCTTGCTGAAGATACATCTGGTTAGCTTGTTGTTGCTCGGGTTCCGCCGCCGTTGGCGAGAGGTCGAAGGCGAACTCCGTCATACTCGTTGTCCTCCTCATGGGACCTCTCTGTCTCTTACCAAGAAGCATCTTTGCTTCCTTTTCACGCTCTCTCTTTCTTCAAAGCTAATTTCATGCAATATGAAGCTCGGTGGAGCTCAAAAATGGCAGAAGCACAAAGTGTGAGAGAGAGAGATACACAGAGAGAGAGAGAGAGAGAGATGGGGTGGGAAAGAGAAGAAGGGGGTGAGAATAAAAGAAGGGTTGGGGAGAATGTGAACCGTTGGATGAAGATCAATGATCTGATGCTGGATCAAGAGAGTACACGTCAAAGTGTGGGACCCACAAAGAGGTTTCCTTTCTGGGCATCATCATCACTCATTACTAGGCTTGTTTTGGTTGCAAATGCTGTAATACAAGTGTAATGGTGAAAGGTGGTGAGATTACCCCCCCCACCAAATGCCCATTTTGATGTTATATATGATATATATGTTTTCTATGATATATTGAGATTGACAAATTTTATTTTTACCCTCAAATTACTAGAATAACTCTAAATTGTAAAAATTAACATGATAATTTGTACTTTTCAGAAAAATTATCTGTTAATCTCACCATTCGATTTATCATTTTTATTGCTGGTATAATCATCATTTATTCAACGTGGCTGTGTTTGCTGACATATTGATCATGTCGACAATTAATGACTATGTCAGTCACCACATATAATAAGTGACTTCTATATCAGAGTCCATTTAAGATAAACTATGATCATATCAGTAGTTAAATCAGCAACTCAAACTTAGCAAAATATAGCTCTTACTATGGAGGGTATGTAAGTAATGACTTCTTTAAAAGTTAAAAATTCTTGTGATAATGTTTAAAAATTTAAAACTATGCCATTTTATTTTAATAAAATTTAAGAATCAAAAAATAAATTTTGACTATTAGATGTGGAATGTTACTTTTGTAATATTTGGTTCGATAAATATTGACAGAACTAGAATACCTTACGAATGATAGGAGACGCTTATTTAGCTCATATGGAAAATAGTTTAATAGTTAAGTATGAATTGATTATGCACTAGAAGTTATTTCTATAAATACAACTATAATGTTGTTTGGCTATAAATTTGTGATTCAATTAAAATGAAATCCCAAAAAATTGATACACTAGGCCGCTGTTGCACTCCGATTTTCGTAGGTAATAATAATAATAATAATAATAATAATAATAATAATAATAAAGACGGATGATAATTTCTACAATGAGTCTCCTTGATATTAAGTGGGTGGTGAACAACAGTACAAAATATGATTCGCGATAAATGTAAACTCATAATCTTTTCAGTTAAATAACGCACAATAGAACTATAATATAAGTTGTAATATAATAAACTTATTTTCAATAATAATTATAATTATCTTTAGTCTCATATATTAATACGTTTTATTGGCATATAAACCCATATAAACTGTTTTTATTTAAATAACTAATTATAATTATTTAAAGTGTTACCACCAATGATTTATTTTATCTTATTTTTCTATTATTTATCTTTCCCAAGTCTGTGGACGGTCCCTCGTACGGGAGAAAACTCAGCCAGTTACCCGTCAAAAGCTACCGGCTGAAACCGGTCACGTAGTTGAACCCGTAGGTAATATATCGCGATATAATAGCATATTTTCTCGCGATTTAGTCCTCCCTTAGCTCTCTGATCTCTGCTTGAGTTGTGGGTAAGTTATCCCAAATGGATATCCATAACCCGGTAGTGTTACACGCAAAATAATGGTTCAAA
The DNA here is from genome assembly GCA_002076135.1 of Xerophyta viscosa. Lineage (NCBI taxonomy): Eukaryota > Viridiplantae > Streptophyta > Magnoliopsida > Pandanales > Velloziaceae > Xerophyta > Xerophyta viscosa. The sequence goes on from MJHO01000017.1 coordinate 1,508,613, forward strand.
CATTGCTATTCATTTTCTCCTGTCTAGACAGATGGTTAGAATTTTTATCTCCAAAAATAAAAATTTTGTCTAAATTTTACAAATATCATCCGTAAAAATATGAAATATTTTCTCATCTATATCCCGTAGAAGATATCATGGACCTTCGGAATTATTCAAATCGAAAAATTATGATTTCTTGATTAGTAGAATATGGGACGGTTCTACTTATAAATTTATCTATATAATAATAGAATAAAAATAGATCGATTACTCACAAATTATTTTACAATAATCTAAAAAAAATTACTATTTATTAGAACAATCAATATTTTTTAGAAATCAAAATGATATATAATATATCGAGATGTATATAATACCTATCTTGATGAACTATGTGTGAATCTGACCACTTTAGACCATCAAAATTATATTAAAAATTGTATCTCTGTAATTATTATCCATCTATGATTTGCCATCCTTCTCGTATTAATATTAGCACAATTATAAGCTCTAACTACATTTCTCATTGGATACATAATAAGATTGAGTCACGTGCAAATGTTTATTTCAAGTGGAAAGTAGATACAGACTTGCAATAATATTTTACTTAGTATTATAGTAACATTTTGATTTCTTTTTTGTACAAGCTAAATATCGCCTGGTAATTTTCTTTTTAATTTAATTACTAAAGCCATTGCCGTAGTAGAAATCTTATAACCAGTCACGACTGGTGGCTTCCCTCTATTTCAGACATTTTATCGCCGAGAAATAAAAGACTCGGTTAAAGTATATTTGATTCGATGCAATTACAATTTTGCACAAATATTTAAGTTATTACAAATGTTGAACCAAAAATTACTCGAAATTCAAAATGGCGTTTGGCTACTCGCTGAATTTAATTTAAAAAATTGACAAGTTGCGCTATAAAGTGAGAAAAATAGGTATGGATGAAAGTAATGTTGCTTTCATTTAACTAAAAAATACAATGTAGTGGGGCCCAAACATTATTCAACAATTTGATTGGGCATCCTTTTGGTCCCTTGATGCAAAAGGACCTGTATGGTAGCAAACAAGAATAAATACAGTATAAATATAATTCAAATATTTAATCGGAAATTGATTGTCGAACAACTTATTTCCAGCATCTATTCAAATAATTATATCAAGTTGAACCTATGTATAGTGTTTTCCATATTTTGTTATATGACATTTTCCATAAAAATGGGAATTTTTTGAGGTCTCAAATACTCATTTTCTGTTATTATTTGATATTTATAAGGCGGTGTATTTGGAGAAAGTAGCAAAGTTCATTTTATAATAAATATATGTATGAACTATGTATTTGTCTTATTTTGAAGAAAAATAAAATGGTCCAATAGTAGAATGAACTATTTACTAATTTTATTCTCTGTTTTAATGAAGATTTTTTATTTTTATTTATTTTTTGGCAGCCTATCTCAAATAAAATACCAGCTAATTTGATGTTACAGACATATATTGAACCACTTTGGAAACTTATATATATATATATATTTCTGACGATCCAAAGAATACAGCAGACGGTAGATGTTACTGCTCCAGTGTCACGATCCGGGGTAATGGATCGTGACCCTGGTGAGATCAAGAAATTGCAGATCTGGAACTTAGATCGAACACCTTTGCACCAAAGAATTTGAGTCGGAAATCTGACTCGAATCCTCAATTTATTGATAGAATCAGTAAAGAACACTTCAACTACAGCTAGTGAAAGGAAATTACTGAAATTAGCTAAGGAATACGAAATACTATGAAGGAAGAAAAACACTCTGTTCAATCAACTCTAACTAACTTCAGCTCGCAACAGCCATTATATACTGGTGAAGACGAAGCTGAAATTACAAAACAATCCCTTCCTCACACGTGACTAACACGCGTGATTAAAATCCTACCACGGTGAACATCCAGTGGTTGAGAAGAATTGCATCGACGGTCCACAATCCAGCTTAACGATTCGCGCGCCCATCCATCGAACGGCCAAGAAGAATTCATCCAACGGCTGGTATTTAAACTGCCGTTATAACAGAAATTTAAGTCAGAAAAAGAAGGAGAAAATAGCAGTCGCCCGAGCAGCAACTATAGTAGCAGCTTGATCTTCATCGCCTCGAGCCTGATCAATGATCGACATGTTGACACTCAACCGGAAACCTGACAATGCCCCTCCCATAAAAGACCCTTGACCTCAAGGGTCAAACTGTGGGAACCTTTGCTTCAATTCATAATACTCTTCCCAAGTTGCTTCTTCTATAGGCAAATTTGACCACTGTATTAAGACCTTCGTAATTGCACGATTCCCTTTCTTGACCATCTTCCTATCCAGAACAGCAATAGGTTCCACTGTCGGTTGACCATTCTCACCAACTGGAGGTAAAGTCGGTTGTACCACCAAATTGGAACCAACCCTTTTCTTTAGCCAAGAAACGTGAAACACTGGGTGTATCTTAGATCCCTCAGGAAGCTGCAACTTATAAGCCACTTGCCCAATTTTCTCTATCACCGGGAAAGGACCATAATATTTTGCAAGGAGCTTGTGATGAGTTCTATTAGCAACAGTAAGCTGTCTATACGGTTGCAGTTTCAGAAACCAAATTCCATTCAAATACCTTATCAGTCCTTTTCTTGTCAGCGAATAGCTTCATTCGATTCTGAGCCTGAAGTAACTGCTCCTTCAAGATGCTATTAAGTTGTTGTCTCTGAGTAACCATAGTATTAACTGCAGCCAGCGAGGTCTCGGCAGGATCAAGGCCTTGATCAATGGCAAATACAGGTGGAGGATACCCATACAATGCTTCAAAGGGAGACATTCCAATGGAGGAGTGATGCGATGAGTTGTACCACCACTCAGCTAGGTGAAGCCATTTAGACCACTCCTTAGGTCTATGAGCCACGTAACAACGCAAATACATTTCTAAACATTGATTCACCCTCTCTACTTGGCCATCAGACTGAGGGTGATAAGCTGTGGTAAAATGTAGCTCGACCCCAAGCTGTGAAAATAATTCTCTCCAAAAGTTACTAGTGAAAGTCTTATCCCTGTCAGAGATAATAACACTAGGACTACCATGTAGCTTATACACATGCTCCAGAAAGACCTTAGCAACTTCAGAGGCAGTGTAAGGATGAGACAATGGTATGAAGTGTGATACTTTAGTGAATCTGTCAACCACTACTAGGATAGTATTATACCTGCTAGACTGAGGTAGCCCTTCAATGAAATCCAGATGTAGTGTGTGCCAAGCTTGCTCAGGCACTTGAATTGGCTGAAGTAATCCCCCCGGGTGTTGATGTTCTCCTTTGCTTCTTTGACATATATCACAGCTTAGCACGTATTGCTTGATGTCTCTTTTCATTCCTACCCATTTGAAATGCTGATTAAGCCTGCAATAAGTCACCTGAATTCCAGAGTGACCCCCTAATGGTGAATCATGAAATATCTTGATGAGTTGTTGTCTCAATCCTCCACTGACACCAATATATAGTTTGGAATCCAACCGCAAAAGTCCTTGTTGTAGTGAATAGGGAGGTTTGGCATCAGCATGAACTGGAAGCAACTCAAGCAACTCCTGAGCCAAGCTGTCCCCCTCATAACTAGCAAGAATTTCCAATTTCCATGTCGGTACCTGCTGTGATATGACGAACAATGACGCCAGCTCCTCTCCTTGTTGTACACTTCTTGAAAGTGCATCGGCCACCACATTCTCCTTCCCCTTTTTGTACTCAATGGTATAGTCAAGCCCAAGCAGCTTGCTCATACCCTTCTGTTGCAACCCCGTAATCACTTTTTGGTTGAGAAGGTAGCTCAAACTTTCATGATCTGTTTTGATTATAAACGGGTAGTAACCCAAGTAATGTCTCCATTTAGTAGTAGCCATTATGATAGCTAGCAACTCCTTCTCATAAGTTGGTCTTCCAACATTCTTGACCCCAAATTTCTGGCTAAGAAAAGCAATAGGTCTACCTCCTTGCATCAACACAGCACCTATACCATCATGTGAAGCATCCGTTTCCAGAACGAAGGGTTGACTAAAATTAGGTAAAGCGAGTACAGGTGCAGTGGACATGGCTTCCTTGAGTCTATGAAAAGCAACTTCAGCTTCATTAGACCACTTGAAACTACCTTTCTTGAGTAAATCAGTAAGAGGTTTACTGATAATAGCATAACCCGCAACAAACCTTCTGTAATACCCAGTGAGTCCCAAGAATCCCCGTAGCTGCTTGACATTACTGGGTATAGGCCAATTCCGCATAGCTTCAACCTTGCTTTGATCAGTAGCAAGTCCTTGGTTAGAAACTATATATCCCAAGTATTCAATATGATCTTTCAGAAAAGAACACTTAGTCTTCTTAGCATAGAGTTGGTTCTCCCTCAACGTAGAAAGAGTTAATCGTAGATGATATAAATGCTCTTCCTCATCCCTGCTAAACACAAGTATATCATCAAAAAAAACTAATATAAATTTTCTCAAATAGGAAGAGAAAACCTCATTCATCAATGCTTGAAAAGTTGCGGGGGCATTTGTTAATCCGAATGGCATTACCCTCCATTCATAATGACCTCGGTGAGTTCTAAAGGCTGTCTTGTATATGTCTTCCTCCTTTACTCTGATTTGATGGTACCCCGACCTCAAATCAATTTTTGAATACACCCGAGAGCCATGCAACTCATCCAAAAGATCATCTATCATTGGTATTGGGAATCTGTCTTTGACAGTCATCTCATTCAGCTTCCTATAGTCAATGCACATTCTCCAAGAGGAGTCTTTCTTTTTTACTAATAGAACTGGAGCTGCAAATGGAGATTGACTGTATTGGATCACCTGATTTTGCAGCAGCTCCTCCACTTGCCTCTCTATCTCCTCCCTTTGAGCCGGAGAATACCTATATGGTCTGAGGTTGATTGGAGAAGTACCAGGCAGCAAGGGAATGCCATGATCAAATATCCTCCTGGGTGGTAACTGAGATGGTTCCTGGAAGACATCTCCAAATTCTGTTAGCAACTGTATAAACGGGGATGGTAATGAAGGCTCATTAATGTTTACTGTTTCCAATGAAAGCAAATAACCAGCACTACCTTCCTTGAGTAATGAAAACTGTGTTTCTTTACAAGACATTAACATGAGCCCTTCCACAGCATTAGTACCATTTGATTTCCACAGTTTGACCATCTTTTTGGAAAAGTGATCAATTGCTTTTCTAGGTTGTAAAAGTCACCGGTTCAAAGGCTTCTACCCAATCATTGCCCAATACCAGAATCATACCCCAACTTTGTCCAAGAATCCCTGAACATATAGTTAAATTTGTGATGCTGCATCTCCCATAGGAAATTCATAGACTTTATAATGACTTGTTTACTGTACATTATCCTCGGCCAACTCAACAATTGCAGGAGGCACTCCATGATTTGCCATTGCATTTGCTTGCACAATCGAAGGCTTGAATAATAGCTTTGTTCTTGCACCCGTATCAATAAGGTATGCTGACTGGGAATAGCTTTTTACCAGATTGAGAATGCCTACAAGTACCAGCCAATCTGATTGGTTCTACATTTCTTTCTCCTCCAGTTATAACATGCAACGGCACATAAACCTTCTCCCAACTCCCTTCGGACACTGCCAGCTTCACTGTTAAGTCTTCCTCCACACTTGCCAGAGCTGTGTCAAGTTCCTGGACCTCAGTAACTAAAGGTTCAGCAGCTTCCGTCACTTCCTCCATAGTGGCCAACTTGGTCACTGGTTTAAGTGGGCATTTATGATTCCAAGTATATTTATCTCCACACTTGAAGCATAGTCCTTGTGATCTTTTCTGTTCCATGGTCAAAGGACTAGTAGATTGAATCGACCCACTCGTAATAAGAGAGTCCACTCCTCGGCCTATTGAACTACTCTTGTGCTCTGCTAGTACAGTGGCTTCCTCTGCTAGGGATAGTGAATAAGCCTCCAATATAGTTCTAGGTTTGTCCTTGGCCACACGATACCTTATATTTCCAGGAAGCCCCCTCAAATATAAGGACACAAAGCTACCTTCAGAAATAGAAGGATCGTCTAACTTCACTTGTGATTTTAGAGATTCAAACTCTCTATGATAACTATCAACTGTAGATGTAACATGAAGTTCTGCTAGTTCTTGCAGAGGTAGTACCAATTTCCTGGGTAAGAATCTGTCATAGATATTTCTTACAAAGATGTTCCAAGTCACATGCTCAACCTCCTTATCTGCTAAGTAACCTTCCACCCACTCAAATGACTCAATATCTGTGAAATGAGAAGCTGCATATCTAATCTTCTGATGCTCTTGCAGCCTATAATAGCTGAAAAAATGCTCAGCTCTCCTCACCCATAATTTTGGATTTTGGACATCAAACTTTGGAAAATCCAACTTAGGTGGATTAAGGGTTCTGTAATTCCCTTGTCCATTATGCCACCCACTTCCTCCATCATTAGGATCAGAATCCCAATGATACTCCTGGTGTGGTACTTCATGAGATGGGTGAGGTCTATGTCTATTAGGTACTGAATGGTACAAATTAGCATGAATAGTATGTTGTGGGGTTTGCTGATATCCATAACCTTGAGCAGAGTTTGTAGGAAGATAAGCATTATGTTGTACTGCAGAACTAGAGGTATTGCCAGGATGATTCTGAAAATGATCAGTAATTAGCTGTTTACCTTCCCTTTGGTTCGACAGTGGTATAGATCTACTCACAGCATTCTGGGGCATTGAATTGATAGGATGTCTGATTGGAGGAGGTGCAGATCTGGTAGTGTCCTTGATCATGGGTTGTGATTCAGCAGTAGATCCGGGTACTTTGGGAATTGGGGAGGATCCCGTAATTCCCAGATGAGTCACCAACATCTGCAGCGTCGCATCCACACTACCCAAGCGCTGATCCATCTTCGCTTCCATACCTCCCATTCGTTGTGTCAACCCGGACAGAGCAGATTGAAATTCATTCATCCGCAGCTCCTGGTTATCTAAACGGAGATCAACCTGATGATGGATCTCTGCCTGTAAATCTTCAGGGATAGATTGATCAGCCATACCCCCATGGTATTCTTCCAAAGCGAACTCCACATCCTCCTGCACTTCCTTATTGAACTTCTGCTGCTTCTTCGTCATAGATCTAAGAATAATCGGGGATCTAGGATAAGAGTGTAGCCTCGGACCTGTAGCCAGGATGAAGCTCTGATACCAATTTGTCATGATCCGGGGTAATGGATCGTGACCCTGGTGAGATCAAGAAATTGCAGATCTGGGAACTTAGATCGAACCCTTTGGCACCAAAGAATTTGAGTCGGAAATCTGACTTCGAATCCTCAATTTATTGATAGAATCAGTAAGAACACCTTTAATACAGCTAGGTGAAAGAAAATTTTACTGAAATTAGTTAAAATACGAAATACTATGAAGGAAGAAAAAACACTCTGTTCAATCCAACTCAACTAACTCAGCTCTCAAAACAGCCATTTTAACTGGTGAAGACGAAGCTGAAATTACAAAACAATCCCTTCCTCACACGTGACTAACACGCGTGATAAAAATCCTACACGGCGTGAACATCCATGGTTGAGAAGAATTGCTCGACGGTCCACAATCCAGCTTAACGATTCGCGCGCCCATCCATCAACGGCCCCAGAAGAATTTCATCCACGGCTGGGTTTTAAAACTGCCGTGTATAACAGAAATTTTAAGTCAGAAAAAGAAGGAAAAAATAGCAGTCGCACGAGCAGCAACTATAGTAGCACCTTGACTTCATCGCCCGAGCCTGATCAATGATCGACATGTTGACACTCAACCGGAAACCTGACATCCAGAATTTCACAAAAAAATAAAAATAAAAGAAAATATTAAAGGAGGTGGTGGAGTGATTGCATAACGTATAAAGAAAAATGGAAGGCTGCCTTAACGGGTCCTATGTACGATTTGGATATCCATTAAGCAATGTTATTGTACGTTAGCGTCCCGGGTGGTCCACAGAAATCGTCGTGTTCTGCCCCAATCAAAACTCCATCAAATGCAAGTTAAATCAAGCCAAGTATTTATGTTATATATAGACCGTCCGATCGCTGTCATCATGGTCAGGATGATTGCGATGATAAATGCTTAGCGGCAGAGGCCTTCAGCTGTCTGTGAAAGGTGGACCTACCAAACAGGTACTCGCACCAGTCACTCCATCGGTCGCTCCTATCTTCTATCTTTTACTCTATCTCCAAACACCTACTCCAAGTTTATTTTTTTTTGAACAAAACTATCTTTTTGTTGCCGACATCGAGATCACCTACTTAGAAGCATTTGTTGAAAAAATGTTGAACATGAAAGTTGTATATCTCGCCGAGATCTACAACTTTCATGCCGCCGAGGACGGCGCTGCGACGGCGGCGGCGTGGCCACAATCCAATATAGGGACAATTTCGTCCAGAAAAAACTCCAAACAGTAACCAGGGGCTGATCTGACCTAAATTTAAAATGGGGGGCTGATCGTCTTCTTCCCTTACAAACTTCAAGTCCATGCTCGACCTCAACGTCAAACTTCGTACCACCCTCAGCCCACCGGCTACCACCATTCTCCACAGCCACCACTTCCAAGACTTTGTCCTCCTCACCCCTCCACCACCACCGCAACTCCAACAACAACTCTCGGTTCCTCTTTCTTCCTTGTGAGACAACAACATTATTTCTTCGTTTTCCATCTTTCTCTTCATTCTCATCTTCTTCTACAAACCTAGGGTTGCAGGATTCGCAGCCATCAAAATCTCTACCTAAAAGGGGGTAGTAAAGGTCGCATCCACCCTTCTCCGGCAAGCCCCTCCTTCGCCGCCGCACTCATCCTACGATACCCTTCTCCGTCTCCTCCTCCACAACTTGATCCTTGTTCTCACCGCCGTCTTAAGCGACCAAGATAAGGAAGTCATCGCCTATCTGATTAACGAATCTTCTGCCACTGCCGGCACCGCCCCCTCCCCCTCTTCCGTTCACCAGGCGAAGTTCGACTGTGAAGTTTTTATTGTTGTACGAGCTTCTGGTCTAGCTAGGATGCTTCATCTAACTGCGAAATCATTCACCAGACGATCGAAGCGTACGAAGAGTAGCTCGCCACCTGCAAGCGTCGTAGCAATCACCGCCACGATGGTGGCGAAGGGAAGCAGGAAAAGTCTAAAAGATTAAGAATGCGTTTGGTTCATAACTCTACAAAATTCCTAGAAATAGTATATATTCAGTAATCTAGATTTTCAAGAATCATATTTCCAAAAATGCTGTATTTTTTCGTTTGATTTCGAATTGTTTAAATTCCTAACAATGTTGTTTTACTTCGTTTGGTTTGCGGCATTCCTTAGATTAATGTGGTAGAACTTTACCAAAATGACATCTTCATAAATTAAATAAAATCTAGTAAAATGACATATACATATTTCTGAAAAATATATTTTATTCAGTAACATAATATATTATAATTCCACTGAAAATATAATAATACAAAAATAGTTATACTTTCAAGTCCATACATTATAATTCATATAAGAAATAGTATACCTTCAATTACGGCTGGAAAAGAAAGGAACGCTGGAGAAAAAATGAGAATTTGGAGAACAGCTGAATATTAAAACTTTTTTAATAAAATGTTTGAATAAAGTTAGGGGCACTTGTGAAAACAAAAAGTTAATCTTGTAAGAAATGTTGACGAAAATTAAGATACCCACCTCCCCTCATGAAAATTTACATTACCTTATTTGTGGAAATATTGCATCCATGGGAATATTGCATTCTCATATTTTTGACGAACCAAATGTAGGAATCCGATTCCACCAACCAAACGCATCCTAAGGGCAAGAAAAACAATCACCACGGTAGCTGAAGAAGCGGTTCTGTCTCCGGATGTGATCGGCATGATCTCACGATGGAGGCTCTGGGGCCCTGGAGTGTGATAATGGTGTGAACCAAATAGTTTTAGGCCTTTTTTTTGTTAATTTTATCATGAACATTCGTAATTCTCCTGCCCTTCTTTAACCTGTAAATTACATGTCCGTATATCCTGCTATTGCATTTTGTATGCTTTGGACTCACAACGGCCGCAGCGGCATCGATCTTCTTCCTCAGAGACGTGAAAGTCGACGCTATCGTCGAAGACTTGCAGAAGCTCAGGCTCATAGAGAAGCGGCTCCACCACGTGCTCAAACGGGATCATGACGAGAGGCGCCCGCGTCCACCACCAACTCGAAGACCTCTCCTCTCACGCTCCCTATGTCTATCTCTCTCTCTGTATTAGCGTCTTAAGAGGATACTAGTTTCGCATCCAATACACAATTGCAAATTATATATATAAATAATATTATTAAAAACTTTAATTATCTTTTTTTATATTTTTAATTTCATACAAATATTTTTTTATTAAATTATTATATTCTATTCGCAACATATTATTAGAGTAAAAAAAAAAGTCAAATGTCATATTAAATTATTTAAAATTTGACGCTAAATGGTATATATATATATATAGACGGAGGTACTAATGCCGAAACCTTAATAATTTTGTGTGAAAATTGTAAAAATAGCAATTAATAGGAATTACAATTAATAGGCAACTTGCATGTATAGGAGTGGTATTGTACATCTACAATCACCCACTGTATTGATCATTTTCCTGAATAATTAAAAAAATTAGTTCTATCCCTTCTTCTATACTTTTGAGAGTTGTTCAGAGTAAAGGCTGGTCTTTCATACAAGTGCCGCACAAAGGCTATCACACGACAGCATTGTTATAATTGTATCAAAGATATTATCGTTCGAAATGAGGAAGGTCCCACTCCCATCGCTCTAATATGATAAGATCGCGCTACCTTTGCTTCGATCACGGCCACATCAACGTCACTCGAGATTGATCTAGACCACACTGTCATTGCTCGAATCGATCAAGGCCCCGCCGCCGTCGCTCATGATTGATCAAGGTTGCATGTCGATTTCAAGCACTGGCTGTCATGGCTGCCCGCAGACTGCATGCATGGCTTCGACCGGTTAACAATGTAGCCGTGGACCATAGATCAGTCTGATCATATCTAATCTAGTGTAAGTCGGATTTAACCGCGGTCTGACAATTAATTGGATCTGTGCAACTAATTCTGAATGTAGTTGGGTCCCTTCCTTTTTAAAATTTGTTAGTACACATGGATCAACTTTAAGAGCGACAGGTGGAGCGGGTTGGCATTTGGCTGCTTACTTTAATAGCACGAGTCACCAACGCGGGTCCCATGCTGAGCTGGACAAAGTCGACTCGTGGGGCCCTTATGTCCCTCCCCTCCCTTCTCTCTCTCTCTTCTCTCTCTCTCTCTCTCTCTCTCTCTCTCGTGCGGTTGGTGACCAAATTTTCTTAAAATTTTAGTAATATGTACATAAATTGATAGCTTAATAACTAGTTAATGCACAAGTAAATTTTGATAAATTTTGATATTTTTTATGTTTGGATATTATTAGACTTGCTTATATATTACTTCTGACATTTCAATAAAAAAAAAATCCTATATAAGATCTTCTTTAGAGAGATTATATATATACATAATATAGTCTTACAAAATATTAAATACAGAGAGATAGGTTTTAATGTGTTCTGCCGTTTTTAAATTCCAAACCTTATCATGAAATAGGTGTTTTAGAAATTTCATAACTTTTAACAAATTTAAAAGTAATCGAATATTATCTTTGTCGATCAATAAGTGTTCCAAAAAGCTGAATTTGACTAAGAAGAGCGGTGCAGAAAATTCAAAGTGACACATAAATTTTTATGTGAAAACAATTGAGGAAGATAAGGAAAAATTACGGTGATCATGTAAGCCAACGCATGATTTGCACTAGAGTTATAGGAGCTATAAAATCTCTCTGTTGTCTCATCTGCCAAGGTCTACAGCGCTCCGGGTTATAATGCACTCAAGAACTCTATCAAATTTAGCAAATAATACTAGAAGCCTAAATTCTTTCAAGGTGCTCTCGAATGCTTGGAGTTGATCATATCAATAGTACCATATGTGATCTTTTATAGGTGTTGCTTGGTGCACAAATGGGTCGTAACGGTAACGGAAGTAGTGGATCTGGCGAAAATTATGAGTTGACCTGTGTTCATTGCTCTCTTTACACCACGTAAGTCCCCACGTTCATTGGTGGGGCATAGCGTGTAATTGACTCCTCCATTTTCGCTGGCACTAGCACGGCTAATTTTTTCTTTCCTTCAATCGAACAAGCATGATCAGCTTGCCGGACCTCAGTTTGATCGGAAGTGTCTGTCAGACCTCGAGCCGAGGTCAGTCTCGACATGGCTATCCCGAGGTGTACGGATGGACAACTAGAACGACATACGCACCTTGGCTGCATGTAGTACTTAGACTCTCCATTCCATCTGGTGGCTAGCTCACTTGATAATATGTAACAATCCGAATCTATACTATATCAAAAATTAAAAATATTTTTTATTTAAATATTTTTGAAAACATTAGAATACCAAAATTTACATCACACTAAAATATATTTGTTTCTAGTCAACATTTTTTTCTTAAAAGGAAATATTTATATACAAATGAATGTTCAAGTGCATTGTTGCGTGCAATCGGCTCCACCCAGTCGACACTCTTCCATAAGTTCCTGCATAAAAATATATAATTTATGTCCCCACATTTAGGTGAATTAGTAAAAAAAACTCTTTTAAAAGGTGGACTTTTAGGTGTCATTTTTGCTTACTATAATAGAGCTAAATTTTTCCATGATAGCAGATGAATCAAATATTGATATCACAATCCATACTCCATTATTTGATAAGGGAGCTCTCGTAAAGTTTATTCGTATCCGAACTGCACAATGATCAGGTGTGGATTTCTCCAGGTTTTTTTTTTTTTTTAAAAAAAAAGAGTAATCAATATCGTATAGAGTAAATGATAAATCAACCCATGTTTTACATTTTCCGCACAAAAATCAACCCATCTTAAATCTTCACTTTCTAATTTTTTTTAAATTTTAATTTTGTGAATTTCTGAAAAATATTCTACTAAATAATTTTATTTATTTTACCCCTATTTATGAAAAATTCTTTTAGAAAGATTTACAATATTAACATTTGCAAAAATATTTTTAGAAAGTAAAGATTTAAGACACGTATTATACTATAATTGAAGGGACATAATTGAGATAGTATGGTTGGAGCAGTTAATTCGCTTTTCTAATCAGCCCCTATCTTTACAATATAGCAGCGGCAGCGTTGCTACGTCAACAAAAAAAGTAGAAGTTAATTTGAAGGAAGGGGTTGATTTGGAAAACAAATAAAAAACAAGTGTTGTTTTGTCAAAGTCCCTAACATTCAAGGTAGGAAATAACAATTATAGACTTATTACTGATACTGATATGTTGGCCTTGGTACTGAAACCTGTTAATTAACGAGTTAATTAAATAATATTGCAATTAAATGAAAACGGCGGGTGGGCCCTGTGCGTGGGGACAGCCGCACGTCACCAATTATGCGGGCTGTGTCCTCAATTATTGGGTCTTGCACCCTCTATTTATTGAATTCCACAAATTTAAATATTAAGAATTTGATTAAAATGAAAAAAAAAAAATTCCCTTTTTGACATTTTTGTCTCCTAACTAAAATGCTTGATAACATTTGACAGCCAGGATGGCACTACTTTAAGAAAACTACTGGACCCATGCCTAATAATTTTACCAATAATAATAGTGAAAAACTTTTTTTTTATTGTTTATCTCAAAAAAAAAAAAAAAAAAACTTTTTAATTGCACTTGCATGTTTATGTATTTGGATATAAAAAATTTCAGCTTAAGAGTGGTAACCAAATATTTCTTTCAAAATATAAGATATAGTACGGATTCGGACGGTCACATGTTTGTAGACAAACTGACCACCGAGTAGGAAGAAGAATCTGAGTATTTTGTATGACCAACCTCAGCTCGATCGATTTGAAGCCCCACCCTCGCAATCGCTATGCCGAGATCAACTTCGAACTGACGTCTTATAGATATCTCGGTTCAAACCGAGGTCCTGGTAAATTGCTCGAAGCTTTGTATTCAGCACCGGCCAGCGGAGACCGACTTTAGCTGGACCAAGGCCTCGGTAATCTAACTAAGCTCATCGAACCGAGGTAAGAAAAAGACTAAGTCATCAGCGTAAGCACCGTGCAGATGTATTCGAGTCAATTACACACTACGTCTTTTACCAACGGATGTGCGAGCTTACTTGGCGTAAAGAGGACCAGTCAACTCACGATCCTCGTCAGCTCTATTATATTCACAACCGTCATGACCGAGGCGTGCTGCTAACAACGCATATAAAAGGCCGCATTGGGCACTACTTGCAAAAGGCCCCTTATACCACACACTTGAGAACAACTAGAGAGGACTGAGGTTTCCATCATTATGGCAAGCCTAGTTAGACGCTTGACTGTATTGTAATATGAGATGTCTTAGACATCGAAGAGAGACACCAAGAAAAGTTCTCGACAAAGAGAGAAAACGAGAGATATTGTATTCTTCATAACTCTAATAACATCTCTGCATGGCATACGTGATCGCCCTTTTTTTTTTTTTTTTTTTGTATTCTTCAAGAATTTACACTTAAAAATTCACATGTCTATTCTCTCTTCTTCTTAGCCACTTTTTATTTTCGAATATTTATTTATCGACCGAGGTCAACTCAATCATGCGTATATATTAACTTTTGCAGACCCTTCTCAGATAGGGATGTACAGTGTTGTTACCATTATTGTTGTTGTAGTGACTAATGCTCCTTTTGTGGCTGCTTATCCTCCTAATGGTGATGATGATTGCGATTCATCTTCTCGGGTTGGGTGTTAGAAGATGGAGGGAGTTGGAGAGATCTGGATTGTTAGATTTAATATTCCTTAAGTTTCAAAGAGTTTTCGGAATTTGGGTCTTTTTTTTCTCTTTATGATTTTATTTTTTATTTTGACCGCCGAGTTCGTTTTCTATGATACATCTCGATCAGATAATAAGCGATAAATAAAAGATTCTTCCAATTCGATATTACTGAAATTGAATTTTCGATCGATTTTTTATAAGAAATATATATTCAATTTTTTCCTAACATCCAATTCGCTAATTAATTAGACAACAAAGTTGGTTGAAAACATATATTTATTGCCACAAATACCAATATCTGCCTCCGGAATTACAGGAAAATAAATTAAATAACAAACTCCATTTAAATATTAAGAATAAAGAAAAACATGATCAGCAGGAATCGTGATGGTGATCAGACTTTCCAAACTATTTGGATGTGTACTCCAACTAAAAGGCATAAAAAAATAAAGAAGGAAAAAAAGATATTTGTAGGCTTAGCATATCAACCCTCCTTCAAAATTTATTTAACAAATAAAATGTTCATATATAATCCATTATATTCGATTGCCTAAAACACTTATCTAAAAGTATTTTTTTAAATAAAATTTGAATAAAAAAAACTACAACTCACATATAAGTCTAGTTTTTTATATGTAAAATTTTTTCAAAAAAATACTTCTAACTAGATATTTTAATGCTCCAAATTGTTAAGCGATTAGCGATTAATTTTTAAACACATTGATATTTTGAAATCTCAAAATATCTCTTTAGAAGTAATTTTTTTAAAAAGAAATCTTTCGATACAAAAGTTGTAAATCACATTATTATTTTTTTAATATTCAAAACTTCTCCAAAAAATATTTATATAATAATAAAAATATATCTAACATGAATAGTGAGACAAATAGTGATTTGTAAACTATTTGAAATGAAAAACTGATTTACTTAATATTTTATAACCACTGGCTCATATGCTACTTTTCCAAAGATATTTATTCTCTTGCCAGGTTGTGTTGTTGGTTGGTTGATCAATTTAAACATCATTGTGCTCTTAACTTTTTTCTTTAATAATCACTAAATTGCACTTCTTCCTTTTTCGAAATTATCGCAGAAAAATTCTACTCATTGCTGACGCTAAATACACTTTCAGGTTTCAAAGTGGGTACAAATCATTTGAAAGAACCTTGCTTGTATATGTTATAGCAAAACATTAATTTTCTAAGTAGACGAAAGAATGCGGATTTCCTGCCCCGACCAAACAATTTTAACTATGCCCTCTCAATTACATCATATCACATGTCCAAAATCTTTGCTTTAAAAAAATAATAATAAATTATAACGCTAAAAATCTTTCTAAAAAATATTCTTATAAATAGGAAGGATGAAAAATTAAAATTATTTAGCTAAAAACAAAGAAAGATTTAAACATTAAAATTAAAAAGTTTATTTTTAAAAAGTGAATATTTACTATATATCTCATGATATGATTGATATACTAGGATTAGGGTAGTGTGGTTTGACCCGACAGATTGCTAATGGAGATTATGGATTCGTATATCGTTCTAAAATAACATGTTTAGCAAAAAGTGTGGCAAAAGAAATATTTTTTATAAAAAAAATGTCCCTTAATGGAGAATCAAATATGTTAATGAGCTTCTACAATATGTATCTATAAATTCCCCACTATGCATGTAAATTTGGTAGGAAAACCAGTCCTTTCTAGATTTTGTTCCCCATAAGATAAACATTTTATTGGCACCAACAGAGCTTTTTTGTCCACTGTCTAAATAATTATAAATACTAAAATTCTAAAATATAGTGCACAAGTGGAAGAATCCAATAAAATTGATAAAAAAGATGCCATTGACTGTCAAAATGTAATAAAAAGCCCTGAGACTACTTTATCACACGTCAATCTTTAGTTCCGAAATTCATATCCTCAATATTATTGTTGCAATATATCGGAAGTTAGCGTCGTACTCCTTAAAGTTAGATAATATGGAAAAGTTAGTGTGCCGAGCAGTGTGTCATACTATTGTAAAGTGGAGCATAATATTAATGCGACGTGAAAGCTAGGTGATGAATGGTATTTTTAGAAGTTGATAAATCAAAATTCTAAATATCTAAGAAAAACTATGATTTTAGAATCTAATTTATATCTCAATTTCTTACGTCTCTTTCGATTATTCGGCACATAACTTCTCTGAATTTTCTTTTTTTTAAAAAAAATTCCAAAAAGCCTACATTCTTGATCAAGATGCCTATGTTCATAGCCACAAATTCTTGTTTGCTCTATTATGGAAAACCAGCAAGATAAATCTCTCATCGAGCAAGGCTCCGCTAAAGGCGCTCCACATAACTTATTGTCGCGTTTATCATGAGACGTATGTGATGCGACTCTTGGGATGGGTGCTAGGAGATGGATGACATCGGATGAGTAATCAAATTGTCCACCATGGAGACTATTGTCGACATTGGTTATATTAAAACGGTGTGGAACTGCCCGAGCTCGAATTTAGAAAAGCAGATGATGATGTATAAAGAGGCAAACTAGAGTTTATTTGATTAAGTGATATGAATTGACAAGCAGGCCAAGCAAATATTAAGGCCATAAGATATTAAGGACCAGCGTAGCGGCCCAAATAGCGTTATTTGGACTGTACATAGGCCTCCAACAAGAATCCACTTACCAGTTACTCTCATCCATCCTAGATTCTTTAGGAGTTCCTGATTGTTGCGATGGCGATAAAAATGATAATGGCATTGTTTTTCTGACGTCAAAGATCCTGATGGAAGGTCCACATATACTTCTTCAACAACTCACTATATAAAAAGGCATTCTTCACATCGAACTGTGTAACGGCCAATCCAATTTTATAGCTAAAGACACTCGAACTGAGTTGATCTTAGCTATAGATACAATTGTGTGTGTAGTCGATCGCATAGGTTTGAGTGTACGCTTTTGCAACCCGTCTTACTTTATAGCGTTCAATGCTACCATCTTTTTTGTACTTTACAGTATAAATTCAACGACATCCAAATGATTTTTTTCCTGGAGGACATTCCACGAGTTTCCACGCCTCATTTTTTGTAGTGACTTCATCTCCTCATTCATGGCTACTTTCCATCTTGGATCAGTTAAGCCTTCCTGCACACTATTAGGAATAGCTATAGTAGACAATTAATTTGCAAATGACTTATTTGATTCAAACAAACGATGAGTAGAGAGATAATTATTAATGGGATATCTAACTTTACATGACAATTCAAATTTATATGTGGGTCTAAGAATATCTCTATATAACGATGTCATAATTGCTTTTTTGAAGGCTCTCACTCTATATTAAGAAACCCTCAGTAGACAATGATCGGTTTGGTATTATCAATGAAGAGGTCTTCGTATCCAGATTGTCCTAATGATGGCTGGGGTTGAATTATATTGTCTCTATCTTCTTCTGTAATTTCTTCAGCTTCTATGTTTTCTTCAGCTTTAATGTGCTTATTATTGTTTAGTTCTAAATTTATACCACTCAAATTCACTTCCCCCCACTTCAGGATTCGCTTATTTAAATTGTTGAGATGCATCTAGCTCAAAGATGCGATAGTCATAATTGATAACTAAATTCCTTTATGATACTCTTACTGAAGTTCAAACTCATTGGAAAAAATACATCATGTCTTCATGAAACACCACATCGATAGTATTAAACATTCGGAGTGGGAGGATGATAACATCGATATCCTTTTTGATGTAAGATATATCTAACAAATACACATCACAGTGTCCAGGGCGGTTAACTTGTTACAGTAGTGCTTATGGATGTACATAAATACCACATAACAAAAAATATGAGGAGGTGGATTTGGGACAGTAGATGCAACTATAGCATCAGTTAGAGCTTGGAGAGGTGTTTGGAGGTCAATTGAGCTAGATGGAACTTGATTGATCAAGTATATTGCTGGGGTAATTGCTTCTCCCCAAAAAGATATTGGCATGTGTGCTGCTATCAATGAAGCTTATACAATCTTCAACAATTCAACAATTGTCGATCTTTTCATTCAGCAACTCCATTCTGCTGGGATGTATTGGGACAAGTGACTTGATGAATAATTTCATGTACTTCCATATATCTTTGGAGATTGGAACTTTTACCATTGCAGAATCCGAACCTTTACATTATATTGAGTTTCAATCATTTTATGAAATTTATGAAGTAATAAGTTCACTTAATCTTTAGACTTAATACAACCAGGTCATTATAGTACAATCACCAATTAAAGTAACAAACCAATATTATCCACCCATCGTTTGGATTTTAGATGAGCCCCAAACATCAGAATGTATAACCAGAAATGGAAGTGGACTTTCATTTAGGAATAATAGAAATGAAACCCGATGACTTTTAGCTAGTTCATAAACATCATAGCGAAAACTAAACACATCAAATTTTACAAATAAATTAGAATAATTTTTTCAAGTAACTAAAGGAAGTGTGTCCCAAGCTTCGATGTCGTAACTAAATTTCTAACTTCTTCTCTCCCTAGAAGCAATATGTTATCAAGGCTTGTCGTAACTTCTTGGAATCCTTTATCTGCAAGTCTAAGTAATGTAGTTTCCATCGGTTTATGCCACAACCAATCGTCTGTCTTATTTGGATATCCTTAAATACACAAAAATCTTGCCAAAAAAATGACAATATAAAATCAGACTGTAGTGATTCAATAAACTGACAAAAGATTGTAATCTAAAGATGGGACAACCATCCAAACTTAAAGTTTTAGTAAGGGCTAATGATCTTTGTCCTATAAATGGAGCTGTGTTACAATTGGTTGTGAGAATAATTTTTTGTTAAGAAGTTCTAAGAGGTGAAACCTGTATAGACTCAAAAGTCATATAATCTGTAGCACTTGCATCAATTATCCATACATTATTAATAGCATGTATATAATTATTTAAACACGATTCAATATTTTTTGACTCATTTTTTAAAACAGAATAGAGGAGATAGTTGGTTTAGTTTCGACAACACCGTTTCAAAACTAAACGAGGAATCGACAACAATAGTTAGCGATATTGATGTAATTATAATAATGGTCGTTGACAAAATTAAAAGTCTCAAAGCGGTCCGATGAAAAAGCGCAAAGATTATGCGACGATATAATCCTATGAATCTAGCTCTGATATCAACTTGAAAAAGATGAATCGTAATTTTTTTCATTAATATCATTTCTTTAACATACAACCAATATATAAAGGAGAAATTCCTATAATTAAGGCATACAACAATAAAGGAATACAATCACATATCATATAATCACACATAAGAAAAAAAAAAAATCTGATTTTTCTAAATCTCAACAGTAATGTCTAACATGGACTTAGATTGATTTTAAGAAAAAAAAAAAAAGAATTTTTGTAAGCCCCTAAACGATATATTGTAGAGGAGGGTTGTTGGTTCTTTTCCACATGTACAATGTGCTTTGGATTTTCATATTGCAGGTTGTTAGGTACAAGAAAAAAAAACGATTGTTGTATAAAAGAGTTGAGCTCGTGTTACTTTGACTTTCATTTGGTAGGTGGCTCGACCTGCACCCATCTCAAATACCATTTTTTTTAATAATATTAGAAAATTATTAATTAATCGGAAGTTCTAACATATAAATTATTATTAATGTTGGATTTTATGGTAATACATTAAAAAAATAGATGTTGATCGTTTATTTTTAGTTTTGGTCAAAATTATGGAATTATTTTTTAATATTTGCAAAAAGTAAATTCCCTCAAATTTCCCCCTTCCCCCCTAAAAACCACATTTTTTAATTTTAATTTCCCCTGTTTCCCATTACTCTGGGAATAACGGTGGGTAGGTGCTGTCTCTCTCTTCCTCTTCATCATTTCTCTCTCTCATGTACATTGCCACCTCTATAAATACAACAAAATTATAACTTTGATCTCCTGGGTCTCTTCAACTGCGAGCAAGCAATCTGTCAATACATTCTTCAATTTTCGCCCTTGATCTTCCTTTTTATAAAAAAAAAATTCCCGCTTTGTTGAGATCGCTTTCGAACAACTTTTCGCTTCGAAGTTTTCGGCGCATTTTGGCTCCTTAGTAATTCTAATACCAGCTGCTATATAAGGTGAGCTTCTGTAAAACTTCAGCCTCGGTTATGCTGTAATTTGTTTAACTTGTGAGAATATCGTGTATTATTTGTTTGTTATTTTGTTCAAGTTTTCATTTTGTGTGTTTAATTTCTAGTCTTCAACTAATTTCGTCATCAAGTACAATCAAATGTTATTTTTGTTGAATGTTTTCTTAGATGATTCTGGGTACATGAGTTTGTTGATATATTATCAAATACTCAGTTTGTTGTTAGATATCTGTTGTAGCATCATATCTTTTTATTTTTTCCTTTTTTGTTGTTGAGAGGATTCTTGACCTTCGATTTAGAGAATTTTTATAGTCATAAAATTGAACACAGAACTGTGTTCTGTATTTCATACTTCTGCATAGACTCCTATATAGATGATTTTTAGTGTCGTAATCTTAATGCAGTGGAAGAACTATGGAGCTGATTTTCTTGTAGTCATACTCTGCAAGCTAGCTAATTGTATAAGTTAGGCTATTACTACAGGGTTATTAATTGTTGCTGATTGCTTAGATGTCTTGGGATGGGAACTACTGCTAAGATTTGGTTGTAAGGTGCGGCGTAATTACAACTATGATTGGATAAAATATCTTGCTTTTTCTTCTACCTTATTGGTATGTTGTACTTCGTTTTGTGCAAAATTCTTGTTTTTAATGTATTTCGTTAAGCGAATGTATGTAATATTTCTTTTTATTGTACCTGCTTTTCATACTTTGCAGGCTAGCTTATTACACTACATTTAATCGATAACTACATGGATTAGTGATCATTGCTAATTGAAAATGTCTTAGTAATTACTAATAATTGATGAGAATACTGCATAAAGCTATTCTTTAATAGCTGGTTAGACATCTTGCGTTTCTCTGTATTCCTATGGTGCATTTTGTTAGTGAATGTGACTGAATATGAGCCTCCAATATTTCAGTATGGCTGCAGCAACAATCACTCATTCACTTGGTACAATCCGTGAACTTGGAGGTAATGGCATGTCAGGGTCCACAAACAGTATGAGGGCTTTTTCGGTAAAGATGGTTTCTACGAGACTCGGTGTTGACATACATTTGCTTAGAAGTAAAAAAAAGTGCCAGCATTCTCGGAACGTGGCTGTGGTTCATGCTTCAATCTCAAACGCTTCAGTAGTTGATTCAGTTCAGTCACCGTCTTTCGGCAACGCCAAACATTTGCAGAAGAGTATGCTTTTTGTTTAATCTAAACATTATTATGCATGTTGGATAAGTCAGAAAACAGTACATGTTACTTAAATGTGGCGGAAATCGGGAATTCCACGCATCTATTCCTTTGGTACCTTAGTTTATTTGTTGACCTTGTGTTCTTTTATGTTGAAATTGTTAGGCTGGTTAAGATGGGATATATATGCGTCTCAGCCTGGTTCTTTTTCCATTGCTTGAAAAAAATATTTTTAGCATAAGCTGTTTACTTCCAAAATTAAGAGATGGACGACTGTACTGATCATCTCCTTCGGACAGTTAAGGCCATTTTAGTATTGCTAAGGTCCTTTTCTCATAACATAAAAATAAAATTAAGAAACTTTCTTATGACAGTTTAAATGAAATACGACACCTCATGCTTCGGATGCTTTCCCCTCTTTGTAGGTGAAGCTGCACTGATTTTGATCAGACATGGTGAATCTTTATGGAATGAGAAGAATCTCTTCACAGGGTGTGTTGATGTACCCCTGACTCAAAAAGGTGTGGAAGAGGCTATTGAAGCAGGAAAAAGAATTAAGCATATACCCATTGACATGATTTATACATCTGCTCTGATCCGTGCGCAAATGACTGCAATGCTTGCCATGACCCAGCATCGAAGGAAGAAGGTACTTTCTCGAGACCTGTTTTTATCGTCTTTTTGTTCGTCCACTTGAGTTTTTCAGATATGCTATTTTTCAACTTTATTTTCACATTGTGTTTATTGCACCTAGCATTAGCTAGGAAATGATGTAACTGCTGATTGTGATGTTGAGCTCTCCTGATCATCCCTATGCACAAAGTTTAATCTATAGATAACAACTTTTAATTTGCATCAACACTTGACAAGGGCCAGCTTTAGCCTGTAACTACCTAGTTTAATCTACATCAAAATTTGGCGTACAATGATGATCATAATGAAAGTTGGTATACTGTTGTTTGACCTTCGCAACCAAGGTTTTCTGTGCCGAGCCGAGCTGAGATTCGGTAAACTCAGATTTCAGCACGTGCCGACCGTGCCGATATATATTTATTTGTTATTTTTACAAAATAAAAATAAAATAAAAAATTAATTTAAAATTTAAATATAAGATTTTTTGACACGTACCGTGTCGGTTTGTGCCATGCTGACAACTGCTGCCGGAATAGGCACGTGCCGTCCGACACGTGCTGTGCCGACACCCCCACCGAAAACCATGTTCGTAACAAACTAGTTCAACTTCCATTCTAAGATGTCATTCTTGCTTGCTACAAAAGTCGGTATACTGTTGTTTGACTTAATCTTGTTACCAGGTTCCAATCATCATTCATAATGAAAGCGAACGGGCAAGAGGTTGGAGTCAAATTCACTCAGAAGACACTAAGAGACATTCTATACCTGTTATTACAGCTTGGCAATTGAATGAAAGAATGTAAGCAATTATCAATGCAATAGATATTTTGGTATAATTGTAGCTATCGCCTATTTGTTAACACAACTGTCATGCCAATATTTTTTTCAGGTATGGTGAGCTACAGGGTCTGAATAAGCAGGAGACGGCTGAAAAGTTTGGGAAAGAGAAGGTCCATGAATGGCGTCGTAGTTATGATATTCCTCCCCCAAATGGTGAAAGTTTACAGATGTGCGCCCAAAGAGCTGTTGCTTACTTTACAGAGCATGTAAGGATATTGTTTTTTTTCTTTTGGCACTTTGGTAGCCATTTTCCTGTCTTCTTGTTTTATTTTCACTTTTTCTAAGGCTGGGGAAGGGAGACATCTTGGTTTTTATTTAGTAGTTTATTTATTTTATTTTTTAGGCATTTGATTTGGGGTTTCTTAAAGATATTCAATACCTAATATTGACTCTCTTTTATTTTGTTTTATTGGCTGCATTTGGTAATATGACATGCTAATTATTCTGTATCACTTATTTCACTCGCTAAATGATATAGAGATTATAGAAGGTAATACGGAAAGCGTATGCAGAAATAGAATTGCTTTTTATCATGGATTTTTTTTATGCATATATAAAGCATAATTATATGATCTCATGCTTTCTGTGAATAATGGCTAATATTCGTAGAGTAAACAACAGCCTTAAATCCTGTATATAATTTTTTGTTCTACGGCCTGTGATCATGTTCTGTTGGATGAGCTGCTAAATGACTATATGGCAGATTGAGCCACAACTTCAGGCAGGGAAGAACATCATGATTGCTGCACATGGGAACTCACTGAGGTCTATTATCATGTATCTGGACAAGTTGACATCTCAAGAGGTATCGTTCTCAGTCATGTTCCATAATGTTACTCTAGTATTCATTACAAAATAATGTTTTGACCTGTTACGTACTCGTCCATAGGTTATTAGCTTAGAGCTGTCAACAGGGATCCCTATGCTTTACGTATTCAAAGACGGAAAATTTCTCAGGCGAGGAAGTCCTGTAGGACCTTTTGAGGCTGGTGTCTATGCATACACTAAGGTATCTGCATTCTTTATCCATTTCCATTAGGGAAGAGGCCGAATGTCTCTTCGGGGAATGCCTGATGCACAACTTATGCTACTTCCCGTGGTTTTTTTGAAAAAGAAAAAATAGTATATATAGTAATATCAGAGAACTTGATCATCAAATTGAATATATTCATGAGTCTTGTGTTGATCTTGTGATTGTCCGTCTAAATTATTTGTTTTTGTTTAATTTTTGTGAAAGTGGGTTTTCCATCCTCTAGACTGCACATCAAGTTTTATTTTTCCTCGCATGAGGAAGTAGAAGCCTACATGCCTAGCATATGATCCTTACTGTTATGCGCATGACTTCATGTTACCTTTTTTTTGTGTAAGTCTAAAAGGCCAGCCATTAAATTGGCCAATCAAAGAGGGCCTGCCCATGTTAGTGAGCTTACAAGTGTATTAGTGTTATCAGGCACAAGGAAGTTTTTGTTACCAAATAGATGCTACCTTACAGTTTTATTCTTACGATGTTAGGTGAGAAAGCTAGGATATGGAGGCTCATGGACCGTCACTCACGCGGTCAATTTCCATCCACTTAATTACATGATAATAAAAGTTGGGGTTTTTACGGGAAAAAAAAATTAAAGGTGGTGGCATGTATGTGTCTGTACTCAATAGTGTATCAAGAGGTAATGCACATTCAAAATTTACTCCCTGACCACTGTATATATCCACGAAGCAAGCTGGGGACTGTAGTTTTAAAATTGTACCAAGTGCAATAATTTGGTATGTGTCGTAGGATATATTTCGCCCTGTTATATTTATTAAAAAAAAAAAAAGCTAGTTTTGTTACACTAACGTAAAGAAAAAAAAAAGCTAGTTTGACAAATCTGTTATAAAGACCGATTATAGTTCCACATCTAAAGAATCAATAAGTTGAAACTTTTAAGCATAACCCCCAACACTCCCCCCCTCCAAACACCAACACACAGACACAGACGCACAGACACAGAAAGAGTATGTCCTACCGCTGCCAGTGATCTAGAGTTGTTTTAGCTAGCACCTAGGATGGTTCTGCAAATATCCCTGCTTACTAAGTTATACCTTTATATTCGTGACAATCTTTCATTTTCCTTTTCCGTTACTAACAAAAACATTTTCTAAATGCGCTCAGTTAAGTAGCAATTAACGTTACAGTCAAATACAGCTTGTTTACATGTTCACTAACTGCATAGTCTCTTCTCTGCAATTTGTTAAGACATAATCCTGTATCGATATTTTTTGGGGTGCTACGTTGGGGCGACTGGATGGGGCGCAGCTCATGAAGGTTCGAGTCCCAGCATCGGCCGCTGCTGTCCCTCTTCAGCACGGCAGCGGATACGCTCGTGTGTGCCCCCCACACGTGACGGATACGTTGCGCGCAATAGACCTGAATAGCCCAGGTGGGTTGGATGAGTGTACAGCGGTCCTCCTGGGTTGAGCCAGGTGTCTGGCGAATTGGCGCCGGACGAATGAGTAATTGACCCTAAATGGGTTCTACTCAAAAAAAAAAAAAAAAAGATATTCATTCCTCGTTTATTTGTTGGGATGCTGAATTACCCAATGTTCATTATAGCTAGTCATGTCATGTTAGTAATGTTTTGGTTCTTTCTCAATAATACCAATCATGAACTAGCATATCACGTGTGGTGATCTGAGGTAGTATAACAACTCCAAGGAAGAGTAAAATTTTCCCCAAATATTTATCGCCGATTGATATTATCATAAACTAGCATATCACGTTCTGTTGGAAGTTTATGCCACAGACTTTGCTGCGTATATTTACTTTTTAAAAAAATTTCACCTACTTTATACTACTAGGCTACAACTATTATTATTTCTGTTTTATTGTGCAGCACTTGGCTCTCTACAGACAGAAATTAGATGATATGCTTTTATGAATTTGAGGTAATTTCTAGATCGATGCTCTGTTCAATATTTGGCGGGTAGAATTAACTCTAAATTTCTCCTTGTGTCTTCTGCAGGCTTTCTCTAGATAGACGATAATAACAAATATCATCCACGACGCTCGTAGTTGTCAGAAAATTTTGCGCACCGGACTGCAGGAAATTGCCAAGTTCTGTTTTGTTTTTTGAAAAAAAAAACACCTTAAATGTTCAGTAAACTCGATCATCTACATAATAATAGGGACTATTTATTACATCCTTAAATGTCTGAATACAAATCTTATCCAAATGTCTAAATATATTTAGTCCACATACAATTTTTGAATTACAGGACTTTGTGTCTGTCCTCGACTGCAGCAGCAAGATTCTGCAGTAATATGTCTGTATTTTGCTCACGTTCAGCAAAGATCATCAGGATCCACAGCAAGTTCCTTGGGCTCGGCCTACAGCAAGAACTAAGCTGCCTGTGCTGCATGATTTTGTGTGTCGACCCCAACACGATTCCTATTACTCTTTCTATAAATGGGCAAATGCAATGCATGAACTATTTTGACCATTGTAAAAAAATTTCAACATAAAAGTTGTAGATTTGGATAAGATTTATAACTTTTATATTTAACATTTTTTCAAAAAATATCTCTAAATAGATTTTTTCAGATTTTAAAATCTTAATGGGTTTCAAAATTAATATATTAACCCGCTGAATTTTGAAACTTTAAAATATTTACTTAAAAATATTTTTTGGAACAAAAAGTCAACATAAAAGTTGTAAATCTCATCAAAATTTACAACTTTTATATTGAACATTTTTCTAAAAAATATTTTTAAATAAGTGTTTTAGGGTGTCAAAATTAATAGATAAAAATAAAGAATTTATTTGTCAACGTTAAACATGAGGGACTGATATGAAAGTCTCCTTGATGAAATAAACCTTGCATCAGGTCAGGTTGACATAGAAATCCGAAAGTGCAATCCAATAAACACACTTACACACCTACAGAACCCTAAAAACAAAGAGATATACGCAAATTGCATACTCACACTCAAAAAATAAAGACCAAGTTATAATCAAACCGCCACACCAAAACCAAAATCAGCGAGATGAGCGAAGGTTTATAGGAATCCAACCCGGCCTTTCGTAGGCGAATCAAGAAGATGTCGTAGGCTCGGTCCTATCGGATCACATCGTAGCTCTAAGATTACTATCGCACAAGTTCTTTTTTTTTTTGGGAAAAAAAGAGAATGACGTAAATGAAATAGAGAGAAGCTAGGGAGCGAGCTAGAGTTTCGGGTTTCTGCTCAGCTCACCTCGGTTGCCCTCACTTAGATAAATTTAAGTTGCATATTATATCATATACTATGGCAATGAACAATGAGATATTAATTGTAAGAATTTCGGAGGATGGATTGTATTCGTTCTTCCGGAGCTGAATTGAGTTTGTTTGGGGTCAGATAATAAGATTTGTGATGCCTTAACTCTGGATGAGTTTATTTTTTTGACTGTATGTAATAACGAAACTATCCACATAAAGTTAGGGTGTTAGATATAATTTGAATTATATAGATATAAAAATATAAATGCCAAAAAAGAAAAAAAGAGAGAGAAGGTTGGTACATTGAGGTAGATAGCTTCACACTTTCACTTATTAAAGGAGGTGGTGGAAAATGACAATTTGAGAGAAAGAAATGTTGCAAAAAATAAAAACCATAAAATTCTTAGAGATAAGATTACAACAACCGTAGATTTGGATCCTTGTTATGACATCTTCCATTGTGATATTACGATAAAGTTTATAAAATAATATGTATAGATCTATTATTCATAAGAATAGTTGCTAATATATTCATATTATTATACTATTTTTTATTTTCTTTTCTATATTTTATTTATTATTTCTCTCGTATGCATAGTATAGTTACTAATTTTATATGATTAAATTAAATGAAGTTGCTTTTAATCTTGAGTATTAAATATTATAATATAATAGAAATTATAATATTTTAGATATATATTTTATATTTAATAGGAATTTTTATTTGTAAATAGTTTCTAACGTGATCTGACCGTCACGTCTCACCCGAAGAGACGTCTAGTGATTTCGACGAACAAATTTTAGATGTAAAAACATAAGATAGATCTTCCTCTCTAGAAATAAATGATATGGTTGTTGGTTCGGTTCGAGAATTTTGAAAAACAAATTTTCATCTTGTACGAAATTGTCGTTATAAGTTCCATACCTTCGTGTTTATTACATCAGTCGAGCTCACGTCGTATATGAAAGGATCCTTGTAAGTAGGGTTGTAACTTCCACCTAATTTCATCTGAGTTATAACATTTTCTAGATAATAATATTGTAAATGCTGTCAATTTTGATATTTAGGAATATAGACAAATAAATGTTGTAAATGGTATTAATTTACTATTCCTTGACTAAGCTTGACACGTGGCAGAGATTTTCTAATTAATGTCACTTCAAATGTTACTATCCACAAGTCTCCCTTTCATGTGATTCATTACTTAGTCTACTTTTTTTTTTGTCAATTTTTTCATTTTTCATTTCAAATGGAACTGTAATGATATGCCGACACTAATTTTTTTTCTTTTTTTTTAACAAAAAAAAAGGATAAATCCACCCAAATTTCTCCATCAAGTATTGTGGATTTATAAATTCCAAAAATGAATCTTCAAGACCTCGTATGTATTATTGAATTAAAATTTGATGCTCCTTATTCTAGTTAAATTATGTGATTGCCACGTAGCTGTCTGTTTGGCGGGAGCATGTTTTTGCTGCTAGTACTGTCGCAGAGGTCAACTTTTTACTACTTTTTAAATGTATTTAAATTATTATAAAAATGCCATTTAAATATTACTACGAACATTTCTTTTTTTTTTTTTTTAAAGGAAGAGGTAGAAGTTGAAGCGATTCCAGCATTTCATCCCTAATTATTCTTTTTGAAATGAAATGAAATAATATGATTATACTTCACATATTCTCATATTATTTTAATATCGCCACGTTAAAATTGCATCTTGGGACGTGGATTAGAATCATTAGGAAGTAACTAATAATACAAATTAAGCTTGTAAATGAAATAACTAATCATATAAATTAAGCTTGCAAATGAAATATCTAATAATATTAATTGTGCTTGTAAACTATGAATCTAAAAATGTTTATCCATTTTATGAAACTCAAAAAGAATAAAGGTGGAGAGGGAGCTAGAATTGAAAAGAGGGAAAATGTTGGATTAGCCTCCAATTTTAAAATCTGTCATAAATTGGTATCTTTCTTTCAAATATTTATAAATTTTCATGTATAAATATTTTAATTATTATCTAAGTATTTTTAAAATTTTTAATAGGAAAGTGATAAATTTTAATAAAATTTATAATTTTCTAGTTGAATGGTTTTCTAAAAAAATATTTCTAAATAAGTGTTTTAAGTCTCTAAAGTTTTAATGGATTATTCATTAAATCATTAGTAGTCTAAAAAGACCTACTTAAAAATAAAAAAATTAATATAAAATTATAAATTTTGATGATACTTATAATTTTTATAATTAAGTGTTTCTAAAAAATATTTAAAAATGGACATTTTGGATGTAAAATTTAATGGGCTAAGAATAAAGGGGGTAATTGCAAAATTGAAAATATTGGAGGGCTGCAACTCCTCTTGAGAAGATACATATGTATTTTTTTAAAGGTTGATTTTGAATTTAGAAATTGCAGGTTGGTATTTAAAAACAATTTGAAAAAGTTTGTGATGAAGCCTAGCTTCGTATTTTGGCTTAAATTTTATTATAGAATAAAACTTATCACCCCATAAATTCATACAAAATTTTACCCAAAATTAGAAAAATTATCGAAAATTATACTACACCTCATCCTATCCCGTAAATCATACCACTCCTCCTTGAAAACACGTTTTTCTTTGCTGAAAATACATTTTGACAGATTTTTGGGTCAAATTATGGAAGTCACTAGCATTACTTTTTATTATATTGTCCATAAAGAGATAGTAACAAATAATAAATTATAATTTATTTTAGTTTACTTTATGTTTTATGACGTTTGCAAAGTAGATACACTTGTGGAAGTATAATTGGAAGTAAGTAGATAAGAAGTGTGACTCGTACTACCCAACAACAATGACTTTTCGGCTTTATACGGCTAATTGATTTTTTTACTATCCAATTTATTAATTTCAAAAACATACATTATGATTTTCATATATTTACTATACTAAATTCAGCCAATGATATATATATATATAAATATATTTAATTTTTTTTCTGAAGAAACTCTTGTACGTTGTATCCATTAACTATATGATTAAAATCTAAGAAATATTCAAAGATATGTCTAGAAATTGTCATGTAGAAGTTAACTTTGTAATCAAACATTTTGAAATCATTCAAACAATATTTGAATCTACAGCCAAAATATAATAGAGTGAGTATCAATTGCAAAGATATATATATATATATTGTTTTTGTCTTTTTTTTTTCTAGAGCCAAAATATGATACAATGGTTTTCTAGAGCCACCTCTTTAATTATTTTGGGTTAAAATTGGATACTCAAGATTCTTTCCTCAAGCTATGAAATCAAGAAAAAACTTGCAAAAAAAAAAAAAAAAAACAAAGAATTAAAAAACATATATATATATATATATGAAAACTCTTAAAGCCAGAAAAAATTACTAAGAGAAACCGAGAGCAATTCACTAACAAAGAAAGAGATTACAACGAACCGCGCAACTCCTTCAATCTTAATTTTATTTTGGCAAAATAACAATCTGTAATACCTCAATAATATAAGAACACATAACTTACTTAGACGTTATACGATTTTTAGCACCCTAAAATCTTATCCAACAAAATGCCGTCTTGGTATATCTCGTAAATAAGCTATGTAGTCGATTTATGTCCTTTCTCAAAAATAAATTTAACAATGGACCAGAAAAATATTTAAAATATCACATTCTGCATTAGGAAATCAACCAGAAAATAAATCTCTTGCTGCTGCATATCCATCCGGTGAACCATGCATGCATAAGAATTTTCATCGTCAATCATGTATTTCATATGGCCATCTCCCAAAGACTATCAATTTCTCAATTAATAAAGAGGATATTAATTTAAGTGGCAAAGAAAGCCACATCCAAGATGATAATTTAAAGTGGCAAAGAAAGCCACATCCAAGATAATCTCATAATTAATCATATTATTTTATAAGAAATATAATCGTTTGCGCTCTCAGATAACATTATATATACACAAAAGTTTACTAAACTTTAATTAAATTATTATTCCATCAGATACATCGAATCTATGAAAACTGATAAACTATTCATTACATTATTATTTGGTATTTTTATTATATCTTTTTTACAAGTATCGCCACCAACAAATGGATAAGCTAATTGAATTTAATAATTTTAATCTTATTTTAAATAAATATTTACGGTGAATTTAAACTTATAGAGACCAAAAACATTAAAAATGCTAGCTAAGGGAGCTAAGTTATTATTTAGTTTTTGTAGATGGTTCAAAACATTAGATATATTAACATTAGCATAGTTATTTTTGTTTTTATATATATATAAAGTTAAAAAATAGGACTAATATGCAAATCACCTAAAAAATGATAGGAACGGTTAATTTTGAAAACTTTGTACCAGTCTGTGTACAGTTTGGAGCTACGTCCCCACACGTCCGTGCGGGAAAACGACATGCAGCCATGCACACCATCACAGCCGTCCGTTTCAATCTCGACGAAAGAGTCTCCGGCCCACCACCAACCTTGGATTAAAGTTAGCATCGAGGAATCCGGAGGCGGCTGCCCCGCCACGTCCCCACTGATGGAGCCTACCACGAACAGCCTCGACCATACACGTCGTTCAACTTCTCCGTGTGCTCTAGAATTCCTTCCCTGTGAATCTTCGCTACAACTCTACAAGGTGCCATGCTGTGGCGATTTTAGCACAGCTAGCACGTGTGAATGTCCACGACGGCCTCGTCTACGCCGTCCGATAGGTTATTGGCTGTGGTAGCACGTGGGATCGTCGCGATGGGTTCTTCTTCACCGTCCGATACGGTATACAATGTCTCGGTGTGGACGACTTACACGGTGACAGCTGTCTGCAGTGTCGTCTTTAGCAAGCGTCTCGCTACTGCAGGTGAGCGGAGCGTGGTTGCTCCGCTCTACTATCGTGGCTAGAAGTAGAAGGGTTGATCTAACCTGACGTCACGGTTGGAGAAGGAGGCTACCGTTGCGGTGAACTTAAAAATGTTCACCGTTAACATTGCTAGACTCATATCAGCTCATCAAATATTTTACCCATACAAATCAACTTCACTATTCTAAGTTTAGTATTTACAATATAAATAAATACCTCAATATTTTAGTAAAATTATTAATTACTATGTAAGTTTTTTAAAATGTTTTTAATGTATAAACTATAAATTTTATTGAGATTTGAATTTTTTATATTTTATATTTTATATTTAAAATTGTTTAAATAAGTATTTTGATACTTTAAAATTTTAGTGAATTTAAAATTAATTTGTTAGTTTTCTAAATTTGAATTTTAAAATATATATTTAGAAAAAAGTTTAAACATAAATATTATAGCTCTAATCAAACTTTTAAATTATTTTTTAAATTTTTTAAAAAATATTTTTAAATAAATATTTTGATATGTTAAAAATAATAAATAATAAGATTGATTTGCATAACGTTTCGGACGGGAAGACTGATAGGTAACTCCTCCAAATTTAAATAATGTTATATCACTTATAAATGTTTATATTATCTTAATCATGCTTTTTCTCATAAATGTGATATAAATAAATAGTTTTTAGGAAAGTTACATTTCAGTTCTGAGTTCACATATTTTGTGTTTAAGCCTTCAGAAATAAATTACGCGTCGATGTGGTTACACGTGTACGTACCATATCGGCACATTTTTCTAATTTTAAATATTGAATAGATGTTAATTTTAGGACTAAAATATAATTTTTGTTTATTTAATCCTATTCTATGTGTTAAAACGGATTTTTTTTTTTTTTAAAAAAAAGCCGATTTATCACATATAATTTAATTTCAACCAGATTGTACAAATTTTTCTCGGTTGACTCGTGGACGACGTATGAGGTCGCTACGCTATTGTCAATAATCAGTCGGTCGCAACAACGTGCAACTAAAATTCTAACATCTAGAATTACGTACTTGAGCTCGTAATTGTAGCCGTCCGTCATCAGGCGGGTGCGGAAATTTTTTTGGTGCGCCAAGCAACGTAGATCATGCCACGTTAATTAGTACGAATTATAAAATATTACATATAAAATTTTTATTTATTTATTTTATTACATTTATATTTAAATATTTTTTAAAAAAAGTACATTATAAATTTTAAATTTAATATGAACTATAAAATTATAAATTATTTTAATTTAAATTTAATTTTTTAACATTTTTTTAAAAATAAATTAAACGAATAAATTTTATTAATATTTCGTAATACGTAATAGTGGACATGGTATGGTCTCTGTAGTTGAGAATGCAACACCCTGGTAAGTTAGCAGTAGAATATCTGCATTTTCGTCACGCGGCGGTCATTGACCTGTTAGTCAAAGTTACAAGTCATAATAAAACATTCAAATCAGACTCCACTGCTGGTAGAGAAGATTTTATCTCATAAGAGGAGAGGTATTACCGATTAGTTGATTCAAACATTCAAGCCATAGTGATATTGGACGGTCTGTATATTGATTTCGGATCTAATTAGTTGATTCGGTCCCAATCATATCTAAGTTTGGCTCTTTCCATCGTTCGGATTAATTACTCTATCGATCTTTGTTTCTTGCCCAGAATTATTAAATTTAAAAAATTGAGCGTGTTAGTTGGTTCGGACCGAACCAGACCAAACAAGATGCGGCATGCTAGAAGTCTTATAAAAGAAACCTAGTCGACCTTCATCCAACCAAACGGATCGGCGGAATCTATCTAGTGATGGCGAGACTTGTAAGTCTACCAGCTAACCTGTGGCGACGCGATATCTAGAAGCTAGCTCACGACTTGTTATATTGCTTGCCTACGTACGTAGCAGATGCCGAAGCATGCGCTCGCACTTTACGATACCATGCTACCGTCAAGGTGTCCATTCACTACATCCGACCTGCATAATACATGTGGATGAAGATCTCAGACAGATCTGGGCGCTAAACGCAGAGGCCGACATGGAGCATAATCTATTGACGACAGTCCTCCGAACCTCTTCTCCTGTCACGCCACATAGAATATGTATAATATTTATGGGGGGGTAGTGGCCGTAGTGTGGGATGAGGCTATTAATATAGCACACGACAGAACGCAAAAAAGAAAAGCAGCAACCGTCTGCAGCACACAAGAGATAATCACATACATAGCAATCCTTATCTCCTTCCTCTTTACTTTCACCATCAACTTGTGTAATCCCCGTTAATAGAATTCACCTCATTACTTTCCTTGATGTAGACAATAAAGTGGACCATATAAGTTCATAATTTTTATGCTTACTGTTGCGCTAACTAATATAATTGTACAAAAATATACATTCCAATCCGATTTTAAAATATATAAGTAGTAGATTTAGTAGGTCCGTTAGAGTTTATACTAATTTTAGCCTATAAAATTGCTATCTAAAAGTGTTATTAATAAATTTTAAATATAAGAATAAGATTATTTGAGTAAGTTATATATATATATATATATAATATTTGCTAGCTTAAATATTATTAATTATGTTATTAGTTTTAAAATAAACTGTACTGTAAATTATGCGTAGAAAAATGTGAACTACTATTAAAAGTGCAACCCACCGTGGGGCGGCGGTGGTGCAAAATTCCTTTTGTTTTTTTCAGTTAATAAGTATAAAATTCCTAATTTTACTTAATCGGGCTAAGAATTGCGCCAGTTGGGACCCACAAAAATAAAGCGGTGTCACTCGCCCATGTGAGCTAGGGATGGGCGTTCAGACTGGGCCGGCGGTGCTACACCTCGAGTCACTACCCCATTGGTTCCAGTGAGCCACGTAACCGCGCAAACTGCGTTACGCTGTCCTCCACGATCCAATAGGAGGGGACGGGAAATGGACGGAGTTTACGATTTACTCTTTTTCTTTACCAATATTATAACGGATTGATGACGGTAACGGAGATTGATTTCACCTTAGACGTCTTTAAATAGCAGGTGAGAATCGCCTCGCTCTCCCTCGTGTTTCTTCTCGATCATTCATACTCTCCCCCTCTCTATATCAAATTCTAAAATCTTCTAGTTTCTTTCAAATCCAAATCTCGACAGGAACTGCTTCGATTACAATCGAAAAATTGAATCCAACGGAAACGGCTAACATTCGCTTCTAAAAGTCTACTAATTTGATCAC
This sequence comes from Xerophyta viscosa, assembly GCA_002076135.1. NCBI lineage: Eukaryota > Viridiplantae > Streptophyta > Magnoliopsida > Pandanales > Velloziaceae > Xerophyta > Xerophyta viscosa. The sequence continues at coordinate 1,544,633 of MJHO01000017.1, forward strand.
TAATTTTAAGGTGATTATCATTTCGGTTCATTCCTGTCTTCATGGTTGTTATTTCGAATTGTTAAGTTTATTTTCGTGTTTTTTTTTTGTTAAATTTGTGTTGAAGTTTGTTTATGTTTTCATTTGGGGTTTAACATGGGAGATTTTCATTGCCATGGTTTTTTATTTCATATTCTTTTGTTGGTCTTTATTCATAATTAGCAGTTTCTTTCGGATTTTATTTTTTGTTATTTTTTATTTTTCGTTGTAGTTCAATTAAGTTTCTTCTCTGTTTGATTTGTTTTTTGTTTTGTTTGCTTTTCAAGCTCCTATTAAATCGAATTTGCGACGAGATTTTGTAGTTCCTAATGAAGTAATGAGAGAGCTTGTTATGGGTCGTATGTAGGTCGGTTGTTATTGTCAATTGTTGGAATAATTTTTTTGTTTATTTTGCGTAATGATTCTGTTATCGAAATTGACTAGATTGAATAAGCAGCTGATTTAAATTTTGTCATCGCATGTTTCAGCATCATGGACCAGTACATCGCCGACGATTTGGAATACGTTGTTGAAGACTATCTTGACATGGTTGAATATGACAATCCATTTGAAGATGATGCTTACGATGTTGATGATGATCCCCGGGGAGAAGACGATGAGTTCGGTTTTGATGATGATTTTGAAGTAGGCCCCAACTATCTAACAAATATATACTGCTAAATTTTGTATTGTTATGTGTAAAACTTAATGTTCCATTTTTACAGGACAAGCAGAAAACTGATACATCAGCTTCTGAGGTGCGAAAGGGGAAAGACATCCAAGGAATTCCTTGGGAGAGGTTGAACTTCACAAGGGACAAGTATCGCGAAATGAGGCTCAAGCAGTACAAAAACTACGAGAATCTCCAGCGATCTCGCGAGGAACTCGAAAAGGTTGGATCTTTACTTTGAATCATAAATAAAATTCTGCATCATGTGATCTAGATTGAGATTGTTTTGTGTTTGTTAGTTTGACATGATTCTTCCTTGGTACATAGGAATGCATAGAAGTGCAGACTGGAAGCAACTTCTATGATTTTCGATTTAACACAAGGCTTGTCAAGTCGACAATAGTTCATTTTCAGGTATCGAGTCCTCTTCGACTTGCTTTTAAGTTTGTTTGTTGCTTACTGCCATGGTTCGTTGGGTAGGGTCAACTTTTATCTTACCTTTTGCATTGTATTTGCCATTTTAATTTCTTGCATCGTGTAACATCTAGGTTTGTGCACCATTCGAAGCATTTTAGCAGCATATTGAAACTTATTTTCTTGGTCTGGTGGCAAGTCTGGTTTCTTCTGTCAATGATTATGCTTTTGTTACCTTCAATATTAGTTGCAGATGTCATATACTGCTGTATTTTCACTCTTTTTATTACTTAAAATAAAAAATGCGCTGGCCATTGAAGTTTTAGCACGGGTAGTGCTTTTGTGCTTAAATTGTTAAGAAGTCTGCATTTTCTTCTTTGCATGCATCATTTTACATACTTTGCATAGTTTTCCTCTTGTTATAAAATGGTGGCTGCACTCTCTATTTCCTGTTTGAGGTTTAGAAGTTTTGCAGGTCAACATAAATTTCTTTATTATGTAATGGATATATTACTCACTATTACAATTTCATTCTAGGGGAAAAAAAGGTAAGAATTTTAGCTTTTTATATGACATTATTCTGTGCATGGTTGGTTTGCTGTTTTCTGTCAATGTCAGGTCTATCAAGCACCATTTGTTAAACATCAAGACACTCTGCTTGTGTATAGCATTTGTTCCGCTAATGTTATGTGATCTGTACAGTTAGATTCTGATTCACATGTATACGTAAAATAACTTTGGTTTTCTGAATCAACAACAATTAGAAGTTGTGCATATATGAACCTTTTACTCGGCAAAGTTGTTTTACCGCACAATTGTTCTCTCTTTTTAGCACAAGTTTCCCTTGCTCTGGTTTTAGCCGTCTTCTCTCTTCCACTCTGCAATTTTGTGGAAGTTAATGATTTTGGAAAGGTGATCCTGTTTGAAAGTTCCAAGAAATCTTATTGAGTTTTCAAATTAAGTCTTGTTGAATTTACAACTGGTCCTCTCATATAAAAAGTACTGTGGTAATTTTAGAAAGATGAAATTGAATTTTTTGGCCACCTCGCAATGTTGTGATTAGGTTCTCATCATTTCTTTGTAGGCGTGCTTGTGCAATCAAGCAGTATGTATGCGTGTGTGTGCGTGTGCGCGCGCGCGTGTATATATATATATATATATATATATATATATATAGATAATATATATAATATATATATAAGATGGCCTGTCATAGTCATATTTTTTTTTTTTTTTGTCAGCAACAAATAAGATAGTCATATTATTACATAATTAACATTCGATGAGCTTCTCTAGTTGACACTCTTGGGGATTATGTACTTTGAAACCCTAGGCAACCGTAAGGGCATTCCATTAGATAGAATAGCAATAAATCATTGTTTGCATGTTCTCTATTTCAGTTTTAACTAGTATTGATATGCACTCTTAGTCGTAATTGTGCTTCTTACTCCAATTTAAATCTATTATCTAGGACTATACTGCCTTATTATACTCTTGACAGCACTAAAAAAGCAGGATGGCATTCCTACTGAGCAGCTGGCGCACTAAGGGGACGTTTTATCATATGGTATGATAGGAGAAGCATTATGTACTGATGAATCAAACTCATGTCCATATTTTTAGGCTTTTTACGGACATAGTAGAGTCCACCTAACTCTTTCTGCTGTTGTACTGCATAATATATTAGCTTCATGTTGATTAAACTTTATATTCCGCTTCATATTGATGAATTATTTTTGTTTATTGTTCATAATATGGCATTCATAAACACTTGATACGTTATTGATGGTGAAGATATATAGATGTGTTTTTTTTCCTAGAACTTTGGTCGCTTATGGTGTTGGTTCATGTATTACTTCTTTTTTGTGGTAATTTTTCATAGTGCCTTTAACTTACTAGAGATAGTAGCACAATTTATGACTTCTTTAAGTACATGGCTGGTAAACATTCTTGTTTCCGGATCACGCTAGTCTATCTTAAGGGTTTGCGAGTGTTTAGATTCTTAACAGTTGTGTAATACAAGACAATGAGCATTTTCTCACCGTGTTGCGATTGTTGGGGATCGTAATACTTGTATTTTACAACGGGGTATCATGTGGTAGCACAGCACTCTCATAGAGCGCTGAGTGTTTGAAGTCCTAATATACTTTGTCCATGAGCGGGTGGGATGTAATTTAACAAAGGTGCTTTTGAAGTGCTTTTTTCTTTAATTAATGGAAGTGCCATATGCCGGTACCAGCTTGGAGCTGCACTGGGGTTTCAATCTTTTGTGTGCATTACCTATACTTCATTTAAGGTTGTGGTACGCTCGCTTTTGCACTATGTGTTGTAAAGATGACAACTTTAAGGCACTCTGACGGTTGCTCTATAATGTGTTTATGAATGTCTCAATGATGCATTTGGATGGACGACCACCCACCGACTTCTTTTGTTGGCATTTATAACATTTTTTGCGACATCGATACTTCTCGGGTTGCGTCATATTGAAGTGTTTTTTCAATCCAATTTGTTCTTTTGCATATTTTTATACCAATTTGGTGTCTGTATCGATGCACTCATTCGTGTAAAGAAGTCACGTCTTCATTAATTGATCTCTTTGATTTTTTTACATGAGGTCGTGTAGCGGTTTGTCTGACATTCAGCGTCTTTGCAGCTGAGGAACTTGCTGTGGGCAACATCAAAACATGATGTTTACATGATGCAAAATTATTCTGTTATGCACTGGTCTCCACTCCTCCGTAGAAGCAAGGAAGTTCTCAACGTAGCTGGACAGATTATCCCCACATTGGTTAGTCCGTGAAAATGCTACAGATTTTCTCTTGAAATCTAGTAATAACATTCTCTAAAATACTACCCATTTGCTATTTTACAGAAACAGCGTGGCTCCGCTCCACAACCTCTCTCAAGGGTGCAAATCAGCACCATGGCTGTGAAAGATGACCTAATGGTTGCCGGTGGTTTCCAAGGGGAGCTTATTTGCAAGGTACGATCATGTTTTCATAGGACCTTGATTTTTGTCGTGAATTATTATCTTTGCTGTACCTAAATCGAGCCGTTGTTCCCACTGTTTGCCAGTATCTCAACCGACCCGGAGTTGCTTTTTGTACCAAAGTAACAGCTGATGATAATGCCATCACCAACGCTGTGGATCTCTATGGAGGTTCCAGGTAGGAATACATCCATTTATATATTTTAGAGAGTTGTTTGGTTTTTTTTAAGAAGTATCTGACGGCTTGTTTTTGCAGTGGTGTGACTCGCGTGATGACGGCTAATAATGATTGTTACGTGAGAGTTTTCGACACCGATAACTTCACGTTGCTCAGTCGTCTCCCCTTCTCCTGGTCTGTGAATGTGAGTATGCTGCAGACTATAGTTTTGCCACAATAATCTTTAAAAAAAAACAAAATCAAATTACTCTGAAAACTTTAGGTGTACATTTTATCCTTTGACAGTATCTAAATATCATAATTTTTCTGGCAAAATGCAGCATACTTCGTTCAGCCCTAATGGCAAAGTTCTTGCTGTGCTCGGGGATAGCCAAGACTGCCTTTTAGCTGATTCTCAATCGGGGAAAGTAGGTTCATCCTCTTGTCACCTTTCTTATAACATGCAATCTTATATGTTTGAATTTGGAAACTCATGATTTCCTTCTAAAAAAATGCGTAGGTCATTGGAAGCCTTAAAGGGCACCTAGACTACGGATTTTCCTCGGCGTGGCATCCTAACGGAAACATTCTAGCCACCGGGAATCAGGACACAACCTGCAGGCTCTGGGACATTAGAAACACTTCCAAATCCTTGGCTGTTCTAAAAGGAAGAATGGGTGCGATAAGAGGCATTAAATTCTCATCCGACGGGCATTTCCTTGCCATGGCGGAGCCTGCGGATTTCGTGCATATTTTCGATGTAGATGCTGGCTTTAAAAAGGCTCAAGAAATCGATTTGTTTGGCGAGATTGCGGGAGTATCGTTTAGCCCAGATACAGAAGCTTTCTTTGTTGGAATCGCGGATCGTACATACGGTAGTCTCCTGGAGTTCAACAGGAGTCGCAGCTATGGATATCTAGACTCTATATTCTGAGTGCGTCGCCGTTTTAGGGTTCGTGCTGCTAGGATGCAAGCTGCCAGTCGAATTTTGTTGCCGGCCAAAGGGGCATGTACAGAATTTCAGCTTTTTTATTTCCTCATTTCTTTGTGAATTCGTTTGCAAGTTGTGTGATACTAGATAGTAGCTTTAGAAATATGTAGAAATGATGTGTTTAGAAATATGTATTGTTAATATCATTTTGTTATGATATTATAGTTAGAAAAGAAAAATCCAATTTTCTTCGGCAGAATGCCCTTTTGTTTTGGTATTTTTGAGTATTGGTGTTGTGTACATTGTTACTTAAACTGATTCTGATTTATTTGATTTTTTTTTAATTAATTTATTTATTTTTGAGTATTGGTGTCGTATAAATTGTTGTTTAAAATAAGGGTATATTGAAGCATAATGATACAATGAGTTAAAATTTGCTATTTATGTTTGAAAAAAAAAATTGTAGTAAATATATATTTTTGAGATACTCTGAAGCGGCTGCTGCTTGTTAGTCGTATTAAGCATTTAGGCACTCGCACGATACTCTGCGTTGCCTAAGTTTTTAAGAGAAAAAACTCCCATAAAACATGATCTATTATGCTTTTTCTAAGACGTGATCATTTTTATTTCTCGCAAATATTAGAAATGTTGCGGTAAATAGGTGGTCATAAATATTATAAGTTTGTTATCCCAAATCTTCAAGAAGTCATCTCTTACCCGGTCGCAGCATGGTGGCCTAAGGAACATGGCTCTTCGATCTTCGGTTATCTTTTCAAAATTAACTATGATTTGACTATGGTGCCTGAAATTAGGCACGTATTAAGTTAAAAAAGAAAAAGAAATGAAAACCAATTTTAATGTCAATTAAAGGATGTGGTATAATAGTACTACATCCAAAAAAGGGGTTATTTTGGATTTGTGGTCATTTTTTAGGTAGGAAATATTTCTGATATACTATGTATTGTATTTTGGTGTTCTATTTGAACTTTAGGAGCTGTTTAATTCGCTGTAAAGTGAATGATGTCATGAGAATAGAAACTGAAATCTAAATTTCGTTGTCTATTTCGCGCTGTGAACTCGGTAAAATGAGTTTTCACTTCCACCTCTATATGTTAAAATGAGTGCATCCACTTCGCAGCTTTTGAAATCTAAGTTTTGCTGTTTGCTTCGCACTGTAAATTCGGTGAAATAAGTTTTTACTTCCACATCTATATTTTAAAATAAGTGGACACTTCCACCTCTAAATATGTTCTACTTGAACTTTAGCTAAGACCTTGTTTTCGAGAGCATGTGGTGAAGTTTGTTCCTAGAAGGTTCTAAACCGCAACATGGATTAGAATCTAGATCTAACTTGGTGCTTGCATGTAGAAGATGGTTGGTGCACGATTGGAAAGTCCAAACGAAGCACATTTACCGCGAATCTAACAAACTAGCTGATTGTCTTGTGACCGGGACTCTTTTTCTTGTCCTTGGGTACCACTATCTTGTATCTCCGCCATCGAAGGCTTGGACCTTACTAGAACAAAAAAAAAAAGAAAAATAATTTTAAAAATAAAAAAAAGGAGAATCTAGACCTAACGATTGAAAATGGGGGAGCGCTGCTCAGAAGATAATAAGTTATCATACAATTAAGGGATAATTGTATATCAGCCTTCCAAAACTTACGTCTTACATTTCAGACCTCGAAAATGCGCGCGTTTGGATATGACAAAACTACAATATTAATCAGACATCCTTCGAGCTCAAGTCAAAACTACTCTATTTTTTTGTGATCGAATTGGACTTGATTGAAGCCCGAGCACTGTCCGTCAAGCGAGTCGAGTTTGAGCTCGATTGTCTAAAGCTCGACAAGCTCGAGTTTGAGCTCGACTTAACCAACCGAGTCGCGTTTGACTCGAGTTCGAGCTAGCACTCGACTCATGTCAATTTACTTCTATCAACAGACGGCACTAATCTATATCAATCTATAGGTGGCTGCCGACTTATCTTAGTTTAATTCATATTAAACCTTTAAGTTAAGCTCTCCCACAACTTTTTTTTTTCTTTTTCTCCATTTCTTCCCCGACGAAGTACGCCTTAATTAATTGTATCGAAAGTTACTCTTATTTGACCATAAAAATTTACGAAACAATGGAATATGGTACGTTAATTTGCTGCTTCCAAGTAATGTTGATTAAAATAATGCGGTTTAGTAGAAAACAGAAGCACATGAAGGTGTTGGATACTTACTACCCTCTCAATCTGGTGGGTGAAAACCACAGCGTCGTGCGCGCACGTAGCCCATGTGCATGGCGCCCTCCATGAGCCATGCACGTGAACGTTGCTCGGTGATTGCTGCAGCTGCTTGCAGCCCTGCAGTGTCCAAAATCAAAACCTCTAAATCATATCTAATTGGGATAGTTGCATATAACCCTCCCAATTTCACTCTTATATTTCAGCATTCCGAAAATTTATTTTTGTACTAACGTGGCGCGCTCGCCACATCGCGCGTTTCTGAATTTTCGATGACTGAAATACACGACTGTTAATTTTAGGAAGGATGATATGCAATTATCCTTATCTAATTTGATCTCTACGGTCTACGAGTACTTATTCAAAAAAGATACATTTGTGAGAGAAGCTTTTAGAAAAAGACAAACATTTGACCTCGATTTGCCTAACATTTTATATTTTTGAAACCGGTTTATCAGTTAAAAAAATTGGAGAAACTGTGAAGCAAAGGTCCACAGAGGCCGGATTAGGTGCCTCGAGATCCGGTTTCACATGTGATGAAACTCTTAACCCTCAAGGCTGGTCTTGAGAAACCAGCAGCGTTTTTGGCCGTTGTTTCAAACTTCAGTAGATTGGATTTGATGCAAAGGGGTCTGAATCTTCTTCTCTACTTCACTTTCACTGCTTTGGAACGATAAAAACAATATATTATTCAGGTAATTATCATTAAAATATTATTTAATTTTGATAATCAACCTTTTATTTGATCAATTTTATATGGTCCTCATTCAATGGACTTACTTAATGAATAATATTGTCTGGCAAACTCTGAAAGATGTCTTAATTATGTGTATATGCAGTTGATACTTACTCTAGATCTTTGATAGGAAGATGTACCAATTTTAAGTTATAAATTCATCTTCTTAGCTAGGTGTTCTTATCTAACATATCGTGTTTATTTCATTTGCATTATGCATTTTTCTTTCTCTCTAATACAAATTTAAACATTGTCGTAGGCGAGATAGATTAAAAATGAATGATAACAAGATATAAGGTATTAAACTCAAAACACTAATTCCGATGCAAATTTAGAACAATGTTATTCATCAGAACAATATTATAATTTCTGATATAATCTGTATCGTAATATACATAGCATACATTCCACTGCACAATACACGAATTGTCATTGCTTCAGGACCATCGTGAGTTTCGGAATAATAATATTTTTGATTATAAATGGACATTTCCACTGCATTTCTAATAGAAAAAAAAATAAAATGAATGAATGAGATATGTGAAAAAAAAAAAAAAAAGAAAGAAAAGTAGATGTGGAAAAATTGAAAAGTAGGAGGAGGCTCATGTGCTCCACTATCTGACTTTAATTAGTTTAGTGGGTTGGTCTTCCTCCTCCACGCGGTTTGCATCAATCAATGAACCCATCTTCAACTTCAACTGGCCACCAGATAATTTTTAAAAGAAAATCTTTTTATTTTAATGGAAAAAAAGTAGCATTAATTGTTAATCCATCTTATAGAAAAATGCCTTCCCAAAATTTTGGCGAATAGATCCGGACCGGAACAATCAACTGCATCGAAAATGTGGAGATATTTTTTTCGAAAAATTATTAACATAAAAATTTTAGATTTTTATAAAATCTATAATTTTTATTTTTAATTTTTTTTTTAATAAATATTTTTAAATAGATATTTAGATTTTAAAATTTTAAGGGAATCAAAACGAATTTTAATACTATTTTTAAACCTATTAAGATTTTGAAGTTCCAATAACTATTAAGAAGAATATTTTGAAAAAAATTTGACATTAAAGTTGTAATATCTTATCAAAATTTATAACTTCTATTTTAAATATTTGTTGAAAAAATATCCATAAATAGAATTTTATATGGTCGTCCATATGATAGCGTATGGAATCGCCACTAAAAAATGTGCATTTATAATCTTGAACATTAAACTGAACTACGAAAAAACGCCCACGATAACCTTACCGTCAGTTTTTCCGTCCGCCTCAGTTAATTTGCTGATGTGGCAAATTCTAAATTATTTTTAATTTTTTTTTAAATTTTGTGGAGGGATAAATATATCTTTATTTGTATTTGTTTTTAATCAATTTTTTTTAACTTTGTGGAGGGACAAATATGTCTTTATATGTATTAAAATTAACAAAAAATAATTTAAAAACTGTCACGTCGGCGAATTAACGACGACAGAGGAAAAACTGACTGCAATATTATTGTGGGTGTTTTTTTATAGTTCAGAATTATCGCGAGAACAGTTTAAAGTTCAGAATTATAGAGACATATTTTTTTAAAGTTCACGAGCAGTTCGAGCTAGGGATCTCCCGTCGAATAATGTTTCTCTTTTCAAATACGTATATTTTAAAAATTATTGTAGAAATCGATAGTGTTTGGTATATTATACGTCATTAGACATACAAATACTCTCATAGCAATAAGGGTTGTGCTGAGTTGATAGAGTAATATATTATATCTCTAATGATTTCGAGTTGAATTTCTATCCTAAAAACTAACTATTTAGTCGAAAGTTGAAAGATATTAAACTTGATATAAGTTCAAACTATTCCAAAAATATATTTTATCAAAGAATCTCTTGCAAATATTTCTAAAAAAGAAAAGAATATATTGCAAAGATATAGAAGAAATGATTTATTTGGCATGTGAAAGAGGCATCTAAGAATCTTCATAACCACATATAATTGCAACTTGCATGGGAATATCATATATTGTTGCAAGACTATCAATTATAAAACAAAAAGATCTAATTTGTCTAAAGAGAGAATTTGTATCTATTTTAAAAGCTATCTAAATTAAATTAAACACGTTTCAATTATACATACACTTTCGAAGCTATTTAAATGATATTGTTATACTATTTTAATAGATAATTACAAATCAGCCTCTATATCGATCCTTATATAAATTAAAAACATTTTAAATTTTTAACTTCCAAATTAGCTTCTAGATCTGCTGCTTGCGTTGTTATATGACATATAATAAAAATTGAATTATAAATTATTTAACAGTGGACTATTATGTGCCAATGCCATATTTTAAGTTTTATAATTCAAAAGCTTTTATATATATATAATATATATATATTATATATATATATTTATTATTTTTATTTTTTTTGGGTCGAAAAAAGCTTATATATATCTTTAAAGCATTGAATTGTCAATGTCAATACGACTTTTTTGTTTTTGAAAAATAGTAGTAGAATAATTTAAAAGGGGAAGGTGGGAAGTGGGGGAGGGAAAGGCATCAATTAAAAAAAGTATAGAAATTAGGGTGAAAAGAAAAAAAAAAGCATTTTTTTTTTCCTGAAATTACTTAATAAAATAAAAGTCCGGTCCTACCACGCGCCGCAATCTTCAATAATCCACCACTTTGTCCTAACTCTCACTACCATTCAACGCTCTCTAACTCGACCATTACTTAACCATGGTTACGTACCACACTATAGTCGCTACAATCGGCTTTGAGCAGTCTTAGTTGAGAGTTGAGGCTGAGAAATAAATGATGATAATATATACACAAATTTGAAGAAAAAAATAAATCAATTTCAGTAATTTAAAACTTCAATATCTAGCATCGAAGGTCTAATTTCAAAGCTACATAAGCTTCCCACCTAAAAAGTACGAACACGTCAAAATTATATTTCATATAATATTTAATACTTTACGGACACGTATCGAACACGCCATGGTGATGTCTAAAAAATACATGTCAGATAGGATGTTCAACACGCATCTGTATTTATATATTTTATTTTTTCTTATTTTTTAAAAAAATAAATAGTATATAATACTAACAATATATAATAGTAACTAATATAATATAATAATATATTCAAGTATTTATTTTGAATTTTATTGATGTAATTAGATTTTTATTATTTAAATTTATCTAAAAAATATAAAAATATGATATTCGACTTTATTATTAAATATTTTTATATGTTTAACTATTTAATATAAACTATTTTTTTATTATTTATATCTTTTCTAGGGTACCGAACGGTATTTGCATCTTACGTTTCTGAAAATTGTCATGTTTCGTGTTTGTATTGTATCGTGTCTCTATACTCACATCCGTATTCGTACTAACTAATAGTATTTTTTTTTTCTTACTATGGTGCACTTTGATATAAGTAATCGCTTTATTATTAGAAATAAAGATGCTCAAATAAATAAGTAAAATTCCCTCAATAATGTAGTTTATATACATAGACAAAAGGAGAAAGATGTCATGAGCTCCCCCCTCTTCTCCAAAACATACTTTTTTAGACAACCCAACCAAGCCATGTTGTGATTAATGACCATTTTGAACATCTAAATAAGTTTCTTACCTTCTCCTTACAAAAAGATCATCTTATTTTGGGGATAATTGCATATTAGCACCTGATTTTTAAAATATAAAATATATAAATTTTATATTTAAATTATTAAAAATTTAAAAATTTAACAGATTTAAAAACTAATTCGCTATTGCCCTAAGACTTTAGAATATCCAAAATCTATTTAAAATTATTTTTTTTAAAAAAATAAATATTTAATTTTTTTATTTGATCTGGCACTTTTATAATCATTAAATATTTTTTAAAAAATATTTTAAAATGTTAAAAATAATGAATTTTAAATTAGTGATTTATGTATAATAGGAAAATTGAGGGAGTGGCTGATATGACCCCTTGTTTTCATTCAAAATTCTAATTTCTCCCCACCGTTCTCTTCTCCTCAATGGCATGCAAAAGGCGATCACTGCCATACGATATCCATCAAAAGTATTCAAAGATCTTATTGTTGGAATGAGATTTGCATATCTTGCCTTGTTTTTTTGACCACTTTATTGGTTAGCCAAACATGTTCTACATATATATATATATATATATATATGCCTTTCGCCTTAATAAGAATATTACCTACATAAACTATACCTTAACAAGGTTGCAACAAGATGCATACCTATTTTCATAAACAACATTTTCATTTCAACCCGCAAAATCCTTTAAATTATGCAATCCATTCTTAAATATCCTGCGATATATCCATGTTGTTGTATAAAATTGCTCGCAGCATAGTATTGATACAAAAATGTCTTCAAAGTATTATTATATGAAATTTTATTGTATTATTATATCTTGCGTGAAAGTCTTTATGAACTATTCCGGCTAACAGTATTATTATATGAAAATGCAAATTGATTTGTTCCAATGCAAATATTTTCTCAACTATATTATAGCTCTCTCTCTCTGTTTTTTTGTGATATTGGAATGATATTTTCAATTTCAAAAAATCATCAAACAAAATGAGCTTGAACCGTAGAGATTTCGAACATAGTATGTATGATGATAATTGTAGAACGTTAAATAAGATTTTTGTAAAGTTGAATTTCTTTTTTCATTATTTCTACAAGTAAATAAGGGTCTTAATTGAAAATACAGTGCATTTTAATTTAGATAGCTACGAGCTGAGCTGAGCCATTGCACGCCGCCAGAGCTCACTAAGAAGTGGCAACCAGCCAACGGCCCCGAGCAACTTCCAAGAGCCAGCGGCGGTGACCGGTTAATCCAAGAAGTCAACACTACTTCCACCCAATAGAACGTAAACACGTGTCCTTCCTTACCGGCTTCAATCGGTGTCAAACAGGACAGCTGCCAGTTAAGATGTCCACGTTGTGTCTTCCGATTGGTTGAAAGTCACTTAGTGAGTGCGATCTGATGTCAGATCCGATTGGCATTGCGTGCAGAACAAGATGAGGATTAAGGAATAGTTAATGGCGGATTAGCGAGGATAAGCGAGGATACGTGTGCCTATAAAAGCAAGGCAGAGGCCTCGCCATTATTCCCCAGAGTGAAAGCTTTCTTCTTCATCTTCTCCATCATTATCTTCTCCTCCACTTCTCCGGTGAGCTTCACTGAGTGTCACGAACTGCGCCCCGAAAGGTTTGTCTCACAAACTCAAACTCTCCTTTTCTCAGGCTCTTCTTCTTCCTCCTGAGTTTCTCTCTGAAATCTAGCTTCGAAAGTCTTCCTGATTTCTTCTACGAAGCACAAGTTTCAGATCAGAAGCCCAGATTTCTCCAGTTTTTTATTTGTCTTTTTCTCAGCCAGGAGGGTTCATTTTTATCACCCTCAAAGGTATTTTACTTATTTTCTTTATTTGCTATTTTCTGTGTTGATCAAGAGGGTATCTTTTGAACTAACCTCGATCTTCTTGTATCTGGTTTCTTTTTTTTTGTTTAAAAGCAAATATTTTCTCTTTTTTTTAACCTTATTTTGTGTGTATTTTCTCTATATTTTTTTCTCTAGTCTAAAATTAAGAAGGTATGGCCACAGCTATGGACTTGTTAAATAGTTGTCCCCCAGCCTTCTCTTATTCCCCTTCTCCTTCAGATCCTTTCAGAGAAGAGTTAATGAAGGCACTTGAACCTTTTATCAGAGGTGCTTCTCCCCCCTCTTCTCCTTCTCCCAGTATCTCCATTAATGGAGATCTCTCCTCGACTTCATCTTATTCTTCCTATCCTTCGTCATATCCTTCACAATCTTCTTTGCCAACTCCATTCATGGACTCTTATCCTCCCTCGAGCTTACCTGACATGGTCATGGCTGGATATCACCATGATAGCTTCTACAGCCTCGACCAAGCTCCTGGTAGTTCCTTGGGTCTCACCCATCTCTCTCCAGTTCACATGCAGCAGATACAATCCCAGCTACACCTCCAATCTCTCCACCATGCAAACAACGTGCCACAGAAGTACGCGAGCTATTTGGCCCCGAGATCTCAAGCCATGAAGCCTACAGCGACGCCGCAGTCGAAGCCCGCGAAGCTTTACCGCGGAGTGCGGCAGCGGCACTGGGGCAAATGGGTGGCCGAGATCCGTCTACCGAGGAATCGCACACGGTTGTGGCTCGGGACGTTTGACACGGCCGAGGAGGCGGCTCTGGCCTACGACAAGGCGGCTTACCGCCTCCGTGGCGACTTCGCACGCCTCAACTTTCCGGCGCTCCGACACTCTGCTGCAGGGCCTCTCCACTCCTCCGTCGATGCAAAGCTCCAAGCCATCTGCCAAAACCTGAAAGCCAACAACTCATTATCACCATCCAAGCTTCGTCCTTCCTCCTCCGTCTCTGCATGCGTTACCGACAAGTCGTCTGCCGGCGACGCCGACAAGTCGGAGAGTGGATCATGGGAAGGGGAGTCGTCGTCGGCAGGATCCTCGCCGGTGTCTGAGATGCAGTTCTTGGATTTCTCCGAGGAGCCGGAGAGCGGCTTTGCTTTGCCGGAGAGCTACTCCTTGTCCAAGTGTCCTTCCTATGAGATTGACTGGGACGCCATCCTCGCCAACTGAGCTCTGAAATATTAAGTAGCAGTAGTAGTATCAGTAGTAGTGATGAGCAGTGAAAGATGGGATTTTTGACATCTGAGCTGCTATTAAAGATTGTATTTTTATTTGAAGTCTCTTTGTAGTATTGTGTTGTTGATTGTTGTATGTAGGAGCAGTAAGTTCTCTCATGATGAGTTGCTGGCCTTTTTTCTCTTAGCAGCTCCAGAGGGTTTGTTGTAACTCTTCTTCATTTATGTAAGCATTTGTAAATTATGTCACCAGTTTATTTGAGATGATATATATGTTTAGATCACTGCTTCGTTTTTTGTTACTTGTTATGGAAAAGATCAGATCTTTGCGTCTTCTTCACTGCAGATGAGAACTAAAACAGTCTTCCCATCAAAACCCATGCATGATTGAAAATTGTAGCAGTTATAGGCATGATATGCAGTACATGAGGTTATAATATAGTAAATAAAATGTTTTCACCACAAGGTTTAGGCCAATTGTTAGTTGCTAAGTACTTAAAAATCAGTTTTTTCAAAGGAAAATTACGTTTCAGCCCCCCTAAGTTTGGGGTCGTGCGATTCAGCCTCCCGAAACGTCATGTGGCGGCACGCGCGCGCCGCCACGTCGGCGGGAAAACGCGTTTCGGGAGGCTGAAAAGTCAAAAATGGAAAACGGGGGGCTGAAACGCAATTTTCCCTTTTTTCAATTCACTTAATTTAAAAAAAAAAAACAAATATTGAAAAATCAGTTTTTTTTTTCGAAAGTAAAACTGAAGGTTGGGTGTTGAATCTTTTCGAGAATGGGAGGATTAATGGAAATGACAAAGATGCTGGTGAGAAATTGCGATTGGTCATAAAAGCACACACATGGGAGCATGTGGGGAGTGATTCTTTCTCTATAGTAACTTACGACTGTGTCTTGATTTACAGAAAAAGTTGGATCAAACGAGCCAGATCTCTCTCTCTCTCTCTCTCTCTCTCTCTCTCTCTCCTGCTGCGCATGCTTCTTATCTGATTCTTCATTAGACAAGCAAAAAGATGATAAAGCAAGGGCATGGAAACATATCAGCCACTGATGGTTATTTTTCGGGTCAGGAAACATCATCATTTTTTGTGTTATTTTATGATATATTGTGCTCCAAAGCCAATTGCCTTGGAAAGGGGAAATGTCATTCAGCCCATGCTTTTACACGCCTATTAACCTCTTGTCTTAATTTTTTTTTGTGGTTTTCTTAAATCAACCCCTTTTTTTTCGGCCAAATCAGTTCTGCATTTTCAGGTGCTGATTCGGTCGAATTCCAAAAAAAGGAGCTGATTTGAAATATACTTTTTTTAAAAAAAAAACTCAACATCTCATTTAAAAAATTTTACAAATCAGTCTCTCTCAATATTTATATCAGAAATATTTTAACTAATATATAGTATTTTTTTAGAGAAGTGTTAAATGCCAAAGAAATATATATTAATATGATCTACAACTTTCTTAATTAAATTTTTCAAAAACTTTATATGTATAGGTGTTTTAAGAGTAAAAAATTTTAGCGGATTATCCATTAATCCGTTAAAATTTAAAAAATTTTAAATATTTATTTAAAAATATTTATAAACAAATGTTAACATATTTAAAGTTCTTCTAAAAGATATTTTTAAATATGTATTTTGGAGTGTAAAAAATAAATGAATTTAAAATGAAAAGTTTGTTTGCAAACTTTAAACAGTGCAGGGCCAATATGCAAGTCTCTCAAAAACAAATGCCTCATATTCTTGATGCTGCAAATTTAGTCAGAGACTAAATATACAAAGGAGAATATTACTGCTGATTAGTGTTATAATTTGTGGTTATTACCATTGGAGATTCTAAATATATACATACATTGAGAAATCTTACTATGGCGTAGGCAGTTTTATTTTGCCAGATTATATAAAATACACGCCCTCAGAGCCATCGGTGGGTGCACACCCCACTCCATCAATCCATTCGTTTTGGGCCTAATTTCTTTTGAAAAAGTCCGGCTACGGTGTCACAGGGCTAGAAACTTTTAGTGATCCCGGCGGTACTTAGATTTCGAATTGCCTAAGTTCAGCCAGATCCTAAACAAAGACGAAAAAATATTGGTGAAAAATATCCAATTTTACTTGATGAAGAAAAAATGAGAGGTGCCTAAACTCTCTATAAATTAATATATATATATACAAATCCCGTGGATAGTTATAGAATTGCTAGAGTCACCGAAAGTATTAAGTACGAGTTAATTGTGTTTTTTGGCATTCATAACTCCTATATTCAAATTGATGGAATACAATTGTGGAAATTGATTTTCAAGTTCTTAGCTTTGCTTCTAAGTTTAATATACATCAAGTGGTACAATTGTTGACTACTTTAATGATGTGAAATTCCAACAAGAGGAGATGAACTACATTTGCTACTGCAACTGGATGTGACATAAAAAAGTAAATTGATAAATAAATTGATGATGATGAAGGGTTCATATCACATATCCATATTTTTCAAAGAAAATATGGAAATTGATGATGATGAAAGGGTTCATATCACATATCCATATTTTTTAATTATGCAACTTTTTTTTTTCAAAAACGCTGTCAAGTAAGTGCTTAGTTTTTTAAAAATAAATTTATAATATCACTCCAAAGCGCTATAAATATTTTTTAAAAACGTTGAATATGAAAAAAAAAATTTCATATGCTTAATAATTTTTATATTTATTTTTTTAAATAAATATAAAATTAAATGGCTGATATAATTATATTTTTAAAGTATAATTTGTATTCTTTGGGATTGATAGTAAGAAATAAATATATATATACTATTTAAGAGCAGTTTAGTGACAATAAAATGTGGGGTCACAAAGTTGTGAGAAGCATCTGGAATTCTTAGTTTCTTATCTTTGTGAAAAGGACCCTCTTTTCAATGTGGGGTCTGCCAGAGTCTGATTCCTACCCACTTTGCATTTATTTATTATTTTATTTGGCTCCCCACATTTCCATTAACTAGAGATATACACTATCTCCCAAAAAAAAAGGGGAATATACCAAATCAAGCCCCCCTTTCAATTCCCATATCATATAGCCCCTCTCCCAAAAGCAGCCCAAACAGCCCCCATTCACTGTTTATCTTTTTTTTTGGACAAAACTGTCCTTTTGTTGCCGACACCCTGGAGAATCACTTATTTGTAGAAAGCATTTTTTTGAAAAATGTTTACATGAAAGTTTATAGATCTCGGCGAGATATACAGACTTTCATGGTCAAGGACTTTTTCCAAAAAAATGCTTTTTTAGGTAGGTTTTTTTTCGATGTCGAAACTATATTGTAGCAATTTTTGGGGTCGGGTTCGGGTTCGACCCGGTTGCTTTCGACTCAAAACATAACTTTTGAAGTATTTTTTTTGAAAAAGATTTTCAAACATGAACGAGTTGTAGTTCTGTTCCTGAGATCTAGCAACTTTTCATGTTCACGAGTTTTTCCGAGTATCGCTTCGTAAATGGAATGAATCGTGTCTGAAGTGTAACGGGTATAAGGAATAATTTCGTCCAAAAAAACCCCAAACAGTAAACAAGGTGGCTCGATCGACCTAAATTTGAAAATGAGGGGCTGATTTGGGATGTTTCAAAGCTTGAGGGGCTTGATATGGTAGTATCCGCAAAAAAAAAAGTTAAAAATTAAAAAATTCCAGAAAAAGACAATTTAAAAAAAAAAAAAAATGTAAGTTTAGCAAGAAGAGATAAGGGTATGTTTCTTATAGGCTTCTCCAACCAAAACCATACCCATTCTCGTGTATTCCATGAATTTTTTAACAACTAATTTATAATTAGTTTACTGACCCTTATCACCAAAATTTATAATTGGTATAATGCAGACCCAAACAATAACATTCCATTAAAATATTGGCGACAGAGGTAGTGGACGCTGCGGAAATAATTACGGCAAGCAGAATGAGAGAAAGAAGAAGCGAGAGAGAGGATTGTCCCGATAATTTCTCTCAAATCAGATTAGCAAGGCATAAAAGAACAAAATCTAAGTATGGGAATATAAAAATTCAAAATGTCCATATTAAATTGAAAATGATTATTGTAATCAATAAAAAATTGAAGTGTGTGATTAGATAATGGATGTAAAGATCAGGATAATTTAGATTTTTTTTTTTTTTAAAAAAGGGGGAAAATAGATGAGGAATTTAAATGCAAGTTGGTCACCTATCTTGAATTTTGTCATGCAGTCTTGTAGAAGATAATTCAGCTTTCCAAAGGAAGAGATGGGACCTCTCTAACTGCTCTCACCTAACATATTCATTTGTCTTCAACATTCTTGTCAATTTGTTCAATTATCTTCTTCTTTTTTTTTTCTTTTTTTTTTTTTTTTTTTTTTGTCTATGAATGTTCGATTTTCATTCAGGCTGTAATTCAAATACGTATCCGTCGAATATTTGAGGAATTTTATAATGCTTCATGTATTAGTTTCATTACTTGTATATTTTTTACTAAAATATTAGAGATTTTTTTTTAAAACTTTTTGAATTAAAAGGTTTTATTAAAAATGAAATACTTAACTATATAATGCAAATTGTTTCTTTAAAAATAGTTAGAGTTTGTCAAATAGGTAAAAATATTATGTACATATAAAATAATATTTACAAACATTTTTAAGTATTTTATTATAGTTATTTTGAAAATTTTATGAACTATTAAGTTATTTATTTATCTTACAAAAGAATTTTGTAACTCAATTTTTTTTTTAAAAAAAAAAAATTATGTGAACTGAGTACAAATAATAAAATTTATACACACTATACATGACCAGAGGAAGGGTAAATAAAACGATAATTAAGACCCAAAATAGAATTTATCAGAAATAAAAAATGTAGAATACGCTTGAAATGTGATGACAACCTTAAAAACTAGACATTGAAAGAACAAGAAGGAAACATCCATGCAGCTGAATTAAGTTACAAGTACTTTGACTGTGCCCTAATCTGCATTCTTCAACCTTGATGACCAAAATAATAATTTTACTCTCCAGGAAACAATGCCGAAAATGTCCGCTTGCTATGCCGACAGATGTTACGTTACAAGACAACCTTGACGTCGATCCGATATACAAAGATAAACAAACAGGAGGCTTCTTCAAAAAATACACTGCAAGGCAATTTGCATGTATTTCAAATATTCATTGATTTTCCTCCAAAGTTGGGAGGAAATATTCATTGATGGGAGGAAACTTTCGAAGACGTCATCTTCCGTCATAGGAGCATGAAAGAGAGCAGCTTGAAGCAACATGCATAGCCAATAATCAACTGAATTTACCGATTTCCATCTTCTTCTTGATGGCCCTTTGACTATGGTATACAAATGAATCTAGTATCCCCGAAACTGTAAAAATGCCTGCATAAAATGATCAAATACCAAATTTTATCATCGATGCTGATTAGAGAGACATGTTTTATTAGGGGGAAAAAAAACCTTTTTATCATTTACTTATTTATTTTATTTTTGGGATGGACATGTTAAGATTTTGACTGAGCAACAGCGAGCACAAATTAGCAGGGAAATTCTAGCTCTCCGGAAATAAACTTAGTTAAGTATCTCATGCATCTGGTCTTATTAGTATTATCCTAGTGTTCTGACAAGAAGATGAGATGCAATACAGACCATACGACCCGAAGTGCATCTCGCAAACGAATTCATACATTCTCGCAAACGCATTCATACAATAGAAATATATAAAAGAACTGTAAAGATGACGCTCAGTCAGGAAATACCTTGCTAATCATAATATGACCCAAGCATGCAGTTATGCAGACACATCCAAATTTAAAATCTCATCACTATTTATATTTTTGGACGTATTCAGTACCCTCAGCACTGAATATCTTTCACCGCAAAACAAGGTATAGATGAGCAATTTCATCATCAACTTCTTTTCAGATTAAATAAATATGTAAGCTAGGGATCAATCCAAGAGAAATTAAAGGCAGAAGCATAGGATGTAAAATGCACAACACACTTGCATTTTTAGCTGTATGGGCATACCTCCGACTATAGCACAAACATTTGTCAAGAAGTGCAGGAATGATACATGTCCCTCTGTGAATGTCACCTGCAACACATGTTCACAAAAATATCTTGAAGAGAATAAAATAAATTGCAAATCAGCAAGAGTTGGAAATAATGTCCTGAATAAGGTGCTCGTCACTGTTCACAATAAGACCATAGTTTTTTATAATTACTTCCTTTCTTTTCTAATCTCCCACCCATCTGTTATGGTACAACAATTAGGTGCCTGATGGACCTCTTCTACTCTTGTAAACCCCTTCCCTATTTCCTACCCATCAATTACATGCCTACAGAGAACTTCTATAAACCAGGAAATATGTACACGCAAATTGCTACTTAAAGGTATTAAATCAATATCACTTGCATGTGGGGCTTAATCTTACACAACCAAGCTCTCTGTTAACTGGTGTAAGGTACATCGCTTTATCAAAAAGCTAATGATGCTTACAGGTTGGTTTACCAGAAGCAGGTTCAATCTTTTAAAGAACATGAACGTCCTTAAAGAAGCTGAACTTATTTCTTTAACTAATTGACAGATAAAATGAGAATGAAGTAAAAATAACAAATTCCAGAAACCTTAAGAATATCAAAATGGAACCAGATGGAATGTTCTAATAACTTTATTATAGATCACATTTCCTTACCTTAATCGGTGAGAGGTCGTAAAAGAAAAACACTCCAGGAATTGAGTGAGTACGGCCAACATCATCAGCTCTAAAATGTTCCGTGACAGAGAACTGGATAGCAGAATAACAAATTAATAGGAATCCAACAACTACCATCATTAAACTTCAAAACTTTATTTCTTCCTTTTACCTGATTTGATTGAATAGTTTTTCCATTTAAGTCCGTGTACACACTGGGAACAACCTGAGTACATTTTCAAGTAACGACGATTACTTACTATTAACAAAGAGGATTATGAGTACTGAAGCAAGCAAAAGAGAACGAAACTAATAAAGTGCTAAATAAGGACTGGGCTATACAAGACCTAACCTTTATAAAGTACTGATACATTGCAAATGGTGTCGGCTGCATCCACTGCACACTAGTACATCAACAATGCGTATCAATACTCATTTGATATCCGGCAAGCCATCAGATAAGTAATACCAAAAGTATTCTATTATAAGTACAGAGAGAAGGTTACCCATCAAGAGGATTGACAACACCTGGAAAGTATTCTCCAAATGCTAATTTGTTAATCTTGTGACTAATCTGTTAAGAGTGTAATTATAGTCCGTTTGAGGATGAGGTACATGAAAAAGAAGAAATATTTACTCGATTATGAAATGTTAATGTCACTTCTTGTGCGAATCATCTTCTTGCACAACTTACATTAAAACTTTCTTTCTGGAATGCGAGCAAGTCGTGGACATGCATGTTTGACTGCTGGAAGCTTTTTCCAGGAGCAAAATGAAAATTTCCAGCAACTTTGTTGACTTCTAGAAAACCATAGATGTTGCAACCTTCACCTTCTTCATCCTTAATTCTTTGGAGAAAACCTTCTCTTTTGCACTAATAAGAAAGTCAACTAATCAAATTTAGACTCGTAAAACGTTGCAGTTTTGGGTGCCAGCAGATATCTATATAAAAAATATGAAACATGACAGAGATAGCAAAAGCATCAACAATGAAAGTTTTACAACTACACACACCTGGTCGATTAAATCAGGATTTGAGAGCCCCCATCCTTTCTTTCTGTATGCTTCACGAACTTCCTCACAGGAATTGCAGCATTCATTATCAGACTGCAGTAAGTGCATCATATAATGTCATCATCAAATTATGATACACAAGAAAGTTAATGTCACAATGTGTGCTCTATCAACATATCAAGAGAATAAGTTTAGCAAGCTGACGCCTAAAAAAGAAAAAGAACAATTGACATGAATATAAAAAGCAGCTTAGATCAAGCAGTAATCTGGAATTGTAATAATCAAAGAAATGCAAGCTCATATTAAATACTAAATCTTGAATAGTGATGCATGACTGAGCTCCACATTCCAATAGGTAACGACAAATAGTGCTGGCAGCCTAAAAATTAACATAAAATGATCCACAACATTCTAACGATCTGCAACCATTTAACCATGAAAATGTCTACGAAGAGAAAGATATCACGCACTTTGCGTAGGGTTGGATATGAAAGGTTACTGGCAGACAAATCTAAAGTTTGAAGTTGCTAAAACATTTTACTAACTTTGCTCCCAGAGTAGTTCATCCTATGTGATAAGGCTGCGGACTCACTTGTCTAGTGCCATTGTTTTAACGAATGTACTCATGAAAATGCAAATGAAATCCTTACTGTTTCTGCACCAAAGCAAGAACCACAGTATGTCTCATTGTGCTCAAGTCTCCCACCATGTCTTTGCAAAGGTTTTTCAATCTGCCAAAGAAATGCACAAACTTGACATGAGAATACAAAGAAGCATTAAGAATTCTGAAGATAAACTACACTAGTACAATTGGCTTTGAGCATGCATGATCATTTCCAAATGTTATTGATATATGCATAGATCCCTTGTAAGTCGAAAGAAATGATCTATTGGCAGCATTTAAAGATTTCTGCACAAGAGACTCACTCAAAAAAAGATAAGAATATTTCGAGTATGTAGAAGTATCACTATACATCATAAAAGAATATTACAACCAATAAGAGTTCAAACGTCACCATAGGTTACTGTGATCATGTCTCAGCATTCCCACTAATTAACATATTGCAAGGATGTATTATGCAGTATTAGTCCAATGTTTCTTTATTTAATGTGAGATACAGCTCGAACAGCTGGCAAAAGCATTTTGAAATACAACTCATTGCCACAAAAGTTCTTTTCAGCCATAAGTAAATTATTATGCTGATGAGACGTGTAGTATTATATATAGGCTGCAGCATGTTAAAAATTAGTTGTCTCTCTTGCAAATGTATTAGCCCTTGAACAATAGACAACATGCACTCGGCACTCCATATATTCACTTCTGTCGTTGTTCGAAAAATATAGCGAAATTCATCAATTTGTTTCCTAATGGCTGAAAGGATCGAGCTAGTAATTCAATAATTGGACAGTGAAAAATGAGAAGCAAGCCTGACTTTTCCCAAAAACTGATTAACGTTTGTTTAAAGTGATTGAAAGTAGCAGCAAAGACTGAGTGCTTAAAGAAGGCAGCAGTTCTTATAAAGGATGGAATGCTCTGAAGTCTGAAATATGACAAGCGAATTTCTTGTTCACAATTCCACTTGTCACTCTTTAAAATTTGACGAGTACATGAACCTCGATGCTTGTCAAAATTTGATAAGCCTAGTGCTGGTTCATTCATTTATGTTATTGGTTCACTCATTCATGTTATTACCCCAGCTGGGACCACCGAACACAATCATGCTTGACCAATCCTATCCTATCATCTTTTGTACCAAAGCTAAACATTTTCTTCAATTGTCCGTCATAAGTAACACATCAAAGAGACTTTTGAGACCACGCATCATGGTGCAATTAAGAACACATTGATTAACTAATGCATATGCATATTGTGATACTGGGCAACATTTTTTGACGCCGTGGTGTAAAATATCCCTGGGAAAAAGATCCTATTTCAACATAGTGGTTGCTAACTTTATCTGTGAAATACTATGAAATTGGAAGGCCTGAGCTTAAATACTTCAGACCATGAAAAACGTACAATTTCAAGTTGACAAATTGACCAGATTCATTGAAAAATGTAATACGAGTACTCGACATGATCAAACAAGAATACTGTCATTAAATTGAGAGCGTCCTTGGAAATAGGGTTAATGCGCTCGTGCATGCAATTAGTTCATTCAACACTTCGTGTAGTTTGCCACGTAAAAGACAGGCAACGTCCAAAACAATCATTGTATAGCCCACATGAACTTCATTAAGAACGTATAGGTTGTAGCATCTAACGGGGGAAAAAAAATCTTATTTTAGCATTTTGGCAAAAATAAATAACCCACGGTTGCACACATAATGTTGAACAAGTTTAGGTGCACTTTATAAACATTACTGTTTTCATAACCATGCAAACGTAAACCATGCAAAGAAAGATGTATATGAATAAGGAGTTTTGAGCTACGCAAGAATGTTACACCAGTATAAACAACTAAGCTTACAACTAATAGAAGTTACTAATTAAACAAATAAAAGGTAATAATTCCTCACCACAGGTGCCCCAATACCATCTTGTCTAGCTTCAATTACATTGCCATGGACATCTATCCGCTTCTTGATTATATCATGTTTCTACCAATGAAAGCAGGAAGGTGTTGTGAAAAAAAAATGCGCAAGTATTTGTACTACTGTTTCACTTTTGCTGAACAGTGAAAGAAAAGGCCACTCGAAGGTTGCAAAACTTACTACATCAAGATGCTGTTCTCCACTAATGTCCATGGCATCCAGGCTGATTATGGAACATGGGAGAGCAGGAAAAGTAACATCAAACTGCATTATTGATAATATTTTGACAGATGAGTTTCCCCAAAAGGAACAAAAAGAAAGAAACAAAAACAAGAAAACAAATTACTCAATGTAGTTGTGTACAACAAAAATAACAACAACAACACAATGACAAGTTCCGCCTGCGTGGGTCTAGCAAAGGTAAGAAGTACGCAACCATGTCCTAGAGATGGTTGCTGTTATAGGACCCTCGGCTTGAAAAAGTAAAACCCAAAACACACGAATGTAAGTCGGCAAAGCAAGAAATCAAACCCGAGCACGTCCACAAGTATTGAGAAAACCAAAATAGCAGTTACGCAATAAAAAAAGACAACACATGAACAACCTAGACCCTACATCATCTAAATCATGGCTTCTCTAGCACGAATTCCATGCAGCCACTCAGCTCGATCAATAGCTCTTTACATAGTTTTGAAAAAGTAAGATCATATTTGATAGTTTCTCTCCAACTCTTTTTTGGTCTACCTCTTATTTTTTTCCACTCATTAGTTAAACATTCACATCTTCTAACGGGCCAGTTATTGGTCTCCTTCTGACATGACCAAACTATGGCAATCGCCTTTACCTTGTCTAAAGGTATAAATTGAATAAAAGTGCTTGACCGATCTTGTTTGGAGCATAAGTTGCGGTGATTGTGAAAGGTTGATGTCATGGCAAGAAATGTTTTAGAGATCGTAAAGGTTAGTAAAGAAACTCATAGGATTAGACCAATCAGTTGAAGGGTGTATAGCTCACTCTTGGTTTCATTAACTTGCAAGCATAGCACTTTAGTCAATGACCCGAACATATAGATAAAAAAAAGAACCATCTATGATCAATAAATATGTACTGCTTTTCCTTTCCACTTTTAGAATTTCTTCTAAATACTATACGCTACATATTGGCATCCAAGAAGTTGCAAGTAGAGCAGGATTAACAGACGAGACAGCTTTAGACAAATTTTGATAAGCAATGCTTAATTATGATATGCAGTATTACATTAATACGAAGTGTTTCTCCTCTGGATGTGTCCACGACAAGCTTTGTCTCTGTAACAGGATGAAGATACAATCCTGCCAGCAAAAGCCTAATTAGCAAAACTACAGTACATGGAAAAAAGCATACAAGACTTCTGCTCTACAATTCATATATGCTGTATGAAATAACAAGATGGAAAGGAAGCCCTGGAAAATATAACATGTGCAAGACAAAGATACTCAACGTAATCAAAGTAACAACTGCAACAGAAAATCAAAAGGAGCTCCGGTGCTTAATATTTCACAAGGAGAACTATTGAACCAAATCAAAGAAGTACGTCCAAAGTTACAATTGAAAGGATCATACATTGGCTTCCTTGATTAAGTGAAAGGTAAATTTGCATTCTTAAAACATATAAAAAGAGACAGGGCACCTTGGGGAAGGTCCACGAGAATTTTGTGGAAATGTTGCTTTTGATATCACTATTGTTTTGTAAAGGACATTTCATAATGCGAGCTAATCAAGAAGTTGTATATATTCAGGATTCAAGGTTGGTCAGGGCACTGATTGTTTGCTTCGGGCTCCCCCGTTCCTCTCCGAACTATCTAATTTGTATTTACGGCTATGTCGGTTAATGTTAACCTCTATATGTGGTGTATTTGTACCTACTCTGGGATGTTGTACTATGCTTGGGACCTACTTTTGTACCAAACTTTTGTACTCTACTCTTCTCTGCCAGCGGATGCTGACACAAAAGACTTTTCTTAATCAAGGCAATGACTGTTCTCAAAGAAAAATAGAAAAGAAAGGAGGGAAAAAAAAAGAAGAAAAGATCTTCACTGCAAGCAAAGTGATGCGTTGTCCTAGCCTAGCTACATGTTTTCCTACCTCATAGTAAATTCAAATCTTTTAGTTGAACCCAGCTTCTTCATTGCCACCTACCCAGGAGAGAATTACTCCCAGATTTTAACCACCTTAGCAAGAAAATGTCCTTGTATGAGACCTGTAGACCAAAGTTTTGTACAAAATTCATCTTTTATCAACTCATTCGACAAGGCATTTGCTACATGGACCTTGATTTGGTGATCTCTAAAATGACGGGATCGGTTATCAACCAATGTGACCAAACCATACCACCTTACTAGCAATTCCAACCAAAGTTTATCATACACGACTCAGCTCGAATTTCAAGGCTTGGCCTTCCCCAAAGTCCATAACTACTTCCCATGCATTTCTGCTTACAGAGGTCTCAGAATTATATTTCACTCAAATTATAGTATCAGAATTAACAAACTTAAATACTAAGTCTGCTTGATTTCACATAGAAGAAAACTTAAAAAGTCTCACAAGATAATAAGACCTTCAAAAACCTAAAATTTAAAATGAACATTGCATCCCTCAACAAGAACTCTCTCGATATTCTAATTCGCATACCCTGATACTCGAATTGACAGTGGCACAATAATGTATGCAATTTGATACTCTAGATTTGACAGAAGGCAAGTTTAACTTACCATAGATTAAATCAATCATTATTGTCCACATGCACCTCCACAGAGACGATATCAAAATAATAGACAAATAAAATTGAGAATTCAGAAAAGATTTGGACTTACTTAGCTCAGAGATGAAAAGAAGGAACATAAGGATCGAAGATGCGATTGTGATGATCCCACCAGAGAGCGTTCGACTGTAGAAATCTTCATTGATCTTCGGGTACGCGTCCAGATTTCGCAGCTTACCAAAAACGCTATCCATTTTTATAACAAAATTAAGGAAATTGAGAGATTAAATTCGCCAACAAAAAGGGAAACGCCGATGGATCGAAGGAGATAGTTTTGATCGATCGGTTTTGGATGGGAGGGGCGCTCCCTTCCCTTCGTCTTCTGGTTCCTTCTCCGCCGAGTTTCAGGCAAGCTAATGAGGGTTAAATGCGGTTTCACAAACTATTGGGGTAAGACGTAAATGTTCGGGTGATGTCTAGAAATGTTTTCAAAAAACTCCTCTATCCTAAAACTTTATCGTAAAAAGTCTTTTAATTAACTTTAGAATATTAGTTCACAAAATATATGTATTAATATTTTTAAAAATTATAAATATAAAAATAAATGTTTGTGTTGTCTATAATTTATATTCAAAATTGTAATCAATATAATTTTAAGGCAAAAAATTTTAATATCAAAAGTATAAAGTAATATTAAAAAATTTTATTTAGATTTTTAAAATAATTATTAATATATATTTTAAACTAATGTAGCAGTTATCAAAAAACAAATATAATTTTATTGGTTAGATGGTACAAAAGTAAGGTTTATACATAATTATCCTTTTTGTAAATTGTAATTGATCCCGTGGGTGTGTCAAATTGCTATTAAATAGAATATACACAAAGAAAAATTGGGAATTCTTTTTATCATTTCTAAATTGAATCGTTAACTAGATTATAATCCGAAACACAAAACTTCATCTAAAATTATCCATAATACTAATACGTAAGAGAAAGATTTAGTGGTGTGTGTCCTATATCTTAATATTATTTAATAGTTAAATTAAATTTAAATAAAGTATTATATATTATTATAAATATTTTGTCATTTATATTTTGTTGGAAGTTATGAATTATCTATTTTTTTCTCTCATTATACATATATTCTTTATAATTTTAGATTATAAGATTTTTTACGTTAGATTTGTGTCTCTAAATATTTTTAAGCTCTATTTTTTTTAATTCTTTTTAAAAGAAATATGATATATAATAGATCGGTATAAATGAGATAATTAAAAATATTTTTTATTATAAATTAAATAAGTTATAACTTTTACAAACTAAAAATTTTAAAAATAATTTTTAATTATTTTTAATATACACATTGTGAGTTCGTTATCCTTTGTTGATAAATTATACTACAAATAAATAGTCAAATTGTAAATTTGTTGTAAAAATAAAAATAATATATACGTAAATAAATGCAAAAAAAAATGGTACTGTAAATAATAAGTATATTATGTACAAATTTTTAGATGCGCATGTGATTGGTGGCTGATTCAAAATATCTACTTTTGTCACGCTCATTATATGTCTTTGTAAAATCTACTAGTATCGGTTAATAAGCCTATTTTATCAATCTTTCTATATAATAAATAATGAAAACATAAATCATTTTTATAAGTAAAAAAATATATAAATGCTGATTTTTTTATAATTATTTTTCTTCGTGCTACCGCATTATATTATTCGAACATTTCATTCAATAAGAATTATCTTAACTTTACAATATTAAGAATAGATTTATCGTTGAATTTATAGAATATATACGAAATACATGTAGGTCCCACCATAATTTTGTGTATGTGGTAACATTCCACATCATTTTTTACTTAAATTTTAGGATAAAACTAACTTTTGGCCATGGTATGAACGGATCTCTAATTAAAATTAGAATATTGTAATTAAGTATTGTAGAAAAAGATAATAAAAAATTGACGATTATTTTGCATCACCAAGATTTTTGACAAAATTATAAGTCGACTCCAATAATGTTGATTTGCGAAAAATTTTACTGACTTAAAAATATGAATGTAATAATTAAAGGTTTTTTAACTCAAATTTGAGGAGATAAATGAACTTTTAATTCTAAGTGCGGACTAATAACCGGGGGACGCCTCAAATTTTATTTGCTCTTGGAACTACAAAATACTAAAATAGTGTGCTCCCACTCCAGGTTTTCGTCGAGCCGAATTTCTCGATAAATTTGAAATTCAAGACGCGTTGATTATATCATACCAATTTATATAATTTTTTATTTGAAAATGTTAAATTATTTTAAAAAATTAATAAAACACTAAACATAAAATTCATAATTAGGTAACAAAAATATATAATATATAGTTCATTATCACAAAGTTTGATGTGACATATAAAAGAAATATGTTAAATTCAAAGTAAAAAATAAATAAATAATTAAAATTTTAAAAATTAATAAAATTTATGTACCGACCGGCACAGCAGCACGGCACCGCAGCGATGGTGCATATCCGGCACATAAAAACATGCTCCCATTATAAATTTGAATAATGGTTTATCTATAGTTCCAATCATGTGCAGTAGATAAAATTTTGGAAAAATTACTGTTCAACCCTCTCGTTTCCCATTTCTTACTGTTCAGCCCTCCGAAACGCCACGTGGCGGCACGCGCGCGCTGCCACGTCGGCGGGAAAACCGGTTTCGGGGGGCTGATTTGAAACACCCTAAAATTAGGGGGGCTGAACAGTAAATTTCCTTAAAATTTTAGACTTAAATTAGAGATAAAACTTAAGAGGTGCCTTCCCTCTGGTGAAAGAGTTGCATAGTGGGTCTGGGTCAAGATATGCAAATATATTGGATGCAGTCCAATCTATTCCGCCCAAATCGGAATTTGATTATATAAGATCGGCCGCTACTGTTTGAAAATTGAACACTTTGATTCTCAAAGACGTTTAATCCATATATAAGCACATCATTCTTGCCAATATGAGATAATTAAAAGACTGCAGTGTTTAACTGCACAAACCTGAGTTCAATTTGGCCCAACTCAAGATTTATGTTGGCACACTGTGTATCTTTTAAAAGCCATTTATCTATCCGTCGCTACAAGAATTCAACTTCGGATATACTCTTACGCAGTGTCCAACATATTAATATTTATTATGAAGGTTTGAAGAATATTTATTACCAAGGTTTTGTTTTGGAATTTTTCCATTTCAGCTTTCTATTTTTCGAAATGGACGTTTCAGCCATTAGAAACGGAAAGACGGAAAGACGTGTTGACATGGTGGCGTGCGCATACCGCCACTATCAGCGTATTTTTTATTTTTAAGGGCTAAAATATCCACGGATTTGACAAATTATATCTTTTGTTTTTAGGTCCTGTACAGCCTGGAACTAGCGTGATAACTGTGCATGGGCTGTATACTTGGCACGACATCAATAACTTTGGATATGTACGGTAATTTGGGCCATCGATTTATCCTGCAAAATTAACTCGAACATTTTTGTGCTACTTTGCGGTGCTGGACATCTCAAAAAAAAAAAAAAAAAAAAATCCAAATATTTATTTTTCTATTTTAATTTTTTTAATCTATAACCGTTGAATTCAATTTTTATACTATATTTTGATTGAAACCGGAACTGTATAATAGTTTTTCCCAAGTGAATCATGCTTGAATTCGAACGCATGATCTTTTTTTTTTTTATTACAGATAGGCCATAATCATCTTCTTACATCCAGTCTCGCTAATCAACTATACTAACTCTGGTAGGTCGAATATTTATTCTCCTACGAAATTTATGATATAGGCCAAGTTTTATTATTAACAACAAAAAGAATACACATAATTTATTTTGGGCCTGGACTGGGCCTCCCAGTAAGAGGACCAACTTTTTCAACCAAAGTAATATTGGCCCAATATCATTTAGCCCCTCAATTAGCTTATACATTTCTCCACTGAATTTTTTCAGGGGTTCGAAATAAATAATTCGTCAAAACAACATACAACCTTACTTCTTCTTTTTTTTTTACTAGGAACAAAATATTATTCGATTAATTAAATGTAAAGCTACATCAGTAGCACTACAAAGTTAAGTGAATCAGCTTATGAGCGAGTACATTAACACGACATGGAATAATATAGTACATTAACACGATGTGGAATAAAAGCTAAAAGTACTTAATCAAACTACGAGATAAAAGTGTGAAAGTCAGCATCGATGTGATAATATGACCTCGTGTAATTATATCACACGACATCTATATTAATAAGTGCTCTACGTGGCTCGAATATGACCATTATTCAAAACTAATTATCTCGTCTTTCACTTGCTCGCAATCATAGGATATTACAGGCATAAAATCGAATTTGTTATGTATCAATTTACAACTTTTGTTAAACTTCATTGAAGTTTCATGCATAACTTTTATATAGGTCTTATATGAGAATATTAGCATGTTTCACGTGATCAAACTTTAATATTAAGCAGCCCTGATGATCTTTCTACCCACTACACTAATTAATCAATTACACCTGCCCTACTTTCTTCTTCCCATTTGTCTTTTACTAATTAATCAAATACCCAGTCATTTTGCACCAATAACAGATTCTTTTTTTTTTCTTTTTTTTTTTTTGGCCTGACACTGTCGAGTTCGGTTGCTATATGTCCTATATCTCGACTACGGTATATTCACGAGAGGCAGATCGCATACTAGCACTCAATCCCGCTAACCGATCAGGCCATCCTTGATTGGTATAATCTAGAACATGAGACGCAGAACGTGATCGCCTACCGGCATCCATTTGAATGCATGCCCAATCTAAAATACGTGTAGCGAATTTATTCAAATCAAGTGACGCATTATGTGAAGGTAGGAACACGGCTATAAGATTTATCCCAATAATTTACCTGAACCCTCTAGTTGGAGCATTATCTTACACTAATGTTCTACCAGCAGAGAACCACCACAAGAATCTAGCCGTTGCTTGCAATGAAGCTCCTTAATTAATCAGTTTTATACAGCATATATACCGCGAAGAAAATCAAGTGGCTGACCTCTTAGCAGTTAAAGCGTTGTCATTACCCATTGGTTTTTATTTTGATGATCATCCTCCCTTGGAGGCCCAAGGTCTTTTACGATTCGATGTAAGTGGCATTGGTTTCACTAGAGTAATAAAGATCTAAGAGACGTCGTTTTGAGAAAAAGAAAAAAAAAAAAACAGTACCTGAAATTGAAACAATGTATGCCCATTTTGCTTCCAGGATGACTAGGAAAACATCATCAAATAATTAAAGACTATTGCTAAAATAGTATTCGGGATGCCGGTTAAAACACTCCGTCAATAATAGAGTACTGTACTGTGTTAATTAATTCTACATATATCATATTTTCGGTGTTATGTGTGTAAAAAAAAAAACAAAAAAAAAAAAAAAAGAAAAGAAAAAAAAAACCTTTCCACGTGGGGCACCATGCAGGCATGCACGTAGAGAGGGTTTAATCTACGAAGTCACGTAAGCCACCAACAAAAACCCTAACTATCAATCTATCTATCTCTCTCTCTCAGTAAGATTCTGCAAGAAGTAGGAACAAAACATAAAGAAGGTTCTTGACATATCTACTTGGAATCGAATTTCAGAATTAATAAACGTTTTTCTTTTTTTCCGGCCGTCCAAATCGAAAGGGCGGTGCCTCTTCCACTCGTCAGCCTTTCGTCGGTGATCGCCGGCTCTGACAGCTTCCCTACGAACCAAGCAGAAGAATAGAGAAAAGATGGTGGAATAAAGAATAAAGTGTTCTTTTGAATAAGACTAAGTATGGAATGTTCATGCTTATGAAGGATGGATGTTACATGTGGGGTTTTGAATTAAGTTTGGGAAAGAAAAAGGAAAAAAAAAGAAAGAAAAAGAGGGAAAATTATTCATTAATTCATGTTTAAAATTACCGTTTAATCACATTGTTCACTTTATTGCTTATGAAGAACCTCCCTAGTTGTAATACATTGAATGAGAATCTTTATCTTTTAATCACATTGTTCGCATGGAATCGAAACCTTTTTTTTCTTTGAGATTATTATAGAGAAACTCTATGGTAATTAGTCAATTTTCTGTATATTACAGATAAATTCACAGTACACAAATCCTTATTCCACGAAAAAATTTTTAGGATATGAAAAGATGAATATATAAGTTTGAAATTCACTTTTTGCATCTCTCTCTTTTCAAAATGATCCATCAAGAAAGAACGTTTCTGGAAGCCAAAGAGCTCCTGAAATTCACTTTTACGGCAATGATCTTTACACGAACACAGATCATCCTTTATTATTGCATATGTCGAATTTAATTTAAAGAATATCCAAAATTATGACAAAAATATGGAGATTATTCATAATAAATTATTAGTTCCATGCATGTGAGGAGAATCAATATTGTTGAGATACACCCATTCGCAAGAATCTCTCCATTGGGAATCTATTCGGACGGTAGAGGGCACTAGCTTAATATATATGATATACTTTCTAATTAGAATCTGATGACTGATTTCTAGACCACAGCTTTAATTTTTCTTGTGAATATTCCAAGAGAATAAATGTAGTAGACCTTCAACTAACCTAGAGAAATCCGTATTTTCGACTAATTAGCTACTAGATTCTAGCATATAATAAAGTGACACAAGGTTCTTATTCAAACTTTCTTCTATATATTATTGCAAAAAAAAAAAGGGAAAAAAAAAGAAAAAAAAAAGGGATTATAAGAAATATTGGCATTAACTCTAACTCAAATATGAGCAGCTTGGATTAAAATAGCATCAAATCCAAGCTCATTGAGATCCTTTATTTTTAATTTTTAATTTTTTGATTTTAAGAGAATTCACAGATTGAGATGAACTTCTTTTTGGATCAAATCACTCACTTCCACATCAGTTCAACTCCATTGGTCACCCTAATTTGTCTCTTGGAGGATGAGAAGGTTGTGACTAGGTATATATGATCATCTTTTGCTTTAATTATTATTTAAATAATATAGCGGACTTATATACGACTGAGTATTTTATTGACAACCAAACTGGTCGAGATGTATGAAAGAAGCCGAACTCGACGATTTAGAAAAAAAAAAAGAAAAAATAATCAAGTGAAATTAAGGCGTGCTGGTAGGTTGCCAAACCACCCAAATGGACTCCACCGCACACAATGAGCAGTGATTAAAAGTGTCAATGATGAGGAGGTGATGAGGAGAGAGAGAGAGAGAGAGATGTGGATGTGATCTTTGATGCCCACAAAAAAGAGGGAAAGAGTACTACTTTTTGGAGGGATGAGATTTGATCTACGCATATCTATAAGGTAATGAACCCACAGCTAAGATTTGGAGCAACTCTTTTTTATCCTATTATCTTCTTTTATTTTATATTTCCAATGACCCCAAATCATGAAAAAGTTTAACCTCCAGATGGGGTCATGATTTTAGAAGATTAGATGGGTCCCATTTTAAGAAATATTTGCATCCCAAATTAGTACATATATTTTGCTCAATATTATTGTGCAAGATTATATATATATATATATATACACACACACACACGCTCACGCACAATCAGATTTAGAATACAGGATATATAGTACTTAAAGAATGGGTGATAATTGCTTTATTCCCCATAACTGTTATATATCAAATATTATCTAGGTATAACTACAAATCAATCATTATATAAGTATTTTTTTGAAAAAATATATTAACATTAAAGTTATTAATTTTGTTAAAATCTATAACTTTCATTTTCAATATTTTTTCAAACAAAAACTTTCAAATAGGTGTTTCGAAACTTCAAGATCTTAGTGGATTTTAAATTAATTCATTAACACGCTGAATTTTGGATCCTCAAAATATCTATTTAGAAATATTATTCGTAAAAAGAATTTAACATGAAATTTGTAGATCTAATTAAAATTTATAACTTTTATGTTGAACATTTTTTCAAAATATATTTCTAAATAAGTATTTTAAGATGTCAAAATTAATGAATAAAATAAAATATTTATTCTCAAAGTTTAAATATTAAATTAGCTGATATATAAATCTCCCTATTATCTATTATATGCAGATTTATAATTCATCGTGCATTGTTTTTTTTATTATCCTTAGGTAGGATCTCATGCCCAAAGCGAGTTTGCTTTTGCGGCTACTGTGATCATAATTTGGCCTCCTCCCTAGCGACGCATCCCTTAGAGGAAGATGGAGACGTCGTAAATTAATCGAAATGTCCTCTTTCGGATGTATGGTTTTCCTCAGAGACAGGGAAGTGAATACAAAAGTTGGATTTTTATATGTGGTTGATATCATTTTTCATATTCTTTAATAATAATTAATCCAAAATGGCCCCTTATCACCACCCATTATCGTCTTGTACAGTGGCGGATCCAGAAATTATGAACAGTGGGGTCAAAAAACACTACGAACAATGGTCTACTCGATGGACTTCTAACACTGTCTTTTGAAGAACATTGTAATTGCTTGTGACTTTCTTCGGTTACGGCAAAGCTATTGAGCCGAAGGAGTAGAATCAACTAATCTATTAGAATCTGATGATTTTGCTGTTTTTGCACTCTATCTTTGATAATATTTCAACATCCCAACACAATAATTGTAAAAAGTACATATAATTCAATATAAAATAAAAAATCAAGCCGTAAATTACACAAATCCGATCAAAATAAACAAAATTAATTGAATAATCAAGAATCGAATGAGATAAACAATGATGCGATGATTGTTTTACCTCTTGCAGTGGTAGAGACAACGGTAGAGTCAAGAGAGGAGTCGGCGGTAGCGGCGGCGGCCCGGCGTCTCTTTCTTCTTTGCGGCGGGAGGAGCACGCCGAGAGTAGAAAAATGAGAAAGGTGTGTCTGGCGGTGAAGTGAGTGCACGCCGTCGTTGCTGAGTTCTGATTAGTCTTTTCCGTTGTTTGGCGTTTGCTGGCCGGCTGTGCGGTGTTGGTGGACGGGCGTTTAGGATCCGGCGTTTTGGTGGTGGTGTATATGGGTGCGTTATTGGTGGCAGAGACGCCTGAGAGTCTCATGGGCTCTTGGAGACGTTTTTATTCTTGTGCTGGCGCTGATAGGGGTGAGATTGGTATTAGGTGTTTAGGGCGAAAAAAAAAATAAGAAAAAAGTAAAAGGTGAACCGTCGCGTATTGAACCCGCGCCGCCCGGGTGGAAAAAACGCGCCCAACCGCTCCGACAGCTTGCAAAACTTGAATTACATTTGCTCTAATTTTATATAATATTCTCTATTTATCAGTACTTATAATCTTTACTCTCATATTATATATACCCGCAAATCCGACACCGAAGCAGTGGTGTCGCTTGACACCACTGTATATACAGTGGATCCGCCACTGGTCTTGTATCGATATATATACTGTACATCTACAAATGGGATTAAGGGACTATTTACTTTAAAGAAAGTGGACATGTGAAAAAGATGAAAATGAGAGAGAAGTGGGAGAGAGTGCAAAACGATGGAAAAGTAGGCTTAAATTTTATTATTTACTTGTAATTAGAGAGTATGAAGAAACATTGATGAAATAATTTAAAATATAATATAAATAATAATTATATATTTTATATATATATATATATATATATATATATATTATATATATTTATAAAAATATATAAATTCAAATACTAATATAATATTAAAAATAACTAATTTATTAATAGTATATTTGTATATTATATATTAATAATAACAATAATACTATTATTATATTAATATATGTTAAAAAATGTATTTCATATTATTATTAGTATCTATTTTATAAATATAATAATATATATTTTATTATTATTAAAGTTGTTTTAATATATCATTATTATTATTATTATGTTATTAGTATACTTGATTATTAATAATATTATTTTAATGATATATTATATTTATTAGTATTATTATTTAATAATATAATAATATATTATTATTTTAATAATATACTAATATATTTTATTATAAATAATTTATTTTAACAATAAATTAATATACATTATTATTAATATTATATAAAATTATATGTAATTATGGCTTTTTCCACTTCTCTTTAATTTGTAGAGAAGT
The DNA here is from genome assembly GCA_002076135.1 of Xerophyta viscosa. Classification (NCBI taxonomy): domain Eukaryota; kingdom Viridiplantae; phylum Streptophyta; class Magnoliopsida; order Pandanales; family Velloziaceae; genus Xerophyta; species Xerophyta viscosa. The sequence goes on from MJHO01000017.1 coordinate 1,582,530, forward strand.
GAAAAAAGTAAAAAAAATATATTAAAATAATAATAAGTATAAAGTGGAGAAAATCACTTTCTCCACTTTCTTTTCTAAGTAAATAGAGAAAGTAAAACAAGCAAGACAAGTAAATTTCACACCTGCTCCACTTTTTTCACTTATCAGGTAAGTAAACAGCTCTAAAGTTCGTCCTAACGCGGAAATTATAGTGGCTTCTCGATCGCTGTCTCTTTCAAAGTAGACATTTACTTTTTTTTTATAATATAGATATTGTTGGTTAAGAAGATATCAGAGTATACATTTTTTTAATTAGCAGGTGGACAACAATTGCTCTTATGATTCCATACCATGAAACATAAGGAAGTTGGTTAGTTCTTAAAACTCTATAAAAATCATGAAAATGGAGGAAAAAGACTACTTTTTATCCCAAGAGTCCACTTTGAGGCCAATCCTCCTTGATTTTTTTATTAAGCTTAGGGCCCCAAGTTGGTTAATTATTTATTTTTTTTTCCATAATAAATCTTCTAGGTTTCTAAAGAGAGAGCTTTCCCCAAACCTACCATTAAAATGGCTCTTACTTTTTTAGAGTATTATGCTCGTTATTTTTTTTAAAAACTTTCTTAACAGATAAATCATCCGACAATATTCTACCGAAGAGCGTAAATCAGAATAATGAGTTCGGATTTATTTCAAAATGTGAGGGGGGTTGTTTGTCGAATTGTGTTTATTGGATATTTCAAAACAAAGCAATAAAAGTGACAACACAATAATGATAATGCCATAATGGTTATTAATATAAAATATAAAAAAGGAGATTGAGATTTTTGTGATAGTTGGCTAAATTTATAAATTTCGGAGGCTTTTTGAGGGTGCTGAGTTTTGTAATGGGGCCCCTGGTTGAGTCAGTGTCTACAGCAATACGACGCCGTGACTCCTGTGACAAAGAATTGTGGGCCCAGATGATGTGGCGACGTGTGGATGGTAGTGTGCAGTGGGTCCTGCTTGGTGGTCCCCTTTTGGGTCACTCTGGACGTCCACTTCCCTCCGGACACCTGATAATTTGGTTGGCAATTTTTCGGAAAACAATACGCTCCGAAATTATTAGGAATAATATTATTAATTAATAATTATAGCGACTGATGATGATGGGTGTGTGATATTTTCCAATGCCTGAATTTTCATGAAAATATTTGGAGATTCTGTTGTGCGTGTGTGTGTCTATATATATATATATATATATATATATATATATATATATATATATGTGAGTGTGTGTGTGTAAAAATTTGGAATGGTGTAGGCCTAGAATTTTATTTTCTGATAATGATCTAAAAATTGTATCTAACAAATTTACAGTCCGAGATTTTTTTTTCTCTCTCAAAAAGACATTTTCCATTAAGTAAGTAAGAAAAAAGATAGTACATAATACTTGCATATTGCTAATTTTACTTGCAAAAATTAACAAAAAAATTCTAACATAAGCATTTTGCGGTTATATCCACGAAAATATTACCATGATAAATTAGAATTTCCCTATACCTTTGCGGGCTATACGTTGCTGGAGTTATTGTAGATAATTAAAGAAGCAAGAAAATCTGAACAAGATTTTATTTTATTTATTATTATTACTATTATTTTTTGAGAAAAAGGCATAAAAAAATCTGAACAAGAATATGAAAAAGAAAAGGAAATATCATCTATGTCTTGTCGTCTAATTTACATACATATAAGCCACATGGACAAATATTATATATATATATATAATATATTTAATATATATATATATATATATATATATAATGATTTCAAATCTTAAAAGAATCAAACATTTTCTCATATTCTTTATGATAATCCTGACTTTCTGAGAGTAATCTTCTATGCAAGACCCCATATATTCGACTTAAAAATAAAAGATTTTATACATTTATCGGGCAAAAATGTAGGTGTAAACAATGATTTTGGCCCTATTTTAAAATAAACCTAACAATTTACACAATTTAAAGATGGTGTCCCACTCTACCTCGTTACCAAATTCATCTTCTGATCTGTGTCAAGCATAATGAATATGAAAAATTGCATACTTTTATTTATTTTCATAAGATGTATTCCTTTTATAATTGAATATTGATTTTTTTTTTTTTTTTAAGAAAATAAATATTTATCTTCAGTGATATCTGGATTTGGAATTTATATCGGAAGCACAGAGCACATCACGATGGTAGGGTGGGCCCATCGTGTTGGCAGTTAGAATTCAGTTTGAGATGCGCTGGCCCACCACCCCATATCTAAGCATCTTTCTACTCACCAATGGGCTTTTACTGGGCCATTTCTTCTAGATTTTCTTCACGATGACGGAACAGACGGTTGAGATGTTCCGCCGATACAAACGCACGTGCGAAAGCCAACTTACGTTTGTTATCTAAAATAATTATTTTAAAAATATTAAAATATGAGAATAATTATTTTTCAAGAATTTTATTAATTGATTGGACTGATATTGACAATGACACATCAGTTCTGATTTTTTTATTGTCAAAATAATAATATAGAATAGTATTTTTCAAATTTTAATTTTGTTTAGAATAATAATATATCAGTCATGCTTTTCTATTGTCATCAAAAATAAAATTCTATTCTTTTGTAATTATAAAATCAGCCCGAAATGTTGATGTCATTGTTGTGGTAGATATATCCATTTAGGCTTCACAATACATGTAAACTAAAATGGCATTCATCGATTATTTTGCTTTTGGAGAATTGAACGAGTTCAATAATTTTCAAAAGATAAACCCCAAATGTAGGATTTTGAATAGAAAGTTTATTTTTTACGGACCATTGACGGTTATGATATAATTAGAACTGTCAACAATGCTCCAGAATGTATATCATATATATTACAATATATTTTCAAAGGTCTTGATTGCGGGGCTCTTGAAGAATAATAGTATTGAGTTTGATTCCATTATGGTAAACAAGAACTGGTCCATCACACCACCTTGATTAAAATTAGATTTAAAATTTATTATAACTTGTTTTGTATCCGTATGATGCACAGATGTTAATTATATATAATTATCTATAAATAATAAAATTGAAAACTTAATTCTTATAATTTTATATTATGATATTATATAAGTTAAAAGTGAATATATATATATATATATGAACAAATTAAAATAAATATTATATAAAATAAAATATAATTATTTTATATTCATATTTATATATCTATTATTATTTTTATTAAGTATTTATTTTTAAAATTGAACTTTTTATATATTTTTTTAAATATCAGTTATAAGACTTTATAAATTTTAATTAATGAAAATATTATATGGCTCTTTTATAAAAATAAATATCATATACCACATCAAAAATTATTTAGAATATCACGTGGCGCAACGATTTTGATATATATATATGTTACCGATATTCTTAATAATTATTGACTACATATATATATATATATATATATATATGTTACCGATGTTCTTAATAACTATTGACTACACATATGCCGCACAGCACGACTTTGGACTAGAAAAGTCAATCTAGGGGCGGCACCAAAGCATGACTTTCTTCTTCTAACTCATGTTGACAATTAAAACTAAAACCTACCTAATCCATCTAGAAGGTTAAGACTTTCGTATACCTCGACGAACAAACCTTGAGATCAAAATAACATTTTCAATATATATAATATATTATATGAAAAATGAAAGCATGAACGTAGGAATATCCTGTAGGCCCCACTATTGGATTCCTAGGTGGTCCACACACGTGCGAACTGCTTGACTTTTCGACCAAGTAATTGACTCATTTTCTTCTTCTTCTTTTTTTTCAAAAATCGAGGTGATGCATTTCCAAGAACCTTCCTTTGTTAATGATACTCTTGAGCGCCAGACAGTACACGGTAAAAAGATGGTAAACGGGTCGCATTTTACTATTTTTGAGTAAGAATATCCGTACCCGTTAATGATACTCTTGAGCAAATTTTTAAGTAACTGTAAGTTGAATAAGGGTGAAAGCTGTTTTGGATAATTAAATCCGACCCGTTACCCGCAAAAACGTGGACGATTGATAACCATGCTAATTATAATCATATTATCAACACGTAGCTGACACTTTTCGCTTTCGATTATTAATGATCAATCACTAATTATAAAATTATATCGAACATATATTTTTTTAATATAGCAATTACTTACTTAAGGACTAAATATGTGTTCTAAGTTGAGCCGCATGTGATTAATAAAGCAATCGACGAGAGCACATGCGTCATCGACGACGGTGTTAATGAGTATCTTAAAGTAGCAACTTCTAGGGAGTGCCATCAATGACTTATTTAGGTTAGTCAGATTTGGAGGTATAATAATATTTGCATGTGAATGCGACTCGTGTTTTCTAAACAATTACACGTTATGTTGTTACCCGGAAGCTGCATGCGTCGGTCATGCACTTATATTTAGAAATTAGGCAGACTTCATCGTAAATATTAATAAATCCGTCAAGTTGTTACGATACGGTTGAAATTTCCTTTCGAAAAGAATACGAATATATTTAATGTTGAATTATGCATCATAACTCTTGAAAATTTGGAGTCATGCGATCATTGAGGTTACTTTGTGCATGTGTGTGTGTGCGTGTGTGTGTATATATATATATATATATATATATATATATATATATATATAATATATATATATATATATATATATATATACACAAAGTAACTTTAGATCAGTCCATATTCCATATGCAGCTGTAACTAGCATAACTTCCCTCAAATTCAAAAGTTAAAGGTTAATTTGTAGCTCTTCATATTATCTTATAACAATGTATAGACTAGGCACATGCGGATTTTTAATTTAACTCTTAGAATATATAAAAAAGGAGAATAAAAAGAAAAAAGAATGAGTAGTAGGAAACCGGTATCTTCGACTAACTAGGATCAACCAATGTCTATGCAGTATGTCCGATCACCGAATTAAAATCAGCCATACGAACGTGACCAACCAAATATCCGATTGTGCCTAAACTATCAGAAATGAGATTATTATAAAGAACGCAAGAAGTTGTTTAAACGTAATTGCTGGCTTAGAGACTAAGTTAATGTGTGTCATTGGCTCACCCACATATGACTAATAATAAAAAGGTATCATAAGATTCCCACGCTCTATATACTTTATTTTCCTACCACAAGACACCAATAATTGTATGCATCTATAAAAAAGAATCTTTAAATTCTTTGGACTACAAAGACATTAAGCTTTCTCCGTACCTAACCACATACAAAAAAAACATAGTTTTCGGTGAAGTCGGGGTTTTTGGGGGTTAGTGATTCAAAAATATTAAAATAGATTTACTTCGTCCCTTAAAAAAAAAGAATTAAATGAAACATTCTAGAAATGTTCTTGGCCATGCAAGAAGTCGGTCTAAAAGTTAGTCTCGGACATGTAAGGTTCATATTTGAATTTTAACTTCAGCCAAAAGATTCATCCGACCATGAATTTTTGGCCAAAGTTCAATTATGAAAACCCAACTTTCATAACTAATGTTTTGACAACGGTTCATAGTGGTTAGATTTACTGATACGAACATCTTAGAAAGAGCAGTTTGCTGTGCAAACAAAGTCACACAAGTATACGTACACCGCATTATAATGTCTGGTAGGACGCCTTTCTATAACAAAAGTTAGGGTTTCAGTCAAACTATCACCCGGCCTTGTATGATGAACATAGCTTTTAATTCATGTGCATATGTTAGCTTGTGGGTGAGTTTGCATCATATCCTATAGAGAACCCATGTTGGTGGTTAATTTGTTTGATATATCATGGGTCACCTTTTTTATGGTTCATTTTTGTTCATGAAAGCAATATCTCACACTAGGTTACTTATTTTTGGAGGCTTGTTCAGAATTAGTCTTCAACTCAATTACTATGCGCAAATTTGATAGAGTTTTCGACATGTCATATTTGGTCACTTACATATTTTAGGTTATCTTTTTTGAACGCCGAAAAAGCAAAGCTTCATCCTTGGATTAGTGCTTTTCAACATCAATGTATAGATGATTTGGCAAGTAATAAATTGAAATAGACATTGACAGAATAGACTATACACTTTAGTTAGTCAAGTGGAATTGATTATATATATTTCTATATATAATTTGAATTATCTACTTGATGTGTAATGGATAAATTATTTGGATTTAATTGAAAATATCATAGTAATTTAGTGAGAACATACTCACTTGAAAGCTCATCGATTACGTTTTATTGATGAAATCATATATGTTTATTCCCATTTGGATGGTAATTGAACTCAAACTACATCGACGGAGAACATCGAATAGTTGTTCATGCTTAATCAATCTAAAGATAGCTTAAAAATAAACAAACTTTAATCATCTTCCCATCAACATGTTTACTATAAATTTTTATCATATGATGAACTAAAATTTTTAACATAAATGATGGGAAAATTCTAAAGTAACGAGGGTTAGACAAGACTGCATTTAATTAGCATGAAACTCTAGTTGTTGCGCAATGTGGTATTTACTCTTATTCTCAAATGTAACGTGGCATTTGTAGTGATTGATAGAAATTCATATGTAAAAATCTTTCAATATTTTACGTCACTTCTCAAATAATTTTTATACATATTATATTCATATTTAAAATTATTTAATCACTAATATGCGTTACTCCTCAAATAATTTTATACATGATATATGGTATTTCTTTTTGCTCTAATAATATATAACCAATAAAATAAAATATAATATTTTTATAAAAATAAGTATGAAAATGAAATATAAACAATTAAAAATTTAAGCATTATTATTTTTATATATCACTAATATATGTGGATCGTATTGATACAAAACTAGAATATAAGAGAAAACCCTAGAAGCAGTAATTGCTATATATAGCTAGTGTTGAGCGAAATAGCTTATGCAGAGTCCATAAATCTGAGCTCCCTCATTACGTAAGAGACTCTTGTCTTGTTTCCAAAATGCATGCATATAATTGATGGGGCACAATTATTTCAAGGTTTATTTCAACATGCATGCATGCCTATGCATGCATATAATTGATTTTTTGGGGACCAGATACTGCTATTATAATCCGCACCTAGATCCATTCCGGGAGAAGACACAACAACAGCCATTCCACGGGCTGGATTTTTCATCGTGCGTGAGGAAGTACACGTGTGCGTTATCACCAGCTAAAAAGAAAAAAGCGCTGGCATAGTTGAATTTGGGTGCAAAGGGTTCCTAAGTCCCTGCCATCAAATACGACATCATGTTGTACTCATGCTCGGTGCGTTAGTTGTTTACCTTTGCCAAACTTTAGCAGTCCAAATTGTGATCGACGCACTTGTGCTATTATTAATTTAACTAAAAATTTGTTTTAATTGCAACTTTTTTATTCAGTTCATAACATAAATTAATTCTAAAATCTATTATCGTAGGAATAATTTTTTTTTGCCGTATTATTTGAGAAATAATTGAAAAAAAAATCAGACGTTATTACTTAACAAAAAAGTATAATTTGAATTCAACGAGTAACATCCATAGTCTGTCTAAGTAGTGCCTGCACATTTGATTGTAACATTTAGGTTAAGACTGCATGTTATTAATTAACAACAAAATTTCAAACTTGAATATTTATTTGATAATATTTAATTTAATTTAACTTTTTGGACCAATTAGAAACTGTGCTTGTGTGTTTGGAGGTATGCAGATAACACCTAAACAGAGCTCACGCCGCCAGAGTGGTACAGAGTACGTGGATGTTGCATGTCGAATCATCTAAACTGAAAGAATATGAGCTCTCCTAGAATGCATACGTGTCCACTTGTCAACTCATGTTCTGTTCCCCGGCTGCGATCTTATACTACACGTGTCAAGATATGAATCTCTGTCGTACACCAGTCGTCGACTTGCACTGGCATCTATGATGTAGAGGTTACGGCTCATTTTTTTCTTGCGGCCATAAAATTTCTTTTTTTTTTTTTTTTTTAAAGAAAAAATAGTTGCATGTAGCATGCTAGTCCCCTCCTTTTAGAAGTTTACGAATTAGCCTATAAAAATAAAAAATATATATATTAATGTAGTAGTGTACATACCAGAGTGAATTTTTTTATTTTTACAAATTAATTTGTAAGTTAAAAAAAAAAAATTGATACGCAACTATTTCATTGAATGCAACTATTGCATGATTTGATCATCATGCTGGTGTTAGGTAAAAGTTGGTGAAGTACATTTAAACGAAAAATAAAAAAATTTTACTTTATTTCTGTTTTGTAATGTTATGACGTTAACGTAGAATAGTTACCATGCAAAAGAAAATAATATCGGTAGTTAATGGAAATTTTTATTATTGGATGGAGTTGAAATATTACTATATGGGGTGGTTAGCTATTTTAGTGAAAGTAGCAGCACAATAATATCCTGACTTATCTAACAAAAAATTTAAAATATTTAATAAATTGGAAATCTTTTTTAAGCATACATTTTGAAATAATCAAAGTAACATATTAATTTGGATGAATCAATTTTAACATTACGAGACAAAGCTCCTAAGATCAACATTCGTCACACCAGTTCGCTCTGCATGGTATCGTTGATTTATTTAGAACTTAAGACTACGGTCATGTCGGAGATGTACCCAATAATGTCCTATCTCTGAGTGTTTGAGGAAATATGAGCCACACATCATGTATTGTGATATGTAGCATAATGAAACGTGTGGTTCAGATTGTTGATGTGCTTGATATCTGGAAATACTAATGAACAGTAGTGCAAAAAAGAGATTGAAGGATCAAAATTTGTTTGAAATAAAAGTATTGAGCAAAAGCAAGTAGTATAATAGATTGAAGGCGCATTTGCGTTTTTATACCCTCCGATAATTTAAAATTATGAAAACGTGCCCTCTAATTCGTGACATTTTTATATCCATTTGACTGTGTAGAATGATGAAACTGTTTTGTCAAATTAATTGCCACTATTTTTTTTATAGAGAATGGACAATGATAATCTCGTCATTTCACATGATTAAGGAGATACAAAAGTGCATTTAAATTATAGCATATAAAAATATAATTTCAAATTATATGGAGCATAAAAAACAAATACCCCTAGATTGAAGCACCAACTGAGGTTAAAAAGGGACAGCTTTTAGTTTGCATTTCTCTGCTATTTTTTAATTTCCACTCCCCCCTCCCTTTTTTTTTTGGTGAAATAGATTCAATGATGGTATTTTGTGGGTCAACAACAAGATACTTCTGTTGGCTTCTGCAAGTCTGCAGCTGCCAATCATATCAAAGCTAACTTGTAAAATGCCCAATGTCTTAATGATAGTACACTTCAAATGCTAATATGAGTGTCCCATCAACTTGTTTTGGTATGAAATAGAGTGAAAACGAGTCGAATTCGAATCGAATACTACTAAGTTTAAGCTCGACTCGATTCGTTTAGTACGAGCTTAAACTCGAGCTTGAGCTCGACGAGCTTCAGATACTGAGCTTGACGAGCTTGAAAGATGCATAGTCTGCAACACTTTTGTTTTCGTGCTGATTTTGAGAAATGCACTAAAAAAGTGAAGCTCGAAAGAGTTTAGGATACAATATGTCTTGTAATGTGTAAGGTCTGCTGCACTTTTGTTTTTTTTTCTTTTTCTTTTTTTTTTTGGGAAATTCCCAATAATTAAATCCTACTTTTTTTTAGAAAAAAAAAAAATTAGGTTAGCTTACTTAATCTCATTGATTTGACTTGAAGGATGCAGCAGTATCCAGCAGCTGGTTTTTAGTCAGCAACCTGTTTATATTTTCATACCAGGGGCTTCAATAACTCCAATACTTTAGAAACATCTAATATTATTTCATCTAGAACTAACTAATTTTGTTAGGTCTCCCAAATATTCCATGCCAAAATTTCATTGATGTAATGGTATATGAGAAAAGAGTAATAGACCAAACACTTTATGACGATCACAAGCGCAAAAACCAAAAAAAAAAAGAAGAAAAAAACTAAAAAAGTTAAAGTGGTTCTTGAAATTAAACTCTTACATCGCCAGATGAGAAAGAAGAAGATCAACTATCAATTGGATGATTTAAAATGGCAGTGAAGACAGAAGGGACAAATAGCAACCAAATATAAAGCTCTGTACAATAAAAATATGCAGCACATTACATATATATATATATATATATATATATATATATATATATATATATATATAAGACAGAATCTTAACATGTAAGTGGGTCTGTGCCACCATAAAAAAAAAAATTATAATAAATCTTTTCAACTTGATTTTTGCCGAGACAAGACGTAAGTCGGGACTGCAACTAAGTCTCAAATAAGCGGGTTTGTTTAGCCACCTAAGAACATAGTTTTATATGCTTGTATAAGTCTTAAAAGAATTCTATATACGATATATCTAAACACATAAGTGTAATATACACAATAAAAGAGGAGAGGATTAATAACCAAAAAAGAAGAGTGTATGATTGGTGTGTAAATGTAAACCATGCACATTTACTCTGCATTTTTTGAAATTAAATACACCCTTTTTTTTAAAATGTATTTAAATCCAATTTTATATAACCGTTTATATTACATTCCATGTCCAGAGATTACTATGAGCGCAGCTCGGAATCACACCATGGCAGGAACTACCGACGGCAGGGATTGGTTAAATCCGTTGTCTCGGGATGGGTGTCATACAGTGTATTGTTGTGCTGTATAGAATGTTTGTGCATGTATTTCGGTGCTCCGATAACAATCCATCTACACAAATCACGGACCTACCTGAACGAATCCGTGGGTGAGAAAACGCGGCAGTGGGCCACGTTGCGATGAGACAGCATGCGTTGGCACGTGCGGAATTTAACAGCTGGCTTACGCTTCGAGTGCTAGTAGGAGACTGCGGTTAGGTGCGGTCCCCACTGCAATCTAGTTTATGGGTCCCACCTTCTCCTGTTATAAATTCGACTCCTCTCTTCTTCTCCACTCTGCAGCATCCACCATCACCACCACCAGCATCTTCTCCTCACCTAGAGCTCTGTTCTTCCACATTCTCAGAAGATTTATGCACTGAATCTTCTACGCTCTCTAAATTTTTATAAGAATTATTATAGTTTACTGTGATTTTGAGATATGACCAAGCAGAATGTAGTTGCGGTGGGTGGAGAGGGCATCGGTATAGCAGTTGCGGCGGTGCCGAGCACGTCTCCGCTTCTCCCTTACCCGCCGCCGCGTGCTGCTGTCTCCGGAAGCGGCGTTGCCGTGAGGAAGAAGCTAGCTCACCTTGAGCTCGGCGGCGGCGGTGGGAGGATCAATGCGTGGGTGGACACGATGAAAGCCTCCTCTCCTACCCACGCCAAAGCTGCGGCGGCACTCGGTGTCGCTCCGACCACCGCCATAGACGAAGAAGACGATGTTATGGCTGTGTGGACGATGAAGCATCCGTCTGCGCTGGTGATGTTCGACGAAATCACCGCAAAATCTGCCGGAAAGCAGATCGTGATGTTCCTGGACTACGACGGCACGCTCTCGCCGATCGTAGACGATCCAGACCGGGCTTTCATGTCCGGAACTGTAAGAACTCTAATTTTTTCTCCTTTCTTCACCACGATACAACTCTGTTTCACCAACACCAACACTTCTTAATTACTCAGCTAATCTTTTTGATCACTAATTATCAGATGAGAGCGGCGGTGAGAAACGCAGCGAGATACTTCCCTACAGCCATCGTCAGCGGCCGCTGCCGTGACAAGGTACATTCATCTCCTTACAACTATCTCGAGACGCATATCTTCGTTTTTTTTTTTAACCTGTACTCTTCTTTTTTGTTTTTTTCCTGACGTATAAATATATCTTGTTGTCGGCCATTAACGAAGGTGTATAACTTCGTGAGGCTGGCGGAGCTTTACTACGCGGGAAGCCATGGAATGGACATCAAGGGACCCGCGAAGCCCACTCGCCATGCGAAGACATCCAAGGTCGCCATCAATGAAAACTCTACTGTCCACATATTCTGCACGTCTACTTCTACATGATAGATAATACTTAATTATCTCTTTATCCTGTATTTTTCAGAGCAAAAAAGGATGCATATTCCAACCAGCGAGCGAGTTCCTCCCGATGATCGACGAAGTTTATAGAACGTTGACGGAGATGATTAAGTGTGTTCCCGGAGCTAAGGTGGAGAATAACAAATTTTGCGTCTCCGTCCACTTCCGATGTGTTGAAGAGAAGGTACACATCTCATGCATATGGCTCTTTAGGGTTCACCTAGTACCCGTGATAAGCCGGCACGTGAGCCCACCATTCGGCTTGTTATGGATATAATTTTTTATTTTCATATCTCGAGAAATATATCGATATGGATTATTTATTAAGGGTATCATTTGCTGAAATGTATTAGAAATGGAGCACGTTGGCAGATCAAGTGCGGTCTGTGGTGCATGAATATCCCATGCTCAGACTAACACAAGGAAGAAAGGTCGGTGCTATAAATCAATTTAAAATAATGCAATTATCTATCGATATAAATTAGATGAAAAATAAATAATATTATTTAACTTTTATTTTGCATGAACAGGTGCTGGAAATTCTCCCAACGATTAAGTGGGACAAGGGGAGGGCTCTCGAATTCCTACTCGAATCACTCGGTAAATTTTTTTACCGTCTGAATAAATTATTAAATTTTTTTAATAATTTAAGTTTTTGTTGGGTGAACCCTATTTTAATGTATATTATAATAATCAAATATTTGTTAATTATTGTTTTGTGATTCTTAGGTTTCGCAGACTGCAGTGACGTGCTTCCTGTGTACATAGGAGATGATCGCACTGACGAGGATGCTTTTAAGGTTAGCTTTTACAAACTTTTTAATTTAATCTTAAAAATTCGAAAATATGGATATTTGAGATACTAATTTTAAAATGAATGAATAAATAAATAATTTAACAGGTACTGAGAGAGAGAGGACAAGGACTGGGAATCGTTGTCTCCAAGTACCCAAAGGAGACAAACGCCTCCTACTCCCTTCAAGAGCCCTCCGAGGCAAGCCCTAATTATCTTATATCTACACTTTCATATATATATATATATATATATATATATATATATATATATATATTTCGAACGGATCGCTTTTATCCTCATATCGGCATATCGGCTACTTACAAGCACCCGAAATCGTGTCGTAAGCAGTCGGTACCCGTAAAGTGGCCGAGGAATTCAATTTATATATGCAATGCTGACAGTTGACTCGCGTCGAAATGTTAAATGTTGCGCAGGTTATGGACTTTTTGCATCGCCTTGTGGAGTGGAAGAGAGTCGCCAAAAAGTCGGGAATGGGAATAGAGAACTACTGAAGCTAGATTAAAGCTAAAGCTAGCTCTCAAACTAGGAGCTTGCCAATATTACTATGTATTCTGGGCTCGTCTACTTAGTTAATTTTCTTGGTATTTTCATGGCTAGAAAGCTTCGTAAAATACAGCTTTACCGCCATACGGTGTAATTACTCTCTAATGTACGATGAAAAATTACTAATTATTGAAAAGAAATGCAAAAAAAGGGATCTTTTTTGTTCCCTCAATGAACGAGACTTGCAACATCAATTATCAAGTTCATATATTTAATAAAATTAAAGAATTTTAGCATCTCGGCAAGCCATTTCCGAGAGAAGGGCTGCGTTTACTTTTTTTTCCCGAGTTTCGAATATTTTTTTAAAGGCTAAAAGAAGCAATTTTTGCCAGGGTGCTCCACTTAGTGTGTCCGTCGGCCTATCAATCTTAACAAAAATTAGTTAAAATTCCGGCATCAACGAGCGAATAGTACGGATATTAACCATAATCACTTCATTTGGAGCTAATCATTGCTGAAGTCTAGTATTCACCCTCCATTTTTTTTTGTGGTCCTAAGACTCCTATTTGCTGAAATAAATCATTTTGTTGCGAAAAATAGTAATTACTCTATATAGTTAAGGTCCCCAATGGTCCCAATCATTTCATTTTTATGCTAACACATCATTGGTGCTAATCATTCACGATCAAATACCAACTCTTTGTTGTTTTTTTCCTGTGGATTGAAAAGGATGAGTGCCCGTTTAGTGCTTCCGAAATTTTTAAAAAAAAAAAAAAATAATAACATGTGATGCTGATATTATAGACTACTATCGCACAAGTAACATCCCCGGACCCTGTCTCACGGATTTCACCGAACTATTGTTATTGTTGCATCGCGCAAGTAAATTTATAAGGGCAAGATTAAGATAAATATTATCGCATGCACCGAATAAGATCTATAGATTTTTGCTTATTTTGAATCTAATAAAATTTTGCATAATAGAAGTAGATCCATGACTTTCTTTGTAGGGTTTAATAGTTTCTACATATGCATCTCCTCCAAGAGCTATGGATGCAGCAATTACCTTGTCAAACTCCATTAATGGTGGGTTGGATGAATGCTAGCTGCTTGGTAGTTGCTGCACCCCAAATTTTCACATATATGTGGTAAGTAGCCATTTTCGGGAAATTTACCTTCGTTGATGATCGCGACATCTCCTCTTTTATAGCATATAAAACTCGCAGCAACATCAAGGCACTGGAATCTAACAATCTTATGTGTCGCACACTCACAACGTCTACGACAGGTCATTCGGTTGTGCTGATAATGATTTATTATTTATCACACGAAATTACCAATAAAGAAGATGAAGACTATTTACACGCATTTTGCGCATACTTTTTTAACCTAGATTCAGAGCATTATTTTTTTTAAAAAAAAAATTATCCTGGAGATTGTCTTTTAGATCCCAACCTGATTCTTTGCAATTAGAATATGCTTAGCAAGCAATTATATGGTACAAAGGAAACTAGTAATTTATTTACATGCCCTTTTTTTAAGCATGATTTGAGTGAAACATTAAACTTTGCTCACATGACTCCCCCTAACAACTATTAATAGATTTAACATCCCAAGAAGGAAGCAAACATATTACTAAACCCTAGAAAAAACAGCACCTCCATTGGCCACAATGGATCTTATTCACACCCATTATCATATATATATATATATATATATATATAGCTGTTTCTTCTAGGGTTTAGTAACATGTTTGCTTAGGGTCTAGATTATCGTGAAGAACTTTTTTCCATAATATGCTCACTTTCGTACGACCATCGCGATAAATAAATTCACGGATATTACACAGTTTGTTCTTCCAACCGAGTAGTCATAATCTTTAGGTCTGGACAGATCCGAAAGTTCATGGTATCCTCACCGAGTACGGAGGGGATGAACGTTATCATATCATGTGATATTTTTGTAATGTATATATATGTTTATAATATTGGAAGAAGGCTTGGCGGGATATACTTTAAGGTAGGCCATGATAGGGAGGTGTAAAGGGAAGATAATCCATGGTTGAGGAGTTGGACTCCACTTAAAACCCCTCAAATAGGGACACTGACATTGCCCTTATATATCTCATCTCTCAATAATCAAGTGCTTCCATGGTGTCCACTGGATTTTATCCACATAACGTCTACTTAACATGCTATAAACTATACATACGAGTCCTTGAAGCAAGCCCCATTATTGGCAATGATATCAACATCTCCTACTCTCTCTCTCTCTCTCTCTCTCTCTCTCTCTCTCTCTCTCTCTTTCTTTTTTGAGGTAACGAGATTGAAATATCAATGTGACATATATCGCAGTTCTCTAACCAATTAGTTCTTTATAACGTGATCAGAGAGTAAACTCCGGAAGTGGGTTACCACCGGACACATTGTTGAGTACGGGCCTGCTACAATCCTTACAATGTTTCTTAAAAATTCGGAAAATTTTTATCACACATTATAGCTACGGGACACGAACTCGGAAGTAATGATTTATGAGCCGGCGGCGACCTCTCCCCACTCTACCTACTAACAACACTAGATAGATAAACTAAGTCTCATTATCATCAGTCTCTAAAAGCAGCCAAAGTGTCAGCCTTTTTGAAGCACATTCAATGAAAGAATGAACTCTGGTTTGTGGATATTTAGATATGGTTTATTATCTAATCTTTTTCTATAATATAAAAAATATATACAAAATCCCTTCTACTTTCCCTGTTTTTGATACATGTTGATAGTTGGGTCTACAGCTTCATCACATGCCACAAGAGCATGCTTAGGAAAAAAGTTAAAGTACATAAAGATGAATAAATATCGGCGATCAATGACACTATAGAAAGGCAACGTGTTGCTCTGTGGCGGAGAGATTAGGTTTTTTTTAAAAAAAAAAAAAATTATTGTGGAGAAATTCAGACCGTTATTTGCCATGCATACACAAAAGATAAATCATCCATACCTTTTTAGTTAAAGCTTGCGGGATTTGAATTTGACCTGCCATTGCGGTTGTGGCAGAAACAATTTAATATCTAGTATGTAGAAATTATTTTTCTGAAGATTATTATGGAGAAATTCTAATTGTTATCAACCCACTTTGTAGTTTGTCCTACTATCAAAAAATAAATGTACGGATAACACGGTGTCATATTCTACCAATTGAAAAGACACATTTTTTTTTTCAGTTTTGAAGATCCGTACTATCTTCCATGGATACACAGAAGATAAATCGTCCATACTTTTTCAAGATTTGGGGAATCCATTCCATGAGTTATTACATTATTGCCAAAGGCGAAGCTTGCCATTGTGGTTATAGCAGAAATAATCCGATATCTAGTACGTAGATATTAGTCCTACTCTATCACAAATTGACATTGATCCGACTTGCACTACAGGATCCAAATCATCCTCAAAGCTGGTGACATGAGTGAAGCTAATAACTTACATATCAACAAGCATTGGTGTATCATGTATGTATGTGAAAGTGCATGAAATATGGGCTATATAACACCATTACTGTCCCCCATTTCTTCCATCTTCTTAGCACATGGACAAACATATTCCCCCTCACCTACCAATTTATTATTATTATTATTATTATTATTTAAATTTAGGAATGGCAGAGCATAACATGGAGGATTGGAGTACAAAATAGGGTGTGTAAATGATGATTCATGCAGGTGGTGTTGTTGGGTTTGATGGGTGCAGAGCTGCATGTTGTTTTTTCTAAGTAGAGCAAAGAATAAATATGTGGTGGTGGTGGGAAACCAGATTGGATGTTCTGATCCATTATTAGTTTAATCGTATTTTAATTACTATGATTATAGGACATGAAAGCCCCTTCACTATCTAAATTATTGTCCTAATTAGGTTAAAAACTCAGCAATATTCTGTATAAATTAGAAATCTTATTTCTCAACCAAAAGTTGCCGTTAAATTTTTATTCTTTACGTAATAATTGATGTAAATATGTGAAGAGCAAGCGTCGTCATTGAAAGTCCAAAGTTAGTCGAAAGTTTCTATAACCGCTCGATCATGGTCACAGCATTAAGTTTTTGCATTAAGCATAAAACACATGGTTATCATGATGGATCATCTTTTTCTTTGGAATATGAGTTTCAGTAAGTTACAAATAGACTGTCGAAAAACTTAAGATTTTCATGTGATACCAACAGTAATTGTCACGTTCTGACTCGACCTGAGCCTTGCACCGTCCAAACGCCGGCAGCACCATACGTACGGATCCCTTTTCTAACCAGAAAAAGGTAGATATACTTGAAGGTACTAATTAAGGACCTCCTTAGTTAATGAACTCAAATCTGTCCCTCGTACATGCGGTATGGGACTAAACCTCGCGGACTCACGCACATGCGCAATTTCGGCTCAATTCATGCTTGGTCTATGATTATCGGTCGACCGAAACTTGGTATCGGTCGACCGATACCTGCACTGACCGTGCAAATCAGGAAGTCACAATAATGAAAAAAATGCATTACAAAATAATGAGCTTTATATGAAATTATGAAATTGTACAATAATAACATTTAGATTGAAAAGAAACTTCTGAGCAAAGGTATAATTTTTTAATCTGGCTAAGTATAATGATGAATAAGTTAGATTCTCGTCAGTTTGTAATTTCTGAAAAAACAAGGCTTGCAGGGCATGGAAGCGGAAACCATGGGTTTGCCAAAGTAGGCTTATGGGCCTTTTAATGGGCTTGCTGAACTAATCAACATGGGGTTATGGGCCAACAGAAAAGAAGATGGAAAACGACAATTATTCATGTGAATTTAAATGGGCTTATAGGCCGTCCAATTTTAGTTTTTAAACATTGAAATCATATTCTCGCCAAATCTTCAGAACCATGGCTGCTCGCTCGCAATCATTTTCGCGCCCCAGTATCCCACAATATCTCTCCAACGCACTTTGCTCCACTTCACTCCTTCAGCCTCCTCCATCACTCTCAAAATCAGCCTCTCCGGCCTCCATTTTCTATCTCTCCTACGTTAGCCCATATGATTCTTTGATGTTCAACCTGTTCGATGAAATGTGCAAGTAAATAATGTCGTCCTCAGTGTTACTGGAAACTCATAATTCAGCTGCTTACGAAAGCCTTGTTGGTTTCAATGGTAAGATCAGTGGAAGTAAAGATGCGTTGGTGTTTGAAAAAGTCAACCTAGTTGATCGTTCCAAATGCGGGCACGTATACTTCGATTATCAATGGGATGTGTAAATCTGCAACTTGAGAAAAGCTACGGATTTCATAAAAGAGAGGGAGCGAGGTGTTAAGCTGAATAATATTTTATGTACACGGGTAGGCGAATGCAGTCATGAAAGAGATGGAAGATAGCAGGGCTTCACCATCAATGGTGTCTTAGGATTCGCTGATTGATGGCTTTTATGGTTTACAAAGATTTGACAAAGCTTTGGAGATGATCAGGGAAAATTAATAGGAAGAAGTTAGTGTCAGATGTTGTAACCTACAACATCTTACTGTCTGCGTTTGTTATGAACTGACTCGGTCGGCTCATGTTGGTGGCCCGGACGCGGCGAGGATAACACCGACGGCCCGGTGGCGACTCTACTTCACAAACTAAATTAGTCTAAAAATAACTATTTTCTTTTCTAATTTTAAAGAAGGGTTATATCATCTATTTATAGAGAATATCCTTCTTGACTCTACCATATATTTCTCATAAATATCTCCTAATAATACTCTCCTAATATAACTCATTTCTAATACAAGAATTCCTTTATTTATCTTCTTTCGTACTAATAGAATAGTGCTTATTACATAGTATTTTCCAACTAATATAATATTTTCTATTACGTAACAGCATTCTACGGAATGGAGGATCTCGCGCTGACAATTCAGTTGAGCAAAGATGATTAAAAAGAATATATTTCCAGATGCTGCTATGTATTCTTCATTCCGGGGTGCCTTTGTGTTTTTAGGATGAAGTTGAGCTTAATACTGAGTCCTGACCAATTTACCTACATGACACCAGTTGATGATTACAATATCAAATCTTTTCAGAAGAGACATACAATGTTTCTTATAATCGGTCTTCAGATAGTAGCTCAGAAAGGAAGCAATGAAGCTGTTCTTTAGGCTGGCATTTTCGTTTCACTTTTGAAGGGTCTTCGCATTCTTTTTGAATTTTGAGAAATGAAGGGTCTTTTGCATGAAAGCCAGATTAATGAAGTTTGTGATAGTATTAATGTCAATGATGGAAAGGAGTGATAGATGATGAGGCAGCTTATAAAGTGATCACTCAGGATCACTGTTGAGGAGATTAAGTGCAGGCTTCAAATTCCCCAGGTCAGGAAATATAGATTTACAATTATTGAATCATCTTAAATTTCATGCTTAATTCTCTACTCCTGATAATCGTCTAAATGTATGATTCCTTGAAAAAGAAAACCGTGGATAGTTTAAAACTTGTTGCTTGTCATGGCAGGTAAGTTTCTTTCTTTTTCTTCCGCGAATACTTCATAGTTATTCATTGTCTTACACCAAGAAATTCTCAATTCGCGCACAGTCTTCCTTTTCCTCGACTTTTAAAATTTTTTATACAAATGCATGTGTTTTTCATACAATGAAATGTTATAAATATGTTTATCTGTTTTTTGTTTAATAATTTTCTTTTTTTTTTCCTAAACTATAGCAGTTCAAAGCGGCATTATACGAGCTGTTTTGGGAGAGCCTGTATTTACGACCGATCAGGACAATCAGGTATTTCCATAAGCTCTGATAATCTGGTTGCCCTATTGTTTTCTGATGGTACTTATTGTTTCCTTATACATACATGTATCGATCGCCCCCCCCAACCCGCCGGCCGAATGCCTATATATATGCTTTTTAAAAAAAAAAAAAATTAAACATAAAAATTATAGATTTTGATGAGATTTACAACTTTTGTATTCAAAATTTTTTCAAAATATGCTTTTATATACGTGTTCTGGGCTTAAAAGTCTTAACGGATTTTTAAAAAATATTTTTAAACCCTTTAAAACTTTAGAGTCCAAGAACTCCTATTTAGAAGCATATTTTGAAAAATTTTGAATATAAAAAATATAGACCTCATTAAAATCTATAATTTTTATATTAAAAATATTTTAAAAAAATACATGCCACCCATGGTTTTAACTACAAAACCCGAAAGACTAAACTGTCTTGTAGGGGTGGTTGCTCTCCGTTATCTTTAAAAAAAAGGAAAAAAAAAGGGGAAAAAAAGAAAAAACTTGACCCAAAGTGGCATGTATCATAGTTAAGGCCGGATTTTACTGTTTGTCCTATGCCAAGGGCTGGTAAAACAAAGTGAAGAAAGGATATCATGAATCAAATTGTACATAATTTTAAAGGTATAACTTTTATATTATAGGTACAATATGTTTGGATATATAGTGATATATTTCTTATTTTTGTTAATTGACTGGCTGCGGCAGTCATGGCACAATTCAGTGCAATTGAGTCATCCCATGTCACCATCGGTCAGCAGACCTTGATATTTAAACACGGCGAGTTTTCTAAAAAATTATAAATATTTTCATAATAGGCTACGTGGCAGACATTTTCGCTTTATCTTTTACTTGTTTCAGATATTATAATTTAATATATTTTATTTCAAAGTTTTCTTTGCCGAGACCAGTACTGTTGTTGTCTTCTCGATATAGATTTATTTATTATATTTTTTAAAATAAAATAAATTTTTAAATATATAATTTTCGATACGTACCATATTAATTTGTACTATACCAATAACTATCAAAATAGACACGTGCCGTCCGACGTTATAATATCCAATAACGACAACCATACTTTATTCATAGATTCTTTGCCCAATATCTAAAATCAAACAATATAATTAATACTTTATTCATTTAAGCATTTCATATCTGTTGTGAGATCCAAAATTGAGGTAAGAATATGTAGAGGAAGGTCTAGCGATCTCTAGTCGATCAGTCAGTCGGCTCAGCTGGGCTTGGGCATCACCTGAAGGCGGCTCCTCGTGTTGCAGGATAAGCGCCTGGGCACGCCAACATGACGACCGACGCCCACATCCGACATCAAACAGTGGTCCATCCTGTCCAACCGGCTCGCGACACATAAAAAGTGAAATCTGATCATGAGGAGAGGGGGACATGCAGCTCCGTGATTATACACTATTTCCTCTCGCATTTAACGTGCTTAATTACTCCCCCGATTTCTTTTTTAAAAAACTTAAAATTTGAAGTTGCTCGGTTCGATCTCTGAAAAAGAAAAAATACGTCGGCGGAGCACGTTAGCATATTTTTTCGTTTCTAAAGACTGAATTGAGCAAACAGAAATTTGCGGGATGTAACGTAAAATTTGTTTCTATTTTTCACTATTTGTAAAAAATGGTAACAACTCCTAATAGGAATTTGCTTTCACATATATTTTGTATTATGTTCGTGCCCATCATAAATCATCAGAAGGTGTTAACATAGAAAATAAGAACGTACATGGCCAAGATCATATTTTTATACAATATTTTAATGAAATTCTTCTCCAGCGATCTAAAAGGTTAAGAGTATTTTACTTTTACTTTTCTACCTTTTAAGAATTAAATAAATATTTTCCACCTGTCCACCAAATTATGCTGACTCATCAAAATATCCAATTAAACTAGCATTTTGTTAATTTCTTTATTATTATTTAAGTCGGAGGTTATGACATGGTAGGCCGACGACGTTTCGGTCGACCTCAATCTGTCTCTCTTTCTGTTATCGAACAAAATATCGGACGAAACAGCTGGCCGGACAGGTGGTTCAATAAGGAGTCGCATGCGAGCTTCGAAGAGACCACGTCGTGATGCGACTGTAACGTGCGGGCATTAGGTGTCTCCGGGCGCGCATGCGACGTCCACGTACATGCGCCCGAGCGGCCACGCTGCCTGGACCGCAATTGTAGAGCACTATGGATTACTACACACCACACACCAAATATAGGATAGTGATTGGCTGTGCTGGCAAGACCTCTAAAAGCAAATGTATAATGTTAGTTTCTTTATATCTAAAGAACTCCACTAATATTATATTTTAATAACTTAGTTATATTTTGGCATAGAAGATTTAGTCAGCTAACTATTTTTTCATAAAAGTTTATTTTATAGATGTACATTGCATTAAAAATATTAATCAATTAAATTTTAGATATAACTATTATTTTAAATATTATATTTATCTGTTAAAATAATAATTAAATTAACATCTGTTTAGAATGAATTTATAGATGCTAAGATATATGTACTCATACTTCAGAAAAGACTATTTTATAGGATCATGACTCTGAAAATTTAATATATAAGCTCACAAATACGTAAACATAATAGTCTATGAAGAAAGATGTCAGTCCGAGCACAATCAAAACAAATAAAACAAATAGTGTAAAAAAAATATATCGGAACTCTAGATCGTCTAGATGCTGATTTCATTTACAAGAATTTTCCGCAATCTTCTGACTCAGTCAATAAATAAGTGTTAAGTAATTTAAAAATAGGTGAGATCTTATTGAAAAATTTTCTTTAATTTTTATTTAGCCTCTTTTACTCTTTTCCACTCGTTTAAGTAATCCTTATAATATTGCTAATTGATATTATTGTTAATTTCTATATTATATAACTGAACTATTTCTCTAACGGTTTTATAATAAATCAAATTATACAAATAGTTTGAAATTTATTTTAAAACCCAATTATATAATAGATAATTTCTTTTATTATGTTATTTACTTTTAATTTGATTAATTAGAATTTCAGTCTGAATTCACAAATTATGTGTTACTATAGCATTCATAAAAAACAATCCAACATTATTATTACCTTTTGCTGAGCTGTATAAAATATAGAGTTTATCTTCGTAATTGGTGGCATACCTTAGAGTTTCTGACATATTATAGATTATTTGGTCTTTTATATATAACTACAGTATAGATGTTTGTTTCTGTTGGACAGATCTAATAGTTAACACATTCAAACTCGTGATAATTTTTCTTTCTTATTGTACTCTAAAAATACATTGTACTACAGCAAAATAGTGTCAAGGATACCTATGCACGTTATTTTCTAAACTTTGCTATTTTTTTAAAAGAGATTTTACTGACGTTTATACTATTATTATTTGTATATGTAATAATATATTTGAACTTTATATAGACTATTAATATAGATAAATATCTACATATCATATATAAAGTTGATTTTCAACACTTTCTACTCACTCAAATTTTTACTTAAATTTTTTTACACTAGTAAATGTAATTTTAATTACTTTTAACTTGTTTTGAGTCTAATGCTAACTATACCTAGTTTCTAACACTTGTAATATTTAACCAAATCGGTAAAGGCTAACAAAATATCCTGTGGTGTGTTCGGTGCCCAAGATCAAGAGCTTATGCTATGTGGAAAAAAATACATATCAGCCCTTCCTTTTTTTTTAAAGACGCTACAAATTAGCCCTAAATTACTAGCAAATTAATCTTTTTTATTATATATTAAAAATAATTTAATTATTATATATATATATATATAGAAAATATAAAAAATAAAATGTAAAGTGATCTATTAAATATTAGAGTCTAAAAATTAATGTTTAATATATTTTTAAAATGTTGATATATATTAAATAATAAATCTATAATTTTTATATTTAAAATTTTCTTTAAAAATATGTTAAATAAATTTTTAGAACGTTAAAATTTATGGATTTTAAATAATAGATTTATTCGTAAAAAAATTTGAGTTAAAGTCTCCCGTGCTATGTTGAGCCATCTGGCGGTGACCCACTTCTTAGGTCGTCGCAACGCTCACCACGCATCATCATTCACCTGGAAAACTCTCCTCTTTAAAACCCTAACTTCTCCACCTACGTCGCCATTTCAACACTCTTCAAGCTCATATACAGCTCAACACACATTATTCACGCATGCAGAGGTTTCCCATGGAGTCGCTGAAGCGCCCACTAAGCGCAACTCCAGATTCATCTTCAGCTTTTAGAGCTTCAGAGATGCGGTTGCTGGCGGTCGGAGGAGTGGAGACGAAGCTCTACGTTCTCTCCGGCGAAGGGTTCAGGGACTCTAAGGTTATACAGACAGGGGACTTGACAGTGAGTATATTGGTGGCCGCCGGAAGTCCGGTGGCGGTAGTGACGTGTCAGGTAGGAGATCACTGGTGGATGTTAGCCAGGGATTCGTTGGCTCTTCAAGTGGGCTCGGCGGCGTTCTTGTTCTCTTTTCAGGGGTTCATTTACGGACTGTCGCTACCGTCGCACTGCGCCGGCGCTCAGGCGAAGCTGGCGGAGATTCTGGCAGAGTTCTCTGCTTACCAGGACATCTACGGTGGCCAAGGTAAAATATATAAATAAGCGGAAGTTCATGAATTTGGTTTTAATTTATTTTAATTAATAATTACAATTCTATTTTTTTTTTAAAAAAATATTCGGTCAGATGATCTACTCCAGTATAACGAACGCATCTATGCTAGCACGTTATACAAGACTGTAGATCGTCTATGGTTGCCTCTTTAAGAGGCTATAATAAGATCGAATATCATAAATCACAATTCAAATAAAAAAAATAAGATTGTCAATTAGATTGCCGACATCCTCAACATTTATTAAAAAAATTAAATTTTTTTTATTTTAACTCATATTTAATTTTTATTTATTTTTAATTTATAGAATTAATAAAATAAAATGAAATAATTTTAATTTTTATCTATAATTTTTAGTTTAAATTTTAGAAAAATAACAATAAATGTTCTAAGTCGAAATAGTCATGTCTAAAAAATATTTTTTTATATTCCGCTCTTATATTCTATATTTTTTTTATCTTGCTCTATAACTTACGGTTCAAATATTTTCAAAAAAAATAATTGTTGAATAGCCTGTCATACTAGTATTTATTGATATTCTTTCAATATAGTTCAAATCAAATAATTATAGAGCAAAATAAAATATTTACAATTTGTTATAATTTTTTTTCTAAAAGTGTTAAACAATATAAAAATAAATATAAAGAAGATAAAAATTATTATTTAGGTATTGATCTTACTATTACAGAAGGCATATTTAATTTTGCAGCAATGTTTGAATTGTAAATCATAACATAAAAAAAATCCTAATTTATTTATAATTTTTTTAAAGTATTAAATAACATACAAGTAGAAGAATAGAAAATAAAAATAATTTTCTTCAGATTGACAATTTCGACAGATCATTTAGAGTCTGTATTATCTTTTTAAAAAGTTTAAAATTGAAATATTGTAATAAAACTAGAATATAGATTATTATGTTATTTAATATAAAAATATTAAAATAATTTTAAAATGTTTTTATATGAATTAGAATAAATAAATAAAACACTTTTTCTAAAAAACATAAATGTCAAGCAAAGCTGACGACCTTTTTTTTATTTGGATTGTTGTTTAAGAATAGGCGACATTATAGTTGTGTTTTAACGTAATATTTCTGTAATTCTGTGTAGTGTGTCAGCATGGGTGTGCGTGCTATGCTGTATAAAGTCGTTTGTTAAACATATGGCTGAGTATTAATTTTATAAAATTTTAATTGATTTTATAAACAGAAACTAAAATGGAAAAGTTCATATTTATTCATATATCTGCTAATGCATTATAGAGACATGTAGGAAGATATTAAGTTTGTTATAATGTTATTTGAAGTTGTACATAGTTGCAGATTGTGCAAAAACTATGTTTTTTTTTTTTTTTTTAATTTCTATATTTTAAAAGGTATAGATGATTTTAATGAGCATATTTTATTAAGGAAATAGATATTAATGATATTTTAATAAATGTAGGGTTCGGTGTTGGATCCAAGAAAGATTGCATATTTTCATGATTATTTATTTACTAAACAAGAATCCGTGCTTGTATATAATTTCAAAAATACTACAATTTCTGAATTTTTTCATCGAAAAAATCTCCGAAATAAAAAAAATGTATTTTTTAATGCTATGAAACACGTTTTTCTATCCGGTGAAACGTGTTTACAGCACGGAAAAATATGTTCCTCCTAATTTCGAAAAAAATTTCGTAAAAAAATTCGAGGACTTTAGCATAACTCTTCTAATTTTGACATCAATTTGCAGTTGAACCCGGGACAGACGCTGAGGTATGGGCTCTCTCCTACGCCAAAGTCGAACACCTTCGCTGCCGTCTGCAACGCAGGCCGCCGGCTGTCCCTTCTCCGGCGCGCTCCGCCGCCTTACTGTCACGGAAAGTAGCCAAAGCCATGCGCTCCTCCGCCATCACCAAGCTCGTCTCCCGCGCCTTCCTCACCGGCCTCCTCCACCCTTCCAAATACCTGCACCTCTCCGCCGCCACCGCCGCTGGATCTACGCCGTTGTCATTGTTTCTCCCTAGCTTTCGCACCTGCTCTGACCTCGTCGACGCCATGGAAAACGGCTTCAGGCTATCTGCACCCTCAACTGTCCCTGCTATGCAAATGCGCGGCGGCGCTGGCGCGGAGGCCAAGTCGGGGTACTGGTGGCTGAACGATGACGGGTTGACACTGCTCGTCGGAGTTATTACAACTTACACCAAGGGCAACAGCAATAACAGCAACAATCACCACCAAGCGTCTAAGCGAATGAAGATGAGCTACGACGCCGTGGCGAGGATGAGGATGAGCGGCGGCGCGTGCGGTGCTGGCGGAGGGTACGGCAGCGCCAACGGCGGCATTGGGATGAGTAGATGATGGATTTGATTACAAAGTAGTGTGTTTATGTACGTGGTTGGTCTCTGCGTACAATGTGATGTAGGGAGCTCTAAAGTGATGGAGGTGCAATTGTAATAACAAAGCCAACGTGAATTGTTAATAAATGAAGAATGCATGTAGAACGTTAATTATTAAGTTATCTACAGTTGAAATAGTTCTAAATCCATACTAAACAAAATAATATTTAATATATTCAAATTATGTTTAAAATTAAAATTTATTCAAGTAGATAATAATTAAACATAAACTTATGTTATTCATGTATGCTGTATATTTTTATTTTATTGCAACAACAAAACAGTTAAGAGTAATTGTTTATAATAATAATTATCGAATTTTTATTTGCCTTGGTCAGATTATATAAATAATTAAAGTTTAATATATGATAGTCGGAAGTTTTAATAATCTTACGCTACGTAGATTTTCTTTTTTTTTTTTATTGGCTTTATTTATATTATACGGAGTTGCCGTCGTGGATGCTTAAAGTGCTGTTGATTTGTATTTTAACATTTGACGCGTCCAAATAGCATAAACGTAGTTACTTCTTCAACAGTGCACCAGTGGTCTAGTGGTAGAATAGTACCCTGCCACGGTACAGACCCGGGTTCGATTCCCGGCTGGTGCATTTTTAATGTTTCCTTTTTTTTTGAATTTTTTTGTTTAATTTACCTCTTTTGGAAGTTTGATCAACGATAGGATAAGTTATGGTTAAATGCTACTTAGCTTCTGGGCCTATCTAATAACTTTCTTATACAAATTCAAGGAAAAAACATCAACCACATATTTTGTTGGCTAAGTTTTTCCATTTCTACACTTTATTTGTAACAATTTCTTACAAAAGCTGGGAAAAGTGATACTCTGCAAGTTGTTAATCATGGAAGCAAATTAAACTTAAAATCTGTATATCAGTATATGGTTGGTTGGATGCCCTGACCGTCTTTTGATATGAAACGTAAAACACGAT
Organism: Xerophyta viscosa; assembly: GCA_002076135.1. NCBI lineage: Eukaryota > Viridiplantae > Streptophyta > Magnoliopsida > Pandanales > Velloziaceae > Xerophyta > Xerophyta viscosa. The sequence goes on from MJHO01000017.1 coordinate 1,610,644, forward strand.
GGTGGCTGCAAAAAATAGCTCTATCAGCAGTAATCCAATTGTTAAAATTCCTTTTTCTTTTATGAGTGCGTTTTTCTTGCTTGTTATAGGCATGCTCTGTTTCATTTCTTGTTCTGCCAACTCGTATTTTATATGTTTGCGGCTTTTGGATATATTTTTTCAGACCGAGTGTTTTATAAAATAACTTATTTTGGAGTATGGCTGTATATATCTTATCTTTCTCATATCTCGTTCCGGCGAGACCAATGACTTGGACGTGTTGTTGATATTGTTCTTTATAAATACGGAAAATAACAAAGAGAGAAGTGCTTACACAAAATGTAGTTTTCTAAAGTGGTATGGAGTAATTACAGAAGAAGTTAGGGAACTCATTAGTTTTAAAGGGTGGTGTACGAATGACTCCTAGGTCACTTTATCTGGGTAGAGCATCTTATAGGTAAAAATTTTATCCGGGTAATAGGACAGTAATTGTTATCCACGTTTGGATTAAGGATAATTGTTACACATATAACTGGATGGAGCGCGACGGCGAGGTCGGAGGAGCAGGAGCGCGGCGGCGAGGTCGGAGGAGCAGGAGCAGGCAGACGGCATCAGAGATCTGAGGCGGACGACGGCGTCTGAGCTCGGCAGCAAAGATCTGGACGTGATCTGAGCGACGACGGCGTGATTTGCATGCACGAGATTTGAGCGCGTCGCGTGGCTGCAAGTTATGAGGCGTGTGGCGGCTGCGAGATCTGTCGAGATTTGAGGCGTTACGCAGGGAGTTCTGAGGCGGCGAGATCTGGTCGACAAGTTCGGAGGAGGGTCACGGCCGGCGAGATCTGGTCGACATAGGCAGATGTGGTCTACGCCAATGACTTGGATGAGGAACGGGACCGGAGGCAGCATATCTGTTTACGCCGGTGAAAGCTGGTCGACGCTGGGGCGAGATCTTTGAATAAGAATTGTTACCTCCAAAGGGGGGTAAGCTGCTACCCACATATTTAGGTGGATAGCAAAATAGGTGGGTAGCAATTTACCCTCCCTTTGGGGGTAACAATTTTCACCCACTCACTTGTTACCCCCAAACCAAACGCAGGTAACGATTACCACCCACTTACCCCCATGCCAAACACACTCTTAGAGGTACCATTAGAGATGCTTTTAGAGGTCTCTAGTATAATTGTTTTTTGTTTTATGTACTAGTCCTTCTGGATCAATATTATCCATCATGGTCGTTGTGGCGCTAAGCGGCATCTGTAACTGACTCGACAGTTAGCCATAGCCCATTTATTTGGTATGATCCACCAACACCAACGATGGTTATCTATCATGTCAGGCCTTACGTATTTAGGGACCGCCCTTCTCGGGACCGAATAAAGAAACTGGTAAGAAGAAAAAGGGTGCGTATCAGCATCAAAGACAAGGAGAAGAATAAGAGTTTGAAAGGTCGGTCGAGCCATGCAAGTTAGAGCGAGACCGAGATGCAGCTCATGCAGCAATTTGACTAAGCCCAAAACCCAGTGTACCGTTAATTTACTTTCGATTAGTAAGATCATGTAAAAGCTTTTAATAAACCCTTTAGAGCATGTAATATTAATGTAGTCAGTAAGTGAGATCATTTAATCTTCCTTCTTTTTGGGTTAAGCTTGTCTTCCTTTTCATGGAGGTTAATTATGTCTTCCTACCGAATTCCAAGTATCTATTCTATATTTCGACCGGAAATAATGTATATTAAGACAAAACCACTTCCAACCAGATATTACTAGATTCGAATTTCTGATGTATTGCATATGAGGAACAAATGATAGTCTTCTTCCAGTATCCAACCGTGCTAACTAACTGGATCAGTACTGACCGATGGTTTTTATGAGATTTATTGGTGAGTGAATGATGGACATATGTTACCTCCTGAAGTAGCAGCAGCTACCAAGAAGGTTCTCCTGGATAAAGAGCATGGTTTGGGGGAGGGGTCCTCCACTAGAAACAAACAGCATAAGGAGTGAGAGTGAGAGCCCACTCCCTACTTTACATGATCTCAATTGCACTACTGCTTTCATAATTATGGCTCCCTACTTTCATAATCACACCCACTATATATATAGAAAACCTTGCTTTCATTTTCTTAAAAAAAAAAAAAGAAAAAAAAAAAAAAAGAAAATCTTGCTTTTAGGTGTCTCCACATGCACAAAAGCTACATTATTTATGTACCTAAATGGAAATCATAGCTATGTATTGTTTTCCCTTTTTTGGCCCAAAAGTAGTTAGAAGTTTAATATTGCTTTTGTTCCCATAAAAAAAAAAATTAATCTTGAAAAATTGGACTATCACACATCTTCAGTATCCTTAATCATCACTCAGCACCTAGTAATTATTTACTCGAGTCATAATTAAGCCATAAGTTATCTCAATTACAAATTAATTGAGCATTATTGCACATTATCGCGTTTATCGTTTAGTTAGTGTTGTTTATACTTTACGTGAGAATGAGTGCAATTTAAGGACTCGCGATTAGTGAACAGATGGAAGGGCGGGATATTGGAGCATTCTAACTAAGACGATAACTGATGATAACCATGATGCTCAATAGCATTTTGGTTAGTGGACTTGGAAAAAAAAGGGAGTGAATGGACCTTGACAATATACAAATTTGTTTTAAGCACCAACAAAATTGTTCAAATTTTGTGAGATACGTAAAATCTATTAGATTTGGTGTTCATCTAGTTCTCCATATGTATTCTAATTCATCTGCTTATATTTAGAATACATGCACTTCCATAGAGCTCTTATCGCATTATTATGTATGCTAATTCACTAACTTTGGAATAAACTATAATTTTTGAAGGTGCTAAATAAGACAATGATTAGTATGAAATTCTTTCCTTTTTATTGCATTGGATGTTTTTATACACTAACACCACAAAGCAAAAGTCGGCGCGCCATTGAACCCCCCACCTCCCGCCACGGCCTTCGTTTCAGTCCATCTGTCTACTGACGTGGCAGTGCTATGCTGAAACACAACCTCAGAAATAGAGGGGCTGATATGCAATGAGTTAAAATAAAAGGGCTGATATGTAGTTATCTATTGAATGAAATCACGATAAAAAATGAGGGACATGTCCACGATTCAGGTATTAATTTATTCACATCGACAGGGCAAAGTTACTTTACCATATATCTTCTCTCCCGTGAACTACAGCTAAAAGTACAAACATAAAGATAAATGACAGCACTCACAACTCTATATAATAACACACATATATCACAAGTGAAAGCTGCCCAACCTTCCCCACCCCTTTATCCTCCTCAAAAAATCTCCCAAACTTCAAACAAATAGTTCAAACAGGAATATTAGAAGATGAAGAAGGAGAAGAAGAGGTGGCAGAAGACAGTATTTTGAGCAAGCCCCACATTGTGCAGATCCGTTATCTCCCAAAGTAAGTTATATTCGTTTGTCTCTTTTACGAGAGATTCTATTGAGATTTAGCTACGCGTTGCACATATTTCTGAAAGAGAACTAAAAGTAGAGAAAAAATTCGATTTCTCCTATTATAGAGATAGTGAACTGAGATTCAGCCCCGCGTCAAACTGATTTATTATTATAGAGAAATATATAGAAGGAAATGAGAGGAAGGCGTATTGGTAGCGACAATAATAGTAATGGAGTTCCAACAGACCTTATGGTGTGTTTTCCGACAAGAGCCCATTTAAGTCTTATGCCAAAGCCCATTTGTAGCCCGTCAAGGCCCACAGAGCCCAAAACTCTTCAACGCCGCCGCCACCGCCCCATCCCTGGAGGCAGTCCTCTCTTCAAGGCTAAGCTGAAAAACAATGCAGAAAATGATGAGCCGACCTTCCCGAAAGTGACCTGCGCGGGCCAAATCAAAGTCCAACGACGGCCCAGGCGTGGCCCGGCCCATTGGGCCTCTGTTGTAGTACAAATGGAAAAATTACGTAAATGCAATAAGTTTGGGATAAAAAAAGATGCGATGCAGTTGCTCGGATTTTTACGTGGGCTTAGATTCAACTTGAGTTGCTTTGGCCATTTTCCCGCCGGCGTTCATTGCACCACAGACGAGGACGACGAAGACGCAGATGACGATGACGAGGGCGAAGATGAAGAAGAAGCTTCTAGAACCATCTTCTCTAAGTGGTTCGAGGTTCTAGAAGAAACTCAAGTTTTAAATGAATCTAAGAAGGAAAACATAAAAGTGAAAGAAGTAGTAGCTCAGAAAAGTGACTCCGCACCGCCGCCGCCGAATGCGCTGTTGCTGATGAGGTGTCGGTCGGCGCCGGAGAAGAGATGGCCAGCAGCGGAAGAAAAGGAGGCGCCGTCACCAGCGGTGGATTGTCGGCGGCAGAGCATCGATGAGGATTACTTGGAATATATAGATGTTGCTAGAGAGACATGGATTTTAGGGAGCATGGATCCATTGGCAAGAAGCAGAAGCTGGAGAAGATAGAAGACTTTCAGGGCTGAAAGTGAATTAGTAAGTTTGTGATTGTGATGGTGAAAGGTGATTGATTTGGTAATTGCACTTTTACTTTCTTTTATAATTAAAGTGGTTTAAGATTTTTCCGGACTTGGCTTACGGGTTTCTAGTAAGTTTGAGGTCTCTACAGGAAAGTGCGCTCACATTACGGATTTCACCACAATAATTTCAAAAAAAAAAAACTTTCTTTTATAATTAATACTTATATTGTGTCGGAATAATATATATATATATATATATATATATATATATATATATATGTGTGTGTGTGTGTGTGTGTGTTTATGATGAAAGATTTTGCGAGTTCTTTTTTTTCTTCTTTTTTCCTTATAACTTTGATGTGTATCCTCTCTGTAATTTACTCTCTGATCTTTTTTTTTTTTTTGGAAGAATTCTGATCTTTTTATTTTATGTAAGGTACGGGTTTTAGATGTGGTGTCCATATAGCTATCTTCTTTATATTGTACTAGGGTTATAAATAAAAATCAGTATATTTTTTTTTGAAAAATTAAGCGTATTAACTTATATTTTTTTTTTCAATTTAGAATCGACATACAGCTAAATTATACGTGCATTGTTGTACTATTATAGCATGTTAGCAAGAGAACATTATATAGTAAAAAGAATTAATAATATTACATACAGCTAAATTGTGTTAATCCCTTTTTTTTAATTTGTAAGCTATCAATGCATAATATTAAGATATTAAAATAATTTTGACAGGTTAATAATAGCATTAAACTTCTTGCAATGTGGAAGGATAGTCTTAAGTTGTTGACTAATGGAGCTAGATGTTATCAGCTAGAAATTATATAGGCAATAACAATTGATATAGTATTTGATTAAACGTTAGCAGAAATATGTCACAACTTCCATCTTTCTTTGAACATCTATATATGAAGATCGGAACAGAACCCATTAATTATTCCATTTGAACACCAAAATGATCGAGATGGAATAGGGATAAATTTACATTCCGTATGCTCGGTTTAGGCCCTACTTAGCCCGAAATCCTTGGATTGATACAGGTGGTAACAGAAAAAGGCATCTGAATCACCTCCATTCGTCCTAACCAATCCAACGGCTTTCTCATGTATATCTTGAATGGTTTAATGTAGGCTATGGAGATCTCTTTCTTCTCCAAATTCACCTTCCTAGGGATTCATACGCTTGCTCCAAATCAATAAAAATATAAATATTTTTGTATGTCCCTGTAGTAATCGATTGTGCTTTAGATAATGTGATTCGCTTCCGTGGTGATCTCCCTAGAATAAAACCAAACTTTTCAAGACACACCCGCGTAATAAGAGTTAGCTTCAACAAATTCACACAGGATAGACTAGCAGAACATGGAGCAAGCACTACGTAAAACTAAGACACCAAGGCGGTGATAAATACCTCGCTCGGCGGCGGGATGAGAAGCCGGAGGCAGAGCAATCAAGAGGAAATTCAGTCAGCTGGAGAAGACGGTAGGGGTATAAATACTATTGCTGAAACGGGCTAGGAGATTGATTTAGTGAGGCTTTTGAAGCTAATTGGGCTAACATCTAGTTTTCGGCCCATCGATTTGGATTTCTAGTATTTGGCTCCTTAGTCCTCCAAATGTAAATTTTTTGTCATGCATTATAAATACTTTTAAAAATAAATATGTATTTTTTTAAAATTCTAATAACTATTTTATAAAATAACTTTCAAATTTTATGTAACATTTACACAGTATTACTTATAAAATAAGGGTCGATATTTCTTGTGATATTTATATAAATATTTTTCTTTTTCACTAATATTGTATTTAATTTTTTATTTATGTAAAATATATGTATAATATCTACTACCGTACTGCTTTGTTTTCTATCAAAATGTAAAATAAAATTCGAATTTAGTGGTTACATACTCGAACAAAAAAGACCCTAGCAAGAAATAGCTGTTGAAATACATCCAACCATTTAATACATGCACACAACCATACAGAATAGTTTGTATTTGCAGCAACCATCCACATTACTCACTACTAATGGCATATGATGAGTTACTAGGATTTCTTTCCAAGATATATCACAAAAAAAAAAAAAAAAAAAAAAAAAAAATCCCGAATTACTCAACTGGATCCCTAGTATTGTAGGTAGTAGCATTTTCTTTTGGGGAGCTCTAGTATTAGAATTTTGATCCCGTATAGTCGATGATATTGTCGACTAATACGGCAGACTATACGGGACCAGGACTCCGAATATTTCGATTGTCAATCAACATTTTCTTAGAAGTCGGATAAGAACATCAGCAACCAAAGTATTTGCATTTGCATCCTTGCTCTCACTGCTGCCGATCCCGTCGCCGGCGCCGAATTCGCTCCTTATAAGGCTCTCAAGAGACCACCCTGTCTTCATTCCAAGAACTCGATTTATCGAGACAATATCAACGTCCCGTCGAGTCACCACCACTCTCATCAGAACATGTCTACCGTCACCTTTCTTCAGTGTTGTTCTCAGTTGCTTGGTGAATTGCTTCTCTGGAAACTGGATGAACCTGATAACAACCCGAAGTTGCTTCCCGAACTCGCCGCACTTTTCCAGCTTCAGAAATTTCATAACATCGTAGCCGTAGAGTTTCTTGAAGCACGCCAAGATCGAAATCAACTGGTTGCTGCTCCTGTGACTTAGAATTGAAAGGATGCATTTCTGGTCGACGGATTTGCCGGTCTCTATAGCTTCGTATAGAGTCTTGGCGTCGCACATTGCCATGCTTGAGTCTGTTCTGGTCCCTGCGTAGTTGCTCGAGTTCAGCACCGCCATGACGATCTAAAACAATGCACAAAAAATAACAATTAGTCTATGTCAAAAAAGCCCGTGGCCCGCAGCCTGCACGAACTGTGCAGACCAAGTCCGGTCTGGATAGGCAATCCGAGTCAAGCTGGCAGGCTAGGCCGCCCGGCCCGCACACCCTATGTCCCGGTGCGGCGGACCACAAGCCGAGCTGACGACACGGATAGTGCAGGTTGGCCCGCACGATTGAGAACAGCGTATGAGAGTTTCAGATAGGGAGACTCACTTCTTTGGAGCACCCTTTCATCTTCGCAGAAACATCCCGCTCAAGGGTGGAGTTGTATCGAACTTGATACTCTTCCTTGGTAGAAGCAAGCTCAGAGGAGGAACGAGTACAAATGATTTCAATGATACTTTCATGATCCAAATTACTGGATACAAGTGCTTCTCTAATCAACAGTGCATCTCGTTCATGCGGTTCGCTAATCAGAAGATACGCAACTCTCTGCATAGAGGAATACTGTCAGCAAGATAAAAGCCGAACCGAACCCTAGGCACAACTCGCGACGGTTTTTTCAGGTTAGAGGGGACGGCGTACGCACCCATGCCAGTTATGTCAGCAAGATGTTGTCGGTAAAAGGAAATATTAGAATATGAAGGTAAGTGCTTACAGCTAGATCTAATTTGTTGCTACTTTTAGAGAGGAAGGTCAGTAGCTCTTGCTTATAAAGAAGGATGTAAGATCGACGCAGAAGCCTGAGCTCTTCCCTGCTTCTATGAGCCATAATCTCCAAAACATAGCTGGCATCATTGTATGAAGCATTTCCACCTGTGTTCAATGAGAGAAATTGGAGTAAATTCTTCAGCAGCTGGTAAAAATAATCAAAATTTTTATCCATGGTGCTAACATTTAAAAATACATGGCATCAGTCAGAATATGAACTCCAAATGTCAAAGTATGTTTGACTTGTCTAGTTAAATATACATCGTCTAGCAACCTGCGTGGATTTAAATCCTGCCGAAGGCATTGGTGAGCCCGGCAGCGCAGTGGTAAAGGTTGTCCCCAAGGCACCCATGCAGGTTTGAATTCTGTCGAATATATAATTGAATATTATTGACAGTAGCGGGTATGAGGGCGTATGTTGTCCCCCCAAGAGACTGGGAATGTCAATTGTGCCCTGGGGTCACCTTTAGCAACCTATCTAACATGCGAACCACGTCAGCATTATTAAAGAAATTAGAAACTCAACCTTGCTAGTTGCTGCTGTCCTATAGTACATCAAAGCAAACAGACTTCGGAGTTGGGAGGTAAAGAATTTAGGGAAAATTGCATATCAGCCCCCTTTGTCAAAAGTTCGGGCAAATCAGCCCCTCAGACGCCGATGTGGCAGCGCAATTTTCCAAAGAATTAAAATGTAAAGGAAATATTCAAAGAGTTGTAACAAAATATAGATGAAAATTTGTTTAAAAAACACGCAAGACAAATTCGCTAAACTACATCGATAGTATCAACTTAGATAATACCAGAAAAATAATCATGAATATGGATGCAATCGGCTTCATATTTCTTCGGGATAAGTGCTCTAGTTTCCATTTCTATGATAATATGCAAAATGTTAATTTGCAATTCTTGAGAGGTCACATTGAGGGGGTCCTTTTATAATGTGCAGTTCATGTGCATCGAATATTACTTTCCTTAAAGCATCCCAAAAAGAAAGAATAAACATCGAAATCTTAAGCGAAGAACATATCCTACATTCCGAGTCTAACGATGGCCGTCAGAGCTCACTTCGCTATCAATGACGATGGCCTGATTTTATGAACATACAACCTTTTGGACCTATTTTTGAGTTCCCATGCAAATTAATCCGCACTTTGATCAGAAAGAGTATGTAAACAAAAGCTTCATGGATACTACACTTTGGCATAGTTCCTTCGACGGTCACAATTGAGCAGACGGGGGCGATTGAGAACGCGTTCATAAGAGGGTACGAATCAGACAACTTTCAAATCTTATATGTTAATGCCACATTGTAAAGCAACAAACATAAATGCGAAAAGCTGAGATATTCTTCACGCCTTATCCTCGACAAGAGCGAATGTCTTTGCAATAGGTTGTTCACATTGTACTTTCAAACTGGATATTGAGTTTATGTGAGTTTGTAATACAATTGAAAAGCTATCAAACCTTTGTTTTATAGCTCTAAAATATGCACGAGAAAGCTTTAAGTCGAATTTGTTGACTTAGCTCAAGCTCAAATTCGCCGAGCTTACAAAAGTAGAGTTCAACTCAATAAATAGGTTTCATACTTGAGTTTGATTCTGCCTCTAGCATTTAATGGAACAAGCTCATGCTCAGTTCAAATATTGATGTGTCGACCCCCTAAACGAAACCGATCCCATGGGGTATTACGGTGTAGTCGACCCCTTAAAACACCTATCTGAGCTTATTTTTTTTTCAAAAATTTGCTAACATAAAAATTATAGATCTTGATGAAATATAAAACTTTAATGTTGAATTTTTTTTTTTAAAAATACTTTTAAATGAGTATTTTGGGGGTTTCGAAGATTAACGGGTTCTGAAATGAATTTACACAACCCGTTAAGCTTCCGAACCCCAAAACACGTATTTAGAAGTATTTTTTGAAAAAAAATTCAACATAAAAATTGTTTGTGTCATCATGATCTACGATTTTAATTTTAGAAATTTTTACAAAAAATACATATTTTTATGTATATATAGGGTCGACTCGTAATACGGTGCACCGTAATACGAGGATAAGTACTCTCTATTAAAATGCACATTTTTTTTCTCAAAAAAAAAAGCACATTTAGAACCCGACGAGAATATACTTGTCTGCTTGCCTGAGTATTAAGCTGCTCAAATCAATAAGCCAAGTCGTTTTATTTGGGACATCTTGCAAAATTTTTTTTTTAAAAAAAAAAAAATTCCATTTTAGAGCCGTACAGGCCGAAGCTGTTTTTTTAAAGGCTGGGCCTGGAAACATAAGTTGGATCGGCAAAGGGCTAATCTGGACTGAATAAGGAGCAGCAAGCCCATATAAAAGAAAGAACTCTATTTGGACCAAATTGAAGACACACTTCAGGACAAATTACACTGCAATTTTCAGCACTATTTACTTTTGAAAGGTAGTCTTTGTAAAACTGTAATTTACAGATTTCACACTCTAATTTGTATTTTTTGACACTCTAGTTTATAAGTTTCGATACTCGAGCTTAATGGATGGACATATATAAGTAAAATCTGGACCGGAAGGCTACAAATATAAATGTACGTATATTGAACTTTCTAATTAGGCTAAACTGTTTGTATATCCATTAAGCCATACACACGTAAATAGAATTTCGAATCTCTATGATCCTAATCAACATATCCGTCATTACAGTCGTTTTGTAGTTAGAAGGAATTATGTCGGCTACATAATAATAATAATTATTATAATTTTGTTATAGTATTTTTTATTTATGTTCAAAGGTATTTATGAGTAAGAGATGGCACTTAACTTTGTAGTTATTTGACTATTGTAGACTTACTAAGATCATACCATATCTTAGAACTTAGAAGAGGCCTGCTATTCATCAGGGGCCCCTGACGGCCCTGATGAAATCGGGGCCGTCCGAGGCCCCTCAGGGCCGTCAGGGGCCCCTGATGAATGGTTTTTTCCATCTTAGAAATAGGAAATTCATTACTACTTATAGTGTTTAGGGATACTTTATTGTTTGTCACATTTATACTTTACTTCTCTTATGATTCTGAATCTAATCCACTATTAGTTGCATCAACTGTTTGTTCATACAATAGGTGATTTCTTTTGTTCTGGTATTGGATATAAATTTTGTGCTTACGCAAAACTTTGATACTTTATTTGTAGCTTACTAGGTCTGATCTTTCTGATGAGCTAATTGAACTTGATTTTTTAAGAGAAGAAGAGTCCCTGAAAGGTGCTCTTATGTTCATGGATATGAATGTGTTGCTATCATCAGCTAATTCAGTTGCTGAGATTGGGTGAACTAGTTGGAATCCTTGAAGTTATCACAAAGTCTGGATGAGAATGGTTAGCTCCTCTTAAAGTTTATGGTCTAGATAGGATGGTCAAATATTATTTCACGATTTCTTTATTGTAACAGATTTATATTTCTTTTCCTAGACACTTTGTAATTATATTTGTTTGATCAATATAAGTACTTACTTATCAAAAGATAATAATAATTATTATTATTATTGCGGATCTATAATTCGAAATATACGTGGAAATAATTCCTTCTTAATTTAGAGTTAAAATTAAAGATACGGTTACATGCAAGTATCAATTTTTTGAGCCATCTCAATTCCTGCAACTCATAAAAGTCCAATTTTTGGGGGAAAGCTTTAAAGCGATTCCTCAAGTATGGATCTATCCAACGATGCGTCGTCGTCTTCATCATCCGACTCAGCCGCCTTGATCGCCGCTACCTCCGCCGCCACCTCTGCCATCTCCGGCCGCCTCTCCGGGGACTCGTGGGAGCACTTGAGCGCAACTTCGAGCAAAGAAGACATCCCCTTCATCGCTCCACTCGCCGCTGCAATTTCCGTGTCAAACACCTCACATGTCCACTCCTCTCTCACCGCTCGGTTAACCCAACTACACATCTTAACCTCCACGTCTTCGCCGTCCCGCAATGGTTTTCCGGTGAGCAGCTCGATTAGCACTAAACCGTAGCACCATACGTCGGATTTCTTCGAGACTTTCCCGCCGTGGGAGTATTCCGGCGACCGGAAAGACATCATTCTTTTACTGGCGAGAGAGGTTGGAAATAATGGAACGAGACCATAGTCGGAGACCAAGGCGGCGCCACTCTCGTCGAGGAGAACGTTGGAGGGTTTGAGGTTCCCGTGCGGCGGCGCTCCCGCCATGGTGTCGGCGGAGCTATTGGCGTGCAGAAGCGCCATTGCTCCAGCGATGTCTCTGGCTACTGATAATCTTGCCCTCCATTTGAATGGTACTCTATTTCGCCCTCCTCTTTCTCCTGCTCAAATTTGTAAACTAAATACATCATTTTAAATCGAAAATATAGTCCAACGAAAATATTTAGAAGTGAAATTACAGCTATATTTAGAGGAGCTTGATATGAGAAGATTGAAGGGTATGAACAAACCATGAATACGATCGAAGAGATTTCCATTTGGCGCAAACTTGAAGATCAGAAGCTTATCTTTAGATGCATAGTAATATCCAAGGAAAGGTAAAAGATTTGGATGATTGAAGTAAGTGAGAGGACGAATGTGTTTGTCAAATTCTTTCCTCGTCAGGGGGCGAAGATCTCTCATCTTCTTCACAACGACTACTTCTCCGCTGTCGAGCAATACTTTGTAGCTGCCAGCAAAGCTCCCTTTGCCCAAGCACTCTGCGGATGATTTTAAAAGATCATTGAGATCGAACCGCCCCTGCCCGCTCAGCATTACCATCTTTGCGGCCTGCTCATCAACCGAAGACACGGTATTTTCCTTACTCTCTATATCATTACCGTCGGTCATTGCTTCCATACTCTTCATTTTCGTCGATCCTTTGCGCCGACGACACAGTGCAAAGATCATCCATGCGAGAAGAGGTCCCAGGACAGCCAAACATATCATGACTGTTACTCGCAGACCCGATTTACGGTTTGAGGATGCGTTGCTATCATCTCGCGGCGGATCGGTCTTATTCCCACACACCAAGTTCGGGTTACCGATATATATGGCACATCCAAAGGACTGGAGCTTCCGAGTATCAGGAATTTTGCCCGAAAGATTGTTATAGGACACGTTAAACTCCGACAACTTCGACTGATTAAAAGGCGGTATCGACCCGCTGAGATCATTATGACTAAGGTCTAGGTAGGCCAAGTTGTCGAGGTGCAGTAGAGAGTTTGGAATTGTGCCGAAAAAATTGTTACCGGATAAATCAACTGTTATCAGCTTCGAATTGGAGAGCTCCAACAGGGCGCCGGAGAGTGAGTTGTCCCTAAGGCTCAAGGTCGTCAGCTCGGTGAAATTTGTGAGGATGTAAGGATTATCAATAGTTGCGGAAAGGCCTAGGCTTTCCAAAGATATGCCGGAGACACGATTGCTTTTGCACTGAACACCGTACCAAGTCGTATCCCCAGAGAAGCAATGTGGTCCGACCCAAGTCTGACTGATTCTGTAGTTCGAACCGAGAGCATGCTTTAAGGCAAGGAGTGCGTTCGTCTCTATGTCATATTGCCATGTGTTTCTCGGAGAGACGTAAGATCCGCCGGAGATGAAGAAGATGAATAAGAGGACATGGAGATATGGAATGAAGCATCTCATTGTGAGCTTTGCGTAGTCCTATGGTGCAAGTGCAGGGGTTTGATAAGGGTCTCTAAAAGGAAATGATATAAACTATGGCCATTGTTCTTCTGTTATGGATATTCTTTTTAGTAATTCCTAGTAGAACTTTGGGGGTGAGAAAAACTAAGTTTCTTTCTTGATCTTAACTATAGGAATCATAGATATATATTCTAACCAACTAATAGCAGTATATCTTAATTTTCTAATTTTTAACGGAGATATGCTTCTGATTCTCTCTCTATCAAATCTAATCCGTTCATTCATCTCTGCCAATGTAAGGTATATACTCGAGATATACTACTATGTAATCTCCTATAACTTCCATCCAAGACAGTCGATTTGTATTATGTAAGGTATAAACTGATTACATGTTATGTCCTGCCAAAGCTCAAGCTTGAATGTTCTTCTCCCTTAATCTTTTGATAAAAACTTTCCAAAAAAAAAAAAAAATTATGATATGTCTTTTCTTTTTAAAAAAAAAATGACATAAAGATTAGAAGATCTTACTTTCCATGTGAATATTTAGGTGAAAAATACTCATCTATACTACTTGAGAAGCTTGCGATTCAACCGTCAAACTTTAAATTACGCATAAATGGCATTTAGAAATATTATTATAGTTATTATCAAAATAGTGGTAAATATGATATTTCTAGGCATTACTTATATTTTCTTTCCAACAGTAGTAAATCTCGCAATATCTAAGATGGATGATATGACATGAGTCGGCCGAGCGTATTAAGTTAACATATTGTCTTGTTCCACGATAATTAAGAAAAAAGTCAAATTATCAATATATATCAAGATTAATATGGTACGAGGAATATTCCTCCAACTTGTATATTGCATGGCAACAACTTATATATGGTGGGGATAACACGATTCAATAGAGTTGAGATAGGTATAAGGGAATGAAAGGTTGAGATTTCGCTATTGGCGGTGGTTGGTGATGCATTGGTATGTCCTACCATAATGGGCCGAATTAGGCCCAGTGTAGTAAGACATGTGATTCAGCCCATTTGATTTACTTGGTCTGCAGTTGGGCTGAAACCGTTATTGGCTTTATTCATACCATTTGTCGCTACAAACCGTTAAAACACCATCTTTAGTGCAAATTGTATATCTCCCGGTTCTAAAACCAAGTACTTTCTCGATTGCATTTTTTCTTTCTTTTAATAAATACTTTATATTCATTCATTTTAGCTTTTACGCAGCTAACTACTCTTAATTAGTTAATGGACTGGTTTATAAAATAAAGTTTTACGTTTAAATTTTATAGATGTCACCTATAAGGATATAGAATATTTAACTCTTCTGGATATGCCCAGACTCAAATTCTTAGAATTCACAATTGACGGCACATGGTTGGATGTTCTCCTGCAAATTAATTTGTTTTCACGGTTGCAACAAATTAGCCAGGCCACTGGCAAAATTTTTATAATTAATCTAAAAATAATCTTGTATTTTAGAATTAACTGATGTTGCACGAAACTATACTTAGGAGGGCTATCTCATAATCATAGCAAACCTACAATCAAATAAATAGGAATTATGTTATCATTGCAGTAGGTTGCATGTTTTTATCAAGCATAAATATGAAAAAAGTGGTTGTAAACCCTTTATGGAACAACATGAAACTTTAGCCATGTGGAATGCTATCTCCATAACGTTCCTTCTCATCATACGAGCTTTAAACGAACCGTTGTTTTGTAATTATTGAGCTTTGCACATTAATTCGGCAAATTAGGTCCATGCACATAATTAAATATTTATATATTATATGTAGTGCTTCATCAGAAATTATTCAAGTTATGACATTGCGAGGGCAGGTAACTAGAAAAAAAAATAACTGGAATTCCGGTCAGTTAGGATCCGGGTATTACTTACGTTGAGAGATATGCTATCCTAGTTATTTGACTCTATTTAATATAGTCTGGTTTCGAGTTCGCTCTGTCTCTCACTATCGGATCGTATTGCTATTTTATCATATTGTCATTTTTTTATTCATTTTATACTTATCGTCCCTGATCTAAAGGGATATAGCTCAATTGACCTATTAACAAAGAAATAAAACGTAACAATGTAATTATATAGATTTCTCGAACTCATTAAAAAGTTGTTGGAGTATGTGGCTAGCTCTGATCGCTATTATCTGGAGGAAGCATAAGCTGCTCTCTCCAATAATAAGTTATATGAGAAATGGAAACAATGTCACAGAGAGATATGTCGAATAGCAATCAGTTTAGAGAATAGGCAATCTGACTGAAGTATTTAATCTAACAAACAATTAGATCCAATACTTTTAATTTTTTGCACGCACGTCAATCAAGTTGTACTGCATTAGTAATACACATTTATTTTTATCAATATGCTCACGGAGGGTCAGTACCGGGCCACTGATTTTTTTGTGCTTGTGTGGGTCATACAATACGAGAGTGAGAATACTCCAAAAAACTAAATTATTATATTTGACAGACATGGAAATTGTGTACTCAACTCAAAAATGTATTTTTGCTCTGGAACATATATTTTTATATAGTTTATTGCAATCATATATTCGTATAACTAAGATTCAAATTTTATTATGATGACAGTATTGGTGGGCAATATATACAGAAGTATTTATATATATTGCTCATCAATATTCATTTTAAATTGTAAGGGGTTGATTTATTTCTGTTGTGTATATTATTATGTATATTCTTATGATACATATCTGATTATAGAAATTCTCACTCTTTTTTATAGCTTATTATAATTATAAAAACTTAATAGTGTCCTATTAAATACTTATAATCTATATCAAAAGAAACTTATTTAATTTTTTATATCTGTCTGTTTAAAATATTATACGCGAAAAAGACTATAGATTGAGCTCTATTTGTATTGTATTTTATTATATGCTTTTACCTTTTTTATTTTTATAAGAAAGAAAAAAGTATGTTATTTGCTATATACTGAGTTATGAAATCATGTTACCATAGTAGTTTATTTAAGGGAAACAACGCGGCTAATTTATGTGAACTTATAGAACAAGCTAAGAATTGCTTAAGCTAAGACGAATAGTTTTTTTTAAAAACAGTGTTTTTTTTTGAACGAAATGCAAAACAGACCAAAATTGATGTATAAAATATTCAATATTAAAGGCCATACGAGTCCTTATACGGAAAAGAAGTTTCTCTCGTTATGACTCAGCTAAATTGTCCACAGTATTCTCACGAGAAATTTGGCGTGCTCTCTCAAAACTCAGGTAGCTCTGTTTTCAGTTATAGCGACCATGCGTGTATTTCGGGTCCGAAAGTCTGAATTTCACCTTTAGGACGATTTTATCACTATTTTAATTCCCCTCCATCGGAGGTGGTTAGTTTACTTTCTTCTGATATATCGGCAGTTAGCCATACAAAATTTATAAAACGTTAAGGGACGTCTTTCCCTCCTTCTAGACCAAAAACAACAAAAAGTTAAGTATCATCCATTCTCTTATACATATATGAGTGCACGGACACCATCTCATGACGGATTTTTCGTGAGACACACGCCATACGGTTCAATATGGGTCGAGCCGGGTCGCTATTTGGATCCAATCAGGTTGACCAGGTTGGGGCCCAAGAAAGTCCTCTTAACAAGGACAAGGGAAAAGGCCTCTTAACATGACATCAATGTTGGCTAAGGTTGATGTCACCTAAATATATCCTAATTAACGTTTAAAAGTTCCTAATCAAAATTGGTATACCTAATTAAGGTACCTCATGAGAGAAAGTATTATATTGAATTTAGTAAGTCCCAAAAAAAAAAAAAAAATCTTTTCAAAAAATATACTTTTTTTGTTGTATTGACAAGTATTTTTCTTCTATTTTGATACTCAATATCACCAATGTGAAAAATTTTGTTAAGATATTACGGCATTGCCGTGACGAGAGGATGGAAAAGATTGTTTCCCTTCCTCCTAAAAATGCTAATATATTTCATTTCATTTTCAAAAACATACAACATATTTTAGATTATGCCTAGTATTAACTTTTTTTTGTTTTATCTTGACCATTAAGTTTTGATTTTTATCGTACATCTTGATCGAGTACTGACCGGTAAATAGTAGACCCTCTCAATTATATCTAACGATAAAGATAACTTTGCCTCACATGAAATATATTATTTACATTTTCTCAAAAATATATATATATATATATATTATTTACAAGCTGATATAACTCTTTGCCTTCATTACAAGAATCTTTAGATCTCACCATTTTAAAAAAACTCTTTGATTTAACTTTTGATATAACTTCTCCATTTTAAAAACCGAACCCCAAGTACCTAAGAAATTATTAGAGTTATTTTTAGATGTCACCATTTTATGTTCTTTATAAGAAATACATATTTCTAAATATAATGTCAACCTAATCTAAAAAACTAAACTAAAAGATATCTAACATATATTTTAAATTATAAATTATTTTATAATTTAAATATAGGATGAAAATGACTATTAACCATTCTTTGATTTACTTACATTTAGAGTAGCTAAGCAATAATCCTCTGTAAATCAAAAGTTAGGTCATCGACCACCGAGTGATGGGTCCCATCTACTTCTCCTATTAGCGAACTTTTCTTTTCTTTTCTTTTTTTTTTTCCTTTTTTCTCTTTTTTTTTTGTTTTGTTTTTGGAAACATGAACTCCCTTGTCTTTTTATTTTTTTTGTTAAAAAAAAAGAACAAGTAGAACAAGAACAAGTGAAACACCTCTTCTCCTCTCTCTCTCTCTCTCTCTCTCTCTCTCTCTCTCTCTCTCTCTCTCTTCTTCCCGATCAAGATCTTTAGCTAAATCTTCATATCCATTTTCATCTGTTCTTCGAATTTTTTTAATAGTTTGTGAACTCTTGATCTCCTGTTTCTATGATTTCATTATCATTGGTTATTAGCTTCGATAGATCATAGGATAAAATGGATTCCGGCAACAGCGGGAGCTTACAGTCCTCAAGTGGTGGCGGCGGCGCCGGCGAGGAGTACGAATCCCACAGCGGCTCAGTCGCCGGCGCCGTCGCCACCGGAGCTGATTCGTTCAACTCACTCTTACACTCCGTCAGCTCCTCCGCCGCCGCTGCAGCTTCTCCTTTCTTCTTCGACACTCTCTCTTACCTCGACAACTTCTCTCGGCCACCGCCACCGCCACCGCCGCAGCCACCTCCATTGCTGGCGCCATCGTCTTCCCGCAGCTTCCGCCAGTCTCCGGCAGAGCTTATTTATACATCCTCCATCACCGCCGCCGCACCGTCTACCGCGGCTCAGTCGATCTCACGGGCATCTCAGCAGGCCGAGACAGCGCCGCCGCAGCCTCCTACAGCGCCGCCGCGGGGATCAAAGAAGCGAACGCGGGCGTCGCGGCGAGCTCCGACGACTGTGCTGACGACAGACACTTCAAACTTCCGTGCTATGGTGCAAGAGTTCACCGGAATACCTTCGCCGCCCTTTTGCTCCACCGCCCCTGTCGCCGGGGGCCACTCATCATTCCCTCGATCACGCCTCGATCTCTTTAATTCATCTGGCGCGGCCGCAGCCTCCGCGCCAACGTACCTTCTCCGACCATTTCCTCATAAACAAGCCTTCAATAACCCCTCCATTAATACTACACCATTATCAATCTCCACTTCATCTAGTAATTTTCAGGATGCAAATGCGAGAGCTCAGCAAAACCCTAGTAACGACAATAACTATCAACTGCCATCGGATCTCATCGCCATGCAGACACAAAACCCTAGCAACAACATCATCAACACTTCATTTCAATCTCTTCTGCAGTCCATGCCGCCGTCGCAGCTGGCTGGTTACGCGTCGGAGCAGCTGCATGTTCCCTCAACCTCCGCAGAACACTTTCAGCTCCTCAGAGAACTTCCATCCGGCAGCAGCGGCGGCGTTACGAGATGGCCTGGTTCAGAAGATGGTGGTTGCTCGCGGCTGCCGCAAGCGGTGCGTGTGCCAGAGAAGGGGAGTGATGGAGAAGCTGCGGCGGCGCAGGCGAGGAGTGAAGGTATGGTGGAGTCTTGGATTTGTTCTTCAGATTAATTAGGCAGGATTGAGGTTTTTTATGTTGAAAAATAGGAGAAATAAGTGTTGAATTGTGTACATGTGGAGGAAGGGATCCTGCTGTTTGTGATTAGGATGCTTTTCTTATTTGTTGGAACTCCACATCCGCCATTAATGGTAGCTCTAGAAATTGAACATATACTGTTTAACTATAATGAAAATTAAAAAAATATTGAATTTCTTTCTTTTATTTCCCCCATATATATGAGTATATATATATTCAACACCATTGTTACATTTTCATGAGAGTGTGTGGTACATATGATTATCATGCATATAACCCGGAAGAAAGCAATATTGCTAGCTCATTATCATTCTTTTGTTTTCATGGTAATTACTCCAACATTGTAGTAGTCGTTTTGCTGCTTATTCTTTTCCTGCATTCTGTCTTAGCACTTTCGATCCTCAAAAAAAAAAAAAAAATTAAAAATTTTAAATAAAAAATTTAAAAATAAATAAATAAATAAATAAACAGCTGAATACGGTTTTATTTGGTGTTTTTTTTTTTTTGAAGTAGATGAACGTAATAAGTTTTTGTTATAGATTTATCAGATGATTGGCTAGAGTGATTGCTGGCGTGATTTGGGGAATTATTAGCCGTCAAAACCTTTGTTTATCGGTGGAGCAAGTCCACACGGCTCTTCATAGTTCATCTTAAATACCATCCACAAGAAAAATGAAAAATAAAACAATACTAATTCTTAGAAATTATTCTAATTTTCTTATAATATTTGTGGAGGTTTTAGGTATCAAATTGGATCTTAAAACTGAGTTTCATTAATATCAACTTGAAAAGCAGGCAGTGCCGAGCTTCTCCTCAGTTAAAAGTTATCTTTTTTAACAATGAAATATTATTTACTTTATTGATCAATATAACTATGCGATGTATTTGTCAAAAATAATAACAACAGAATTAAAACTAATTGAAAATAATATTAACAGATGAGACAAAAAAAAAGAGAGAAAGAAAGAGACGGTAAAGAGCTACTGCTGATTAAGGGAGAGGAAAAAAAAGACTTTTTAATAATTCTCTATTTAGTATAATCTATGTACATATAATACTAACTACTATATATCACTTAAAATTTATTTAATAATCAAATATTTAATTTTAAGATATAAAATACTATCTGATTCTCTAACGTTTTAGCATTATAGACTAATGGTGTGTATGATCTAAATATTGATGACTGATTTTTACTATGTAACAACATTTCTAAATCGATGTGTGATTCGAACTGGATATATATTATGTGGCTCATTATTTGAAAATATGTTACTTGCACCCATCTAGAGAGCTCCCTGAATCGACATAAAAAAATAAACCAATTTTAGAAATATATTTGAAAAAAAGATGATAAACTATAAATTGTATTTAATTATGTTTGATAATTTCCAGTTCAGATAGTAAATTAATTATGTTTGATAATTTCCAGTTCAGACATATTTTCTGTGAGCAGTATAGCTCAAATATAATTTACCAGTCATCTACTTTGTTAATTTACTTATTTTGAAGGCTCCTTAGACATAATTCTTTCTTTAATTTTTTATAAGTTTAATTTTAAAAAATGTAGAACATAGTTAGACCTATAACTTTTTATCTTATGGTTTATGAAAATTGAAAAGTTGGAGAAAATTTTAAGATAATAAGAAAAATAAAATTTTCTGACTCGATATAAGATAATCTAGTTTTGAATGCTAATGTCTATGTCAGATATAGAAGGTTAGGTTTTACCAAAGAAAAATTCATCATTATAAATTAAAAAATAGATAACCTTACAATTACAAAATAAAACCACTTTTAGTTTATTGAATGTTATTTTAGTTTATATACTACATTATTATTAATTTTTTCTTTTGGTCGAAAGATAACTATATATTATTTTAAGTACGAACAAAATAGTTTTGGCATGCAAACATTTGCGTTCAATTTTTTTAAATTATTTTCTTAAGTAGGTGTTTTGAAGTTCCAAATTTATTACTGATTTAGAAAATTTTAGAACTTCACAACACCTACTTTTAGAAATTTATTTTTGAAAAAGTTAATTACAAAAGTTAAAAAATACACCCAAATTTATTCTTATCATATTTAAGTTTTTTTTAAAACTTCACAACACCAAATTTATACATGTGTATTTTAGGCTAATATCATAATTTAAAAAATAGAAGCTGATATGTTAGAAATTTGTATAGAAATGGCATTCTTGCACTTGTTCCTAGAATATACTGATAATAATATTTTTAAAAAAAAGTTTTTTTTTATCTATTAGAGTTTTTTTTTTTTTCTTTAAAAAAAAAAATTGAACTGAAGTTCTCTGCCTCATGAAAGGATCTGTTTTTCCCCAAAATCTGTTGCCTCTAACAACTACTCTACTTGGAAGAACAGCAGAATAAGAATGCATCTATCTTATTGACAAAATTAGCATTAACAAAATCAAATAATAATATTATTATATGTGCTACATATATTTGATTAGGTCAATAATTAATACCATGTTGCTGTAAACGATATTAATTATATAATATATTGAAATAGTGCAAATTATAAGAAAAAAAAAGGCCAGGAGACAGCAAATGAACCAAATCCTTGAAAATATAGAGTTCAAAACATTATCTTAGACAACCTACCATGTCATGTTCATCTTGTCATGGTCTTTTTTCTCCCTTGTTCCCTTGTTTCCCTTTTTTCATTCTTTTTTTAGCTTTTGAAAAATAATAATTCATTTAAGTAGCACTTTTAAAGATAATAATTCATTAATTCCGATTATATATTTTTGCTATTAACAAATCTATCAATTATCTTCGAAAACTCTAATAAATCAGTCATTGAAATTGTCAATTTTCTAAGATAACCTCAGCATTATCCCACATCACCTGATAGCACTATCTGCTGTCGTCTAACAACTCAACAAATAGGCCATAACATATATTCACTATGCGCAAAAATTCCTTTTATCGCCGCATACTTCCACTTAACAATTTTTTTCACCCTTTTAATACTATTCTTCATCTCTTAACAGTATTTTTTTTGTTTGCCTTTTGATCACTTGACACATATAATATATTTCCTTTTCTGGATTGATTTGTTTACTAGAAACCCATATGTGCTGATTTCATATAAGTTTGCAATGGAGGAGTTGATTTTTTTTCCTATCATTTTTTATATTTAAGTGAAACAAAAAAAACTGAAATACCGTATTTTTATCATCCTAGCTAGTGCTCTTTTACTTATGACTTTTATTCATCTTAAAATATTTGAAGTCAAGATCTCAGAGATATTTTTGGAGATTTACTCTTTATTTACAGAATTTGTTGCCGTATCTTAAAGCTATGTAATCTAGAGGTACTATGGCGGCTATATAATGTTATGACGGTTGCACAGCCCAAAGAGTTGGCCACTTTGTAATCTCACCCAAACATAGCGGAGAAACTCATATGTGGCTGCCTGTGAACGTAGTCAACATGCCGAACCATGTAAATATATGTATTTTATCTTTTTATGTTCACGTTCTCTCCATCTGACAAGTTGTTCGATCCTAGCGCTTACCCCCTTCATCAACCATATTATTTGTTTATTTACCTCCAAGATTCCCAAAACCATTTGGTTTAAAATCCCAGTAGAGGTAGAGATTTTGTGCTTCTTTTTAGAATGATATAGGGATAATTGGGAAAAGAGATAGATGATTAGCCATTTGAGATTTTGAGAGGTTGGACAACCACAGGAAAGATAAATTTATTTAATTATTACTGTTATTGCTGTATATTATTATATTTATTTCTATATTTTCTAAAGGCAAAATTGATTGATTTTACAAAAGTAGGGATGATTAGCCAAGCAGATTTTGATATTGATATCATGGTGGCCCATACCAATAGGAATAAATCTGTTCATCAGCAATCATATCTTCCTTCTCACAGCTCAATACCCATGTGAACTGAGAGAGACTCCTCAGTACTCATCCAACTTTTTCCTAGGAAAAAAAAAAAAAACTTTTACAATTCTAAAAAAAAAAAAAACTAAAAATTTACAGTCATTTTCACATCACTTTTGCTCCTTAAGCATACACATTTTTTTTTTAATTTTGTATTTTATTTTTTTGTCACTCCTTTGAATTATTCTTGTACTGGTTCTTATTCCTTGGCTTTGTCCTGGGAAAGAGACCATGAATGAATCTGTAGCAGCCAAGACCTAAATGACAAAGCTTTTCACCACCACTGAAAGCTGCCATCCATCCATATTCCTGCTCTCTCTCTCTCTCTCTCTCTCTCTCTCTCTCTCTCTCTCTCTCTCTCACTCGTGGAGAATATGGTTGCAGCTCCTAGAAATTGAGACTTCAACTTAGTTCTAATAATTTTTCGAATTTCAGTTTAGCACTTATCAATACTGTGATACAATATTATCATATTGTTATGAAAATATCAGCAAATTAACTGTGCATACAGCAACTCCAGCATAATCTAATTCAAACAAGGAGCTACAGTGAAATGCAAATCTACTTAAAAAAAAATGTTGAAATTCTTTTTTAGACAATTGAAAAATAAAAATAAGAAAAAAATAAAAGTAAAATAGATTTAGCAAAGGGCATGTTGTGGTGTGATACAGGGTTGCATCTGCATCTGGATCTGCAGGCTGGTGTGAGTGAAAAACAAGAAGAAGCAGCACAAACTAATAAAGTCAAGTTAGCATCATATGTTCTGTTCTTGTTGCCCGCACTGAAAAGTTCATGGAGCCTTCTGTCCCCTTTGCTGCCTCCATCTCACTTACCACTCATATCATAGATTAATTTAGGCTATATCGTAAAAACATCTTGATATTATATTTACGAATGCGGGTGACAATATCCGACACGATATAAAGCAAAATGGAAATTGTGTTCGTCTTTTAAGCGAATTCGCCTGAGTTCAATTCTACCCGATAATGACCGTGTCTCTTGGAGCGTATTCGAGATACATGACTATCGATCAATGTATGACTTCCCAAATATTCCCAAAACTTACCAAATACTTTCGATCAGTATCGATTCAATTAGTAAGAGTACGTAACTCAGTTCATGGAGAAACTTTGGGACCTATGCCATCTTTGTGACAACATCTAGATTGACAGAGTTCAACTCCAGTTGATCCTTCCATCTGTGACACCATTGCTTACATAACTTAAATTTGATGGATCCCCGCACTGGTAAGGTGCCTGGTTGGGCACTCGCATAGTGAGCGCCTGGTCCCGCATTCGAATCCAGCATTCCGCAGAATTTAATTCTGCAGGGTGCATGCCAATGAGTCTATTTGTTAAGGTCCAAGCACAAGAAGATTAGTAGGACAATATATGATCATTGGTAGGTGAATCGGCTGCGAAGGTCCGACGTTAGAACCAGAACAAATGCCAGTTGTGAACATAATTTTTTTTTTTTGTTTTTTGCAAATCTCTTAAAAAAAAAAAACTTAAATTAGACCGGTGCATTAATCTAATGTGATATTTAGAATATTCAAATGGATGAACAAAGAAATTTTCAAATCCATGAATATTTTTTCCAAGGCATAGACTTATACATGTCAATTTATGGAGTTGAAAGATAGCTTGTTTGGTTCTCTTTCTCGATTATGTTTTATTTTATTACAGTAGTTTATTCTAATTTTATAAATTATTTAATATTAAATATTATATTAATAGGGGTGTTTATCATAGGTGATGTAAGCTATGATGAAAATTTGAGGTGACTTGCTTTGTGGGTAGTGAGGAAGATTCTTGGATTCTTATATGACTTGTTAGTGGCTCTAGAACAATAGTGACTTGGTTGACTCCTCCAATAGATTACATAATTAATAATTCTTTTAAAATATGTTTAGTAGAATCAAGGTGTACTTTGCTAATTTTCTTAATCAAGAGCCTAAACATACTATGAAAAGTTTTATTTCTGCATATATAGATGAGTTTTTCTATATATCTATGAACATGGATTACAGCATTAGGCCAAAATATATATTATTTGGCACATAAATTTGTAAAACCACTATTCTATTAGAAATATACATATCAATCTGTTTTCTAGAAAGGATTTAGAATTAGAATATTCTTTTACTTATAATATTTGTGTACGAAGCATTGTGTGACATAGAAGAACGGATTATTTTTTTTTAAATTATTGTGAAAAAATTATGTGCGTAATCTGTCTATTTTTATACGATCCTTATAAAGATCCACGCATGTCATCTATCCATGTTCCACCAACCGAAAAGTTTTAAGTCTTTATAAGGACAAACTCGAATGTCCGTATTGTCCTCATATATGCAGAAGTGATAAAGTTTTCACATTCTTATGAGTGACGTTTGTAATATTCAAATATGAAACTTCTACTTCATAAGATGAAAGTTCCAACCATCTATTCTAGTCGTCCAGGGCTAGAAGAACGGATTTTCACAGGAGATACTACTCTTACAATTGATCATGTTAAAATTCTTGAGAATTTTCCAGCTTCATCTGAAAACTCTTAGTTAAAAAACCATTTTCAGCTCATTTCTATCTATGCGTAAACATATTTCCACTATGTTAATCACCAATTCACAAGCAATAATGAGAAAGATTCTTAGTTTTTTATTTTTTTATTTTAAAAAAAAAAAAATCCAATCAATGATATGAAAACGGTAGCCATTTGGAGCAAGAATAAAGTTGGTTGTTTGTAGTAGGATCATAATGAAGAAATATTTAGTTATTCTCATGATATTTTTTTTTAATGAGAATATCATTTTTTTTTAATAAGTTATTCTCATGATATATAGATTCGTAGAATACCTCTAAATATATCTCCAAAGAACTTTAAAATAGTGTCGGGAGTTATCCAACATCATGTTTTAATTGATGGTCCCTAACATTACTTCGAACTTTGGAGACGTTTTTTCAACCATTTTAGAGTTTTCTTTAGAAGCATTAACATTCTTTATCTTTCATTGATGAGAGTAGAGAGTTCCAAATTTCTAAATATAAAACTGTATATGATATCTGGAGAGGAAGATCCTGAAAATGGTGACAGTGACGACACAATAAAAAGGTGAACCCAGCGCTCGGAGGCCGCTCCAGACACCGACCTTTTTTACGTGGTGTTCTTCCAGACTCTGGAGTGGGGATTACATGTACACATGCATGCCCGCTAACTCACAGAGCGTATTTTTCTCTTGTCTTTTACTAGATTCGAACCTGCACAAAGATAGCTTCAACTAGTGCGTCACTAGGTTCGCCCCAACAGTAACAAAACAATACTGGTTTAAATGAAGTAGCAATTAATCATATCTGAAATAAAAATGCTTAGAACTCCCCTAATCTGTCACAAAATTTCTCCCAGCAAGATGTAATTATCATAATTGTATAATTACAGGAAAATGAAGCTTAATCTTGTTCTTCCCTGTTGGAGTATGTCTAGAATCACAGTAGTTGATGTAGTTTCTCCATGCTATCTCTTTGAGTTTCTCTCTCAAATAGAAGATGGCGGGATGGTGGATCACATCAACGGCCTCGGGCCACTTAGGCCAGGTTAGGGATCTTGATGGGCCGGGTAACCCGTCTGTGTTTTCATCTAATTAAAGCGGATACTCCATCCACAACCCATGAAACCGCATCTCAAGTGTCTGTTTTCTGCCAGTGATAAGGTAATGGAACGATTCAGTCGAGCATAAAATGAGAGCTCTTCGGTTTGACTCCAAACGCATAGCGTATATATAGTAAAATTAACATTTATTTCAATTTTAGAAGGATGTAGATACATTAGTAGTGGCTAATGTTCTCAAATTACGATTCTCGTCGGTTGCTGAGTGTGAGAACGTATTCGTTATATACTTATAGACAGTTGATCTTCCATATGGTTGACCAGCTAAAGCTAAATGTTTATTTCTATTACTTATAAAAAATAAATAAAAATATATATTATAACAGAAACGTCAAATATCAAGCAAATAACTGATAATGGTATATTGTACATGATATAATACAAATTTAATTTTCCAAAAATAAAATATGTTGTAAGTGGATGTAAAATAGTATGGTAATGAAAATTTCAATTATAATGATAATTCATATATCCCTAAAACTACAATTATATATATATTATATTTAATTTATTATATTACTAATAATGATTGGATAAGAGCCATCTAGCACCATCAATAGTTAACTGTTTTTAATAAAAATTAAAAAATAAATATTATTTTTTATAATTAACTAAGTAGACTGAATATAATTAATTGATATTAGCGGCATCAAGTGATGGATTTAATAACTAAAGCATGTGGATTTTTTACTTAAAAGAAAATAGGTTATTTAGTAGCTTAGTGTTACCAAATACCTAGGTAATTACCAGCCATTGCCATTAAGGCCCATTAATTTAAGACGGGCTCAATGGATCACGTGGAGAATTTCATGCTAGAGGACTATTAATAGTATTTACTGCTCCGCTCCATAACCGTAACTTTAGTTACTCCTCTATCTATGGAACACCCATCCCCAGAAGATGAATCTCGTCAAGTTACGGACCAAAGGAACGATGAGAAAATTGACAGATGACGATGGATTTTTTTTTCTTTTTTTTCCTTTTTTTTTGAATTTGACGGCTAAATTTAATTATTTTTTATTATGTATATCGATTTAAAATGGTATATTTCATAGCATCGACAATGATTTTATAGTCTGATCTAATCTATAAAGTAACATCCCCACATGAATGAATCTCTAATTAGCAATCTTAGCAAGTCTATTTGACAGCTTAGTCAACAGTCTTAACCACGCATTCTCAAATACAGTATGTTTATCGTTCCAGTTAGTATCCTATTTCCGTTGCATATAGATCACATTTAGCGGGTGCAATTGCATCCATATCTAGCTACTTTCATCGTTATGAGAAAGCTATTTTATTGAGAATTTTTTGAGAATTCTTGCCCCTTTGTCTGTTTGTAGCAATGTTTTTTGGAGAATTTTTTGTTCAAAGAAAGTTGTTTTATATGGTTGATGAAGCGGTTAATACTGAGAATGTGACTCACGCCACGTAATTAGATGGATAAAGATATGGAATATATAAATATCGTACAGCAATACACATATTTATTTTTTTCAGCCAATATGTCTATATCCACAGAATGTCATAGAAAATAATATACTAGTAGATGATGGAATATAAAGTGTCTAGCCTTAGGCCGTGCGATACTAACAAATATTTACAGTAATATACAAATTTTAGATCTCGTATGGTAATCGGTACAAGAATTAAAGAACAAATTTTGTAAATATTTTTGTGGAGACTACTTTTTATAACTCTTCCTCGATTATGATTTTCTCACAAATGCGAATGGTCGTGAGTGTTTGGTTATTTCGGTCTCTACCAATGCTGCATAACAAGCTTCATTTAGACTCCGATTATCATATTAACAAAAACTAAGAAATATCCCGGGTGTAAGCAATCAATATTTTCCCCTCCTTTTTGTGGCTTTTTTTTTTCGTTTGAAAATTTATCCATAAATTTTATTTCTGCAACTATAGTATGCCACAACTATTTGACAAACTGGAGAAAATATTTGGTTGAAAATTTGGGTGCTTTGTTAATTAATCTTTATTCAGACGAACCATGGTGGGGTTAGGCAAACCAAGACATGAAAGTTAGTTACAAATCCACCACAAGAAAGAATTAAATTAAGAAAAAAAAAATCTTAAATTAATTATTTACGCATGAATTTCGAGTTTTAAATATTTCTTTTAAATTAAGAAAATTCAATAGCGTCGGTGAGACAGATCTGGACAACGAAAAGAGCTCTTACAATTATGATTGGGAACTGACCTACCGCCGGAAGTGGACGAAACTGACGTTTTCTACCTTATCATGAAACTTCCGGATCATCCACGCAAATATATATATATATATATATTATATATATAATATATATATTATATATATATATATATAATTATATATATATATATAATATATATATATATATGTATATATATATGCTATTCTCAGCTTGACCTGAGAATAGCTTTAATAAACTAACATCTCAGTTGTTGATCTGTTTGATCCAACAGCTGAGATTTAATTTTAACACTTAACGGCGCCGTTAAATATTTAACGGCGTGAATCGTTATTCCGTTAAGTATGAAGTTAAATCACAGCCATTAGATCAAGGAGATCAACGGCTGAGATGTTAGCTTACCAAGGCTATTTTCAGGTCAAGCTGAGAATAGCCTATATATAATAATATATATTATAATATATATATATATATATATATATATATATTTAATATATATATATATATATATATATATATATATATATATGAAACGGGAAATGTCGTATCAGTCTTCTGTCTTCCTATTTTCGAGGGTTCGTAAATTATCCTTCGAAAACGCGTTTTCAGGAGGCTGATTTGCCAAAAAAAAAAAAAAAAAAGCAAAATCGTTCTTAAAAAACGTATTTTTGAGAGCTGATTTGTACAAAAGACGGAAACGGAAGGCTGATACACAAAAGTCCCTATATGAAATAACTTTTTATCTATTATTTATTTTAGGATTTTGAGTTAATCTTTGGGTTATCTAGTAATTTTTTTTTTTTTTGTTTAAGTAATGCTAGATCTGGAATTTTTATTAAAATTTAACAAAATATTGTAGCACTAGTAAAGAGCCCGACACATTTTCAAGAATATTAAAATAATATTCATTATTGGATATTTATTCAAACGTAAATATATAGGGAGAGGCCATACCTAGGTTGAAATAAATTGGAGTTGGGAGGTCCTCATCTGGTTGTTGAATTTATTATTTTCTTAATTTATATATTATCCTACTATTTCTGACATTGCGTTTTTTTAATAAGCATATAAACATAATAATATTTTCTTTAATTGTAATACTTAAAATTATTTGCAGTTGAGGGTGATTATTGCAAATTATTTAACTTCTTAATTATGGTATGGGAATGTTTGCTAGACATGTCAACAACCACATGCGATACTCTTCTAAGGTCACCGCAATTTTATTGTAGGTATTATAAGTTTTTCTTTTTCTTTTTTTAATTTATATATTCCATACAAACATTTTAAATGAAAAAAAAATATAACATTTTATTTATCTTTATTCTGATTATCTTGGGTATAGGTTCATCTTTATACCATGTTCGGGTCTTGCTGCAACAGCCAACAGATGTCTCTCTAGCTAATAAGCCGAGTAGCCTTAAAGAGTTTATTTTTTATATTATTCCAAATGGTAACTTTGTTGGCTATTTCAAGGATAATTTGTGCAGATTAATCATATAAAATTAGCCGTTAGTGTATAAAATATAAATAATTAAAAGTTTAACTCATTTCTGATAAACGAACAAAAATCTCACATCATCAGAGTATCTTTGCAGACAAATGGATCAAAGAATCCAATGCAACAAGGAGGCACCAGCACATCGCTAGGATGGTCCAAGAATCTCACAAATTAAATATTTGCGGTTGTATAATCACTAAGTTTTTCATATAATATAAATTTGAACTGTAAGTATTTGCAGAAAAGTAAACTATCAAATAGAATGAATAGTCTAAATATCTCATACGACCGAGGTGCACACCCCGCTGAAGTGTCCGTCCGTATTCTTCGAAATCATCATATCGAGACCGACCTAGCCCCACCGCCAATCAACACTCCGAGATTATCCTTGACTTGACGTTTGGCAGACACTTAGGATCGAATCGAGGTCCTGACTAACTGCTTGAAGCTTTTTCCGGATTTAGCATCGGCTAAATGAGACCGATGTTAGATCTAAGCTTGATCAGAGCTTCAGCAACCTGACCAAGCTCATCCCACCGAAGTGAGGAATGACCAAGTCAGCCGCATAACGGTCGCGCAAACATGGAGGAGCCCATTATACGTTGCGCCCTCCAACGAACGTTGGAGCTTACGTGGCGCCAGGAGGACCAGTCAACCCACGATCCTCGTCAAATCTACTACTTATTCAACCGCTATGATCCGAACGTACGCCCAGCAATGCTTATAAAAGATCACCCATGGTACTGTTAACCGGATTCAATTTTACGCACTCAATAGCACCCAGAAAAAACTGAAATTACAACAAATTATTCTAAGTCTAGTTAGATTTTTGAGTATATTATAATCCGATGTGTTATAGTTCTCGACTGTAAGAGAGAAATGAGAGATCTTACAACCCTCAATTGCGCTAGTGGATGCATTGCATTGGCTTAAGTGATAGTTCGTAATTTCTTCTTTGTCTTTCTCAAATATTTTCATATTATTATTTTTTTTTCTAACTACTCATTTTAACCATTAACATCTTTCAAATACGTATTGATTGACCGACATCGTACTCGACCAATTTTAAATAAGAAAAATGCTAAGCATCATTTCATTATTGATAGGGGCTAACTTCTACGCTGTTAATAATGGATGATTGGATTGACATCAGTCCTTTTAAATACTAAGTGATAATAGAAAATAAAAGAAAAGCACTTTTTCTTTGGGAATAGAATATATATATATATATATATATATATATATATATGATTCAATAAAAAAAAAATTAATGACTCATTTCCAGAGATAAACTCTTGTAAAAAAAAACTAAAAATTTATAATTAATTACTAAATTTTTGATAATGGAATAAAATGATCCTCATATTATCTCCAAACAAATATTGCGGCTGTTATTAAGTTTAATATAAATCAAACAAGCTTAATTACATTTAATTGAAGAAATATATCTTTATTTCGCAGATAATGGCTCAAATTGCTATAGTACAATTGCTGACTTAATTTTAACTGATAAGTAATCTATATGAATATTCCGAAATTACCCCGGCAGGATTCTCCTGCCAGCTATTCTCCTTCCGATTATACCCCCCACTAACAACAAATTCTGTTCTCACGATACCCCCATTCCCACATTGTCCCTCTCTCTTCTTCAGCTCGTCTTACAGTCGTCGCCGCCGTCGTCGTAGACCTTCTTCCGCCGTTCGACAGCGCGGGAGCAGCCGCAGATCACTGCAAAACACACTGCATAAACTGCATGCACTCTCCAGTTAGTCTTCGGCGGCTCGCCGGCAGCGGTGCGGTGGAAGACGGCGGAGTAGTAGTGCACTCCAACCGCCACTCCCACTGCCAGCTGGGCTGCTGCCACCATCTTCTCAGCCGCAGTCGTCGCCTTCGTGGTCGTGATCGCCGCCGCTAGGTTCACCACCTCCGCCAACAAGTAAATCACGAAGAACAGCGCATGCAATACTTGCATGCAGACATACGCCGGCAAGGATGACACGTGAAAGAATCTCATTGGTTCGAGGCCCATGAAAATGGCCGTCGACGACAACGTGGCAAAATAGATAGCTAGATACGCATGCGCGTAAACAAGCCCTCGTTGAAGTGAGAGGCTGTAATTTCTCAGTTTATGAAAGATTGAAGCGAGAAGGAGAAGGGGTAGACAGAGAAGCGCGGCGGAGGCGCCGGCGGCAGCAGTGGCGGCGTATTTTGTCCCGATGTAGGGCTTGAAGCTCTTGGTCATCTCTTTGTTCGCCCTAGAAATGTAAACTTTAGATTTCTCTGAGATTTTTGTTATGTCTGGGATCAACCTTGACGGCAACTCGCGGAACTCAGCGATGAAGTCGCTGTCGTCTTCCTCTGCGAGCCATGACATTGTTGGATCGAGCTTCTTTAATGGCTTACTACTACTGCTACTAGAAGATTTAAGATCTGTTGACTTCATCAATGGTTTGTTTGTAATAATGGAAGAGGTGGTCATGTTGAGCTTGGATTTGTTTTTTATGGTGGTGGAATTGTTTAGAGATTTAGAAAGTTTGGTAGCCTTTTTAATGGTCGAAGTTGAGATGTTGAGAGATTTTAAAAGCTTGGAAGACTTGTTAATGGTGGAAGTCGAATTGCTATGAGATTTGGAGAGCTTGGAAGGTTTGTTTAGGGTGGAAGTGGAGTTTGAGAGCTTAGAAGACTTCTTAATGGTGGAAGTGGAGTTCAGAGATTTAGAAAGCTTGAAAGATTTGTTAATGGTGGAAGTGGAGTTGCGAGATTTGGAGATCTTAGGAAGCTTGTCAGTGGTGGAAGTGGACTTACTCTGTTTCTCGGAGTCTTTATAGGCTGACTTGATTTTGATCTTCTTGAGATCAGGATTTTGAGTAGGATCATTGGCGTCTTCAAGAGATTGCAGAGATCTTCTGTTTCGAAATAGATATGGAGTAGATGAAGCTATGCAGAAGAAATTTAGTAGAACTATGAAGAAAAAGAAGAGGAAAACAATGGAAGAAGAAGAAGCCATTGAAGAAGAACAGGAGATGGAAAGAGGAGTGTGAGATATATATATATATATATATATATTGATGATGATGCAATATAATTAGCTAAAATTCTCCGAAATATAATATCAAATCTACTATTACTAAAAGTTCCTAGCCAAAATTTATCCAAAATTATGGTTAATTGATTTATCCATTTATTTTGATTACTTTATCCAAAATTCTTTGCCAAAAAAAAAAAAAAAAAAAAAAATCGATGTCAGTCTAAGATACAAATTAACACGCTCAACAAAAAAATGATGCTGCCTATGAAAGATAAACTGTTATGAACAATTTCATTGATTATTTATAAAAAATCAATATCGAAAACCAAACAATGGCATTGTTCATTAATAAGACATTTATTATTGGCGTGTCAAATTAGTACCACCTGGAGTTGCCAGGATACACCGACACTGCCTTAGCCCAAATTTCGGCGATAAATATTTTTTTTTTTAAATAGTAATATATATGTAAAGAGATTAAATGGTGTAGGTGATTGAGGTCAGAAGGTTCACATGGAAGAAGAAGCAGTTAAAGTCTGCTGGCTGTGGACCTAATTAGCAGAGACTTTCTTAGACTTTTTCTGGTATAGAAGAATGAAATATTAAAATGTAGTTATTCTATGATGGCTTACTTTTTTCTTTCTTAAAAGATTCAATTTTTTTCAAAATTAAAACTTCATTCACAATTTACTTCAACTCATAAAAAATGGTTATACTTCATAAATACTTATTATATATGAAGAGACGCAAATGATTCCCTTCTTTTTTATCAGCCTCCGTGTCCAAAATATTAGACAAATCATTTCCTTCTTTCTATCCGTTATTTTTTATACTATAAAATACTTATTTAAAAATATTTTTTTTAAAAATTTTCAACATTAATATTGTCTATTTAAATTAGATCTACAATTTTTATGTCAATTTTTTTGTAAAAAAAGTTTAAAAGATTAATATATTAATTTTAAAACCTATTAAAATTTTAAAATATCAAAATATCTATTTATAAATATATTTTGAAAAAAATAATAATAATATAAAAGTCGTAAATTTCATTAAAAAAACAATGATTTTAATATTAATTTTTTTTCCAAAAATAATCAAAATAATTTAAATACAAATTAAAAAAAGAAGATTTATTAGTAATTATAAATAGTAAAGCTATGATATTGTTGATTTGCATAAGCAGAGAATTTGAGGGGCTAATTTGTATGAATATGAAGATTTGAGGTATTGATATGATATTTGCCAATCTAATGTTTGGGTTCTTGAAGTGGACCACAATTCATTGACTTTCATTCATAGGAGTGAGAGATAAGAGATGATTTTTAAGTCTGCAACTTCCCTGCTGCTTCCTTCCAGTTCCGGGAGATAGAATTTGGTCTGTAGAAGGTCGGTTCGGAACTGTTGGTCAAAATCTATCTGTCATTGCTCTACTTTTTTATAGGAAGACTTACAAATCAGACCCTCACTATTTTAAAAATTTTATCATATTTTATATTATAAAATATTTATTTTAAAAAATTTAAATATAAAATTCACATCAAATTTTTTTTAATCATACTTTTTTTTCTTTACGAGTGTGCGCTCGTATTACGGCTCCTCCACGATAATCTCAAAAAATATATAATTATAATTTTTGTAAAGTATTTCTGAATAGATATTTCAAACTTCAGAATGTGGATTATCATCTAATCCGTTAAAATTTTGAAAATATCTATTTAAAAATATTTTTTAGAAAAATTAAATATAAAAATTACAAATTATATCAAAAACGTATTTTATATATTTATTTTTTTTTAAAAAAAATACTTACGTATAGTTAAAATATTATTGATACCAACTGCAAAATAAATACTTATTTATAAAAAATTTGAACTGATGGAGTAACTTATAAGATTTTTAAAATTATTTTTTTATAGTTAAAGAGTTGTTTTTCACTCCTTCAATTGGTAAAATAAGAATAGTTACGGCTTACAAATTTATGAATTATTACGATCATTAAAAAATAAGTAAATTATGGATAAGGTTTAATCTTCCAAACAAAATAATAAATAAATAAAATTGGCAAAAGGGTAGCTCAAAACTTTCAATGTTAAATCGTGACAAATCAGGCCTAATAAATTAGGCAGAGTGATGCAATCGTCGCCATATTTCTAGTAAATGTGTTAAATGTTTTTTTTTTTTTAAAATTTATCCTTTCAACATTATATTTATGCACCTAAATTTCCTTAAATATGATTCACAATGCCCTCTCTAGTGAGGGAAATCCTTTCAACATTATATTCATCGGTAAATATCTATTATATTTTTTTAAAAAAAATGAATTTGGATTCTAATTTTTAATTTAAAATAATTTGGAGTTACTTAAACGTATAGGAGTATATGAGCACATTTCTTAAAGTTCACGGACCAACCACATACTTCCGCTAAAGAAACATGTCTGCTTGATTTTAGTTTTCTTTAAAAATTAACAAAAAAAATAATTATTGGGAAATAAAAGCGATTATACTTTTTCTTTTTTATAAAAAAAAAAAAGAAAAAAACAGTTTTCCTCAAATGGAAGAGATATGGCTGTAAAGTGAAGCAGGGGGCAAAAGTGACAATTAGAAAGGCTAGTGGTCCAGAGAGAAAGTTATCATAAATCCATGCAAATAATAATAGTTGGGGTGTGAAAAAGACATTCCAAAGGCCAGGGAAATTAATAATTGGCCTTCATATCATGGGATGTACCGTAGATTAAAGACACATCACATAAATAAATTGTAAGGCACCCCCTATCCTATATATCATTTGGTAATAAATATGCTCTGCTCAATTTTATACAGTGAAATCAAACAAAATGCCCCATTATTCCTTTTTCTCCCCTGCATAATAAATATGCCACATCTTTATGTTTTTTGGTCTATGACTGATGTTACCGGATTAAAACTTTGACCCGTCCGTACAGCACTTAGACTCCGGTAAATTCAGCAGAATCCTAAAAAAAAAGAAAAATAAATTTGGAGGAACATAAGATCTTTATATTATCCAAAAAGATAGAGAAGAGAGATGTCTGTGCTCTCTAAAGTGGGCTCTGTTTATATAACATCATAAATACTTTTAATCGTTATTCTTACATATTTAATACTATCCATTAAGCTGATTCTAATGTTGTCTACTAAGTATCTTAGTGATGTCCATTAAACTAATAACTTATGTATGTAACTATTGCACTTATAATATCTGGATCTATCGAGCTTGATCACCGACGAATCCGGACCGCATTCCCGCAACTTGGAACATGGATTGCAGCGGGTCATTCACGAATCCTACTCCGTGAGTCCGTGACACTATCTAGTTCACATTCTATCCTACATTTCGAACCCACAACCTATTTTTCACTAGGGTGGATAACATGGATGCCATGTCTGTACTGCATAAGTAAGACAGAAAGTCGACCTACGGTGAAGCCATGCTTGCCGAAAAGACGACCCAGTGGGCCAACATATTCTTGGATTGGAACAATTGGACCATGGCATACATGGCCATATCGGCTAGTAAGTAAAGATCGGCGTACATGCGTGGATGAAACACATCTAGATTAGAAGCGTTCTTCTAAGAAGGATAAAGCCGATGAAAGGCATGACATATTATTTTTAGATTAAGAATCAGAAATATGGATTTTTTTTTTCTTATATATAGCTTTCGGTGGCTTGAACCTGGGCCCTATTAACCGAAATAGTTCATAACGAAAGTTATAATCTTTCCATTTGTCGTAAATTATACGAGGAACAATCCTACACTAACCCTTCCCTCACAGAGAGTCACTTGTTGGACTCGAATCCGGATGGGACGAACAAACATAATAAACATTATGGAGTTTAATTCTACACATTCTTTATAATAAACGCATCAACCACTATGATATAACCTTTTTTGTTAAATTTATTAAAACATCCATAAAAAACATTAAGATTAGTCAGCAATTGATTTTTTTTTTCTACACAAAATATCAAAGGATTTTAGAGGTTGATTAACCAAAATTCAGCCCAGGAATCCGCCTAGGAATCGATTTTTTTTTTCTTTAGTCAAAATATCGAAGGATTTAGAGTTCGATTAACCAAAATTTTGTCCCAATAACCCGGAACAATGTGTTGGTCTTTGTTGAACTTAAGCTAGTATACAACAGATTGATTGCTTGCACCGCTCCTGGATTTAACGGTGAGGTGTATATATTAGAAAGCATATATCATATATTAGAAATCCATAAGTGGTTCTGAAAAAAAATATATGCAACTTCAATGAGTTATAAATTGAAATTGCTAATATGGTGACTGGCTGAGCTCCAATTTTTCACGCTTAGCACGAGACATACACTAGATCAAGATTTTATTTTCTGACTGTAATGCATGTCCAATGCTGCAAATAGATCATGATTAGAAAAAATTGAATTCGTGAAAAAAAAATTTCTTCATTAATAAAAAAAAAAGATTGAATTCGGGAAAGTTTCGGGATAAATTTTATGCGCGCACTATATCTTTAAAACTAGAGCCGTTGTTGGAATTCCCTAATCAATCGTCTTGGAAGTGATTTAACAGTATAAATTATAATTACCCACACATTCTGAAGTTTTATAATTAAGTTGTCTAAAATATTCCCAACCAGAATTTTTAATTTTCTAGAAAAAAAATGTGACCCAAACCCTTAAGTGGGCTGCATTACTTTTGGATACTAATGCTACAGTTCGGCCCAGTACCCTTAAGTGGGCCGCCAAGAGTATACTCTGCCACCACATAGACAATGATGAACATCACGGCCATTAGGATCGTGATATCTAAAACGGCTTTTTCCATTGGGATCGTGATTTTGAAAGTCCAACTTCTGTTAACACTTTAAAAAGCAATGTTGTTATTTGTCAGTATTATATCAGATAAATATTTGTGCATCTAAAATTTCCACCAAACTTATAATCAATAGAAAAATAAAAATAAAAATAAAAATAACTATTATTTCTTAGTAGGTGACTTTATTTGTACTTACAAACTAGTCTACTTGTATGTAAAATTTCAAACTACGGATACTACTGAAATTGCCTCCTCGTAATACAGCTGTGAATATCATACCCTTTCGGATCCTACTCGGAGGAGGTACACTGGGTTATTATTGTTGTTGAGGATACGGAGGATGAGGATAGTGGATCGAGAAATTAAGCTCAACTTCGCACCATTTTAGTTTTTTTAGTTCGTTTTTGGTAAATTTATGCTCATAGATGGTTTTAGACATATTTTTTTATCTGCTTCTGTCCATTTCAAAGTCTCTAAAAGTCTTTTCCATGAGCTCCCTAACATGATGCTGATCTACTTTCGTGAAGTTTTGTGACAAATTATTGGAAAAATAAGTGAAATTGGTAGTTTGCTCTACTTTTTAGCTTTGGTGGTAACCTTTTTTTAAACAAGTATATAACATGGCAAATACCAAGTTGGTACTATAATATAAATTACCAAAGTTGCATGTAGGAATCCACCAGTTAAAGAACAATAACAATACACACATGACGTGACGGTTGATTAGCAAGTCTGGATTAAGTGGTTGCGGTGCCTCTGTATGATCAGATGTTCGAATGCGTATAGATACACATGGTAAGAGAGGAGTTACCGTAATTGCTTCACTATTCATACGATACTACTCTCATGCTTGTAAGGTGTGATAGTCGTCGGGAAACCAAAAAAACCAATAACAATATTGTGGAAGTTGACGGAAAATTGCAGTGGTAGGAAGGCCGTGGGAAGCGTCGCTATCTTTGGTTCGACTGCTGCACAACTAGTTATGTGTTTTTTATGAATGTTATGCTTGGGATCCGCGTACATGTATCCCCTCATATGCGATGAACATTTTCAAGTACTTTTATAGAAGAGCCAGATGTGGGCCTTATGTGGATAGAGTCTTAACTCCACGTGAGAACCTAGGGCCTAAAAAATACTGAACCAAAGATTCCAAATTGTTGGATGTTTCTATTGCTGAATTAAAATATATTAGGATATATCTATGCATTATTAACATAATGCAACGTATTATTTAACTCAATGTAATCTATGGATTTGGATTTGTAATCTTATAGTGCCTCAATTATGCAAATATTATATT
This sequence comes from Xerophyta viscosa, assembly GCA_002076135.1. Lineage (NCBI taxonomy): Eukaryota > Viridiplantae > Streptophyta > Magnoliopsida > Pandanales > Velloziaceae > Xerophyta > Xerophyta viscosa. Next base: position 1,650,742 of record MJHO01000017.1, read on the forward strand.
TGATAATATTAATGTTTAATTATAGAAATATTAGTGGGCCAATTGGGTTAGTGCTGCACTACATGGTTGCTAGATAGCCCTGCATGAGTCAGAGCCCGGAAACATCCCCCTTTAAAGGAGGATTTGGCAACACTCTTTCTTTTGATTATTTCAATTATATACATACATATTCCCGTCAATGGAATATATGCTCACCTGAATTCTCTAAATATAAAAATAAAATAAATAATATAATTTTCACATTCTCACGGATTGGTGAGAATGGGCGAGATTTATGCATCTTAAAATAGGCGCATATTATGAATAAATAAGACTTTGTTAGTAGAAAAATCAACTCTTCTTCTGTACTTGACATAATTTTTGTTAATACAGATAATGTCTAATTATAAAAAAATAGCGGATCAAAAACTTGTTATGCCTAACGCGGGATTAGCTAAGATGAAGCTTCTTATTGTATCTTAGATAAATAAATTTTTAAGCTTCAATATTCAAATATTGGATTAAAAAACCTTTTAAACCCTATGGGACATTTGGCCTTTACTTATTCTCAAGGGATCATCTACGTATCTCATTTATACATATTTATAAAATTACTTTCATAAAAACAATATTATTATAAGGTTTTAACTTTACAAACCCTATATAAAACCCTAATTTGTGCCCTTCTTCCCCATCGACCTCTAAACATCATTAATAATGGTGCATTCAGAGAAAACCCTAGCTCACTTCAGATGCAAGATAAACATCGTAAAGCTCGAGAACCTCGAGATCAGCAATCATGGCGGAGCAAGAAAGATCTTTCTGCAGTACTACGTGTCTGTCGGATCGAATCAACGTATTCGGATCCAAACGCGTCATTACGATGTTCTTTCATGCAAAAGATTGATGATGAACGAGTGTGCTAATTTGCAGTGCGAGGGAGAATATAAAAAGTTCGTAGGATTTCTTCAGAATTGTAACGTAGTTTTTGAGGTTTGCAGAAGAAAAGAAAGTAGAAAAACGAAGAAGATGATGGCAGCAGAAGTGATTGGAAGAGCGGAGGTGTCGTGGAGAGAGTTATTAATGGTGTCTGAGAGATTGGTTAGGTTTGAGATGACCGGCGACGGATATATAACCGCAGCTGCTGTGGTTGTGAGGGCGGAGGCGGAGGTGGTGCCGGCGGCGATGACGGCAAGGAGAAAGTCGCCGGAGGAGTGTGGTTGTAGGGATTGTAGATGGAGCGGTGGATGTGAGGATTTGTTTGGTTATGGAGTAGCAACTGCTGGTTTTGTAGATGGTTTTTAGTTTCAGCTTTATTTCTAATTCTAGATTTCATGGTAATATTTTGTTGTAACCTTTTAACGTAAATAATGAACACCTCGATAAGGAGAAAATTTTGGCAAATATTTTCATTATTTTGTTCTTAGATAATTAAAGTTGGTGATTAATATCAGATTTAGTATGTTTTATTATTAAATCTATGTTTTTGGAGAAGAATGTGACACATGTCATTTACTGGATAATGAAATTGGAGTCAAGTAAAAAACCTTCACTGGTTTTTAGAAGATAGGGAATGACTTCTCAGAAAAATTATATATATATATATATATATATATAGATTACGCGTCCGAGTAATCGCTCAATTTAGCGTCTTTCAGGAGCGTGCAAATTGTGGGGATAGATACCCCATGTTACCTCTTTCCCTCCTTGCCAAGTATGGTATAGATATCATTGTTAGTTGTCTTATTCTATTTGTTTACCCGTACGATACGATTCAGCTTGGTCGCATAAAAAGCACTATTAAATATTTATCGTTTTATTTAGCATAATATGTGATAGGGATGGTACGGATCTCGGAACATATACAAGTGGACGGATGATGGGAGGAGTCTCTCAATGCTTTTGTTTGCCTTAGCAGATACGTGACAATCTTTAATTGATTATATGTATTAAATTAAAAGCAAAGAAAAAGTCTCCCAATTGAACATAACATCAGACTTTGCATAAAAGATGTGATCCTTTTCCACCAAAACAAGCGATGATCTTGCAACCACAAGCTCTGGGAACTCCACCTGTTGCCCCATTGCGGGCAAGAGCAGACCGTGAAGCGGTTAAAACACCGACTACGAGATGCAAAGGCGCCGAGTTCGAGCCCCATCTTTCTCATACTTGTTAGTGGGTGCATTGATATTACGCGCATTGTATTCGGACGTGTAGCGAAGTTTTAATTAAGAGTTTTGCTCATGAAAACTCCATTGTTCGTTTTATAAACGCTGTAATTTTTTTTTTTTTGTATATAACATATTATATAATAATGGTTTAAATACCCAGATTTAGTAGTTCTTTAACCACGCGCGTTACACCGAATGGTGATGCCCAAGTAGTGAACATTTGAGGTAGAAAATTGTCATATATATATATATATATAGCTCAAAATCCAAGAAAGTTGAATATTTGGGGAGGGGGGAAGTGAAATAAACAAATTAAGTCTCAGGTTGCTGGATCTGGAAGTCATGTATGAGCTGCAGTATATGTTTATTACAGAATGTGTATATATTACGAGGGTTTGATAATGATGGAAGGGGAAGTGGGTTACAGCTGGAAGTGTGATTACAGATTTCAGATCTTGGCCAGCAACAATTTGTTTGATCTCCTACTCCATTTCTGCAGATTCCGGGAACTGATGCTTTCCTCTTTTTTTTCTCTCTCTTTTTTTTTTTTTTTTTGGTACGGGGGGGAAGGCTTTTTTATGAGCAGCGTCCTGCATGCAAACTTGTTCCAGAGCCTATTAAAAAATGACATTAATTATATGCTAATATTCAAGAAAATTTTGATCGAAAGAGCTCTACAGTCTCATTTAATTTTAACTTAATCCGTGAATCTCCGTCATCCTACTGTATATAATGTTTGGTTGGTATTTTAACTATTATGAAATAAAAATTATAATCATCTATTCCAATTATAGATGTTTAATTGAAAGAATATTGAACTTATAACCGTTTGGAAAAGAAATTATTTCATGTTATTAGAAAAATTCTGATTGCCGGTTATCTCTATCGAAATAGGATTTGTAAATCCACTAGCTTATCACTACTATATATATTAAAATTCTAAAGTAATGTGTTGTGATGAAGAAAGAATTTACACCATCTACCGGATTAAGTTTTTTTGTCATTTTTTAATTTAATATAAACATTTGTGTTTACTTTTTTAGAATTATTATTTTATATTAATTTTTTGTTGATATTTACACCATCTACTCTGACTTTCTAACCAAACATCTTCTTGAAATAATATAATGAGTTTTCAGTAATTACAGTTCTAAGATCAATTGCAAACAATCAAGAATTTTGACCATTTAATAAGCAACTTTCCCCCACTGATAGTTTAAAATCGATGAGGACAAACTAATTTATAGTCTACCAACAATTTTTATATTTACGGAATGTTAGTGGATATTCTTCTAATCATACTTTAATTTATAAAATAGGATAATAAAATTGCCCAAGTGCAGAAGTTGTTAAGGAACTAATTATAAATTGCCAATAAATTTTTTCTTTGGGATAATTGTATATCAGTTCCCCGAAGTTTCACTCTTACATTTCAACCCGTTAAATTTTTTTTTTTGCGCTGACGTGGCGCGCTTTCATACCCCCACGTCATGCGTTTCACGTTTTCGGGAGTTAAAACGCACTACTGTTATTTTTAGGAGGGCTGATATGCGATTATCCTTTTTCTTTTAAAATTAAGTTTCCATAATTAGATACCCTAAAAGGATCCAAATGATTTAAATATGGACCTTTGCTTGGAGGAAAACAGAAAGTTCTGTTGCATGAGAAGGACCAAACAACTGCATGAATTTGTTAGATTTTATCACAATCACATCATGAACACTACAAAATCTAAGTCTTAGAACTTTATATATATATATATATATATATATATATATTGATGGAACTCACTCATTCTTCATCTCTTGTTTATTTTCCACTTTTCTAAAAATTGGATAAATTAACAACGTTATTATTCTCTATATATAACACCATGAATAATTATTGATTGAAAATTTTTGTATATTTATATAGCTATTTTGTTTCCTTTTACAATGAACCAATTACACAAATGAACAAAATCTAGAATATATTTTTTTTAGTGATCTTTTATAATTTTGAAGATCGTCGTTTTAGATATGTTAAAATCTATTAAATATTTTTTATAAAAAAATTAGAATAATTATAGGTATATTATATTTAGATATTATAATATTAGAAACTATGTATTAGAAAAAAAATATTTTACATATTTATTATTTTATATTTTTTCAACTCTATATAAGAGTTATATGTATGTACTTATTTTTTAAAATTTAAGTATAATATAATACCATAAAAATTACTCAAATTAATATTTTCAACAAGGTATGCAAAGTTTAGATGGTCTATGGTATGTATAAATAATTAATAATGACATACTATTAACATAGATATTATGTTATATACAAAAAGAAAACGGATATCTACATATCAGCTTCCTATTTCGCGTTTCGTTCAAATCAGTCTTTAAAAATATTTTTTTTGGGACCAATTTTCGTTCAAATCAATCCCTAAAATCGTATTTTTAAGCGCTGCTTTAGGCAAAAAAAGAGAAACAGGGATTGATATATAGAAACCCCAAAAGAAAAGCTACGAGATTCATGAAATACTCTTATTTCACATATAAATTTAACAAGAATAGTAAACTAAAAAGAAAATCATACTAAGTTAATCATGAAATTTATTTCGTATTCAAAATTTAAAATATAGTTTAATTTTTAGAAATCATACTTTATTCTTATTAATTATAATAATTTCAGGATTCATAATTTTTCTATTGACTTTTTGTGCAATAAAGTTTCTAATAAAAAAATTGATGGTTTATCAATCAAACATCTGAAAAAGAAAGGACGAGAGTTTACCTCAGTTACCTAAACTACTGTTTGATATAAGGATTCAGAGCAGCATCAGTTGAACGGTCCTGATCTCGCCCAACGACTATTTCCTCAGATGCAATAGTAATCGTCCGATCCGTTTGATCCCACGGCTCATGATACCTTGTGTTGAACAATAGAGCGATCTCATAACCGGTGACAGCTTTGCCGTCAAAGGGCAATTTCGTAATTTTTGTGCTTGTGCAATTTTCTTGCATTACCAAAAACAATACTGTAGTTTATATTAGCAAAAATATCATAAACAGCAACATTTGGATGCAATTTAAGAAATATTCGAGAATTTTCCAGGTCTAAAAATTGCATTCATCGAACAAAATATTAAAGGTTGGAGTCTTATAGACGACTTAAAAGTTTAAATTAATATATTATATTTAAAATAGCAGATATAAATTTAAATTAATAGAAGCTTAACATTACGAGCCTTAAATATTCGTTGTCATTTGGTAGTAAATCAGAGCAATTTATAATCGACGTTAAATAATAACCGTTGGATGGTCTGATCTGACGGTATATGTGAGCTTGCCTTGTCGTTCAGTTTGGCTAGTTTGGCTATCTGCCGACACATTAACCCTGAGGGGTATTATTGGAAACTAAAGTTAGGGGTAAACCTGGAATTAGATGCAGCACAATTATGCCACCCACCGGTCACCACAAAATTGCGCAGCTTTGGGAAAGGAAAAGCTGAGAGCGCCCGCATAGTGGGCAACGATGCGGTCACTTTACCGGTAACATTACCGGCAGCGACTAGATTTTTTTAATTTTATTTACACTTCTTTCTTTTTAAATCCAAGATTCTGAAAAACAACTATCCAAAATAATAATGGTCAGTGTGTTAATTCTTCTTCATAAATTACCTTGTTGGATAATTGTTAAAATTTAAATAACTTAACAATTTTGAGCTTTGTTCATTACTGCCAATTTATAAGATGAGTTTATTATTGAGTAAACTGCATACCTCCCCTTAATTTTTAAACTTATTTTACAGTCTTTTAGTAAAATTATTTTAAAATAGTCTCTATTTCGAAGTCTGTATTAAAATTTTTAACTATTATACAAAAATTTTTAATAGAAATTTTGTATGTGAAATTTTTTTTCGTTGTGATTATTATTTAAAAAAAAATTTTAAAAAATATTTTTCAATACATATTTTAAGCTTAGTGGATTTCAAAATTAAGTGCCTAATTTATTAAAATTTTAGAGCCTTTAATTCGTATTTAAAAATATTTTATAAAATTTTTAATTATTAAAAAATAATGTGATTTATAATTTTTATATTTTTTAAATAAATATTATACATTTAAAATAATAGATCATAAATATGAGTATATTTATAATTCGTAAGTCGATGTATGGGCGGATATATAACTCTCATTTATTATTTGTCTAATAAATGGACTATAGAACAGTTGAATATATATTATATAATAATTTATTAAAATAATACAGTATGTATCTTAACTTGATTTAGAATCCATGAAAACTTTATCTTTAACATAATAGATTTATTTGAAATTAATTTATTACTTTTTGTCTCCCAAGTTGTCAAACTATAGAGCTAGTTTTACAAGAATACTAATCATAAATTTTATTATTTAAACGATAAAATTAAAATAGAACATTTTCAAATTATTATAATTATAAGTTGATAAGTTTATATTTTTAAATTATACTTATTCTGAGTATGATGCAATCGTAGTTGGATAATATATCAAATGTATTTTGTACATTTATCATCTCAAATTAATAAGATTAATATTAATAATATTAAATATATATATATATATATATATTACTCGCACCTGATATTCGGGTGCAAAATTAGTTTGTTGTTCAAATTATCCATCTTGACCTCTCATCTAAACGGCTCATAGCATTCATCTTTCAAATAATTAAAAATGAGCTAATCAATTCAGCTGATTCAAAAGAGCGTGGTGAGGGTGGTGACCGGATCTAGAGAGAGAAACATAAAAGGAGATTTTTGCGGAGAAGATCAAGATCTCTTCCGCTGAACTTACAACAAACCTTCGATTTCAAATTCAATCGGCCGAGGGATCACAAATTTCAGCACAGCATTTGGAAAACTCTCAGAAAGTTGGAATCTTGGTGCTGCATTTCTGACTTTTACTACACTTGTAGAGTAAAACTCAGGTTTTTGATGGAGAAGTCTCCGGCGGCGGCGGCGGCGAAGAAGCCGTCCCAGAGGTCTACTGCGGATTTGTTAGTGTGGTCAGAGACGCCGCAAAGTGATCCAGTTCCCGTCCCTCGTCCCACTATCAAACACCACCAGGTTACATTCACTGCAAAAATAAATTAGCTTGGTGTTTGTCTCGTGAACATCTTTTGCTTGTTTTTGTTTATTTGTACATGCTAGAATTTTGGAATGCTTGTTGGGCTTTTCCAGGCTGGTGAGAAAGTTTTGATTTTGATAATGCTTTTCTTCTTTCATAATGGTGGTGGTGTTTTTATGAACTTGTTTATTTGCATTATCTTTTAATCGGTTTCTTTAAAAAAAAAAAATAACACCAGGTTAGATTCACTCTGGAAAAAAGAAATAGTTTTGATTTTGATACTGTTCCTTTTTCTACATGCATAACTTTGGATTTTGTTCTTATGAAAATCTTTTGCGTTTTTGTTCATTTGTTAAGTGCAGATTTGGAATGATTGTTGGGCTTTTCATGTTAGAATATGTGAGAAAGTTTTGATTTTGATGCTCTTTTTCTTAATAGTTGTTGATTTTGTTCGTCTTTCTTTTTATTTTTTATAATATAATTGTGGGGTTTGTTATTTTAAATGCACTTCTTTGTTTAGTTGTTGTTTAAATAATATTATGGTCATTTTTGATGTGGGGACTTTTAAGTTATTTCTTGTTAAATGCATGTTTTTTGGATTGGTGTGTGAGATTTCCCAGGTTACGATCATTGAGAAATTTTGATTTCGATGCTGCTTTTAAAAAAAAAAAAAAAAAAAAATATGATTGTTGATCCTGTTTTATCAACTTCATTATTTTGTTTTTGTGGTTTTTGCTATAGTGAAAATTTGGATGTTTTGTAGTGTTTAAAACTCAAAAACAAAGCATTAGTATTTGTTGTTGTTAATTGTGACCTTTCTTTTGTTAAAAGAATAATTCTTGTTTTGTATTTGCCTTTTTAAAAAAAAAAAAAATCATATAGTTCATATTTTGACTTTTTTATTGATATTTTCATGGTTTATGTCTTCTTTTTTGGTAAAACATTTGTGTTCTGATTATTATTATTTTTCTTAATTACTTAAAGGGTGGGTGTAAGTATTGTTTTTGTTATTTTCCTTCCCTCTTATTGTTATAATAACTTTCGGTAGCCGGCGGGAGGGATCAGTCCAGTGATGTTTGGAGGTGCAATGTCACAGGAGGAAGCTGAGTCTGTTCTCAAGAGGTATTTATTCATTTGTTCATCTTTATCTTTGGTATCTCTCTTTGTTATACTTTTCGATTATTTTATAAATTATGATATTTCAGGTTTATATGCTGAATTTGCTATTACGTTCAATGCTGTATGAATGCAATTACAGTTTAGGAAAATTTGAGTATATTTGACTATATATTATGCTTTTTTTTTTTTGCTTCTGTTATTTTTCTTTTTCTAGAAGCAAGAGATTTTCTGAGTGATACTACAGAAAATGGACATAGTGTTTTGTCGGTAACTATTAGAGAGAGGCTTTAGGGGATTTATAATGAGTTTCATTTCGTTCCGGTCTTGGGCATGTTTGTAGTTAAAAAGAGAAAGCCGGCAATATGGTTTCTCATGGAATTCAATTTAGTTTTACGACAATCCTCGAGGTTTTGTCAAATGTGGTTTTGCTTTGTTTGGTTCAATATAGTTTATGACTTGGTTCGATGGCCATATTAAAAATTAAGTTAAAGATTTAATTGAAGTCAACACCTTAGGGAATCAAAATATTTTAGAATATTATTTATGGAAGAATGCGAGCTGAATACGAGGGAATGTGCAGCATTCCCCTATTCTTTTTTATTTTTATGCATATCAAAGATCATTCTTAGTTTTATATCTTATTCTTTTTGGGATTTTTCGAAAGCAAATGATAAATCCTGGTGCAACACTTCGTATTTGTAAAGCATTTTTTTGCGGTTAAATAGAAGCTAAATGTGGAATATGGTGTAGTTATTTATGACGATTATTAGCTGATACGCTGATCTAGTGAAAACTTTTCAATATTCTAAAAATCCATGCATATGGCAATTGCAGGAAACCATGTTCTGGCCCCAAATTGAAAGAAATCATCGGCAGTGGCATCTTTGTAGGTGACGGTGAAAGTGGTACTTCAGAGCACGATAGTGCAATCTCAACCCCTACTAACAAAACGAGCGTCCGCCTTTATCAGGTATGTCTAAAGTAAGCTAAGATCATGATTAAATAATAGCTATTACTCTTTGCATTATCTCTGAGCTTTCGATCTGAATGATATACAGTGTCGTGCTTCTTTCATCTTCTCGTGACTAAAATTTTAGTATGTTGCTTTAAGATATGAATTCTTAGGACTTTACTGCCATGCAATTTACTGCAGTACTATTATATCATTTTTCCCCTAACCAGCATTGGCGCAATGGGTTAACGTTGCTAGGTGCTGGGAGGAGATTATGGCCTGTTCCTCATGAATGATAGGTCAAGGGTTCGAATCCCAATAACACCTGGTTTGGAGTGATTTTACCTTAACGGGCTCCGTTTCCTGTCGAGATGTAGGATAGGAGCCAAACTCGAAGGTCACAACCCAAAGAAAAAAAATTCATATCCTTTTCCCATACAATACTGGAGTTTGATTAACCATTTCATACTTTGTAATTAAAAACATTTGAAAGAGATATTGATGTTACTCTTGACACGATTTTGATGGGTTCAAGTGCGAATAAGATTTTGCAAATAATTCAATAGTAATCACCCGTTGCTTCCGATTCCAACAAAACATTGTTGGGTGTCCCAGGGCGTCTTGAAACCCTCGAACAGAAAATTTCTTTCGCAAATTCTCCCAGCTCCTGCTGGGACTTTTAAGGCTTTCGTGAGATTCAAGGGCAGCTCGGTGGCTCTAATCTTAGCACACAACCTTCCTCCAAGAGGATACAAGTTGTGTTCATTAGTTTTGCCGTGTTGCTGGATAAACTATTTGAGGACCTTAAAATTTGCATTTCACTTTTCAATATGAATTCTTAGGCATGTATGGTGCGATTTTGCCAATTAATTTCAAGAGAGAAACACCTTGCATCTCTAACTATAACCGTAAAAAAATCTCTAAAATGTGGTGGCAAATCATTTCTGCCACTTATGTTAATGCATGGTGGGACCTACACATTTGAAAGGTTTATTCAAATTCCACCATATTTTAGAGTTTCTTTAGAGTTCAATTTACTTGTCTATTACTCTACCATTTGAGATATGCGGTGGAGAAGGATTCCACCTCACTTTGGAGTTCCTTTTAGGGTAATCTTTGGAACTTCGTTTGATAATTTCTTACCGTTGCTCTAATTTCGTAGAGTAAAAATTAACTCGAGTTTATTGCTAGTGCCGTTTTTGAATTTCTTCGGTATGAAGTTGCTATTTGAATGAGATTCTGATGTATTACTCTAACATGTTTATATTTTGCCAATAAATATGAACACTAGCAAGCTGTTAGTGGAATAAGCCAGATCTCTTTTAGTGCGGAGGAGAATATTACCCCGAAAAAACCAACCTCGATTCCAGAAGTAGCAAAGCAACGTGAATTAAGTGGGACCATACTCAGTGAATCCGACTCTAAAATGAAGCAGCTTTCTAACGCAAAATGCAAAGAGCTCAGTGGACACGACATCTTCGGACCTCCTCCTGAGGCCACACCGAAGCCTTTGGCTGCTCGGAATTTAGAGCTGAGGGGGAGCATAAACTTCGGAGATGACCCGCCACGCACCGTACACACGTCAGTCAAAGTCTCCAACGTAAGTATTCATCTTAATTTAGATTTCAAAGCGGATAGTTCAATTTATGCTGGGATGTTGTGAGAAATTTTAGGAGCTTTAAGATTTTTGGTAAAGAAATAGTATGCACCTCTAAGTTTAACTATAAAGTTGTCTCTAATCTGATGTAAATGTCCAAACTAGCCTTTTTACAATAGATCAAACTTCTGTAGATAATTATTTGAGATGTGTTTATAGATAATTTTAGAGGTAATGTTTTTGATCATTCAACTCTCGACTTTTCTAGTGGATCTTCAATTGTGATGAGTTTGACGTTAACCCATAAGTTGAACTACTCGATGTTCAAGAGTGATATTGGATTTTCCAAACTTACTCCCCAAGTAACTCACTCAACAGAGACAGAAACCTCATGACCATCGAAAAAGATGACGGGTTACTGTTCCATCCTGTTTGGGTAGTTATTTGGGAGTACGTTTGGAATGTTCAGCAATATTACGTTAAAAAGTCAAATTTGTGAGTTGTAGAATTAATCTTCATTTGCTCGTTTTCAAGTTATTTTTAGTCAAGGAACTTACTTTTATTATTTGACTTTTTTAGCCACCAGGGGGTCAGGGCAGCATACAATCAAGTGAAGAGGCTGTTATAAAGACTGCAAAGAAGATCCACAACCAGAAATTCCAAGAATTAACAGGAAACGATATCTTCAAAGGCGATGTGCCACCCGGCTCGGCAGAAAAACCACTAAGCAAAGCGAAGCTTAAGGAAATAAGCGGGAATGATATTTTTGCTGACGGAAAAGTCGAGGCCAGGGATTATTTCGGTGGTGTTCGTAAGCCTCCTGGCGGTGAGAGCAGCATCGCTCTGGTTTAACACTCTCCCAAAAAAAAAAAAAAAATGGAAACCGTTGTTTCTCGGGATTTCTACTTTTCTGATGATCTCAGTATGTGATCTTCGGATGGATGATCTTCTCGGTGTCTTATGTTTAGGTCTGACGCGATGATGAAGAAAGGTGCTTCTTCTTCTTTTTTTTTTCTTTTTTTTTTTAACAATCTGATTTTAACATCCTGGAATACTGTGGATTTCTGTTTAAAGTGTTTATCTCACCTGTGTGTTAATCGGTAATGGTTTCTTATCAGACATGTCTTTCATTACACTCTTCTCCTACATCTCTCTGTTTCTCTTCCTTGCAAATTGTGGCGGTCGATTTTGTTCCTGTAATTGTTGTTTTCTTGGACAATTTTATTTGGAGGAGTTGCGTATCATCTATCTATTTTTTAAGAAGCTGATTTATACAACTCCCGAAAATAGGAACTGATATATAATTAACCCATTTTATTCCAGTGTGCTATAAACTGCATGTATGTGAAGCAGCAAAAGTGTCTCTCCGTTGAGACATTGGCCCTCTTGCAAATGTATAATAGAAATTGCACATTAAAAATATTTATTGTTTTGGACCAAAAAAATATTTATTGATAAAATGCTTGTATGGTTAATTAAATTCTAAAATTCAGATTATAAGAGAAGTGATATGTGACATGACTAAGTCTAATAGAGTATGATATATTTAGTAAATAAAGAATAAAAGTTATCCAGTGCTACATGTACTTGCCAACTAAAGTGCTCGTTATATGTGTACTAAAAATTATTTTAAACTTTTAATAAGTAACACTTAAATTTTTAAAAAATTAAAAGTATAAAACTTTTTTTTTTTAATTATGCCGGTCTGAAGATAATAAAAAGGTAAGTTTAAAAAATTCTAAAATACAAATTCAGAAATTTAATCTAAAAATTATATGAATAATATATATGAGAGAAAAAAGTTGATAATTTTATAACATTTTTTAAAATAAGTTATATAATATTTATGATAACTACTATATAATTAAAATTTATTTTAACTATTAAATAATTATGTTATAATATAAGATATTAAATGTTTTTGCATTAATATTATAGAATTATGTTATAATTAACTTTATCTTTGAGGTTCCAAAGCCTTAACAGTGGTTTTTTTTCAGTGGTTTTGTTGAAAAAACATGTTGCAAATATTTTCCAAATAAATACTTATATTTTTGAAAATTTAATAAAATCACTCAAAACATGTACATCTAAACATTCTTTTAACAAATTTGAAAAGGGAAAAGAAATTACAAGGGTTCAGAGGTGTTCGTAGACGTTCGCGAATATTTATAGGTGTTCGGAAGTGTTCATGGTGTTTGCGTGTTTTTATTTTTTTCAGAATAAAAAACTTAATAGTTTTTTATCATTTTACATTGTAAGGAGGGGCATTTCAGCGAAAATAGATCAGGAAAATGCAAAAAAAGGTCAAATCTAAGTAAAAGGCACAAAAACATAAAATTTTCGAATTTATAAAATCACTCAAATCACATATATATAAATATTGTTAAAAAAATTAAATATGAAAAAATAGACTACTATGTGCTATATAAATTTAATATTTATTTTTTAAAAATATATTTTTAAAAAAATAATGATGTATTTTTATTACTAACTAGCAAGAACTACACATGACCGTGGCAGCGCGTGTGTGGTATATAATGCTTATTTAAGCTATATCTATCATAATTTCTTTAAAAAAGTGTTCAAAATATGAAAAGAGCATATGTTCATCCGACTCATCAAATCAGAGAATAATATCACCATTAAGTATATATATGGTGTACTTAATTATAGCTTATAGTTTATATTATAATTTAATTTATATAGTGTATAATTATATGCTATTTTATGTTGCATGTCAGCACAAATTTTAAACTTTTTATTTACATGCTAAATGTGAGCTAAAAGATATTAACAAGCTAGTTTATCAACAGTAATTTATAATAATTTGCTATCTAAAAGTCATTTAACGAGCTGTAACTAAATACGATCTCTCACTAACAACGTTCGCACGTGCGCTTCACGTGCTATCTTCTTCAGCTGAAAGTCGGATTAAGTATCTACTTAATAAATAACTAACTTTAAACAAAAAGAACAACTTTCTGGACAGTAGTGCATCGCAAGTCCCCAAAAATATGCCCAAATTCCAGAACACTTCCGAAAAATCTTAAAATCGGGGGAATATCTTTCCAATTCCACATAAAAATTTCGATTTTGGAGCAGTGGGAAGTCAATAGATAGATAAAAGGTGATTTTTGTGATGGGTTATCTGCCTTTAATCCGTCAAAAAGCTGCGCACTTTGTGACTGATCTCACCACCGTCATCCTCAATCCAATCTCTGACCAACCTTCTAAGCCCCCCGTAAGCCATTAATCTTCTTTTATGTTATTTTTATAGCTTGAAAGTTAAATTGTTGATGAGAAATGGTGTTCTAAGTTCAATTTCCTTGAGAAATGGTATTGCAAGTTTATTAATGATAAATAGTGTTCTATGATGCTTTGGGGTTGATTTCTTTGCTTTTCTTTTTTTTTTCTTTTTCTCTTGGCAAATTACACCGCACTCCCCCGCCTAAATTAGACTTACAGTTGTATCTAATTGTGTAAACTACTGGCTAGACTAGTGGTTACAGTATCGAGGTAACTATCTGTAAATGCGAACAGTAATTTGTCCATCGTCTTTTAAATTACTTTAAGAATTTCGCAGTTCGTTAAGTACTTCCATTAGTTTGGTTTTTGGGATTTTACTTTTTAGCCTGGGTACACACTGGTTGATTGAGAAATGGAGTAGTGTAATTCTTTTTAGTTGATTTATGGTGACTGTTTTAATAATATGTGCTTGGTGTTTTATTTTCTTTTTAAGTATGAATTTGCTGCTTATTTTCCTTGGTTTGAATCAAATGATGAATTGGAACTCCATTTTGTCAAATTAAACTGCTAGCTCATGAATGCTTGGAAGTATGAACTTTACCCAACTAGGTATAATGAAGCTTATATTGTTGTGATAATAGTAGAAATACTATGGTGGTTTGAAGTTGTAGAGTAGTTTTTTTGTCTTTTCGCTTTCTTTTAGGTTTCTTTATTGTTTATTTTATTTTATTTTATGTTTGTGATTCTTGATTTTGTCTAATGCATTTAGGATGAACATGGAACAACTAATCCAGAACGTGAAGTTAAAGATGTATAGTTCTTTCTTTCCCCCCTTTGCTCTTGAAGAGATTTTTTTTTGTTTATTTATTTATTTTTTAACTTGGATAAATCTGCATTGATTAATTTCTTGTTGCATTACATGATTTTTTCTACTGTTTTTAGGAGGAGCATGTGACAGAAAATCCTGAAAGTGAAGATCTAGATGGACATGTTGCGTCTCCTAATGGGCCCGATACATCTTCTTTTACTGCATTCTTAGTTTCGTTGATGTCATCTTCAGACTCGTGCAGCAAATCTCATGAAGCAAGCGAATCTGATGGTGATAACAAAGACAAGGATTCGGGAAAATCAGTTGCTAGAGAAACGAATAGGAAAGGCATTCTATCTAAAGGAAAACACACTCTTGGGAAGGCTCTTCATAAAGCAGCTAAATTTACTATTTATAGACAAAACTCAGAAACGAAAGTGGATCATGTAATGAAAAAGGTATCGGTGGAAGAACACGAGTTGAAGCCTCTAAAGGATATAAATGATGACGAATTGAAGTTGAATCTACCGGAAATTTCAGAACCATCTATGCTGCTTTCAGAAAGTATGAGAGGTTCCCTTTATGTTTCGTTGCCCGTGCTAGTTCAAGGAAGGAAGTGGGTGTTGATTTACAGGTGCTCGAATTTTAGTCTTGTGTTTAATTTTATTTCAGCACTAATAAATTTACGATATATAATGTTTGTGAATTCCTTGACCATGGCAGCACCTGGAGACATGGCATTTCACTTTCAACCCTGTACCGAAGAAGTATGCTTTGCCCTGGTTATACTTTACTGGTATATATTTCAAAAATGATCTCTTACCTGCTTATTGTTGTCCGAAATTGTACGGATCTAGTGGAACAGTTTTTTCAAGTACTTGAGAAAGTTGTTATTTTCATCGTTATAAGAAAAGAACTGCTAAGATAACTTTGCATGATGAATAACCTTTTTCATTGCTTGTGTTGCATATGTTAATTGTGTGCTTGATATCTATGTTCAAGCATTATAACATGAAATTAGAACAATTAGAGCTGTTTATGGTAGTAATATAAGTTTGCATGAAATTAGTAATAATTAGAGTAGGAGGCTGATGTGCTAAACTGTGGTTGGTGGACTTTTTAAAGGTTGTTGGGGATCAAAAAGGTGCAGTTTTTGGTGGCTTGATCGAGGCTCCGCTGGTACCGACAAATAAAAGATATCAGGTGCGCAAGACAATAAGATTGCACCTATCTCTCCCTGCTTATATGTACGAGTTTTTCCATTAACTTCTGTTTTGTTGAATTTCTGCAGGGAACGAATAGTACCTTCGTCTTCAGCAATCTATCTAGCCATCTTGATATCTTTCGACCTACAGGTAACTTGACTGTCCCTTTATTGCACTGCGTTAGAAGTTTGAAAAATAATTTTCCCTCTCCAATATAACAGGAGTATGAACTACTTGCCGTATTGCATCATCAATGTAAAATGCAACAAGTTAATGTTACTGTAGCTTAGCCGTTAAAAATGAGGCGGGTCATCTCCCTTAGACTACTACACTACATTTCAACATCAACTTTTAATCCCTGCTTCCTAGTTATTATTCCATTCAATAGTTGAAAATTGAATTTTTCTGTAGTTTATCTGACCGTTTGAAGATTTACAGGTGTCAATCACTACTACACCTTGTGTTCAACTGATTTCTTGGCTTTAGGTGGTGGTGGTCATTTTGCGCTCTATCTCGATGGAGACTTGTGAGCACCTCACTCTTCTTCCCACAACTTTTTCTATTTTTACTATTTTCTAATTTCTTCCCCTTTTTGTTGGATATATTTCATACAACCTTCTATTTAGACAGTCAAAAGTTTTTGCTCAAACTTCTATGTTATACTATCATGTGCTTGTATATCTGAATCTTTTGACTTCAAAGGTTGAGTGGATCAAGTTTTACTTCAGAAACTTACGGGCTCTATCGCTTCACCTTTTTGTTGGATATAGTTCACGCGATATTTTATTTAGACAGTCAAAAATATTTGCGAACTTCTGTATTATACTATCATATGCTTATGTATCTGGTTCTTTCGCTTCAAAGGTTGAGTGGATCTAGTTCTACTTCAGAAACATACGGAAATCCATGTCTTGCTCACACCCCGGAGTTTGAAATCAAGGAGGTAGAGGTAAGTTGCAATCTTTTTTTTCATACTATTATGTTAACATCTATTCCATATATATATATATATATATATATATATATATAAGGAATTTTAGAGGTCTGGTATTATTTATTAGATTTGGGCATCATATTCAGGACTCATTAAGCCATTATTGTATGTTGCAGTTGTGGGCTTTTGTTTATGCTTCACAGTACGAAGAGACGATAGAGTTATGCCGTACCGAAAAGCCGGGAATATGTAGATGGTGAACTGATCTCAACCAAGGGATAGAATTACCTTTTTATCAAGATCTCCAAATAGCACACTTTCAGATGATTGCGAGTAGCTAGAGTTGTACAGATATTAGCCACTGCTTTTTACCCCACGTGTATATATCCAGAAAATTACAAACTAAACGAGGGAACTGATGTATAGATGTGAAGATGCTGCTGATAAGAGTGTCCAATGACCAACATTAGAAATTCAATTTGATTGTATGTGATGAGCCTGACAGATATTCTTACGTTGTATCAGTCTTGAAGGTCGATCATCACAGAAACTTATTTATCATTTCATGGCAAATAATAGACTCTTGAATTGCAGTAAAAGGTGTCTATCAGTAGAAATCTTACAAGTTACAACCGACATAAATCTCTCTCTCTCTCTCTCTCTCTCTCTCTCTCTCTCTCTCTCTCTCTCTCTCTCTCTGTGTAGCCATGGACGTGGTCACCGTCGGTGTGATATATCATCTTCTCTCCATTGTTATTTCTCACCATCGTTGGGGTGACCCATGATGCAAAACACAGTATTGTACTAGGGTATGTTCTAGCTTCTATGCCATCTTCTGGTGCTCGACAGCATCGGGAGCCCGTTGTCCGTCTGCATTATTAAATAGTCAAGCAGTCCCTCTATCCTGGATAGACTTTTGAAGGTCAAACAGTTCTCTTTTAGTTTTAGTTGTAGCACTAGTCCATACTTGTACTGGATACTAATCCACATGCAGGCTTTGCAGATGCAATTACTTTCACATCCCAAAGGGCCTTAAAAACCAGATCGACAGGATCCCAAATTCCTTGCTGTGCTCAATGAGCTTCACCAGCACGTTGCTAGGGTAAATGATCAAACTAGGATGGTATTTCAAAACAGTTGCTAACTGGAACTGCGGATGCATTCCTTCAAGAGCGTCAAATTGGGCAAGAGAACTTTCTGCAAATTACTTCCATTGATCTTGTAACTTTTCTTGCACAAACGCACAAGTTCTGTGTGTGATCCGGTTACGGTAACATTCCATGTCCTAAGAATATTTGGGTTGTTAAATACAAACTCCAACAAATAAACAATTTCGGATCCAGAGAGCCCGATCCCCTTCAAAATAATAAGCCTGGGTACAAGGGTCTTCTCCACTTGGGAACATAGGAAAGTTGGCTGAGTAGACAATTTGCTTGATGTCAGCATCTGCAAAGCCGTTTTCCTTCAGAAAAAGAATCACAGAATCTGGATTTGACAAAGATCTGATATGCAAAATCTTCATGGAGGCTTTGATGGCTTCATTTTCAGATAACCCACAAGAATTTATCAGATAATCGATTATGAATGGAGGTTTAGGGGGTTTATCTTGTTGGATTGAAAAAGTTGAGTAGACAAAAGTGGGACATTAAGAGGAGAGGTATACGGATTGGATTGTGATTTTAGGGATTGAAGAAGATGAAGATGATTCTTCTTCAGAAACAACATCATAGGTCATTAACAGATATAGGCTACGATGTCCTCCTTAAAAGTAACTAATAACTTGTTCTCGCGTCACAAATACCCAGGCCAGCACGCTTCAGATGAATAGTCACTGTTGGGTGTGGAATGAATGCAACTCGCTAAACATTTGCTAGCAAGAGATAGCAAGTTATTCTGTGCACGTGCGTTTCAATCTCTGGATAAGGCGATACACTGATCGGATTATTCCATCCTGTAAAATATTGAAAACAAAAGGCAACTTTCATTCAGTGTTCATCTAAAAGATGGTCATATAACACATATTCATTATGTAAGAACATGGAAAGATCACCCTTCGAATAATTGTTCTTCCATAAAGTTCATGTTCATCTTACTAAATGTCTAACCTCAATATACGCATAACAAACAAAATCAGAGCATTTCTCATCATACAGCATAAAGACACAGATTAAATTTGTGATAACCTTCACTATATTAAACGTTGATGTCACTGAAAAATTCATCCAAAAGAAAGTCTTTTTTTTTTTCAGAAACCGAGACGTAAAATCGAGATAATACTACCTTACACCAACGCGTTTGTGTAGAGAAATCGAAGCGTGCTATTCCTGCTATATGAGTTAGGCTAAAGTAGTACCATAAATTCCTAATATAAAACTCCTTTTGAACATCCATAATATATGAATGCCTGGATAGCAGATACTTCAATCAATTAAACAAAAGAGCCGGAATTTTGGACTCGTCATAGCTATGAAAATGATGCTAGATGATCACAGCACATTACAACAGAAAATATTGGAATTTCTTTTAAATGAAGGCATTTTCTATTGCAGAAAAAAGTTTCACTTGCGGATTATACAAATCACTTCCATCTCGAAATAGGATTCCTCACGATTCGTCCATGTGAAATATAAGTGATTTGACAGATCCACCTACATAATACAGGATAGTATAAGAAATTAACGAAGCGTAACATCCCATACGGGATAGAATTCAAAGGAGCTACTTTTGCAAACCTATGTAAGGGATCACAAACTTCTTCTCAAACATTTCATCAGTAAGGCAAGTAACACTCCACAAGTCCCACTTTTTTGTAAGCATCCCTTCAAATTTCAGTTTCTGCAGAATGCGGAACCGAGGAATCACTCTTTTGTTCAGGCTATAGGTCAAAAGCATGGGTTTGTGAGCGATATATGAGGGCTTACAAGCTGCTTCTTTAATCAAGAATTCCATCTTGGCACGGATTGGCTCCTCGTTAAATCTTAAAATGCTCGGCGCCTTGCAAATTGCTGATAACACCTCTTTCTCCGACAAACCAAAGCTCTTGAAGATTTTGATCTTTGCATCTATTGACTCCCTACTGTTTATAGAGAGAGCACAAAGCATGTACAAAAACGCACCAGATTGAAATGGTATTCCAAATTCCTTGGTGCGCTCGATGAGCTTTCCCAGCACATCTGTAGGGTAAATGATCAGACTATGATGGAATTTCAAGGCAGTCGCTAACTGGTGCTCACGTATGCATTCCTTCAAGAGTGACAAGTTCGGCAAGAGTACTCTCTGCAAATTACTCCCAATAATCTTGGGACTTTTATTGCACAAACGCACAAGTTCCTTGTTTGATCCAATTATCTCAAAAAGGAAGTCCAGCTTACGGTCAACATTGCGTGACCTAAGGATATTCGGGTTTTTTGATACTATCTCAGCAATTTCGGATCCAGAGAGCCCTCTTCTCTTCAGAATATTTAGCCTGGGTACAAGGGTCTTCTCCACTCGGGAACATAGGAAGGTTGGCTGAATAGAGACGATTTGCTTGATGTCAGCATCAGAGAAGCCGTTTCCCTTCAGAAAATGAATCACGGCATCTGGATTTGATGAGGATTTGACATGGGAGATTCTCTTAGAGGCTTTGATGGCTTCATTTTCAGTTAATCCACAAGAATTGATGAGATATTGGACTATAAATGGAGGTTTTGGGGGTTCATCTTCGTGGATTGCATCAGTTGAGTAGACAAAAGTGAGATGTTTAAGAAGAATGGAGCAAGAATTGAATTGGGTTTTGATGGATTGAAGATGATTCTTCTTGAGAAACAACATCATAGGCTTTCTAATAAATGGAAGTGATGCACTCCGGAAGAAGTAGTCAATAACTTGTGCTCGCTGTCAAAAATTGGTTATGATCTTCTCCTAAAGAAATAACATAGATACCCCATGCCAGAAAGACTCGATGAATAAAGTTTATGGGAGTGAAATGAACAAAAGATTGAACTTGCAAAAGCAGTTGCTAGAAAGTCATAACAGATTAGACGGTTTTCTCTGCAGCGTATGTTTCAATCTTTGAATAACGTGATTCCCTCATCAACTGTTCAATCCTGTAAAATCTTGAAAGAAGTAATTGTGCTTAGTATTCAACTAAAAGATGTTCATGGAGGACACCTATACAAACACATCAACTGCAGATTTACAGAAGCTTGAATAAATCACCCAAAAATTGAATTTCGTCTTTCTCATATCTTCAAGAGAATACTCATCTTCCTCACTTATAATTCTTTCTTGAGACACAATTGTCTGTCTTTTATAAGGATTCTAAAACAGCGTCTTACTTAAGCAACTAAAAAAACTAGCAAGTTTGCGCAAGGACAAACAAGTTATGCTTAACTTGAAGTAGAACACTAACGCATTAGCACAATATCAGAATTAATCTTGATGGCTATTACATTATATGCTTACACCTAAGATTATATGGATATTGCCACGAGGAAAGACCGATAACAAACAACTAAAGCGTAAATGTGATGCAAAAGAAAAGTAGGCTTTCTTTCAAGATTCAACCACTTCAAGTTATCCAGATTCTGTCAAGTTATGTTGATGGATATCCAGATTCAACCACTTCAGATTATGTCATCTCAAGAATCTACAGAATCTGGACGATCACAACTCAAACTGATGTTAGAACCCTAATGAGTAGACCCATGGCCATGTCACTGAATTCAACGTATTACAGAAAAATAATAGCATGATAATGATTAATAAGTGTGCACTTAGATCAATTTAAATGGAAGTATTGAGTCTATTGACTCACAAGAAACATGAAATTCATAACTAGGTTACAAGAAACATGAAATTCATAACTAGGTTACAAGAAACATGAAATTCATAACTAGGTTACAAAGCCCGCCACATGAAAATTTTTAGTAAACATCATGTATGTAAAAATAAACTTAATTGCATTATCTCCTTGATGAAACCAATAGGATTCCGAAAGCTTGTAGAACGCAAACACCCATCAAAGTGCATGTAGAAAGTGTGAAGAAACCAAATTAAGGGAAGAGAACAGTCTATGTGTAGAATTTGACATCCAATATGGATTAAATTAGTTCATATCTTTTCAACAGTAATTGAGTCTTAGGGATGAACAACAACAGATATTTGAGCATGTATAGTATACCAAGAAGTGCCCCAAGGACGGGGTCATGGAGTGACACCAAACTACTATATTTCCCTTTTTTGTTTTGTATTGACGAGGGGCAACCTGGGCCCTCATGTGTGCCTACTAGCCATAGAATACAAAAAAAGGGCACTTTCTCCGTGAACAGGGAGACCTGGATTAGTAAACTCGGTTTTGCGGTGAATTCTCAACCCCCCACACCCACACCCTCCCAAACATAACCACTGGACCACCCAGGCAGGGGCTTGACGTGTAGGCTTGTTCATCTTCCTACATGTCTAACACCAAAAGGGCCGGAACATAGATATAGAAACAGATGATTTCTCATTAAACAAAATATAAAGAGAGATTAAATGCGTAAGCATTAAAACACAGATTATTTCAGCAAACATTGATCCTTCACAACGAACAAAAAAAAAAGCCAAAAACAAATGAGTAGAGAAAATGAAGGTCGATATCTGCTACACTACATACATTGTTGTCAGTGAAAATGCATCCAAAATAGTCTAAAATAATAGAGAAATTGGGACGTAAAAACAAGATGATATTACCTAACACCAACGGAATCGTTTGAAAAGAGAAACAGAAGCGTGTTACGGCTCCTGCGAACTCCAGCAATTCCCAGCCCGATTTTCTCCGACGAAAATTGAATTGTGGGAGGCGTTGTCTGTGAGCTGATTGTGAAAAGAGCGAGGGTTTTGTTTGGGGGCGAAGAACACCAGACCTACTGTCTCGCAGAGGAGTATAAGCTAACGTAGTTAACTAATGTATTCATTAGTGGGGTAGTTGCATATTAAATCCAATTTTCTAGAGTATACAAACCAGTATCCGAAAAAAAAAATATATATAAATATGGGAACACACCAGCATTTTTCAGAGATTAATTTATACTGCCCCTAAAATATGAGGCTGATATGCCATTTACTCTTCGTTTGTTGTATGATGCGTATTGTGGTGCAGTAATCATTTTAATATATTAAAACAGAAACATTTTTTGCACCATAATATTGTTTTTTAAATCTTATAGTGCACTATAAAAATTTTAAATAATGAGAAAAACCTGCACCTAATAAGAGCATGTTCCATACAAACAAAAATCAATTTATAGACTTTTGGCCATCACTTTCTAGGAATTTTGATAATGTAAATTTGTGTATACGGTCATATTTTCTATAAAAAAAAATATAAACATTATAAATTCTGATGTAGCTTCAAAATCTAAACAGATATAAAAATAATTTTTTATATGAAAATTTGGGCAGCTACCACCTTCGACTTATCTAGCACTATAAAAACAAAACGGCAATCCAATAAAAAATTATTCTTGGCATGGTCCAGAGAGATAAAATGTATACAATTGTACTCCAAAAATATTATTTCTTGACTTGTCTAGCACTAATTTGGTGAAAATAGCAACTTTTAAATATATAGAAAAATAAGATTGTAAATTCAAACATATCTCATAAAGATATTGTGGAAGTTTAATTATAGCTGCGTTAAAAATATGTGAAATTGTACATTTATGATGAATTAGATCACAATATTGTAAAAATAGAGTTATTTGTGGTCTTTTTTGCTATGACAAAATGCAATAATTATGACAAAATTTAATTACGATAATCTCTAAAAATACTAATAGGGTAAAAAAACTCAGTGCAGTGTCTCATATTCGACTGCGCCCTTACCACCCAGAACTCCAGTGACATTTTTTCTTTTGCTTCTTTGTTTGTCTCATGTCGACAGCTTACTGCCGACATTTTGAGCGCATGTTGATCGCTGGCTTCGTCTTTGTAGGAGTACAATGAAGATTATTTGCAAAATCAGCGAATCGAAGAGCATTCTTATTCATCGCTATTGATCGATCTGAGGTAGTAATTACAAGGAAATTGTTTCTGCTTATGATTCAAACCCTAGATCTTCATGATTTAAGATGAAGCTGTTCTTCTTTGACAATATTTACAGAATCGAGTAGAAGTATCAATATTTCTGTTTAATTGATTGAAAAAAAAAAACAAACACTAAATTTAAGCATAAAGGGAGAAATATCAGTAGCTAATTTCGCAATTCATTAATTGTGGTAGAAATTAGAGTATTAATGTTATTTTTTGCAATAATCATCACCTTCATTTCCTCCTTTTCATCCGCTTACTTTAGTAATCAACAAGACTAGCGTGTAGCACCCGAGGTTATTTGGGAAGCTATTCCTAACACTGTCGCCCCATAATGCTCTAATTCACATACCTTGACTTCTAATTGACAGAGTCTTATACGTTTGGACAATTTGATACTGCATTCAATAAGGGGGTAAATTGAATTTGCAATGTTGTTGGCAGGTAAACAGCCTAAACTATAACTTGCAAAAGTTTAGTATCAAAGTTTACGTGGAATGAGAAAGATGTTGCTCTGAAGACGGAATAACTAAGAATGAGAACTATTTGTTTATTTCTTTGTGAGTTGGCTGTAACGAACATGTTTCGGTGAATACAAATTCAGTTGCTTCTTTCAAGATTTTGCAGGACCAAAGAGTGTTACAAAGGGAAAGATCATTTGCAGCTTCAGCAAAGCAGATCATTTTGTTCGTCACTGATTGACTTGAGGTAATTATTTGAGAGACAATACTTTTGTTTGCTCTGTGTTTTTTTCCCTTCTCATGATAAGACTAATGATTATTTTGAATGAAACAAGGAAGAAGGAATTTTTGCTGGTGCCAGTTGATTGCTGAATTGGGTTAAAAACTAGAAAGCACTGATGTTGTATCTAAGCAAGCATCAGCTACACCATCTCAAATCTATTAAGATTCAGTTTTTCCCTTGCTCCAATCACGTCAAACATTTCGTCTCTGGATTTTCGGCTGCATCAGTTAAGCAAGACCAACCTATAAAACCACAGTTGATAGTCGAGTATCTCATCAATTCATGTGCGTTGTCTCTGAAAGAGGCCAACAAAGCATCTAAGTCCATCTCTCACATCAAATCCTTTTCAAATCCCGATGTTGTAATCAACTTTCTCAAGCATAAGGGATTCTCCGATCCTGATATTAAGAGGATTGTGGCTGCTGAACCACTCTTCCTTTGTTCTAATGTGGAAAAGAACCTAGAACTTAAGTTCAAGGCTTTTGAGAGAATTGGGCTCTCTGAACCTGAAGTTGTTGATCTGATTACCGCAAATCCGAGATTTTTTCAGTGTGGTGATGTGTATCAAAAGCTACAATTTTTCAAGGAGTTAGTCGGATCGAACCAAGCGATGCTCAGTGTATGTAAGCGGATGAAGAGGACTATAAGGTGTAGCCTACAGAAAACATTTTTTCCAATTGTATCTCTCTTGAGAGAATGCGGTGTTCCTGGCCGCCAGATTGCTACTATATTTTGTTTCCACCCTTCGATTGTTAGTTGTCCCATAAATTCATTGAAAGAGTCTATTCAACTAAGCAATGATTTTGGGATACCCTGTGAATCAGGAATGTTCATTTATTTGCTTTGTTCTCTCTCTCTCAACACAAGAGAGGACTTAAATGCTAAGATCGAAATTTTAAAGAGCTTTGGCTGGTCAGAGGAGGAAGTATTCTCGGCAATACGCAAAGCGCCGCAGATTTTAAGATTTAATGAGGATGGACTTGTTAAGAGGATGGGTTCTATATTGAAGGAAACAGCATGTGAGCCTTCTTATGTTGCTCGCTACCCTATGCTTTTGGGTTACAGTTTGAAGAAGAGGATTGCACCTAGGCTGCTCGTCTTGCAGAAACTCAAACAATACGGGTTAGTAACACCTGACCTGTATCAAGCTGTTCATATCTCGGATGAAGTGTTCAAAAAGAAGTTTGTGCTCCCAAATTTAGGTAAAATACCTGACCTCCTTAAAATGTTCATTGCAGCCTGTGCTGGCAATGGACATATTTCATCATAGATAAGTAGATGTTTCGAGGATCTGTTAGCACATCTACGAAGGAAAATTTAAGCTTATCAAGCTTTTTTTCATTTACAAAGCGTTTACTGAAATGTTAGCTTAATCTGTACGTAGAAATGTGTAGTAGAGAACAGCACCAGTTTCTATGCTTGCAAGCATGAGTTTCAAATGATTACTGGTCTGTAATCATACTATATCAGTTTCATGGTTCCATGAATTTCAAGAAAACTCTTTCATCCTCTGTAATGGATGCTATCGTCTTGGTAGATTAGCGACGTTGTCACCTCTCCTTTCTGAAAATGATTTGCACTACCTTGGAATTGTGGAGCTTTTGTCAGGTCAGTATGGAATAAGCTGCATAAGTATGCATAGCTTTTATTTTGCCAAAAAAAAAGTATATTAGGAAAATTTCTAAATATAATCTCCATCTGCTTTAAATTTGAAGACATGTATTCGTGCTGATACATAATATCCACTTGCTAATTGCGTTGAATATTTCAGTTAAAAGCATGGAGATATTGTGTTCAGTCTTAGCGATGCATTAATTTATGTTATTAGGAAATATTTTGCTTACAATGAACTGCCGATGATAAAAGCTTGTTTACTTAGATAGGAAAGTGGAAAAGTGGAAAAATTGAAAAGTCTGTTTTCATATTTACTTTTAAAAGAAAAACAAAGTTTCATGCTATTATCTCCATTCTTACTTGTTTGCCTACTTAACTTCAGTGACTTTCTTTTATTTAATATTTTACCAAAATTAGCTCATTAGTTGCAGAGGTTTCTATTATGAGTTATGATATCTCCGGCTATTCATTATTCATCTATCTGGCTATCCCGAGACTCACTATATGTTTGTATGTGCGCTAAGGGTGATAGATAGGGTGAAAAGAGTTTTTATGTGAATTATTAAGATATTCTACTATGAAATGTGGTTTTATTATTAGGATTAATCCATGAAATTGGTGGTTTTCTAAGATAATATAGGTTACCAGAAGACATTTGTGAATGTGGACGAAATGTTTGCTAAGTAGTTAGCAATTGTATCTTTAATCAGCAAAGCATATGTGTGAAATTCTTCCCTATGAACTTGTTAGATGGGGCCTCACCAGGTGGATCGACTGATATATGCTCGGAATATGGCTGTTCAATCTCGGGCGGCAGCTTTTTCTAAGGTGTTTTAGACGGTGCATTATAGCACGCGACGTATATATCTGCATGGTTGCTAGATTGAATTGCTAAGTTATGTTACTTGGTTCCTCTTCCACAGAGGTGGATCAGCTCACTAATAGAGAACAACAACAAACAATTCAGTACAATCCTATGTAGATAAAGTCTGAAGGTGATAAGATGTACGTAGCTATGTCCTGTACACTACTATTTCTGTTAACCCTCGACGTCAAAATAAATACTTAAACAGATAAGTATGCAAGTACATAAGTAAAAATACATAAATATAAAAAAAATTCAAGCACGCTTAATAGATACAAGGACACACATTATAGATAAACAATAAACAGAAAAAAGAAATCAGCTGACTGATAAGCGAATTAGTTGGAATCATTTTCTCTATGCCAGAAGGTGGGAGTTCCTCCATTGTTCTCCCAAGAAAAAGTAGTAGTTGAATCATTAATCATATAAATATAGGAAAAAACTACTCACATCGGTGAGATCTCATACAACATCATTGGTTGTGAAGCAACTATAGAGAGGGAGGCCGAGCACGGGCAGCTCTCGATCGGAGGAGAAGCAACATCATTGGTTGTGAAGCACCCTGCACTCGGTTGGGAGTGCTTCAGAATACGTCACCATTCGGATTAAAAGTCGGGTGAGATGAAAATTTTTTAAAGAAAAATTTTATGTATTTCGTGATAGAAGCCTCCGTACATGAAGGCATGTATTCGGATTTTAAAATATCAGTCGGAGTTGAACGTGAAGATTTTTTGCAAGTTTAAAATCTATAAGGAAGTATGCATTTGTATTACGAATTTTACCATGATAATTATTTAAAAAAAAGACTATTAGAGAGGGAGATGAAATCATAAAAAAGATAATCTTTATTATTAGTTTGAACTAAAAAGGTTGGGAATTTTAATTTTATGCTCTTCGCTTATGTTTCTTCTTTGTCCTGCACCTCCTTGTAAATTTCAGTTTAATGTAAGATTCTGCTTATATTTTACTCTAACCGGTCTTCTTTTTAAGTATAATTTTGTACAGACAAAAAGTATGTTTCTTTTAAAAGTATATGTCCAGTTAAGGTTAACTAAAAAAATGTTTATGACTTGATTTCTAAAAAATGTTTATGACCTGATTTCTTTCTTTTAATACTTTTTTTAAAATTTTATGTGGTGCTGGTATTTTAAGACGGTTAGTGGCTTTTTAAGTGGGCTTCGTATGAAGAATCGCCATAGAACGATAATTTTTTTAAAAAAATTATCACGCTTACACGATCATTATTATTATTTAGTAAATATAATTAATGAATAAAGAATTAACAAGTTATAGTTTTAATAGAAATTACAAAAGCCCCCTATTATTATCCGGTATGACAATAAACCCCCAATTGCGGGAATATTGTCCGCCATAAATCGATATCCATTCCGTAAAACCCTCTCACCTCTAATCATCTCCGTCCCACAGAGACTAGGGTTTTACTTGGAACAAAGACCTCCAACTCCATTTTATTTACCAACCCTACCCTTCGCCGGAGCCTCCTCTTCGCCGACAAACCCCCTCCAAGTTCATCTTGTTTACTCTCCCTGCCACTCGCCGCTCTGCAGTGTCCTATTTATTTTCAAAAGCCCCTCGAATACGAGCTTACTTACGACGTTTGCCATTCGCCGGAGAGGAGATTATTTACATTCTGTCACGGCGGCGGGAAAACTGAGGATATTTGCGGGGGTTACAGCAATGGGTATCTCCGCACACGGCGGCGCCGCCGCACTTTATCACCGCCCCTGCGGTGCCGCCTTCTACCGCAGCCGCCATTGCTCGGTCTTCGGGAACTCGTGGCCGACAATTATCGCTTTATCACTCTCACCCAGGTAATAAAATGAACTTTGTGACGTGAAAGATAACTTGGTTGATTTTGGGATAAGTTTGGTGTTGTAAGCATAACTCAGTTAAAAATCAAGAATGTATGTAGTAGTGTGGGACCTATGGGTCACTCCACTAGTCACTCCTACGGTCATTCCTTGGTGTAGTAGTAGCTCCGGTTATAAGTCAGATGCACCCTGGTGGGTTGGGGTTTATTCTAATTGCTGAGTTGTAACCTAGGAAGTATGGACATGCAGGAATTTTGGCCTGTGTAGTGCGATACTGACATGCCATGGAGACGCTAGAGAAGTGTCCGAAAAATAAAAATAAAAACAAATTCCAGACAGCCAAACCGGAGTGTCGTGTCCGTATTTATGTTGTTTTTTATTTTAGAGAAAAACTTAAATTTTCTTTTAATTTTTTTAGAGAAATGAAATACTATATAATAGCAGTACATAAAATAATATAATTATGTACTCAAATATTATATTTTCATCTTTTTTTTTATATAATTAGACTTATTAAGGTCGTGAAATGTTATATTGTATATGGACTTTATTATTGAATGCTATTGTATCCAAATATTCAAATATTTAATAAAAGTTATTTTTCTAATTATTTATATTTTTATTGCCATGTCTGAGCCGTATGCATGTCCTATTTTTCAAAAATTGCCGTGTGCTATGTCCGGGTTGTGTCCTCGTACCTGTGTTCGTGTCCATGCTTCCTAGGTTACAACCATATATAAATTTCAGTATAAAATAAGTATTTGCATTCATAACATTATCAATTTGTTTTACAGTTTTACTTGAGTGCTGCTTTAGTATTAACTATTAAGAAGAATAGAAGATAATCTGTAACTTTAGTGATTGGAGTAAGAACAACTGTCTGAGACATTCTTTAAGAAAATGTTAGACAAGTTTTGTATTTCTTACTAAATCACACTGGTGTGTTGGTGGCTTTGCTTGGAGTTTTCTTGGATTTTTTTCATGGAACATTTTGATCATTAGTATCAGTAGATTGTAATACCATTTTATTCAATTTTTCTATATATGTGCTATTTTACTCTATGGCTTGGAATATGAAATCCAGAAATGGTGCTATTGTTGCTAGTGAAGAGGGTACCACATAACATATGTTGAGCCTGAGTAAACTACTCAAGCAAGTGTTTGCCTGATGAGAATCAGCCATAAGTTTGGTTATTGATACTGCTGAGTCCTCCAACTTCAAGAACAGAATAGGTAGATTGGTGGATAGCTTATGTATATCCATTTACTTCGAGTCTTGACAACATTTTATTACTATTTAAATTCATGGTGCTTTCTTGGGAACTAATTTATGGGTTGAGCGTCAGAACAACATTACAAAATGGAATATCAACCATGGAGAATACCCTCTATTGAAGAGGATGTTTCAACAAACATAGTCGAGGAAAGGTTGAAGAAACTATAGAATGAAGACGCCTAAGATAAATCTTTCTGCAAGGATAGATTTTGATTAATATTTTACAAATTTTAACATGATTGATTAGTATGATAGTTGCTTCACTTAAGGCTTGAGGTTTTTCTCGCATTCTTATTGCTCTAACGTAAAATATCAGGTTATGGGTTTAAAACGAATTCTATTGTGTATTTCTTAGGTCTCTTGCTTCGTCAGTGGCTTCTTTCAAATGTTTAATTCCATCTTTTGGCAAGATTTCCAGATTGTATCTTGAAATTGTATGTGCTCTGTTAATTTATGTCTCCTTGAATTTACTACATAATAGCGTGCAATGATATATCTCTGATATTCAAGGTTTTCGTGCCGGGCGGCAAGCGCGGTGCTGCCCGGCACGTGCCGGAGCCGGCCGGATCCCCCCCTCTCTCTCTCTCTCTCTCTCTTTCGATCTCTCGATCTCCTTTTTTTTGGGCGAGGAAGACGAAGGTCGCCCGCGTGCCGGGTGACCTTTTTTTAAAAAAAAAAGCGTTGGCGGCTTCGGGCGTGTGACCCCTTTTTTTAAAAAAATTTAAAAATATTATAATATATAATATAAAATATAAAAACTAATATCTTATTATCGGCAAGTTCGGCTCGTCTCGAATTTAAATTTATCAAAATTCGGCACGAAATAAATTCGTACTATCTGTTTTAGTTATGTAATTGGAGTCTTGATATTTTATTTTTAATTTTTTTTATTTCATCAAATTAATTTTATTATTATTTAAGTATTTTTTATATTTTTAATATAATAAATTATACGGGTCGGCACGTGCCGAGTTTTGGATTTACTGATACTCGGCTCGGCACGGCACGGAAAACCTTGCTAATATCTAAAAGTTTGTATGGTTTAGTGGTGGATACCTTTCGATCTTGATTGCCCTTTTACTCTTGCTTCTTAATTGTTTCATTACAGACTAGCCTTACTAAATCCATTTTAGTGACTTTTCGGTTGGCAGGGAGGTACTTTATCTTCCTCGGAGACTGAATGGGCAATGCTCGTATGGTGCTCATAATGACTCTTCGAGAGATAATCAACCATCACGTATTTCTACAAACCCATTTGGTAACCCTAATTTGCAAAAGAGTGATGTCAACCCAAATTATCCAAACGCTTCTTATCCGGATTATATTTTTATTGATTTTGGGCCAAAGGCATGGGAACGAGAAACACAGTGTATGCGTCGGTCAAGAGAGGAACTTAGTCAGAGCTTTGAAGTTGGGAATAAATCTGGTCCTTTAATATGGAGGCAAGAAGTGAATAGCATGTCACATTCTAGACAACAACTTGGTCAGATTACAAAGGAAGATCGTAATGCAAGAATATCAGGCACGTTATTGAAAAGCATTGGGACAGAAAAAACTACTAATAACTCCAAGCTGAGAAATTTGCAAATCCTACCAGAGACTAGTGTGAAAAGCGATTCACGATCTTTTGACGCTGATTATCATGAAGTTTCTACTCGTAAAATGATTGTGCCACTAAGTCAGGATAACGATGAGAGAAAACATGAAGAAAAGCTTGCACAAATATATGATAAAGTTCTTGTTGTTGATAATATATCAACTGCTAGGAAGGTCGCTCACATGCTCGCAACGAAGTACATGAATCTCATACATGCCTGTGATACAGAGGTAAGTATAAGGATCAGATAGTGCTGTATAGACAGCTATGACATCTTCACTGCTCCAAACAGACTTTTTATTTGTAATATCGCATTATGCAAAAACTTTTTTCCCAACTCTGACATAATGTTTTTAGATTGGTAACTCCCATTACTTTTTTTTGACCAATGCAAATCTTTGCGAGCTTGTTTAGGGTCTCTTACAATTATCAAGATTCCTGTTTTTCACGGATCTATATTGTAGTATTCCCGAAGTAAAAAATGATATCACTTGGCGTCTTGGAGATATATACATGTGATTAGTGTGTGTATCATTTTGCCAAATAGTTGGAAGTTTCATTGGACCATTCTTATCTGTATCGAGTTTGTATCTGTTATATATTATGTTTTGCATTATATTATCGCAATGCATGCCAATTTATGACTTGTAATTGTTTCAATATTATATGACTAATTTTTAACTATATTCACTCTCACATGCAGGTGTCAAAGATTGATGTGAAAGAGGAAACTCCTGTTGGTCATGGAGAGCTAATTTGCTTTAGTATTTACTCCGGTCCGGAAGCTGATTTTGGGAATGGGAAGTCTTGTATTTGGGTTGATGTGCTTGATGGTGGGGAGGAAGTTTTAATGGAGTTCACTTCTTTTTTCGAAGACCCACAGATAAGGAAGGTATGTTTCATTAGGTTTGAGGTGCAGCACCTTGAAACAATCATTTCTCAATGGCTTCATATTTTGTTGTCAATGTTTGATTCTGTTTCTTTTCTCCCTTTGATGGGCCAACTAAACTTACTGTGCACTGAGATAGCTTTACAGGCAGGTTAGTGATGCTGGAGATGTGTACCTGTAACCACGTTTGTTCTGAATTTCAAATGTATTTTTGTTGCTGCATACCCACATTGATATAGTTTGTGTAAATGTGTTGCCAGTAGGAGGCAATATCAGTTTGCAACTTTTTTTTTAATGAATACTAATGTTCTATTTCATAATAACAAAAAAATTGTATGAAGTATGGGAACAATTAGATAATTCCACAATAACTTCGATTAGTGGATATAGAAATGTTTGACTTCATCCAACTTTTTCCGAAACGGTAGATTTTTTATTTTTAAACAATAAGTTTATCCTCATTTCATAATGTGTATGGGTTTCTGTATACTAAGTTTTATGAAGGTTTATAATTTCAAATATTTATTCTGCATGTGCCCTGTGCAGCATGTGGTTGCTCCCAAGGTTAACCATGTGGGCCTGTCAAACCTTGTCCTAAAAAGGTCACTAGTTTCCCTTTGAGAGCCCAGTAGTATGCTTTCATTTATGTAAAAGAAATGGATGAAAATGCCTAGGGCATTAAAGTGTGGTGTTAATGGTTGATAGAAGATTTCCGCAGGTGACACGCATATTTTTATGTCATTTATAAAGTAGAATTTATTCTTTCATAGCGTGGTTGTTTCTCACGTAGGTCTTTCTCCAACATGCTTCTTCTAACATATTCATCTATTGAGAAATAACTCCTAATTATTAAGGACGATGGATTAGGTGAAATGCACTTTCGTTGCTTCTAGTTTACCTGAACAGCTGCAATAGAGAAATAACCTAGAGATGGTTCTCTCCTACTATGCACCCATGTAACTAGGCATGGTTGATTAACATTTTGTTGGAGTTTTGACTTCTCATACTATTATTTCATCAACTACTGCTTAATAAGTGCTCCCTTGTTTGATTATATGTCTTATTACCTTGAATATGCCCTGTTGGATCATAATTATCGAGATTTTCTTATTATCTACTCTTGTAAAATGTCCAAAGACTTGTGTCTTTGTTTTTTTTTTTTTTTTTTTTTTTTTTAAAAATAAAATTATCTAGTTCTTCCCAGCAATGCCATTTCATATGTAAGTAGTCTTGCTTTATCTTGTGTACCTCACTCCAATTTGGAAGGAAGATTTATTTTGGATTTGTCGTTTGCTCATCAGCTACTGATCTTATTAATCTTCATATCAACTTCTTTTGACTTTTTCTGTATATGCTTCGTAAGGAATATGATAAATTCAGCTGTGTTACATAGAATTTGATCTTTCTTCTCTTGAAGGTTTGGCATAACTATAGCTTTGATAGCCACGTAATTTCAAACTATGGGATCAAGGTCTCGGGGTTCTACGCAGATACTATGCATCTTGCACGACTGTGGGATTCGTCAAGGAGAATCGACGGTGGATATTCACTAGAAGCACTTACACGTGACCCAAATGTCATGTCTGGAGTACAAATTAGCTCCTCTGACGACTTGCTTTCTGGGAAGATATCAATGAAGTCCCTCTTCGGTCAAAGAAAATTGAAGAAAGATGGCACTGAAGGGAAGGTAATAACAGTTGCTCCTGTTGAAACCCTTCAAAGAGAATCAAGGAGGAAATGGATATGCTATTCTGCCTTAGATTCAATGAGTACACTAAAGCTTTTCAATAGCTTGAAGTTAAAACTTCAGGAGATGAATTGGAATGTCGGTGATTATCATAGAGGGTCCATGTATGACTTTTATGAAGAATATTGGCGTCCATTTGGAGCTCTTCTAGTGAAAATGGAGTCGGAGGGAATGCTCGTAGATCGAGCTTATCTAGGGAAGATGGAAAAAGTTGCCATTGCTGAAAAGGAAGTAGCTGCAGACAAATTTAGAAAGTGGGCTTCAAAATATTGTCCTGACGCGAGGTACATGAACGTCGGAAGTGATATTCAAATCCGGCAACTTTTCTTTGGCGGAACTCAAAATAGGTATATGCTTAATTTATGCATAGTGTAAGATGCTTCTTCCTATTGAGTAATTTCTTATGGGTGGCTAGTCATTCTCTAAATGGATTATATGCTGTAATTTGGAGCATCACATGTTGCCTTTGGAAGTACAGTATCACCATAATGTAAGCCTCAGAGGCCACCATTTGTGTGGTTGTGGTTTGTAGTCCAAAGTTTTAAAGCTTTGTTAAAATCTGAAGCATTCAGTTTCCTGTTGAAAGGATGTGCTGAAATCCCTTCTAATTATTGTATAACATATGAAGAGGTCAAATTATTTTAATGTGTTATTGTTGTTAGTCTTGTTACTTCGATAGAATCAAGTGAAAGTTTGGTGTTGGTGATAGTGGGACATCCTATTCAACTTTTAGGTAATGTGGCTTGCGCTCTTAAATTCTGAAGACAAACGAATTCAGGCTTGACTTTTCAGTAAATAGACAAAGATGTAAAGTTGGGAAAGCATTGCAGTGACATGAATCTAATGTATATGTATGTATGTGCATTTAATCCGCTAGTGTCATGTAATATAAATCAAAACTTTTTTGCATTGTTAACAGGAAAGATGCAAATGAAACTCTACCTACTTCCAAGTCTTTTAAAGTGCCTAATACTGATGATTTCATCGAGGAGGGCAAGAAGTTACCATCCAAATACCGTAATATTTCACTGCATAATATTGTTGAAAATATGCCAACCGAGATTTATACAGCTAGTGGGTGGCCTTCGGTCAGTGGCGATGCTCTCAGAGTCTTTGCTGGAAAGGTGCCTGGTGACAAGATTTTTCTACTGGATGATGAACAATCTGATAGCAATGTGGAAGATGGATGTGCTGATAAAACAGCTTTTGGAACAGCTTATTCTGCTTTTGGGGGAGGGAAAGAGGGTAGAGATGCTTGCTATGCTATTGCTGCTCTTTGTGAAGTGTGCGCTATTGATTCATTGATATCAAATTTCATACTTCCTTTACAGGTACAAATTCATTTCATCTCTGGGACCTTTCAGTTATTACGTGCTTCCCTTTCTTAAAAAAGTTATTACGTGCTACGTGCTAGTCTGCTAGATGAGTTTAGACAAAGATTTCATGAAGTCGTGATAAGTCCGGATAAGACTATAATGCTGAAAGTAACTTCGAACACGCTCCTCTTGACAACTGGAGTCTATGAACAGGATAAATAATTTAAGACCTCTTTTAAAAAAAATGATTTATATGTGGCTCTCTTTGTAGCTTCTCATATGCAGTTTGACGTGTACATTTGCCTTAAAGCATGATGCTGTATAATAATATCCTTTGTCATGTTGTATTGTTTCCGTTGATGGTGTCGATTTCTTATGGCAACAGGGTGATCATATATCTGGTAGAAATGGGCGTATTCATTGTTCTTTGAACATTAATACTGAGACTGGACGCTTGTCAGCAAGAAGACCAAATTTGCAGGTTTGTTTAGACCCTTTTTATATTTACCTTTTTTGTCTATTAGCATTTGGATAGAGTACCTCTTGCTAAGTGTTCATGGTGTGGAGAGATGTTTTTTTAATATCTAGAATTTGCCAACAGCACATGTTGTTCCTCATTGTTGCTCCTCGTATGCTTTATCATTTTGATGTGTCTGACTAAGCAAACCAAATGGGAACACGGGATCTCTTCCTTACTCTAAGAACAGAAGATAACACGATGACCATGATTTGTTGCAGTAGTTAGTGCAGCACTTGTTCTTACAATAAGTGTGATAACACTGTAAGTCGTTTACATAATATTGGCATCTCATTCCTATGTTGTGATGCAGCCTATGGTTGTTTGATGTGTAAGAAGAACGGCAGAGTAGTGGCATTTTGCCAAAGTCTTGTTAAGTTTTCAATACAAGCGTTACTGGGTTTCTTTAATTAAAAAATGCTTAAAGTTCTAAATATGTTGACTTTTTATCCTTTTTTTACTTGTTACTTCTTTTTTTTAATCCTTTTGTTACTTGTTAATTCTTTTTAGCGCCTGCAAGACATCTCTTCCTTCTCTATCTTTCTGTACGTTTATTTGGTTACAACACTTTCATAACTTATGGACTGTTTCCTTTTGTCATGAATCAGAACCAACCTGCTCTAGAAAAAGACCGTTATAAAATTCGGCAGGCTTTTATTGCTGAACCTGGGAACTCGCTTATAGTTGCTGATTATGGGCAGGTCAGTGTGCCATGCTCCTAAAATTGTTCCTTGTACATTAACAATGTATATGCCATGTAATGGTGTGGATCGGAAATATGTTTTGATTCCTGATTTTATAAAAATTGTTTATAGCTGGAGCTTAGGATCTTAGCGCATCTCGCGGATTGTAAAAGCATGTTAGAAGCCTTCAAAGCTGGTGGAGACTTCCACTCTAGGACAGCTATGAATATGTACAGTTACATACGTGAAGCTGTGGAGCAGGAGAAAACATTGCTTGAATGGCATCCTCAACCTGGTGAAGAGAAACCTCCTGTTCCTTTACTGAAGGTAGGGATTTGAAACTTCAAGAGTGCTTTGTGCATTTATATTGTATGCAAAAGATCTGATTGACCTGTAACTGATACAATTGAAGGTTTTAAATTTGTTTTACCTTAAAACAGAGTGGCCATTAGATGGAAAGCCTGTTTTGTTTTCCTCATTCCATATGTTGGTGCACATGTTAGATGTGTTAAGTTTGGATGGTTGACGCACATGTTAGATGTGCTAAGTTTTAGATACTTTGTGTTGTAGTAACTGTAAAGCTTGTGGGGGACTTAATGAGATTATTTGTCATTTACTTCCAGAATTGTTAAATTAGAGGTTACATGACATATGACCATTTTCCCCAATTGATTGTGCCATGATCTATTGCATTATATCCCCACACATGAGCACATATGACCATTTTTCCCATTTGATTCTCTCCTGATACATCCATCATTACACCTAGATTGAGATGTGTACCTGTATTGTATAGGCACTTTAGTTGTACTTTTAAGGAATGTTTAAAGTGCCGTCTCGTGCTGCGTTTTTGTTAATCCCAAACTCGAAACGTGCTGATTGTGCCGTGCCGATATATACTTAGTTGTTATTTTTAAAAATGAAAGTAAAAATTCAAAATTAATTTAAAAATTCAAATATAAGATTTTTCAGCACATGTCGTGCCGACAACCACCGGAACATGCACGTGCGCCCGTCACCTAAAACTATGCTTTTAAGGTTGTATCAGGTTGCTACATATTCCTGACCTACAAAACTTTTTTCCTGATTCCATATTTTAGGCAATAATGCTTGTTTTTGATTCATGACATGGCCAGTTGTGTTTTTAGGATTCATTTGCTGCGGAACGAAGAAAAGCCAAAATGCTCAATTTCTCAATAGCTTATGGAAAAACTCCTCATGGGCTTTCTCGTGATTGGAAGGTAAAGATGACTTCGTAATTTGATATTAGAAATTGCAGTTTCTTGTTGAATGTAAAAAACAAAAACAAAATATTTTAGAATGCACAATATGTGTGTGCACGTGATTGGGTGAGTAGGTAAGTTTGATCATTGGTTGGAGTATGGATGTCTCATGTGAATGCTTTGTTGTTATTCATGAATCCCATCTTCGGCCTTGTAGTTTTTTCTTTTAACAATAATGGATGTTACCATGATAGTGTAGTCCCACAATAGTTATGGGACAAACGTCACGGGCACGTATGTGGACAATCGGCTACTTTAGTTATTGCCAACTTGTTTTTGAGTTGGTGCCTCATTGAATCTACCCCATTAGCTATGGGACTAATGCATGCTAAACTGATCAGTCACGTTCCTTTGTAACCTTGTTGTTAAAGAACCCTGAATTGCGCTCATCAGGAGGACTATGTAGGTGAGAGTTCCTAAGGAAGGATATCCATAGTAGGTAGAGTAACCGCCTAAGCTGTAGTTATTCGTGCATGCTATTGTGGAAGTTTGGTGATTTTTAGGATGAAATGTAGTATGCATATTCACAGAGGACATCCTTTTGCAAGGAATTTACCTGGCATATGCAATGATCATTTTGAGGGTGTTCCACAACAAACTCCGTGCATATAGTTTCCCTTCCTGATTGTGTTTCCACCATGCTGTTTCGAAAATTTAGTTAATGACTGCGGCGGTGTGCAACGAAAACCATCTTGTTGAAGACATTGAAACGCCTCTCTTTTATGGATAATGTTAATAGATTGATCATGGCACTTATCCTTTATAAACAAATATATGCATCTACATGCATGTAGCTTCTTAACTTCGAACTTGAGGCATCCTTGTTTAGACTGTGTATGAAATGTCTGTTTGAGGCATGCTGTGCTAGTATTCTGTTTTTTTTGGAGAATCGTTATTCGGCATTCAGACCAGTTCTCAATAACTGTTTGCTTAGACAGGTAACTCTCAAGGAGGCTAAGGAAACGGTGCAACTGTGGTACAAAAACAGGAAGGAGGTTTTGAAGTGGCAAAAAGAAAGGAAGGAAGAAGCCAATAAACTCAACCGTGTACATACATTACTTGGTAGGGCTCGCCGATTTCCTTCAACTAAAGGAGCTAGTAATGCGCAGAAGAGCCATATTGAACGAGCAGCAATCAATACACCAGTTCAGGTACTTGTTCTGTGTTGGCTAATGCAAGACTATGTCTTATTTCTTTCTTTTAATTTATGCAATGTTGTAACTTACTTCAGAAGTAGATATACGGACTTTGCTTCTTTCAAGTTTCTGCTGTTATGACCTTCATTTATGTGCATTTTGCTACGATACACACTCCATCTTCTAGTTGTTTTGCTGCCTTATCCTCTTTGTTGTGCCGTTGATCTTTGCTTTGTTTATCAGGGTAGTGCAGCAGATGTTGCTATGTGCGCAATGCTCGAGATAGACAAGAATCCTCGTCTCAAGGAGCTTGGATGGAGACTGCTTTTGCAGGTTTTTTTTTTTCCCTCTCGTAGTTAGTACACCCAACAAATCTATAAGGTGAAATCAGTGCATGTTTCTTCTCGCTATTGATTGCATGCTTCCGAAAGTTTTAGAACTAGAGATTATGTTAAGGTGAGACTAAAATACATTTTCATGGTGCAAATTTGTTAATTTTGCCACCTATTGTTTTTTTGCGATGACATCCCAAGTCTAAGAGTATTTTTTGTGATCATCACCTTCTTTCCCCATAAACCTATGTGATCCAAGCCTCTCAGGTCTGCTGTATAACTGTGAGAAGAGAAGTTCTTGAAATAATAAGTGAGAGACACATGCTTTATTAACTATAACTCTACAAGAAAAATGGTTAGCAGTTATCTCCACCGCATGTTTCAAGTAATGGATCCCGATATTACTTCAAACATTTGATGGGAAATGACTCTTACACCACCTTCTCCGTAGAGGTGATTTAGATTCTCTAGCATTGTACCGAAATTATATAATTGTCCTTAACCATGCCATACTCGTGAGAAAATTCCTACTCTGAATTGAAATATTAATGATTGCGAACTTAAAGCACTATCCGATCCTCCGTTAAGACACATGTTATGCTTTCTAATGGCAGTTGGTACATATATACAGTAAACAAGTTTTTAAATTGGATTATCTGGTATGCTGATTAACTCATATTTATATGCCACTATTTTTGCCCCAATGGAACTGACATTTTAGTGAAAAAAAAAGGTTCATGATGAAGTGATACTCGAGGGACCCACAGAGTCAGCTGAGATTGCAAAGGCGATAGTTGTTGAGTGCATGTCAAAGCCATTCTACGGTCACAATTTTCTTAAGGTTGAGTTAGCAGTGGATGCAAAGTGTGCTCAGAATTGGTACACAGCTAAGTAAAACACACTGCTAACCATTCAGAATCCGGCCCCATTTTCCTCCAAGAAGTCCATGAGTTCTCCAAAGAAGCCTATTACGCTTGTGGTGGGTATTTTCTCTCGGCATGTCTCTGAAATGAAATAGATGGCCTTGTGGTGAGCCCTTTACGGAGATCTCCAACGCCACTAAATTTTTTTGGCTGCTGATGCAAATTTAATGGATCAAGGAGGTTTCCATTGTACCATCTTAGCCGAGGCAGTTTTTGTTGTACAGGCAGAGTATTTTTCTCGTGATGTGTTGTATATAAAATTTGTCATTGTTGAAGGGTTACTATCTTAATGTTGTAACTCAATCGGTTCTTTCTGCATGTTGTATCTGTAATTCAAAATGTTTTCATCACCGATGTTGACCTGGAGATTAAATGTTGAAACTTTTTAGTCCTGCAGGTTGAGGAACTAATGCAATTGTTGCGCATAAATCATGGGTGTTATTCGTATATCGTGCAGGAATTGATGATCGTGATAAGGTATGTTCGCCTTTTTATCTCCAAAGAGGAAGTTGCTCATGATAAATTTTAATATTCAATCTTGCTATCAAATTAAGAGCAATGGTAGTTGATCTCAAAATTTTAATGCACCATTGTTTCTAAGGCCATCATTAAATTGAAATGGACATATGAGCAGCTAATTAGCTGCAAGCCACAGATAGAATCTCAGCCGTCGAGGCCCTTTAGCCGCACGTACATTTCAGGTTGACAATCCTGAAAGATGCAACATTCAAGGAGTATCTTTAATTTTGAGGATGACTATCGAGCGGCAGGCAAGTATTTACTTTTTGTTGTGTTTATACCGTCAAGAGAAGACCTAACTTAGCACCTCCCAGCTCCAACCTGTTTTCCCACTGGGAATATTTTCCAACTGTTTTTGAAATTTCTGTCGCTGATAAATATTATGGCCGCACTCAACTACTGTACAGATGGTTCTGTGATCGGCCATTTATCAAGTAGATCGGGTTCCTTCCACATTGTTCATTTCTTGACTAGATTGTACATCAATTAGTGATTTCCTACCAAGTACTTGAGCATAATTGCTAGGAGCATGAAGTTTCAGGTCCTGTACTGCTTTAACATTATTAGTCTTGTATGTTTTAGACCATTTTGTGTTGTGTCCATAGATGACCCAGACGCTTGTAAATTGCAACCTTGTTTAGACACGAGTGGCGTATTTTCATATCCCAAGATTTATCCGAGCTCAAGATCACCAACGTTCTTAGGCTTCCTGATATCATTCATTCCAATTTACTGGATGCATTCTGCATTTTAATATGGTTGGGCTCCACCCAAAAAAAACAAAAAACTCACCTTAGACGACCAACTTCATCAGATTGATGCTTGCATATAGTAATATACGGGGTTGATGCCATATGAATTGCGCTATGTAATAATATTTCGGAGAAGTGTGCCTTATCGGTTATGCGTATATACCTTCTTCTTTGTCTTGCGGTTACTCGTATGTACAGTTTGTTATTAATTATTATAGTTATTAATGTAATTTATTTTGGGCTAACATTTTAGTTCACTCCCTAGCGAGATGGTTTAGCTGAAGAACTGGGAAACTGCAGGTAAGATTGGACTTGAAATCGTAAATCATTTCAAGAGGATGGCTGATAAAATTATGACTGGACGAACAAAAAAGTTTTTGGCCACAAATCTAGCCCCAAAATTGTTCGGAACAGGCTAAAAAGAAGCCAAAATAAAAACTTCAGGTTAATTTCTAAATACTTTGTATACTAACACTGGTTTTATATAAACACTTACAGCGGATAATAAAGACTGATAGTCTGAGATATTCAATCTTATATCCACTCTTCTCCAGATCAGTGTAAAAACAAATGATTACAAGCAAAATTACACCAAAAATTCATTACAATTAACAAGCCTTTAATATGAAGGCTGGGATCAAAACAATTTGGTAATATAGTAACAAACACAGATAGGTTATGATGCATATACAAGATTCTCAAAACTTAATGGCAGAGAGATCTTTAAAAACTGTTCTAATGTCAGGTCTTTGATTTACAGGAACTACACAACTAAGTGATACCCCAAACAATTCTTCCAACAATCTATGAGCATCTTCGGATTCTTCTAGAGCATTCCTGTCGAAACAATCTGCCGCTCTGCCTTCCCGCGCACACAACTGAGCCCAATCGGGTAAATCAACCGCACCCGAGTGACCAGATATAATATCTCCTGCACTTCTTCCAGTTATCATCTCCATTATTATAATTCCAAGCGAGTACACATCACATTTGAATGATGGGCCTGATTTACTCGGGATAGGTTCTGGTCCTCGGTAACCAAGTGCTCTGAGATTCAGTAGCTGCTCTGTAACCCCGTCTGGGGTCAAAAGCCGATAGAGACTACAGTCCGTAAGATGAACGGTGAGATGTGGGCCCGTTAAGATTACATTTGTTGGCTTTAGATTACCATGCGCTAGACCCTTCTCATGATGAAGAAAGTACAAGCACTGGGCAATGTCTGTTGCAGTTCTCAGCCTTTGGCCAACTGATAGATGGGAATATGGTGTTGATGCCAAAGATCCTATAATTGTAAAATTAGCAAGAAAGACTTAATTTTTCAAGACTTCATATTAACTTCTCACAAAAGAACCTTCACACACATACGTATGTCGCAGATAACTTACGGCTTACATTATGAGTCAGTATGAAATGTTTAAGCACCATAAAAGCCTTGCAGGAAAACCTTATGGCTTGAGATTAACTACTTTAGAAAAAAGTTTTTCTTTTTCATTTTCTTTTTAACGCTGAATATGTTCTTGTCAATCAT
Source organism: Xerophyta viscosa (assembly GCA_002076135.1). NCBI lineage: Eukaryota > Viridiplantae > Streptophyta > Magnoliopsida > Pandanales > Velloziaceae > Xerophyta > Xerophyta viscosa. The sequence continues at coordinate 1,694,466 of MJHO01000017.1, forward strand.
AGATACAGCTTATGATTTCACTTCAATCCACATTCCACATTTCTATAAAAAATCTAGGGTACAATCTACTTTTGATTATTTGATTACCTATGTACAGAATGATGATGTACTAAGGACAAGAATATACAGATTACATTGTTGATCATGTTTAATAATCAAAATTTAAACACCTAACAAAATCGAGTCTTGCAAATTTTTTGACCTTTCCTTCTATCTTGTCATTGTTAAAGATTCCTAAGTCCTTGTATAGCTAGATAATATAGCATGTAAAGGCCTCTACAAAAAAGTTCAACTTATTGAGAAATTATAGAAAGATAACTTCTATGTCATAGAGGTTACGGTGGTTTAGACCAGTGTTTCCCCTGTCAAACTTCATTTAAACAAAACTCATCACGATCAATCACCCTTAAGTTAGACATTCATTTAAAAATCGAAAAGATATATAAATGAAGCAAAAGAATGACGAAATTATGGAAACTTATGCAGACATGAAAAATGTAAGATGCATAAAATTCAAAGACGGGATTCGAACAGGAAACAGGTACTGAGAAGAAATTACCATAAAGACGAAGTGCTAAACTTTCCCCAGCCACATAGTCGGTTATAAGTAGTCGCCGTTTTTGTTCGCTTGGGTCACAAAAACAGGCCCTCAAGGAAATGATGTTCGGATGTCTAATGCTAGCTATTCTTTTTACTTCCTTGACAAACTCCTTTTTACTCTTCATAAATCCTGCTCGAAGCCACTTGACTTTCAAGTTATGCCCGCTGTTTAGTGCAGCTTTATATGAAGTTCCATGGCTGCTTCTACCAAGAACTTCTGCTGGTGCACCAGATAAATCCTCAACTGTGAATATCAGCGAACTATCCATCATTATTAGCTCACCAACCAATCGGTCTGGTGGAGATATCTCCAACTCAATTAATTGACTTGACCTGCATGGGTCGACGCAATGGCCAATCCCAGAAATACTTCTAGAACAGTCATTTTGCCTGTTGTCAAGTGCCAGCTCATCACATGAGGGCATTGACATAGAAGCCGAACTTAATAGTAGCTCGTTGGAGAAACTCATTGATTTAGACACATGAGTACTCTTTCCAGTTTTGACTACAGTACGATGCCCGAATTCTCCAAGCTTCACATCAATTCCATTAACATGGCCTGTAATTCCATTTGTTGTGCAGAATTTCGTCAACCTCAAAGCATAAAATGCAGCTATGATAGCGAAAAGCAAGAATACCGCCACAACACAACCGATTACAATTACTAACTGAAAGGTCGGCTTAATATGGCCCTGTTGAATTTCATCGTTGTTGATATCCCTGCTATTATTTCCAGTGGCAGTTCCACCTGGAAATACTAGGAGAGTATTTCCAGGATAAAATGAACTTCTGGGAAACTTCTCCAAACCTTTGGGAATGTTGCCCGATAAGTTATTGTATGAAACATTTAATACCTTGAGCCTTGGAAAATTCACAACTGGAATATTTCCTTCGAAATGATTCACAGAAAGGTCAAGCAATTCCAGCATCTCAAGTCTGCTTATCTCAATTGGTAGCTTACCAGATAAATTATTACTGTGAAGGTTTAGAATTTCAAGCCATTGTAGGTTGCCAATTTCTGGGCCCAAGGAATCAGATAACTGGTTATTCGATAAATCAAGACTCTGAAGTCGGAAAGTCGAAGGAGTAGCCAGCGACTTTGTAGAATGCAGACTTTGAAGTAGAATTGGACCGGTAAAACTATTACCTGACAGATTCAAACTTGCCAAAGTAGGGGAAGTAATAAGTCCTGGCAAAAGACGTCCAGTTAGATTATTTAAACTGAGATCAAGTGTGGACAACTTTGGCAAGATCTCCAAGTTAGAAGGAAGAGTTTTTTCCAAGGAATTATTTCTTAATCTCAGAGAAAGTAGAGATTGAAACTGAGATATCTCACTAGGAATGTTGCCTGACAATAAATTTGAGCTCAAGTCAATAACCTCCAAGGCCTTTCCCCAATTTTTCATTGCAGATAAGTTGCCTGATAATCCATTTTCACTTATATCCACTGATCTGCAGCTCCCAAGTGTTGAAGGCAATGCTCCTGATAATGTGTTTGACGATAGGTTTAAAATTTTCAAGGTCATCGAATTACTAGAGGGCACAGAGCCTGCACATAGGAGAAAATGCATTGTAAATTAAACATACATCTTGTTCTTAAAAAAAGTGAAAGAAAATTAAACATACATCCACATGATGCAGACAAACATTGTATAAACGACTAATCCTATTATAGTATCATAGACTAAGTAATTCGATGAATGAAGCACTTCATATTCACCTCAACATTTCTTAAAAAAAGAAAAACCTGAGAGGACCGCTAAAATTTTTCTTCAAAAAGTTGGATGAACCCATTGAGTCGAAATCTTCTAGTAGTTAGGTACTATAACAGCAGAATTGATATCATCCTGACGAGGTCCGGAAAATTAAGGTTATCAACTTAGAAGGGACAAAATTTCCAAGAAATCCATGTTCAACAAAAACTAGCATTCTATTACCAACTGCTATAAACACACTATGTTTACAAGTTCTCTGAAGGAAGTAGAAGCTAGCCGAATTATCACATCATCTACAACATATTTGATGGAGAATTTGAGAAAACCCCTCAAATACAAACCCTATCATGAAACAGACCCTTCCAAACATTTTCTTAAAAAAAAACAGTATTAGATATTTCTTGAACTTTACCTAAAACTTTAAATTATATTACATGCGCTTATAAGGAGCAAACTTTCAAGATATCATCATAAGATTGAACAAATAAGATTTTTTCATGTATCCTTTCATGTACGAATACAACCTAAACTCATACTTAGCATAAACCCAGAATGGAAATCAGATAAACAAGACTATATTATACTATATATAAATGTAACCATTAAAAGAATCAGCATTTTCAAAGTTTACCTTTTAATCGATTGCCGCTGAGATCAATCTCTTCCAAAGGCATTGCAGTTCCGAAAATCTCTCCTGGTAGATTTCCATCCAACAGATTACCAGCAGCTCTCAAAATCCTCAACCTCTCCAAACCTACAAAAACTTGCGACAGATTTCCTTCAATCCTGTTAAAACTCAAATCCAAAACTTCCAGATTCTGAAAAGCTATCAACAAATCATTCGCAAAGAATTCTCCGCCGATCGCATTTCCACTCAAATTCAAATACGTTAGAGTGCTCGCCATCCCGGTAATATTCGCTGGATCGATTGGCAGCCTTCCATAAAATGCATTGCTGCTCAAGTCAAGATATTCGACATTTCGGAGCTCTGATAAAAGAATCGTAATGTCGCCCGTTAACCCATTAAAGCTGAGGTCCAGTGTTCTAAGCTGCTGGATATACTGGATTCCAGTGGGAACACCGCCAGTAAAGTTGTTATTCGACAAATTAAGGTAATTGAGGTCCCAAAGATCGGCAATTTTACCAGGAATCGGGCCGTAAAACTGGTTCCCGGCTAGGTTTAGGTAATTCAGGGATGTGGCGCCCCCGCTGAAGCGGCCGGAGAGGCGGTTACCGGAGAGCGAGAGGTTACGGAGATAGCGGAGGTTAGAGAGAGTGCTGAACTTCACTTCGCCGGCGAGGTTGAGACCGGAGAGATCGACGGAAGAGACGTCGCCGCCGGCATTGCATGAGACGCCGTAAAATGGGGGACAAGTGGCATGTGGAGAATCTGTCCACGTGGAGGTAATTAGGCCTGAGGGGTCGGAGTAGATACCTTTCTTGAATTCGATGAGATATTGGAAATCGGAGGGTAGTTCGGAACAAATTGAATTGATTTGGAAGAAGAAGAGAAGTTTAAAGACGAGATTTTTGAGCTCTGACATTTTTGTCTCTAACTTCATCTCTAATTTCTACTTCTATCTTCTTTGTGGTGTAGAAGCATTACTGTGAAGAGGAAGAAGAAAATGTTGAGAGAGAATATGAAGTTTAGAGGGAAAAATGAGTGCTTGATGGAAAGAGAGAGAAAAGTAAAGAATGATCAGCTGTTTAGAGAGAGAGAGAGAGAGCAGAAAGTTGTAGAGGGAAGTGAAGGAGAAGAAAAAGTAGCCGTTTAGAGAGAGAGTGCTTGATGTTTAGAGAGAGAGAGGGAATGAATGCTAGAGAGAGTTTGAGATGAAAATCTAGAGAGAGAAATGAGTGCTTGGATGGAGAGAGAGGAAATACCCTAAGTCTAGAGAGAGAGTTCACGTTTTTTGTTCGTTTAGATAGATAAGAGAGCAGAACTTCAGCTGCATTTAGAGAGAGAAAGCATTGTTTTGTTTGTTGAAGACAGGATGAGGGAGAATTTATTAGAGAGAGAAGGTTTGTTTGCTTTAGCAGAGAATGAAAACAAACAATAATAAAGTCCTTTTTAATAATAACAATAATAAAGTCCTGTTTGTATATATAGAGGAAGAAAGAAGAATGGATTCTTATGTGTAGAGAGAGAGAGAGAGAGAGAGTGCAAAGGACAAGTGATAATATAGACTTAGAGAAGAAGGACTTTCACTGCAAGCATATGTTCTATGATGGCCTCTCAACATCACCTTTATACCTTACATTTGTTCATCTTAAATCCATTCAGATCAGACAAGGGCCAGCGCTGTAAACACTTAAAGCACCGTATATGGATGTAAAATAGTCAGATTCGAGCCTAGCACTTTTTAGTCATTTAAAAAAGTGCTTATATGTATTATCAATTAGTATGGTTGATTTAAAAAAATTTAATTATCCACCAAATTAGTTTTAGGCTGCAGAAATTCCTACAAATCATATTGTTACAACATATATATATATATATATATATATATATATATATATATATAATTTTTTTTTTTTTTTTTTTTTTTTTTTTTTTTTTTTTTTTTTTGTGCTTAGAACGCAAACATAATCATTTTTTGCTATTGTAGGAATTTCTTTTTTAATTTTGTTGCAGCAAGTTAGTGTCAGAATGAGTCAATGTTGTTGAGATCCTTCCAAAGCACTCCTTATCACACACTAAACTTCTCTTTGTGGATAGATTGATGGTTGCTGAGTATAATAATTGGTATGAACTGCTTAGAAAACAAGGAATTGGCAAACAATCAAAACAATTAGTTTCAGGTCTGCCACTTTTTATAGAGAGTAACAGGGTGAAAAACTCGGGGCTTGACTTAGTCGACCATGTCGAAAACTGAACAAAATTCAAAACCGCCCAGGTGGGACACACGCTCGGACATACTAGTTTGTCTAGATAAATATATGGGCTTTTTACATATCAGCCTCCTCACTTTTTGAAATGCGCAAATCAGTCCCTGAAAACACGTTTAAACGCGTTTTTAGGGGCAGATTTGCGCGTTTCCAAAATAAGGGGTCTGATTTGCAATTATTCGTAAATATATTGTGACTACTTTACCACACTGAGAACAACTCTCCATGCAGATACTAGGCCTCAAAGCAGCAGCACTGGCTTCTGTGGAGGAACGTTGGTGATATTTAAACATATCATATTTGAAGATCAGTATGACAAACTAAAATCATATAATAGAATTGTTATCTTGAGTATCATTATAACTCTAAAAAATTCAGAATTGATGCGATATTATTCACATCAACCTATTATTATTATTTTTGTTATTACATATTTGGTAAAGAATAATTTTCCATATGATAACTTTGAAAAATAAAAAGTGTTCTTTCCTAAAGCATTAAAAAGTAAAAAAAAAAAAAAAAACTAACTTTCAAAACTTCTTATTAAATTTTTAGACTAATATGAATAAAAATTCTAAATTTTTAATTCTTTCATAATTAAAATGATCCTAAGAATAGTACTTCTCGCCATATAAATATATGCACTCTCGAATACAGAAGCATAATCTAAGGGATCAGTTGAGATAATTTAAAGCCCTGTACATAAAACTCCAACAGTGCACTTCAAAAAGCATTTCATTGATTACAAAGTCTCTAGAGCAGAGAGCACTCGCGGTAAAGGAAAAACAAAAGCCGTCTTTGAGAAATATGGTACCGTTTCTTCACCCACTTATGATGGACTCTCATTCTCTTGGGAGACTTCCTTTGCTTAGCAGGCAAGCCCTGCACCCATAAATTTAAATAAATAACGGTTGATATCGCTACATATCTCTGCATTTCGGACTATATAACGCACAAAACTTGTTTATTTAAAATCGATCATGCAGAATACTACTTTGAACATACAAAATCTGATACCTGAGTTCTACTTCTTACTGTTTGGATCAAATTAGCATGTCAAGCACAAGATACATGACTCTCCGTTGTCTGATCGATGGCCGCATTTAAGACATTCCACCCGTTCACATACCTTACATGACGCTAATTTCATCCCAAATCAAGAAAATGAACAGATGATAGATAGCATATGTTACAAATTCAAACTGCATGGTCCTTGATCGTCGATTTTACAACATAAGGCTCTTTGAAATACAGGGTAAAGGATACATGGTGATATTAACAAAAGATTAATAACATTAACAACTGTAGAAAAAGTTAAAAGCCACAAGTTATATGGTTATATTGATTATATATCATCACAGTAAACATGCAAAAACAACGTAACAAGAACTACAATGCCAAATGTTAGTACTTTCTGTTTGGAGCATCCTTACGAGCACATGCAAAAGAGCAGAGTAAATAATACTACAAAGAGATGAGCTCAGGCATAGTACAACATAAACTGACAAGGCTTTACAGCAAGCAAAATTGCTAGAACTCTAATGTTTCATCCAGCAACTTTTCCAATGATCACAAATAAACTGAAGTGTCATCAGAAAGTGAAATATGCATTTAAGAATTGAACTTAACTGATTTTGAGAGAAAAAATAGGGTAGTTTTTAGGAGGTTTAAAGTTGCTTCATAGGAGTTGTGCTGCAGGGCACAGGTTAGAGAGATCTCAGAATTTAGTCGACCACACATCTCCAAGATGTTGTTTCTTTTTATATTGAGTTTATGGGGCATACAAGGCCAATATGCATATGCAAAACAATGTGTTTGTTTGGGGCAACACGTGATGGAAAGAGAGGTGAGGTCCACATGAAATCTTGTGGCCTTTGCTTAAGGATAGCATGTGAGCCCCATAGAGAAGTTCAACATTGGAGTTTCTTTCTTTGCTGAGAAAATCATTGCTGAGCTGATTTGACTGCACTCGAACATGTTATTTCAATCTGTCCAAACAATACTCCAGACTGAACCATGTATTCACAGAAGTATCTGACACTTTTGACCGAGAACCAGTTGTCCATAGCTTTCCAAAGCTAAAATCATCTAAACGGAGTCAAAATCTACTTTCTCATTGCAGCCTTTTTCAGCCTTGATCTCAAATGACATTGAACTTGCTCAACTGCAAAATCAGTTATAATGAAGTGTCTCACATCATAAACTGCAGTTCCGGGGCTTTCCTCGGTGTTGGTTAACTTCCAACAAGTAATTTGTTTGAGGATGAATTATCAACTTTGTTCTCAAATCCTTGATCTGAATGATCATCTTCGCTCTTCCGTATACCAATACTCGTCAACTCAGCAGTTGGAAATAGTGATTTTACATGTGGCTTTGCTTGTTTTGGACCAAAATAGTTAATCCCTCTCCACACTACAATTTGCTCTATTTCAAATGTAACAAGTACACATGGAAATAAATCCTGCATCGTAACAAGAATGCAATGAGATCAACTTTAGGAATGATATAGACTACCACGCTGTCCTACAAGATCTGCAGTTATGCTGAAAGAAGTATATTTGTTTTCCTTTCCCTAACCCCTTTAAGCATTTATTTTCCTTTCCAATAACCCCTAGTATAAAAGAATATATAGCAACAAAAGTTCATTCAAAGAGAGGTCTTACCCAAAGTAGAAGAACATTGATGTAGCTTTAGAAGTTCAGGAACATACGAAAGCATAGAATAAGTCCCCAAGTTACCCTCCCCACCGTACTTTGGTTGAGCAGTGCAGGCAGCCCCTCAGGAAGGGTTGGTCATGAGTTCGAATCCCAAGTATGCCTTGAAATGGGGGATAGTTTGCTCGGTGAGTTTTCATCCGAATTAGCTAAAGTTGGTGGCCGGTGACTTCCAGTACTCCATGTTTGGTTCACAGGGGGACGCTAGGCCAGGGTTATACTTCGTGACAGGTCTAGGGCTAATATGGTTAGAGGACTTGGTTAGAAAACGGAGTCCATAACTTGGTTGTTTTTTACACTATGTTCCCATAACATTCACCACAAATTATATTCCTATATTTTGAAGGTATTTGAGAAGTCATAAGAACTCAAGCAAAATTTGATACCTATCTTTGTCAAAACAAGGAAGGGAGAGCCCTCTCTTCCTCATTTCCTTTGTTTCTTCAATGGTAGTCCATCTATACATGTTTTGATCAACCTTGAATAGATAGTTTCCCGGGGCTTCCACAACATTAATGGAATAAAGGCCTCTTCTTAGGAATACAATGTCTTCTTCTATAGAGTACGAGTTGACCTCCATGTCTGTGGATGATCAAACCTCTAGCTTCTCCCATCTTTTATTATTTTTAGTAATAAAGAACCCAATGACTTCCGTCATCATGAAAATCAAGGTAAAGATTCAAACAAAATAAAGCATGTAATTAGAAACACCAAGTTTCAAACCTATATAACAAAAGATATCATTAAGCTTGCTTAGTAAATGATTTTCAAAATGATATACTATTGCATATGCCTAGAAGTGGATATGAACCAACAAGATTACTCAGAGAAAAGTAACTCTATTTAGGTGCAGAGATTTCACATGTCCATAGTGGGAACACCAAGAAACTTGATCCTTAAAGCTTCGGCATTCATCCAGTTATTATGGATGTCATTGAGCATGTTGTATGTAAATACGTCATCATATATGGGAAAGCTACCAATTTCATATCTCAAGTGGCGTGCCATGTCCTCTGAAAATAACTGAAAAACAACAAAAATAACTAACTTCACCAAACAATAAATAGATTAAAATCAAGAGATAGAACAAAAGAAAAGTTGTAATCATAATTTATACCTACAATATCCACACATACAAGATATTTTAGCACTTTCACTTTTCACACATCTCATTTGACCAGCTAGATTGTTGATTAAGAGACCAATTTTGCAAGACATGAAACAAAAGCTCTTATGCCAGATGAAAACTACTCGAGCTACTCGCTCGTTTGCATTTGTTTGAACTCAACTCGAGCTCGAGTCCACTTCAAGCTCAAATCAGGTTACTAATCAGATCTGTCTGAGCAACTACTACGCTTGGTAGGGTTCAACCTACTTGAGCACAAGATCTATTAAGTTCAAGCCATAATACAGATCAAGTTGAGCTTTAATGACATCCTTGAGCTTTGAATAGGCATATTCGAGACTATTCTTTAGTTTCGTGCGCTAGGCAAGCTTGAGCTTAACCAACGGAATCAAGTTCAAGCTTGGTAGTATTCAACTTGTTTTGACTCCTCTTATGCGATTTACCCATAGCAGAACTATAGCAATTACTCCAATTATAGAAGTAACATATTACCTCCAAATTAAAAAGAAAAAGAAATAAGCATATGTTGATCAAATAACTTGCTGAGGTTAACCTGCCGCTTGTTTTATCTTTCTGTCACTTATCTATCAAATAAGCTCTCTCTGCCGGAGACAGCAGCGCTCCCAGAATTCTCTCTCTATCTCTCCATTCTCCACTTCTCCTGATCAAACTACTCCTCTGCTTCATTTTCATCACCATCAACAGGCTTACAGTCGGTTCGACCCCGGGAACGGACCAGCCGGTCCAAAACTGATCGAGCGGCCAGGTCCAAATGGCGAGTACATCGTTTCGCGTCTTAATTTTCGAGTCTGCTCTCAGAGTAGCTCAAACGAAAGTTGAGGCTGGAATGAGCGGGTTCGCGACCGCCGAGGTCGAGAGATGACAGGGGGCCGTATGCGGGCTTTTTGGTCTTTTTACGGTTTTGGTCGCCGGAGATGGGAGGATTGTCAGCGGTGGGGAGCTGGAGGGACGGCGGAGCGACGAGCCGTAGCAGTTGCGGAGGCGGGAGAAGTGGCAGAGCATGGGGTGAACGGCGGGGGCAGAGGAGAGAGAGCAATGGCGGCGCCCCGTGAACGGTGGAGATAGAGAATTGATTCACTGAGTAGTAGTGTTTTGGGAGGAAATCAGCAAATGTCAAAGAGAATTTCGAAACCAAAAATCGCAAAGTTTGGATCGTAACCTCACTTTTTTCCTTTAGGACTGTTTACTTTGGAGAAAGTGAGGCAAATGAAATAAGTGGATAAGAGAAAAGTGAAAAAAAAAAGTGAGAGAGTAAAAAATAGTGGAAAAGTAGGTTTGAGTTTCTTTGTTTACTTGCAATTAGAAATGGGAAGAAACTGTGATGAAATATATTTAAAATATAATATAAATAAGAATTATATATTATTAATAATTAAATATATTAATAATATATAATATTTATTAATTTATTAATATTATAAATTTAAAATATTAATACTAATATTAAATTAAAATTTATTAATAGTATATTTGTAATTATTATATATTAATATAATAATAATAATAATAATATTATTATTATTAATATATGATTAACAATATATTTAATTATTATTATTTATCTATTTTATAAAAAAAAAATAATATATATTGTATTATTATTAATGTTATTTAATATTATCATAATATTTTTATTTTATTTTTATTATTCTATTATTTATATTAGTATATTTTGATTATTAATATATTTAAAATTTTTTAATATTATTTAATATAATTTTATTTTATAATATATTACATCGAATATTTAATAAGTATACTAATATATTTTTTTATAAATAATTTATTTTAACAATAAATTAATATAGTAGTATTATTATTATTATATATAATTGTATGCAATAATGACTTCCCCTTCTCTTCAATTTGAAAAGAAGTGGAGAAAGTGAAAAATGCATTGAAATGAATAGTAATTGGAAAATGGAGAAAGTCACTTTCTCCATTTTCTTTTTCAAGTAAACAGAAAAAGTGAGGCAAGTGAGGCGAGTGAGTTTTCCACTTGCCTCACTTTCCTCACTTCTCAGGAATGTAAACAGGCCCTTAGTTATCGTAAAAAATTCAATAATCGGTCTCATATATTTAAAAAGATCATCTACTATGAGGTCATATTCACAAAAATTCTAAGATGTCCCAAAATTTCTAACAAGAAAATGAACAACACCAACGTTCAGACGGAGCGTATAGTAGCAGTACAGGATCAGCAGGAGCAGGGGTGCTGGGGTGGTCCATTCGGGACCCAAAAGGGAAGTGGCTTGGCAGATTTAGCATGAACCTGGGGCGTTGTATTGCCACCGAAGCGGACCTTTGGGGGTGCTGGAAGATGTTACAACTGGCATGGAGCATGGGATTTATAAAAGTCTATTTGGAAAGAGACTCGCTGGAGGTGATCCAATATATCACTGCTGACTTATCTATCACCTGACAACCAATTCAGGAACCTTATCCTCGCGTGCAAAAAATTAGTTGCCAAAGCATGGGACGTAAGAATATCACATGTGTATAGGAAAGCAAACCAGATTCTGACTCACTAGCTATCTAGGTGTTATCACTATCCACGGATTTTTATTTCTTAGAGCAACCTCCGTCTGATGTTTTGTGTCTTTTGGATTTTGATGTAAGTGGTATTAGTTCCATTAGAACAATAATTATAAAGACTCAAGGCACTTTGTCCCCACTTCTTACCCAAAAAATAAAATTAAATTAAAGTAAATTTAAAAATCCAAGAAAAATTCGTGAAGAAACTTTGGGACCTCTACCATTATAATTGGAAATAGCAGGCCAACGCCGAGCGCCTGTTTGGCTTGGCCTAGTGGCTGTGGATTGGCAAAAAAATAAAAGTAAATGGCAAAAAAATAAAAAAGGCAAAAAAATAAAAGTAAAAAATTTGCCGTCTGCAAATTAGCCTGCGGACTCGGTCAGCCCGTGCTGACATTTCAGGACTTGCCCGTACAGCCTAGTCAATGGGCCGCGAGTTAGGTTAGCATTTCTAGAATATATACCACAGCCCCATGGTGACATTACCGGCTAAGCTGTTGCGAAATGAGATCATATGAATACCCACAAAAATTAAAACATTCCCAAATATGAGCTATTTTGTACTTTTTACAAAGGACTGTTCGAATAAGTAATATTGCAGATAAATTACAAAATATGACCAGAGCACCTTCATGCAGAGCTCATATTTCGCATCTGACAACGAAGGCATTACTTGCACAAGCCCATGAGTCAAAACTATATAAGAATATATGAGAAGTACACTGCACATCACTAATAATATGTTACAAATGCCTACCTCTGAATCGATATATGCTGAACCTTGTATTTTTATATGCAATGTAAGTGCGGCTTCTGCATCGAGGAGGCGAAAAATATTGGATAGTACCTAGTGAGGTTTCAATCCAATTAGGGTGGATTTTTGGGAGTTATTTCGGGAGGTTTAGCATACATAATAATTTCATCGAGGTCCGGATAATTCAATTGCGGGAAGATTTTCGGTGGAGTGGATAATCCACTCTGAATGGTGGTTTGGACCCAACTCCACTTTCTGGCGCACAATTTCGACTTTTTGCCACTCGTCCCACCTCTCTGCCAGCCCATCGCCTTCTAGCATTCTCACAACTTCAGACATCTTAGGACGTTGCCAAGGAGATCCCTGCGTGCAGAGTAGTGCTACTTGGATGAGCGACTCCACCTCTTCCTCCACATAATTGTCCTTCAGATCGGGGTCCACCAACATTTCCAGCCTTTTGTCCTTCAGTAATCCTTTCACCTGATAGCACAACAAAGGATAGTATCATAAGATGAGATCAACAGGAAAGGGCCATGTATCATAAGAAATTCGCCGTTTGTGATTGCATTAGATTCTATTGCTCCCTTAGACTATTTTGACAAAGAAATGCTGAGTCGCCCTCTAGTCAGAATCAAACAAAGGAACAAGGAAGAAAAATTTATGGTACTAGGCATGGCAAAAAATGTGGGAAAGTGATCAAAACATATTTCTAGATAATGTAATAGGCTTTTCTTTGGGGTACACAACAATCACAGAACATAAATTTACACTTCATTATTAATTTGGACTTTAATAAGTTGACACATATACAGATAGTAATCATAACTTTGCTAACCAAAAGCATCTTACTGATCCATGATATTTCTGAACTTTGCTTTTCAGGATTCCGCGACTATAGTGATACGTACTTTTCTTTAATTCAACGCAAGATTATATTTTTTTTAAAAAAAAAAAATTTACTTTTAGTTAAAATACTATCAAATCCTAAAGAAAGGAAACAGAAAGAGTAAGCAATATATTAGCATAGACTTTCTGTAATTTACGATATGCTAGGAAATAATAGTGCATACCCAATCAAGCAACATCACATCGTCATCATTAGCCAGCCTAGCAAGATCAAATGCCCTTTGTCCAGTAATGAGCTCCAGGAGCATGATGCCATAGCCAAACACGTCAGTCTTTTCTGACGACTTTCCAGTGGATAAATACTCTGGAGCAATGTGTCCAATAGTACCGCGAACAGCAGTCGTTACATGGGTATCCTTGTAGTCCATAAGCTTGGCCAAACCAAAGTCACCCACCACTGCTTCAAATTCTTCATCCAATAAAATATTTGCAGCCTTGACATCACGATGTATAATCTTCGGGTCACAATGATCATGCAGATAAGAGAGACCTCTAGCAGAACCCAGTGCTATCCTTTTCCGAGTTGGCCAATCAAGTGGGGGTTCAGATGGCTGGCGTTCTGCATATACCAAGTTCAAGGCATCATTAGACTTGGTGTTTCTTACTATAAGATTACAAGGATTTCTTTCTAATGTTGGCAAGTATGCAAACTATAAATATGCCGGCTAGAAAATGAGCATCTAGTATTAACGAAAAACACCTAAAATATTTCTTTTAGCATACGTGCCTATTTTTAGTATATCTGTCATCTTGTTGTTGTTGTTGTTGTCATCCTGCGTACTATTAGTATATCAACAATAACACCAACAAAGGGCAGTCCAGCCCGAGCAGGATCTAGGGAGGGTAAGATGTAAGAGCCATGCCCTGGAGGAGGCTTTTTCCATATTGACCCTCGGCTTGAATGCTATTAATATAGCAGTTAATAAGAAAAATGATAACGCTGACTGATCCCAAAAATGCGAGGCCTTCCTGCTGCGTTGCCTGAATTTGTACTAGATAGAAGGGATATACAGTGAACATACTATAATTGCACTACAATACAATTAAAACATCACGCCATGTCTACACAAATAATAAAAATCCAATTTTTCTAGGAAAGATAGATGATGGAGAATACCTCGTAGACATGAAGCAACACTTCCATTGGCCATGTAGGGGTAGACAAGCAACCTCTCTGTTGGGGTCATGCAAAACCCACGGAGTCGGAGAAGATTGCGATGCACAGCCATGCTAATCATTTCCACCTCTGTCTGGAACTGAAGCTCACCACCTGGTGTCCTCTCTTCTTTTAGCCTCTTCACAGCAACCAGCAAGCCATCTGCAAGCCGTCCTTTATAAACTTTTCCAAATCCTCCTTTTCCTAGAATATTCTTATTGCTGAAGCTATCAGTTGCAACTTGCAGTTCTCGTAGAGAAAACCTTTTAAGCTGACCCAAGTGGACTTCTGGGTCTTCTTCAGCTGCGTAAGAGAAAATAAAAAGGTTGGAATGCATCATGAAAAAACATTCGGAAGGTGCTAACTTACCGGGTACATCAAAGAAATATTCGTCAGGTTTACGGCGACGCCACCAAGCAAAACCAATTGCAGGTGCAGCAAAAAGCAATGCAGCTCCTGCAGCAACACCCCCAGCAATCGCACCAGTACTGGATGCGCTGCTTCCTGTAAATGACATACGGAAATAAATTTCATGTATAGGAAATCATAAGAGCTTGGAACATGAACATAAATGTTCCAAAGGACGATTCCTAATGAGCATGTGTAGGGAAAAAACTTCTAAAAGGCTTTGACTTTAAGTTAACTTGATGATATCAAGCCTAACACGCTAGCTATTTAAATCAAGAAACATCATTCTTCTCACAGTGGCTTAGAATTGACTATTAATATAAGCAGTATGATACAGCAATGATGCAAACCCAAAAACATAATGGGCTTTCTAATGGTAAAACAATATAAAACAAGAAGCCATTTCATGATTATCCCAAGCACTCCCTCAAAGGTGAGAAAGTAAATTTGGTTGCGATGAAGATGTCACCAAAGGTTAGTGCTTTGCTTCGAGGGAGGGCATTCAAGATGTGAATGAATGCAGCGAAACTCATTGACCATGAATGAAACTGGTTACACAGAGAATATCCAATACAAAAGGTATATGGATCAGTACCTTGTGCAGAGGCTGGCGTAGGTGGGGCAAATGGAGGTGGTGGAGAAAACGGAGGAGAACCAGGACAAGGACGTTCTGCGCTCGGTCCACAAAGTAGCGAGTTGTTCATAAAACTGCAAATATATATATTTTAAATACAATGGCGATGCTGTTTGACCCGAAAATTATGAATAACATGATTGATAAAGCAGGAAACCTGATGGGGGTAAACAGAGTAAAGGACCCTGTGGAAGGAACTTCTCCGGATAAGTTATTAGTCGACAGATCACTGCATGTAGTTTTAACGAATTTATATGTTACAAAGAATAATGTTTCTTAAATAATGCAGTAGACTACTATTGAGATAAGAACTTACAGAACTTGTAGGGTATTGATATTTGTCAAAGATTGAGGTATGCGATCAGATAGACTATTGTTGTTAAGCCGACTGTCCTTGCACAACAATGAAAAAACCAACGAGTTGTCAGAATAAACAGATACCTTAAGTGAAGAATGATTAAGTGCTAACCTAAATGTCTTCTTCAAATTGTTGAAGTACTGTACAAGGATTATGATCTTAGAACTACGCTGTGGAATTTTGTTTGATCATTCTAGTGCTACTAAGACAGTCCACCATATGAAATGTTACCATATACGCTCCCCATTAAACTATTTACTGATCTCAGCACAAAACTTTCCTCTACCTAGTCATGGTTTTGTCACGATTAAGTTGTTACTCTACATGATGAAATCAATTTAATGATGCCAAAACAGAGTTACGTCATCTGACATTCATTACTTTAGGGATGTCAAGTCTTGCACAACTTAGACAACATGGATTTCATCTGCGGAGCCTATGTAAGGACTTCAAATATGAAAGACAAGTAAATAGGATAGACAGAATAAGACACGACTAAAAAGAGTCAGAGAACAAATTGGAGGCTAAACAGAGAAAAGATAGGTGTCTTTACAGGAATCTCAGTTTTGACAGATTTCCCAGCGAGTTAGGTATTCCACCACTGAAGTTGTTCGAGTACAGATCCAAGCTCACCAAGTTTGTTAAATTTCCAAGTTCACTAGGAATTGACCCACTCATGTTGTTACTATAGAGTTCCCTGTCAAAAGGCAGCATGATAAACAAATCAATCTTACAATTCTTCATGAATCAGATAGTATATTATTCCTAAACCCTTACAAGTATTGTAAGTTTGTCAGTTGACCAAGGTCCGGAACTAAGGTACCAGATAATTGTGCATTTCCAAGATCGCTGTAGAAGCAAAACCAAACCATTAGAAAAGAGATAAGAGACAGAAACAAACAATGTTACATGTATAAGGCAATCACTTACACTCTAATGACACTATTGTCATTGTTACATGTAACATGGAACCATAGCGGGCATTGGGACGCAACCTCTTGACTCCGACGCAACCGGTGAGTGAACGCGAGAGTCGGAGTCTCCACAAAACTGCTTTGTCAGCGCGTAAGCTTAATACGCAGCCGTCAATTAATTCCTCTCAGTTTCTATACTAAAGCTATCACTTAACAAATCGGACACGTATATCAGAGCATCTCCTGTTCACAATCAACATCTGTTAAACAAATTACCCGGAAAAATAGAAAATTCACGTAAAGGAGAATTTAATAGATGGTTGTTACCAAGCAAAATCATTTCACATAACGTACATTCATGAGGCAAATATCAAGATAAATATATATCCATTCATGAATTAAAAAATATATATATAAGGGCAACACCAACTGTACAATCAAGTAAAACCAAAATCACTATGGTCAACTCTAAAGGAATATATGTGGATGATACTACGGAGGGACATTACCACAAGGTAACATCCAGTTTGAGGTTGAAATCAAAATAAAAATGCACTATACTCTGAACCCGAGTGGTCGATTCTCTTATAATATTTGGTTATTCAAAGTAATTGGGCCACACTACGTCTCTAACTTCAATCTGCGGGAAGGTGGCAATCAGCCACACCAATTTACAAGATTTCTGTCATTTGGAAAGAATAGGCACACAATTTTCTATAACCATATAAGAAATTGCGTGAATATTACTGAAAAATGGCAAAGCAAGCATACAATTTTCAAAAGATGTTACTTTCAAGCATACTAAGAAGTCCTTTGACATAATCACCATGTTTAGACGTCTTCCCTCGGAGCTGTTCCTAGCAACGAACAATGTCAATAGGTCAATAGGCTCTTTAAGTGTAGCTTTACACTTGACAGTTAGAATTGCACTTCTTTGATAATAGAGATCCCCTAAACGAAAAATCAATTCTCAATTACCAATACCGCTATCCAATTCCCTTGCTTCTGTACCAACAACAACAAATACATGGGGTTTTGTTCTATCACTCCCTGATACTGACAGAGAAGTGTACTTTGACGACTTGCATGCTAGCTTACTAGACAAATCAATGCAATCATGCTACTTTCCAAATTCATTGTTCATCATTGGACTTCCAAAATTATGCAAGTATGTAGGCGGGATGGCCTCCGACGTATATAAGCGTGGCAGACAAATGTATTTCGGAACTTGGACTGATGAATGCTAAACTTGCATTTGCAGACCCATTCCCAAAATAAGAAAAGATCGTAAAACACTCTGCTACTCCAATAAATACATCATAGGGTACTTTTACACTTTCACAACCTAATTTACATAGGCATACTGATGAGTTCTGGATATCAGACGGGAAGCAAAGTAGCATTCAAAATTTTGACTTTACACCTTTAAATTTTGGAGTAATGTACATGATAAACTTGTAATCAAAGAAGCACGGATACGGATACGTGACACGGATACGACACAATACAGATACGCGGATACGTGATTTTTCAAAAAAAAAGGGTACGTTACGTCAACGATACGTTATTTAAAATATATAATTAAATATTAAATTATCAATTATAAAAAAATATTTATATACAAAAGATAGTAAAGAAGTATTTGTCAAAATATAAGAGCTCATATATTAGTATTTCAGTCCACCATTTAGTGTTTTATGTTTAGTAACATATCTCCACAAGGGCTTGTTCACATCTTCATTAGATCTCACATTCACATTCACAATCATATCACTAAATGTAACCATATCCATAGTTTTACATCAACAAATTGAAGAATGAGAAGTCTAAATATAAAAAATCCATATTTAGTACATCATAATTCATAAACAAAACCAAATGCACATAAAAAAAAATAATAATAATAATAAGGGTTGGACAAACGGGCTAGAAAATAGGCCAAACGTGTCCCCAAGGTATCCTAACATGTCCCCCACAAGTCCCCAGCGTGTCCATATTTATTTGATTATTTATTAAATTCGGATACTTAATTGCGTGTCCGGCACGTGTCCGACACGGCAATACGCTCATCCGAAGAGTGTCCGTGCTTCCTAGCTTGTAATGACTTAGTATCCTGTAATTAGTATAATTATTTCTTAATTTTCATATTTCTCCATCTTTCTGGGAAAATGGATTTTTTCCATTAACTTCCTAAACAGATAACTTGACTAATGGTCAATTTACCTACCAAAAGAAGAACACTCCACTAGGTCCCCAACAAGAGAAAAAAGCCTTTTGTTTCTACCAGTGGAGATGGCTACCTGATCCTTGTATCCAACAATGCTAAATCTAGAGCCACGTCTTCACTCAAGCCAAGCAAAATGTTTGACTATCGTGAGAGTTTCCGCCCAACACTTCTCGGAAGTTATCCTATATATATATATATATATATAATTATTTTTTTTATAGGGGTCATATCCCACATCTCAGACTTCATAACTAGCAATAGCACCTCCTAACTAGCACGTGAATAATTCTACTTCACCTCAGATAGTACAAACTCAACAATTCAATGTTCTGCATAATCTTGGTCTATCTCACCTCTAGTTATGTCATTAATCACCATTACAACTACTCGAACAATAAAAAAAATTGAGCTAAAACATAATGCAAATAAGAAATGAAATCAAGTCAACTAGGATAAAGATCAGGTAACTGAAATCCAAATGGCAAATTTCATGCTTCCTTCAACTCAATTTTAACACATGCAGTTTTCTACGTAAATCGAATCCGGGTATCAAATTGTGTAGATCAGAGTTTCCGACACCATAAATTATGGTGTGAGAATCTATCAACTATTAACTAGAATTGCATACCTTCCGTATTAGCCAAAACCTTAACGACTTGCAAAACGTGGATGAAAATCCACAGCCGCCGCAGCGCCACCACCGCTCGTCCCATCGACGAAACTCACTTCCGCTGAGTTACTGAAGTTACGCCGCTAATCCAACGGATTCACCGGAACTAGTTGCCGGAACTTCCGGTGAAACTGGAATTCACACCGTTTGCGAGGAGATTACCACCAATCAGATCGCAGAGAAGCTACGATCTCGGATTCGGGATGCAATGGAGATTCAGATAAGATTTCAAGGTTGCTTGAGATTGTTCGACAATTCCCTTCTTTTCTGCTTCACTTTTCTGATTGTCTTAATTTTTCGCCGAAGAAATTGCAAAAGTGCTGTATACTATTTTTTTTTTTTTTTGGGGGGGTCAGCTCATAAGCTTAGTATTAGCAAAGAATCAAGGGGGCTGATTTGGTATTTACTAAAGAATTGGAAGAAGAAACATGACAGTAGACCACGATTCAGCTGCTGTACCCCGCACCGTGCGACTGATTCTGCCGCCGAAATACCTCTGAACTTTATTACAAAATTGTTATCCTATTATTACTAATTCAATCTTTATAGCCTATACGTGAACTTAATACTTCTAATCGAATTTTATTGATAATGTAGTTAAATTTTTGTTAATCATATATTTTAGTTAAATTGGAGTGATAATAGAGAGTGATGATCTGTACAGTCGACTATAAGATATACTGTACAGTCAACTATACCGTATTATTGTAAAGTTAGCTATAATGTAACTTATATAGAGAGATATTTTTTAAAATATTCAATATGATATACATATTTGAATTATACTATAATTTTGATAATTAAAATTTTTTTAAATAGGTGATTTAAGGCTCTAAAATTTTTAGCGATTTTAAGAATTATTTTTAAACCCGCTCAAATCTGAGTGTCCAAAAATATCTACTTAATAAATTTTTTTTAAACAAAATTGAATCTCAAAATTATAAATCCTATCAAAAATTATAAATTTTTTTTTCAAAAATTACTTCATTATGAAGGTTTTGATATAATCGACTGCCGGATCAAATTTTGACAAAAAGTTACTATCCGCACTTGAACTAGTTTCATTGAAGTAAAGAAGCGTAAATCTTACATGTTCAAATTTATAGCACGATATGAATATGTTACATTGGATGATCGTATTTGATGGAAAGAAGAAGAAGATTTTAGTGCCGAGGGGCACATCTCTATTCCGACATTTATCGCTCTGTCGTGCCGAAAATCTTATTTTAAAATTAATTTAACCTTTTTATTTTAATTTTTAAAAATTAAAAAAATATATATAAATCAGCACAATTAGTGCAATACCATCGGCACATAAGGAAATTTGAATTTATCAAAATTTAACTCGATTGGCACTAAAATCATGATTTGGATTACTTTCAAATATGTCCAAATACTAGTGTATTAAACCAACAATGACAGATTTATTAGGAATGACTACCAAACTAAACTAGTTTTGATCTAACACTGCATTGCTGATATTACCAGCTCTTCGAATTTCTTCTCCTAAATTGCTCTTTTCGGTTCTATGGCTTGGCACTTCTAAAGCAAAATCGAATCCTTTGCCCCATTTTTTGTCCCTATTTTTAATATTCACACTCCAAATAAATAAATAAATATATATATATATAAATTATTAAATTTTAATAATTTTTATATTTTTATATATTTTTTTTTAAAATATTTGTAAATAAATATTCTGAATCTCTAAAATCTTATAATTTATTTGGAGAGATGAAAAAAGGAGGGAAATAATGGAGAAGAAAAGATGGAAAGAAATTTTTCTTCCCTTGTTTGGGAAGGAAAGAAATGGAGGAGAAAAATAAATTACATGATGAAATTTTTTTTTGGGCCCACTATTTTTAGTTCTCTCCAATTTGAAGAGAATCGGAAAAAAAAAGAGAGGAAAAAATAAATTTTTATAAATTTTTTGAGAAAATTTTTTAATATAAAAGTTGTAAATCTGATAAAAATTTGTAACTTTTATACTAATCATTTTTTCTAAAAAGGTATTTAAAATTTTTTTTTTTAAACGCACGCTCCCGCAGATAACTTATCTAAAAGGGAGAAAACGTTCCACTCCTATTTTCTTTCTTTGGTATATCTAAACACAAGATAGAAAATGATCTATTTTTATTCCTTCCACTTAATTTCTTACAGTTTCTTTCCACTCATCCAAAGACAACGTTACGTCATAAAATTTTTAAAAATTATTTTAAACTTCATTAAAATTTTAGAACTCCAAAATATAAAAATATTTTAATGCTATATACATATAAGAACCGAGTTTGAAGCATGAACGGAACATTTCTATTCTTCTAAAACGAGACTGGTTGTGGGATATTATTTCAAGATAACATTTGATTGGTAAGTTCGAATTAGAATTAAGTATAGAAATTAAAACGCAGTAAAATCGGAATTGAGAATGATCACAAGTTGTGTAACGTTTGGTACATTATAAACTCGAAATCAAATTACAGTTGAATTTTTTAATTCTATTTCGGTGGAGACATCTTATAAATAGAATTTTTTAATAACAGAAATTCAATTTTAAATCCAGACGGTTACAATTTCAATATGTCTCAATCAAACACCTACAATTGAAATAGATTATTATAATTTTTATTCCATACGGTTAAAATACCAACTAAACACCCTATAAATTTACAGTGTTAGTTGATATAGAGTGTAGCGACCGTAGCGTGCGCACGTGATGTTCACCTTGCGATGGCGCTTTGGTGTTCGCAATCAATGATCGGACGGTTACTGATGGATGAGTGGACTCCCTATAACGGACTATTAAAGTCAAGTGCGGCTGGGACCCACGCTGGTGCCACGTAGGATCACACCGCGTTTTTACGCTATGGGAGCGTCGACTGGTCAATGTTGACTTGGATAGCAGCCGTTGGAAAGTTATCGCAATTTGTAAAATTAAAAATATCTTAATTAATGAACCATATAAAAAATCGGTAAAATAATCATAATCAACCTTGTAACTTATATATATATATATAAATAAAACAAAGAATGAAAGACATAAATCCAATAATTTTGAAAAAAGGGGACATAATGAATATAAATAATATTATCAATACTATTTCTTAACCTTTGCGCGTATCGCACCATATAAAGTCGTCATAACATAAATTATCATAGGTTATGGCCGTAGATGTAGAAGTCTCCACTTTGAAATGTATGAGTGATGGATTCTTGTACTTTTTTTTTCCTCAAGTCTACTAATGGCTGGTCTAAGCCACTTATTCAATTACTATCATTGAATCTCTTAATCAAGGACCAACCCAACAAAGACTTATGGAAGATTGTTTATTTTGGCAGGTCCGATTGACCCGTACTAGCAAGTAAACCAGTGTGTAGTTATCCATAAGGGTGAAAGACTAGCCAAGTTTCAACTGAGTACCGCTTAACTCAAGTTTGGCTCAGTTCCTTTAATTCGAATTGACTTTGGCTCGATTGAATCAGCTGATGTAATAGTCCATATAAATGGACCTTCGTCTATGGAGAAAGTCTTGGGCCGCAAAGAGGCTAAGGGGAATAAATTGTCCCATGTCGCTTAAATGGGGTAGAAAATTACCTTGATATATTAAAGAGGCACTTAACTTAGCACCAACCAATCATTCTACCTTTTTGAAGGATCCGGCCGTATGGTGCAGCCGGGACTTGAGCGGTGCTGAGCTCAGGTCGGATCGAGGCGTGACAACTGAGTTGAACTCGAGCGGCTCGATTACTTCATATTAGACGGAACTTGAGTTATGCTCGAGTTCTAATTTACTGGAGTAATCTTATACTACAAAATACTTAGTAAAAGTATGAAAGCTTGTTTGGGCTTGGAAGCCAACAAATCGATTAGCACAAGAAAAAAGACCAAAAAGTTATGGGCAATGTGCTGGTCGCGCTCGCTGGATATTTCCCTTCTTTGGGATGGTATGAAGCATCGCATTATCGTAGTACATTAACCTAACCCTCCATTTATCCAGGCTCGGGACTGGCCGTGTGAGCTCATACGGAGATAAAGACTTCGCGGTTCTTATCATCACTAGCAAAAAGCAACTATCCCTCTACACTATGAAACTAGTATAAAACCCCGTGCAATACACGGAGTATTTTTATTAATTTTATTTATATTTAAATAATTTATCATAATTTTTTTTATTTTATAATAAAATAATAAATTTTATTTAAAGTAGTTGAAATGCTAAATATTTGACACTTATAATAAAAATTTTATTTTATAAATGATGATTACATATTTAAAATTTACATTAAAAAAAAAAATATTTGTAGGTCATGTGAAATCAATTTACCGCATTTGAATTTATATAGTATATTTTACATCATATACGATATTTTATTTAAAAACTTAATTTTATCTTTTTATAAATTAATTTAACAACGAAAAATGCAAATTAAACCTGCAGAGTGGTAATTTTGAGCTGATATAAAGTTTAGAGCTGATATAAAGTTTTTTAAGAAATCAAGATTAAAACATATCTATGCGTCGACGTAAGGGTTATTATGGGTTATTATTTTTGTATATGCAAATATAATATACAGTTTTTTTTTTTGTTTAAATGTAATTTTACATCATATTATCGTCAATAACAATCAGCAATGGAAGTAATGAAAGCCATAGATTT
Source organism: Xerophyta viscosa (assembly GCA_002076135.1). Taxonomy (NCBI): domain Eukaryota; kingdom Viridiplantae; phylum Streptophyta; class Magnoliopsida; order Pandanales; family Velloziaceae; genus Xerophyta; species Xerophyta viscosa. Next base: position 1,718,748 of record MJHO01000017.1, read on the forward strand.
TTGTTACTGTTACATCATATAATATAATAGTGTTACTCTTTTCTTATCATCAATCAGCAACGGAAGCCATGACAACGTTCTAAAAAAGATATAAATAAAACAACTTTTCGTAATCTTTCTCCAATAAATATTATTTATTTTTGAAATATAAAATAGGAAATTATTCAAACTATTGACATTGTAAGACCAAAAAGATTAATTAAAACAAAATATGCATATCACAGTTTAACAAATGATACTGCAAAGATAATTTTAATAGTTAATAAGAAAAAAAAGTTGGAGTAGATATCTTATCAGACATAAGAATACATGAACTTGAATATAGATATGTTGATAGCATACCTAGACAACAGAACGATCACTGTAGCTTAACAATTATTAGGATTGGGAGTAAATCGTTTCGAATAAATAGTAATAACTGTTATATATAGAGGCGAATAGTTGCATCCTTACATGACCATATGCATCTTTTTATGAACATATGCATACTTTCATGAGGTGAATGGTTGCATCCTTTCATGAACATATGTATCATTTCATGAGAATATGCATCACTTGGATATTAGACATATTATTTCATATCACCGTTTTAGGTTGGACACATGGCATATCACCGCTTTAGGATGGACACATGGCAGCAAAACAGGGATATAGCTCCGCTTTATATTATTGTAGATAGATATCTGCGGATATTCCGCACAGCTGCGTATGGCCGCACGACCTTCTGTTCATCCCCATTGGATTGCAAACCTAGGTGCAGCCTCTGGTTGTTATTGTGACTATCTTATTGTACATAAATTATCGGTGTTAATTCGATTAATGCCCGGGATTGTCGACTTAAATATTTCCAAAAGGGAATAAGTTTTGCTAATGTCTTTTTGTGTGATTTCAAGGCTTCTTTCATCAAATCTGCCATCGTTTTACCGTGTCGGCATCAGGAGATCACTCTTAGCAGCTGCTCATGAGTCATGACGGAGCCTTTCTACCAGGGAGTTATACTTTATTAGTTTTTTTTAAAAAAAAAATATTATGTAAGGTAGAGTTGTTTGTATCTGTAGAATATCGAAATTTACTTTGCAAGAGTTGTTTGTATTTAAATTATTTTTAAATTAGCGGATTATGTAAGCTAGATCGAGTACCTAGGTATCTTTCTAATGATCTTGTAGGATATTGATGGCCCCATCTAGAATCAAGCACGGAAAGGCTGATGCCGGATAAGACCAAGGATAAGACACAGTTCATACGAGATAATTCTGAGGATTCTTCATCAAAACTGTCATCGTTTTACTGTATCTGCATCAGGAGATCATTCTTAGCAACTGGTCATGATGGAGCCTTTCTACCAAAGAGTGATATTTGTTGAGGTGAAATGATTTTAACAACGTAGACCTCCGATTTTCTGCAAAAAAAAAAAAAATTTGGGGAATTTGCTAATCATTAATCAGCCTCCGCGTTTCTTCGTTTGTGCGATTCAGTCCTCGAAAATAGAAAAACGCACTGACATGAAAACGTCCACCATGTCGGCGTATTTCTCCGTTTTCGGAGGCTGAATTGCGCAAACCCTGAATTAGGAAGGCTGAACGTTAACGTCACATGGCACGTTTTCGTATTTCGAAGAACTATAACGAACTACTGTTAAAATATATGAGTTGAAATGCAATTATCCTAATTTTAATGGAGGCATAAAGTATTCAATAGGACTTATGCATTTATTATTGAATTTTGATCCTATACGCTACGTTGAATGTATGGAAATATATAAGATCATTTTTAGAAAAATTGTTAACATTAAATTTAAATTTTTTTATAAAATTTATAATTATTATGTTTAATCTTCTTTTCGAAAAATAATTCAAAATTAGTATTTGGACTGCAAAATCTTAATTGATTTAAAAACTAAATTAAAATCCACTAAGACTTTAGAATCCTAATATATTTACTTAAAAGTATTTTTTTAAAAAGTTTGAATATAAAAATTATAGTTATTATTTATATTTAATATAAAGTTTATGTTGAAATTTTTTCTAAAAATAATCATATATATGATTTATACTCTCTGAGCGTATGTGACGTAGGTTTCAAAGTCATTCACAATCCGACCTGCTACGTGAGATGTATGATATAGGTGTAGCTATTACTACAAAAACATATAGTTTCTGCTTAAAAATCATTATCAATTCTTCAATATAAACAACCATTATTAATTTATTTCACCAAAAAACCACGGTTCAAATAAAATTAAGTTTTCAGTCAAGATACATAATATAATTGGGTTCAAGACTTAAAAAATAAAGGTGCAGAGCCAGTACGTGCTAGAGCCGCCGGAGCTCGGCACCAGATACATAATATAATTGGGTTCAAGACTTAAAAAATCAAGGTGCAGAGCCAGTACGTGCTAGAGCCGCCGGAGCTCGGCACCATGTAATATAATTGGGTTCAAGACTTAAAAAATCAAGGTGCAGAGCCAGTACGTGCTAGAGCCGCCGGAGCTCGGCACCAGATACATAATATAATTGGGTTCAAGACTTAAAAAATCAAGGTGCAGAGCCAGTACGTGCTAGAGCCGCCGGAGCTCGGCACCAACATGGTGCCGAGCCGGCCAGCATCGGCACTCGACTCTCTCTCTCTCTCTCCCTCGCGAGAGGAAGAAGACGATGTCGCTCGCACACGGGCAAAAAATTTTATTTTTTTAAAAAACGCGCAGGCGTGGCACCTGCACGTGTTTTTTTTAAAACAAATATAATAATTTTAAAAAAATATTATTTTAATTATAGTAAGTTCAGTATATCCCGAATTTGAAATTTACAGAAATTTGGTACGAAATAAATTTGTATTATATGTTTTGTTATGTAATTGGAGTTTTATATTTTATTTTAACATATTTATTTCATTAATATTTTTTAATTATTATTTAAGTCATTTTAGTATTTAAATATGATAAATTGTACGGATCGACACGTGTCGAGTTTTGAATTTACCGATACTTGACTCGGCATAGCACAGAAAATCTAGAAAAAAAACTATCTATTTGTAAATTTTACACCTGATCCTAACATGCTCAGAGAAAAGCAAGAGCTAGCCTTGAACATTTTCTTCAAGGTTTTTGAAAATAATACTCACAAAATACGTGAAAATGAATTTATTCAGAGCAATTACCACTCCTCCGTCTTCGCACTTCATCATCTTATACACCCATCTCGAGAGACCGAACCACATCATCTTATACACCCATCTCGAGAGACCGAACCACAAAAAAAAAAAACTAAGTGCATGAAATTATCTATATGTACTAACTGATTCATCAAGCTTAAGCATAACACATTTTCAGAATTAATTGTTCCCTCCGCCGCGGCCTGAATTTGGTGGTGGAGCTGTGGGTACTCTTCTTGCCGCCGCAAGCAGAAGTGGTTGATTGCTTCCCTGTAACAGATTCATGTAGCCATCTTAAGTTGCAATAACATGGTTAGGAAAATAATCGTCGTCGGCAGAACTTCAGTTCCACGAGGTGCATGCTAGGTTCATATGTCAGTAAATGTATATAATTTTCAGTATGATATAGTAGCATTACTGGCAGCACATAAGCCGAGGTATAAAGGTCCCACAAAAATCGAAATGAATGCCCTCTGCGAGTTTAAATGCTACGACGATCACTACAAATATAGGTAGTTTTCGTGCATGATTTTTTTCGTAAATCTTAAAAAAAAAATCTGTGACAGAAAAATGCCTTTGTAGGGCCATGTTGCATAAATTGCATAAATTAATGTGGCAGCCAGTGCATCTGATCCCGAACTGGTTCTGATGAATAACACTGCACATCTTATAACACAGAAAATGAGAAGTTTTAGTCGTGATAATTTCATACAATTTCTTCTCAAAAAAAAAAAAAAAAAAAAAAGATAATTTCGTACAATTATTCAGCACAGAAGATGAGAATTTATATTTTTGCAACACTACTTGGAAATTTTCCTAATTATTCAGAAAGGAAAAGAAAATAATAGCTCGCCCTTGAAGAGGATACTATAATTTTTATCTCTATTTTCTGAAATCAACCGTAATGTTTTGAAAGATTCACAACACGGAAGCTTTTATTAGACCATGGTGAACCTGCGATCGCTAATAGACGCACAAACCAGTAAATCCTACTCACTAAAAGTTGTTCAACGACGGAAAGTTGGCATGAAATACCCATCCCAAGACTGATTTGATTTGATTCACTGGCAGATCGCTGAGGGTCCTCGATGTTTTGGAAGGTATTTGAGTGTGATATAAGCTACTAGGAAGATGTCTACTATATCAACCTACGTACGAGATATAAATACTAACATTTTTGAAAAGGGAAGAAGGAAGAAAAAAGATGATAAATCTTACGGTGCTGCCATTCTCAGGCATATGATCTTGTTGAGGAGAGGGGTCATTTTTGGAGTTATCCAAACCTAAGCAGCCAAGGCAACTTCTCACGAGATACTGAAGAAGATAACATGGATGCTCCCCCATTCTCTCTCTCTCTCTCTCTCTCTCTCTCTCTCTCTCTCTCTCTTCTCTTTTCTTCAGGTGTATGTTCACTGAGCTATATTTATAGGGCTGGGTCCTTAGCTTCATGTAGGCACTAGGCAACATGAATTTACATTTATGACCCCGCATTTCGACTAAGTTTTGGTTGTTCGCGGTTCAGATTTTTATTATCTAATTCTAAGCACAAACACTTGGCTGGGTTGGTAACTTTAATGTGTGCAGGTAGACAAACTTAGAGGAGCTTAGCATTGCTTCTGTAATCCATGCATGGCGCTGATAAATCTCTTAGTCGGATGATTTTAACCTGGCCTTTGCTATGCACTGATAAAAAACCACACAAGAAACCACATATACTGACGTGGCACAATCAAGACCACACATCACGATGAGTATATCTGTAATTTTAATTTTTTTGCGGATCACGAGAAAATTATGCGGATCACGAAGCACGTGTGTGGTGGAGATTGGTTTGTGTGGTTTGTTGGGTACGTAGTTTGTTGGGGGTGAGTAATTTTTTTTCTTTTAACCTAGGTTTCATTAAGTTGGAAAAGTAGCCAGCGGCACTTATGTGGTTGTAAGAGAACTCATATATAAATGCCATTTTTCACCAAAAAAAAACAAAAAAAAAAAATTTTCCAATGATCATGATACAACCAAAATATGATATGTATTGCGATATATACGATATGCATTCCAATAAATTGTATATAATTCTGAAAGTGTCAAGAATCTAATCGTCCTAATTAATAACAGTACTCAAATTCATATATAAAGAAGCGTAGCTAAAAAAAAGGACGAGCCAGTGCCATAGGAATAAGGATTATTTCTTACACGGTATTAATATATCCAAGTTCGAATTTTGTTGAACACATGATGAAAATATTCTCTACTAATAGTAGATATGAGTACATATCGCGTCTTTTAGCAACCGAAAAAACTCTCGCAAGGTAGTGACTTTGTTTTTTTTTTTTTTTTTTTTTTTTTTCAAAAAAAAAAAAAAAAAAAAAAAATGCAAGTCAAGACATGGCACCTACCCCTGTGCGCACGTCAACAGATGGCCTAGTCAACAAATCAAAGAGGACAATAACTAGAGGACGTCCCGAGCCATCTACTGCATTAAAAAACACCCTGGAACTCAGATTCTCTTTGAATGTCTGTTTCATGACGAGAATATTAACCCTTATCCACACGACATGCCGCTGTTTTCATCAGTAATACGGATCTCTCGGTCGCTCCTAGAGTCACTCCTTGTTACACTCCTTAGATACGTGACGGTTTGATGGGTGAGGTTCACTTCAACTTCTTGAGATAGGCTGTCAGTGACCTTAGGAGCAAGACTGGCAGTGGCTCAAACACTTAACTATTATGATGATATAAAATGCCAAGCGCACGCAGCGCAGTGGCATGCACCCCTTGCCCCCTGGGGCGGCCCGAGGTTCAACCTCTGGGGGAGGGGGGCATCTGTGGACATGGAGAGGGGAATTAAAAAAATAAGACTACATGAATAGGACTGATCATAGGGCTACTAAGTACTGCAAAGACTTTGGCAATTGACATGCGTATGTATGCGTACGCTCTACAAAAAGAGAACGTGTAATTTTTTAAAGTATGCCATCAATTCGAGACCAGATCCCCTATCATAAAAGTCACACTCCTGTGGTCTCCATCTAGGCCGTCCATCGACCCAGTTCGTATCATAATATTTTTTTAATTAAATTTTCATCAATTTATTTGACCTATTTTAAGTATTTTTATGAAAAATTTTAAACAATAAAGTTGTAGATTTTGATGTGAGTAACACTTTTGTAGGTGAAAGTTTTTCGAAAAATATCAAACATTATGTTAAAATAATGATTAAAACTTGTAATTATTATTTTGACATAATGTTTTAACATTTTTTTTGAAAGAGGTGATTTGAGATCTTGATTTCACAATCCTTTGGTCATAAGATAAAAACTTTAATCACTTTGTCAAATTTTTATCTCAAAAAATTTAGAACCGACGTGATTTCTTAAAATATCAGAACTATTAGGGTTCTACTTCCCACTATTAAGTTGTTGCACTGTTGGTCGCCACAAGGATGCCGATGGATAGGCCAAAACAAGAAGCTTCTTTAGTATTAGTACTTCATCAAACAGCATTACATGTCTTCCTATATTTCCTTTCCTATTTTAGATACTAGGCGAAAAATCTCCGTTATGCATGCCAAGTGGCTACAAATTATCACAACTATCCATTTCTTGATCGTAATAATGGGAAATAAAATCTTGAGTTGGTATCCATCTGAACGGGCAGACATGAAGTACATGCTATGTTTCAACCAAATTCAGTTTATTAATTTCATTTAAATTTAAGATAATATATGTCCACCGTTGCCGGACTTTTCTTTATTATGATTTTAGGAAGTAATTGTTCTACGATGAAGCCTCGTCCCTTATGCATTTCTTTCATCTGAAGGGCATTTCTTTATGACTTTTTATTTTACGTGAAAGTGAAAGCTTGAATAACCATGCAATTCAATCCTAATCTGAGATGGAAGGAATGTTTGATTTATTCAAGCGTTATCAAGTCGATAGTAAATAATTGTTACGTTCAACCAATAAATAAGCATCCCACATAGTATCTGATATTCTATTATGGTCAAAACAAGATGACAAATTGAGTAGGCCGAAAAAATGTTTGATTTAAGATTAGGCTGACTGACTACATCTTTAGCACTATAATATTCTTGTGTTGAACAGAAAAAGCCTAAGATATGTGATTAGGGTTGCTCAACTCTTTTAGAATATGAAGATCCAGTTGTTATGTGATATATCAAACCACTTTGAGAACTATGCATAGTGAAATTCAATGTTCATGAAGATGCTAAATTGTAAAAAAGTGCCTACACGTCCAAACAGATGTAAGCTTTGTGACAAGGAGACATTATACTGTTAGAATTCAAAAATCATGTATTTATATAAGTATTGACTGTTGAGATGGATTTCTATCCTACACCTCAACCAAAAATGATACGTGTTAAAAGAAAATTCCTCCCAACAAAGTGTTGCTGAAGTTCGAACAGGACTAATCTTTCATGAGGAGTATACTATGATCTCTTCCAAGCACCCAACTACGCTAACCAACTGAACCAACGCTAGTCGGTAAGAAAACTATATTGTTATATGCACACCAAACTACTTTGAATTAGTACCATGACGACTTTAATTGTTTGCCAAAGTAAACGCTTACCATAGACTAAGATATTATTGGAGCTATAATTATATAATTGGGAATAATAATGTGAAAGCACATGGTTTCTCGTGAAGAAAAAAAAAAAACTTATTAAACGTGCTTGGTTAACTAACACGTAATAATATATATATAAGATAAGAACCAAATGCATTGATCCATTAAAAATATATGCACGTGGTTAGTGACCAAACTTCCTCCACAAAGAACCTCTTGATGCTGCAAGACACTTGACTTTTCCGAAAACAAAGCCAAACTTAGGAGGGTTGCCGCCAACTAGAGAATTTCCATATATTTCCTTGCATTCTTGAACAACCTGTTAAAGAAGATATTAAAAAGAAAATAAAAACTTGGAGCTATAAACATATTATTATTGTTTGCATAGAACAGCTATTGTGAATAAAGGAATCCGTGTGTTTTCTATACTACTGATCTCCAAATAAAGTCAAATAAATTGCGTTTCTAAAGCATCACTTTCTGCTAACTCCAGAGCAAATTTTTAAAAATGCCAGATTCACCTAATTCTTATGACAACTTTTAGAAAAACTTTTAGCAACTTCATCACTATCTGTATTATGCTATATAAGCCCTCCAAAACAGAGATTTACTTCTTTTTTCATAGTTCTTAATTTTGAGAGGGCAAACTTGCATAACTGAATTCTCAGCTGACGTTAAACTACAGAACCAGGCGTAGAATGCAAGAACTTTTCTCTTTTGCTTAAAGAGAACTTTCAATGACATTGGATGCGTTTGTAAATGACACAAACATATGATCTAAATGCATGACGACTAAATATTTTGTAGATTCCACCAAAGATCATGCCAAGGAGTAGCAAGGATGTATTTATCAAAGAGGCCCAAGACTAGGCCCACATACAGATTTTTATTCAACTAAAGAGGTATCATCCAACATATCGTTGTTTCTCAACTACCCTTAGTACCCCCACACGCATATCTTTCTAAATGACAGATTCCTTTTGTCATAAAATAATGCAAGTGTATCTCGTCCTAGGTTGGCTGAAGACTAGGCCCAAGTCTCACAAGTAAAATTACGTTGTCCAATTACATGACAACTCCTTGCAGTATTTTCGCAACATGTTTCGATTGATGCTGAATATCCAAATATGGAGAAAAAAAAGTGAAAAGTTCTCTCTCTCTCTCTCTCTCTCTCTCTCTCTCCACTTCTTTTCTTTTCTTTTTTAATTGAAACCTGGTACTCGTTGCTTGAAAAAAAAAGAGATATAAAGGAATGATTATGCCATGGTATGCATCGCATTTAGGGATACTCTCAAAGTTTAAGAAGAGTTTGATTACGGTGATTTTAAGAAAGTTTCTAATACCTCTTTAGCTTCCTTGCGTGGTATGCCTTCTCGTAGTCCTACAAGTTTCTCGACAACCTCAGGCTGCATGGAAATAAACATGTTACAGGGGAAAATAACTTAATTAAAGTTGTATTAGTTCCAACAGTGTTAAAAGAAAAAACTTACAGGACAATCTGGTTGACTTTCAAGGATATTTGTATAAATAAGCGTAAAGGAGTCCACACTTTCAGCCGAAGCTAACTCCCTCAAACCGGCCAAAACATTCACACGTTTCTCTATTTTCTGGCAGTTCATAAAAAATAATAACCGATCCAAATATGGGATTTTACAAATCAGGCATTCAATAAAGGGCAACGAATACTTACAGGTCCATTTAGGTACTCTTGAAAAAAATCCATAAGAACCTCTTCGTCTAGCCTCATTCGCTCTATGGTTTCTTCTTTAATGTAGTTTTTCTGATATTTTACAGTCTTGGTTAGTCGGAGACTAGACGTGAAGCAAAAGCAGAAAAGGAGTTGGATAGAAAGATGATTTCAACCTGTGTTAGGAGATGATCTACATAAACCACAATAGTTTCCTCCAGACAAGCTTCAATAAATCTTCTGAATGACCTTTCCTCTATGTACCTTCACGTATTATTCAACCAACTCCAACGTAGTCATTAAAAAGTATATGATCTTTAGGGCAAAAACAGACAAAATATTCCAAAATCCAAACATTTAATAAGATGATAATAACTTAAAAGACGAGTTAAATAATGAAGATACCTCGTCATCTCATCCTATCTGGAAGTTCTCATGTTTGCTCTATGCTAGTTATAAAAGAGATTTACTACTGGAAATGAAGAAACTGTCAATCATTTACGCTCATAACTCTGATGCTGATATAGATTGATTATTCAACAAAATGTGATGATCCAAAAGTTCTACCAGGAACTTAAAATGATTGGAAAAATCTCAAATTTCCTAAATGATCTGAGACTCCAATATTGTCAGCAATTTGGATGACAAGCCAAGGTATCATCTGTGACAACTCATTAGAAAAAAAAAAAAAAAATTATGTTTGACTCATTTACAATGTACGTTCAAATTGTTATTTTAGTATAGGGAATTTTGCCAATCCAGTACACATGGCACTGATAAAGTATGAAAGGCTCTCAGTTAACAATGAGAATTGGGATACTCAAGTCCCATCTGGTCGACCAATAATGTATTTTAAGTGTCTACAAATTAGCCTATTTGATGTATCATCGACCGACACACGCTTATGGTAGACCAATAATATTTGCAAATATGGAGTCAACATATTTAATTTCGGACGACCGCCTGTTCAACACCTTACTCTCTGCTTGAATTTCGGTCAACCGGTTTCTGGGTTCTATTGACCGATAATCCAACCAGAGAGTTGGTCGGCCTGACTTATGACATCAGTCGCCGGTAATTCAAACCAGTCGACCGATAGTCATCCTAGTTCAGTACACTTATGAGATAATTTCGGAAAAGTTTCTTTAATGTAGTTTCAAGCTCTTATAGATTCTAATGATCTCCCTTGAATAATAAAATCACAATTTTAGTTTTGTTTTGCTTTGTTGCTGGTTTAAATTAGTTGAACATCAAGAATTTATTTCGTTAACCCCGGTGGTTCTGTTAATTATTTACGTCATCGAAGATTTTCGGTCTACTGAAATCATGTGATCCTCCAAAAAGAGGTGTCTAAAAAAAGAATCACTAGGCTAATGTGCCGTGCTAACATGACATATAGTGGTACCATCACCACCATTCACACATACAATCAGTATTCTTATACAAAACAAAAGCTCAATTTGTACTTATCCATAATTTATGCAAGTCATGCAATAATAAATGTACGAATGTATTCTAAGATCAAACTAAATATGTGGATAGAGCCTGTTGGGGTTGTATGCCATCTTAAAACAAGCACGAAGTTAACTGTTTAAGTCCGACGTAGTGTTGACAGCCTACAATTTAAACCATACATGAAAACTTTTACGCAGACCAGTACTGACTCTAGGATCTAACTTTAGGTATCCTTCCAACAGTTTTATCATATGTAAACATTAGTTCATGACCAAGATTTGCTTCTTTTTTTTTTCCTTTGAAAAATCAAGAATAGACTTTTATGGAACATGTTTCGCCTAGTTCGAAAGACATTGTATTAAAACTTGGTAATTTATAGCCTTTACTATTAAATCTACCAAGAAATATGTTATAATGAGAAAGCAATCATTCTTTCGATTAACTAAGAGGAAAAGGGCTTACATCTTGATGTCTGTGAAATAATCACGAAAGGTTGCAACAAGATATTCAGTAACAAGTCCCTCCAGCCAATCTGAAATTTAAGAGGAAACAAATTAGGTGCTAATTCAATCATTTAGGAAATGACGTTCAGAGAACGCATTTTTAATCAGACAATCCTCAGCTTTATGAGAACAATTATATATTTGAGAGATATCAAACTACGCCCTATAAAAGGGCATGTGTAAACTACACCGCTCAAAATATAAGAAGTCATTACAACAAACTGCTTCCTATTGCTGGGAGCACCATTGTGCAAATGGAATACAGCCAGTATTTGTTTTTTTTTTTTAAAAAGAGAGGTTTTACTACATCCCAGTAAAAAGGTCAGAAGGAAATATCTCTCCAGTAAATGGCAGCCGCAATCAAGTTTAACTGTTTATGATGATGGTTACCTATGCTGTAGGAATCAAGAACATAATATGGAAAAAAAAAGGTTGCCATGATTCAAAAACTGCACTTCCTAAACTATAATAATATGTGAATTTCTAAATACTGACTCACATTTACAGGAAGTTGCTATAGTGTAGTCTATTCATAAAGTGAAACCAGAAAATGCAATTACAAAAATGAAAGACATGATAACACATTAGTCATCCAAGAGAATTGCAAGAGACGGAGTGTAACGAAAGTTTAAAGTAAGGTTAGAATCTTCAGACATAAAAAGTGAAAATCTGTAAAAAATATAATTTAAGAGATTCAAATAAGTCCTCTCACACTAATTACTTGCTCACTATAGCTTCCTAAACTCTATTATGTGGAATATGTAGAACTTGCTCACATTTAGAGGAAGTTGCTACATTGTAGCTTATTCATGATTGAACCCTGCATAGATATAGTCATCCAAGACAATTGACAAGATAGGGATTGCAAAGAACAAGGTTTAAAGTGACATTAGACTCTTCAGATGTGAAAAAACAAAAATCTGTAGAACACGACCTGCATTTATTCATAAAAGCTAACCTTTTTGGTAAAGTTTCACTAGCAACTCTTGGACTCCTGGATCTTCAAATATTACATTCACTACTAGATTAACTGCTTCCTGTACCAGAAATAAAAAGCTAATAATAAACAATAAAGGAACACAAAGTTAATGTCAAAGGCATAAAGTAATAGATAATGCAAAGTTGTCCACGTTTGCTTTGGAAAAGAAATTGCACAATTCATCGCAAGATTTTAAAATCCGGGCGACATGCTGCGTGCCGCCTGGAACATGCTGGATCCGAGAGGATCCAGCACCAGCACGGCCATTTTCCGACCGTGCCGCCCCTTGCCGACTGTTTCGATCAGCACAGAGCTCTGTTTCGGGCAGCACGGTTCCGTTTCGTGCCGTGCCGCCCGGCACACTTGTTTTTTTTTTTTGAAACAAAAAAAAAGGGATTAGAAGAAGAGGAGGAAGAAGAGTAGGAGGAGGAAAAGAATGAACTATTATTTATTATCTATTTTATTATTTCATATTTTCTTTTATTTTTATAATAAAAATATAAAATGTATAATAAAATAAAAAATATATTATTTTATTATCGGCACGGTCGGCATGGCACGATCAGCATAGTCGGCATGTCTCGAGTTTGGAATTTACCAAAATTCGGCACGAAAAGACACTTAAAACCTTGACTCATCGGTACCACCATCTCCTGTATAACATCAATTTTTGCTCTTTAAATAACCTTTGGACCGTAATGAACTTATAAGAGCTAGCTTAGACCATACACCATCATGCTACTGGCAGAAGCCTGACTGGCGAGAGGAGATACTTTTAACTATCAAAAGAAGAGAAGGTTTGAAATACCAACGCATTTTCGATTATCTCTTCTGGAATATGTCATCCATTCTAATTATGTGTTCAATAACAAAAGAAAGAAAAGGTCTAAAATACCACCTGCATTATCTAGTATCTTTTCTGGTCTATGTTATTCATTCTGATTACTTATTATTGTAGTGTATCCTCTGTAATTGGACTATAGCTTGTGACCAAGCAACAACTTGAAAAGAATATGCAACTACATACCTTTGCAACCTCAAGAAATCCTTTGCATGTATTATCAAAGTTGGCCTGCAATTACAATATCCTAAAAGTAACCATCATCATACCAATGTCTGAATACATAATGTGAGTTAGCCGACAAATTATGTCCAAGTAAGTTATTTTACTTAGCATAGCAGGGAAAACAAGTAGACGTTTACCAAGGAAAAAAAGTGTCTTTCGGTTATTAGCCATTAGAAAATTTTCATTACCTTGAAAACAATCTCCTAGAAAATTCTGCTAGATCAAGCCTTCCCATAATCAAAGAAGTTCCAAATATTTCCTAATAAACATCATATACTTTCTCTCTGACATCTCATACAATTGTCTTCATCTTCTATAGTCAATTTAACTTAAAAGAGGTTGAGACTGAAATACAAAGTAGACTCAAGGGTTGCTTCTGTTTTCAAAACGCAAAAGACTCAAGAATTTGCGTGCTGATATAAGCAGCCAATAAGCACTAACTATAGGAACTAAGAGTAAAATAACAAACTAGTAGAAGAGACAACTTTAAAATTGAATTCAATCAATCATTGCTAGGAAGAACACATGCAATGAGTTTGATATCTGCGTTCTTCTATACATGACAGCAGCTCAAAATCCATATAACTGGCAAGAAATGCATAACAAGTTACAAAAGCTGCAGAACCGCAACATTTTGGCATGATAGGAGGTACACACCATGATTTCTTCAGCATGGGTTTGCGGAAGAGCTTCAACTGTGGAGTTACCAAGCTCTATAGCTAGCTCATAGCAGCGTAGGTTGTTGTTGACCTGCTATCAAGAATTATAATAAAAACATTGGACTTCACATAACATCTCATGCAAATGATTGTGATACCAAATATCTAAGCTTGTGGCTTAAGATTGATTATCCCACAAACCATAGCACAAAGAGGTTCCAATCCGATTTCAGAAGCTGGTTCTTCAAACCTTTGCTTTTCAGCTGCTTGGAAATCAACCATTACCTAGTCGTAATTAAAATGTGAAAACAAATCAGATTCTAGAGATGTTAGATAATAATTTTAAGCTCAACTTTACCGTTTGGTTCATAACTAGCAGGTATCCATCCACGCTATCTATGGTGGAATATGTTTTCTTGACATCTACATAAACCACATGAAATTCTTTCTTGTGCCCAGAACTTCACCATTCATTTTGCTAAGAATTTTGCATATTTGATGATCACCCTAGGCTCCAAGTAATGAAAGCAAATTGATTTGCATGGATCATTTTTCTTCTTGTCAGCTTAATTCCTTGGCCCCCACTGAGGATTCATTATACGACTAATTGTTCTGTTGCCACCAGATGTTGGCATGATAAACCAAACATTTAAAAGATCCTTTACATGTTTGACATGTTCCATTTCTTAGCCATCTTTCAAATGCGCAATAATATGATAGTCCATACCAGTGATGATAAACCAAACGTGTATAGGATCATATAAATGCAATAAACAATTTCCTTCCTGCATCTATTTGGCTATATGATAATTCTGTCTTTTTAATTTAACTACCCTTTTAAAGGTATGATTATAGAGATTTAACATGAAACTATTATGAAGAGACAAAAACGAACCTATCTATTGCATACCGTAAAGGTTTTTTACGATTGGAAAGATAAGAATCACAATCTTGCCTGTATAATAGCAAGTGATATACGATAAAGCATAAGATCTGTACTATTTTCTCTAACAATTTGAACTTGCTCTCCCAAAATTCTAAATAAGTCCACTGCTGCTGGTGTGTAAAGCTTTCCATCTTCAGTTCTTTTTGGGGGTTGAACCTTATCTGCCTCCAGTATATTCTTATACCATTTCTAAAGTAAAAGAAAACAAAGAAAAACCATCAATTTCAACATTCCAAAAATAAGATCCGTTAAGACATACTTTTAGAAACAAAGAGTAGAAATCTGAGAAAAACCTTAGTGGTTTCCTGCATTCTCTCAAAATATGCGTTCATTAAAGGATCCAAGGCACCACTTTCAGAGCAAACATGAGCTAAAGAGTCATCAACACCTAGACCAATCAGACTATCTTGAAACTCCGCAATCCAACTAGTTACCTATGTAACACAGTAATCACCAACAGTCCCAGAAAACCTTATGGAGACATAAAAGTTATATGCCCAATCCTTGTAAAAAGGTAACTTCTTACCTTTAATATCTCAATATTTGTCATTGTGTTTGCTCTTTGGCTAAGAAGTCTAAGCATTTGAATGAATCTTTCAGTATAAAGGTTAACCATTAGCTGGAAAATTTGATACCTAGAAAAAAAAAAGTCCATACGTTAAAGAGATAAAACGAATTAGATTGATTTGATTAAAAGTAATTTGGAAATAACAAAAAAAGTAAAAGTATCAGCAGCTTGTAGCGGTTCAAGTTGTATGTTATGAACCGACAGGGATCAGTTCCATCGGATGCCCAACAACGGCGGAATAAGCATTGAAGACCCAGCGTGGGCAATATAATTATCTAAGATACACATAATTAACTAATTACTAAACTATTCATATTTCTTCCATAAACAAAATAAAAAATACATATTAATAGAGACTACTCCTATGGACTCCTACTATCATTAAACTTTTGTTAAATATAAACTCTTACTTAAAGCCAGATTTCCCACTAAATATAAACTTCCTAAATTATCTCATATAATATGTTTCAAATAGTATTTCATAATAAACTTTTACTGATCTAAACTCGACCTGGACATAATAGGACGACTCGGTTCTGTCAAATCTAGTTCATAACATTCCACTCTCTTCGAAAAGAAACTTGTCCTCAATTTGGCAGTATAAAGAAATCGATGCAGATATACTCTAACGAAGATAGTGGTAACGATAAAGAAGATTAGGGGTGGAGTCAAAGATAAATTCAAAGACGATGATGTCAACTTTAGTGGTAGAGTCAAGGGCAAAATCGAAGATTGTGGTGACGACTTTAAAGGATGAGACAAGGATAAAGTCGGAGATGGTGATGCATAATTCAGGACCGATGTAGATGAACCCCAAGAAATAAAATGGAACGCAGATTGATTATTGATATATGAACCGACACAAACAATCTCTTAGTAGTTATATTTTCATCGATGCAGATCGATCCCAGGAATACGTGATGGCAAGATGGCAACAATAGCGATGTTGGAAGATAGAAGATAGAAAAACTGATCATATCGACTCTTGACAAATATGTTTCGATCGACACAGGTCGATCCCAATAATACATGGTGGTTCTAATAAGCCGCAGCAAGGTCGGCCAATAGAAGGTAGCCGAACAAATCAGCTCTTCGGACCGATGCAGATTGATCCCAAGAATACATGGTAGCCCAACAACTTGCTGCGATGTCGGCAGAAAGAAGGTAGCAACGCCGACGAGAAAGAATTAAGCATGATTGTGAACGGACTTCGTTGTGTCGAATGCTTGGTCATGGCAGGATAAACCCCAAATATCAATGTTGAGACAATTATCGAAGATATACATAATTAAACTAAATATCAAACTATTGTATTTCTTCTATGATGAAAAAAAATGAAATATCTACTCCTTTTGACTCCTACAATAATAAACTTTAGCCAAATATAAACTCTTACCCACGCTAGGAATCCTACTAAATATGACCTTCCTAAATAATCTCAAACAATATTTTTCAAATAATAATATTCCCTAATATAACTTTTACTAACCTAGACCCAAACTCAATACTATTGCTCGATCCCTTCAGATCTAGTTCATAATGCTTTAGCAACTTAAAAAATTCAAACATCGAGAAATGCCAATTTTTCCGACTGTGCCGTGCCGCTTACATCTTGTCGGTTGTGTTTTATTTTTAATTTCACAATAAAAAATTTAATTTAAAAAATAATACTGATTATGAAATATAAAAAAAAACTGAAACTTGTGACAAATAGAAAGAGAGCGAGTAGGAGAGAGAAACTAGTGAACAGCAACGGCAATGCATGGAGCGGTGGCGACATGCTTCAAGGTTTCAGCAAGGTAGTAAATAGTCTTTCCAATGAAAATTCTTACTAATATGCTTACCTTGAAGGAAAGCATGGAGCTACATAGTCAAATATATCTGGAAGTTCGTCACCAATCTACAATCAAGAACATTGTTAGATGATCTCAAATGAACAGCTTATTTCCAAGATACTAAGAAAATGACAGGCATAGTCCTTTTGAAAGATTAGTTCTTAGTTTTAGCTTTCACAAAAGGTGTTCTTTAAATGCAAATAGTCCACTTTGAAATATCATGAGGTCAGGAAGAAGACATGAGGCTCGCTCATATGGATGTTAGGGCTTGTTTAGTTGAACTTGAAGTACATAAGCCATTATGGTCTTTGTCAAAGAAAGTTCAAAATAGAGACCCGGAAAAAAAAAAAAGAAAAAAACATTATCTAGATAAACAAGCCAATCAGTTGCAAATTTAACAATAGAAATAATGATGAACATTGTAATTTGGAAAGGAGACAGTGGTTTCCAATCTTACCGTTCGTGCTTCATCTAAGGCAGCTTTTAAATCTCGGACAACATACTGAGCAAAAACGGCATATGCAGATTTGAGTGTAGAAATTAAGCTTACATAAATAATGTAATAGCAGGTTGTGCCTAAACCAGTAAGTCTACCTCTGTCAGTAGCTTGTTGAAACGTTCCTCGACAGTTTTTCTGATGTGCTCATAACACTTGTCCTTGAAACCTTTTCCCTGAACCTTGAACTTGTCCTGTGCTCTATTTCTTGGTGATGCAGTTGCAAAGGTAGATTTTCTGTTTGTTGTAAGGTAAGTATGCAAACACTAAAGTAAACAACTTGCAGTAGTCTGACTAGTTTCATATCTTATATAAAACTAAAAAGGCAAATCCTTTTCCAAGTGCCTCTAGGAGCCAATCCTTATTAGAATTATATACTCGGACATACAACTACATACTTCAACTGACGAAATAACTCAGACTTACAGTGCATGAACCAATAGAATATGATGATCTAAATAGGAAAAGGTAATTAGAGGCATGAATGATGAACATTACGGAATTGGTAATGATATGATTTGCTGGGTGTTCCCTACAAAAAAAATTGAATGAAGGGGGAAAAAAAAGAGCTGCTACAATTCAAGATCTAATGTGTTATCACAAATAACATAGTAAACCACTTTAAGAAGCTACAATAACAAAATAGTTAGAAAAGGCCATAAGATCATATGCAACAAAATTAACAAAAAGTCACAGCCTGGCCTGGCTGTCAATATACCTAACAGATCCTCCACACAATGAATTTGAATGAAGGAACTTAAAACATAATATAAATAGCAACATGACACTTTATGGTTAACTAGAGTCTTCAACTAAAAATCATAAGAAAATATTGACATGAGGAAAGCGATTGGACCACACAGTACACATAGGCTTCCCCTTTTAAACGTAAATGAATTTAGAGAACGCAATGTTTGGCAATTGACAAGAAGCTAAAGCTAAAAGCCTTTAAAATCAAAAGTAAACAACTAGATGAAAAATATAAAGTATGTCTAATATAAAGGACAACAAAGTTATGGGTTTACTGGGCAGAACGAAGTGAATTGGTAATTGCTGCCATAGTGCCCTCACCCTCGGCCACAGCTGCCTCCTCGGAAAGTTGTTGATCTAAGATCTCTTGCATCTCAACCACCCTAACAAAAATTGGTCAATGATAAATTTCATACTAGCATTCTTAACTAAAACTGCTTGAGAGGAAAGAGTTTGACAATTAAATTAAAAAAAAAAAAAACCAACAGTCATTATCCAACAACATTTTTTATGTAACAGAAAAAACTTGCTAATAAAGTTCTGTAAACGTACTTAAAAACATTATTGTAAACTACTAACATTACAAAATATGACTTTATTTTATACAAATTTCCATAGTTGCTGGCTATATTAAGATATAGTCACAATTCATGATTGCAGTAGTGATTCCATCTCAGAATCGTGGCTCGTTTCCTTCTCTTTTTATGAATTAGTTGCTTACTAGGTCAGTCAAGTTCCAAAAATATTTTTAAATACAAGGAGAAATGCCAGTGAACTTTATTGACTGCCAATTCTCTTAAGAACATTGTATTGGACTCTCCCAAATATGTATGGTGATGGTCAACGACCAACTAAGGATCAGGAAATGCATGCTATAGTTGAATTGGTGAGTTAACTCAGTCAAAATGTACTGTTTGATGTATCCTTATTAGGCACTTATTTAATCTTCCAACTAATAGCATTATGTCACATTTAACCTTTATCTAATAACCATATGTAATACGAGAACACCATAATCTAACCTATTTGCCTAAGTGTCTATGATTGTTTATGAAGTGAAAAAAAAGGGACAAATATTGAGAATATTTAAAATGCTAAATAAGTAAGCATAACTGTAAATACTTATAGGTTGTGGTACAAGAGATACCTCAAAGCTCGAACCAGAGTTTGTGGGCTGAAATCAAGGTAGTTGAAGATAAAAGTCAGATTCATTGAAATATTGAAACATAAAGTAAGTATGATGCACAGGAATACCGCATTGATATGTTGACATTGAAAAAACTAGCTTTGTTGATGGTTTTACCCCTTTAAAATATATTTTGTTACTTCAGCTGCTTTGATTCCACTATGTTATTCATAACTACATCAGCAAAACTTCATAAAATGGGTAGACAAAATAATTCATACTATGTGTTTCAGTCTCATTTAAAATACCCTAAAACTAACTTTTAGAGGAACACTACAAAGTTTAAATTACACATAAACATCACGGTCTTCTTCCAAGACTCTAAGCTGCCCAGAGGACTTTTTTTTTCAGTTGCTTGTTGTGTAGATATGCATAATTTGACTCTCTTCTCTCTCAGTCTTGGTCCATCAGCTCTCTAAATTGGTGACTTATAAGTTACATCAAGGGTTGACATGACTTTTACATAGATGCAGCAACATAGGTAGTACGATTTAAATTGCTGATTCAGCTTGTATTCGTTCAACGAAGTACTAAAGCTTTTGAAATCACCAGATAATCTTCCACAATGATTTTTGTGCACCTATGATTGTGCTTTTACATGCAATAGACATGTATCTACTTTGATTCTTATATTTTGAAGATATCCAAAAATTCTTAGAATCTAATGAAAGCCAAAAAAAATCCCAAGGCTTGGAGTAATGAAGACAGTAAAACTATTAACAACAAAAAATAAGTTGGCTTCACTAAGAAAGAAAAAAAAAAAAAAAAAATATATATATATATATATATACTGAAAAATGTTGCAGATACTGGTCATACCTCTCTTTAGAAAGTTTAAAGAAGTTCGAAATATGGTCCCACAATGCTTTCTCAAATGTCTCCCAGGTTTTATCTACATCTTCAAAATATTCCCTTGGAACACAAAACATCATTGCTATGAAAAAAGAATATTGCCAGCACAATTCATGCATGACTGCCTCATCAAGTTGTTAAAAGGCTAAATAGAATTTCAAAGAAAGTCATTGAAAAAGTATCCTGAAAATGATAATTATATACCAAGCAAACAGTTAACATTACTGTCCATATGGACATAACAATAGTTCGATTCCCACAGTTAGTTCGACTAAACACACACAATAATAAATGACATACAATATAAACTAAGGCAAAATGAAACAATAAATAGATAGATTTTAGGTACACCAAAAATTACTTTTGGAGTCATAATTGCATCTTCATAAAATTCATCTTCCCTAAGCAGTTTTGTGAGATGGAAGGTAATCAAATGTATATATAGCTATCCAGAAGAACGAAATATATAAATAAATCAAGATTTTTCGTGCCGTGCCGAGCCGAGTTTCGGTATATCCGAAACTCGAGATGTGCCGACCGTGCCGATCCGTGCAATTTCTGTTTTTAAAATAATAAATTATTTAAGAAATAATAAAAAAGATTAATAAGACTAACTACAAAAATTGTACTTATATATAGTACATAGTTCCCTACCACATAGAGTGTCGATGTGACTTATATAAGGGATACGTAAAATCAAAAACAAAAAAAAAAATAATAATAATAATAATAAAATTAAAAATTAAAAAAAAATGCGCCAAGCCGCCATGGGATACGTAAGATCATAAGAAAAAATAAAATTAAATTAAAAAATAATGTGCCAACCGCACGGCGGCTCGGCACCGAAACAGTGCCGGATTCATGAGGATCAGGCATGTACCCAGCGGCACCGAGAGTGCCGTCCGGCATGTAAAACCATGAAATAAATAGAGATGGATGATTATAATGGAAAAAAAAGGAATTACAAACCTTAATCTGCCAACCTCCTCTCTGTGGGATGCTGCAGCAGCAAGTGCAAATCTTCTCTTGCCATTAAGTGCTGTTAGTCTCTATTGCCAGAATGAGCTGAATAAATCCTACAAACTGAATGCCTTATTCACAAATCATAGTAAAGATCGACACCTCGTATGTGTGTATGAGTTCTCTATCATCACTAAGAGAATCGCGTGCTGCAGCAGCTTCAACCGAAATTGACATCATTCCTCCAACATCCTGCATTCATTGGAATATGAAGAAAGGAGGACAATTATTTGCATGAAGTTGTCAAAATTTTCTTAAGCAGTATATGACTTGTAACAATTAGCTTAAACATAGTTCTCAAACCAAATAAACTGAAAGCCAGCTTGAACACAAACAAGAATAAAAAAAAGAAAGAAGAGGGGAACAAACAACCCGTTACAGAAAAGAGTAGAGCCATTGA
This sequence comes from Xerophyta viscosa, assembly GCA_002076135.1. Classification (NCBI taxonomy): domain Eukaryota; kingdom Viridiplantae; phylum Streptophyta; class Magnoliopsida; order Pandanales; family Velloziaceae; genus Xerophyta; species Xerophyta viscosa. Next base: position 1,740,890 of record MJHO01000017.1, read on the forward strand.
AACTAAGATCAAGATTGTTAGCCACACAAACCTTAAGTGTTGTGTTCAAGTTGTTCCTTGCATTGCTAAGAAGTTTTATCTTGTCATGATTTTCGATCAATGTTTGGCATTCCTGACACAATCTGATTTATCATTGAAACAAAGAACAATTTACCAAATGGTATAGTTGAAAAAGGAACATCAGAGTCATTCATGAACTGTACACTATGAAAAAGATATAGCTGGGCAGCAAAACAAAATACAAGGTATGCAGTAATCATACTTCTCTATCATCATAAAGTTGTCACGTAGCTGGTCTATCCTGATCTGTGATAAAGAGAGTGCATCAATGCCACCATGGGCTTGTTCGACCTGTAACATATGTCAAATGCAGTCAATCACTTTAGACTTTGTAGTACTGAAGCGGCTATGCTTTTCCCCCAAAAGGGTCTCCTTTTAAGTAAGATACTTTTTTCGTGGAGCAGAAACCATGTACACTAAGTTCAGAAATAATATAAGGCTAAAAGAATGCATAGAATCTGACATAGCAATCTCACCTGTTCAGCTACCATTGAGCTAAGCTGGGCATCAATAGCCTGGAACAGAAAGGTAAAGTTTCAATGCTGATATGGGGACAAAATGGACCAGGATGAATATAAAGTTAATGAAATAGTGAAATGAATTTGAAACTAGTAATTGCTAGACAAAATAATATTTGGAAGTAGCTGGGCAATCAAAAGCAGATCAGAAGTTAGTTAATTAGATATCAGACATGAGATAACAAACCAAGATGATACTGACATAATAAACAGAAATAGTGGTACTAAATCTGAAGGATCTTTGCAGTAGTTAAATGCAGACATCCCCAAAGTAAAAACAAAATAGCGGGTCCCATGTAACATGGGAGGACCAAACCTTGGGCCGCAAAAAACAGTGACCTGTTAGTACTGCTGAGGATCCTCTTCAGTAACTTCTTGATCCTAAATCTGTCGACATTTTAAATTTTCATCTATCATGTAGATTCTGGTCCCAACTACTAACTTGTGCTCATCCATGCAGCATGCCATTTGACACTCAGCACAAAACTATGCTCAACCTGCCACCTAACAAGTTGAGGTTACATCATAAGTACTCCACCATTTGACTGCGGACTTATAACCATAAAGCAATTCTAAATCTAGGATGAACTGAACCAAGTTTTCATCTTCATTCAACTATGCTTTTGCACCCCTGCAAAATGTTATTGTTCTGCATAAAACACTATTCCTCCATCTTCCTATGAATGCAAGAAATGCCAGATTTATAGTCGGGACAAACATTATTACTATTCATTCAAAGATACCAAATGACATTTGTATCTTATAATCTGTTTCATTTTTCATGAGGAATATATGATCTTGTATTTTGAATCATCAAATAGACAGCACATCTAGAGGATTGATCAAGCACCAGCAGACTTCGTAACTTCCTTTTCTGGCTAAGAGATCTCCAACTTTGGAAAATGTTAGCAGAACAAAAATGAAAGCTAAAAGTGAACTGCACATACTTATGACTCAAGAGCTAACTTACATAACCCCGATCCTCTAGAACAAATTATTGAAGTGATCCACCATCAGCCAAATGTAACAAAATCCAGGGATGATGTTCTCAACCAACATCATATCATTTGACCAAATCCTATGACCATATATGTGATGAAAATGCCTTATTATGTTTGCTATTTAACCAAGTGAGACACACAACTACTTAAATCATGCAGACATGCCAAATTATTAAACAGATTAGGACCCCATCAAGTATAACACCTAATTTCAAAGAGGTAAATCTTCTATATCTGATTATTAAACTACTGTAGTCAACTAAAATGGCACCGCAATCTCAATGAAACTGAGTACTACTGTCACTATAAACATTCTAAGATGTAATAATAATATTCGCTCTATTATAAACAAAACAAGTTGCAAAAGCATCTATAGAAGAAACGCATTTGTCCCAATCTTCTGATGACAATTTCCAGGAAAACTCGGAAGAAGACGTTTGCAGAGGCGATACAGGAGCTCATATACCCACTACTGGAAGCATTATACGATAAGCTTCGTCTGCATATTCCAAAACAAAAAAAAAGGGAAGCAAACTAAAACAACTGAATGGATCAAATAACGGCATCTTATCAGACAGGGTATTGAGAAGCTCTTTTATCAAAAACTAGAAAGAATAGAAGGAAAGTCCAAGTATTGACTGAGCCCTGAGCCCCCAATAGGTGGTTTAGTGGTAGAGCATGCGCATAGGGTGTTGGTCAGCCAGGTTCGAATTCCCACCATCCCCTATTGCCTCCTACATGTGAATACTTGGCTTGTGGAAGTGGGTAAATGGCAGCTTACTGGTGGTAGGGCTCTACGAGGAAGAGGCCTGTCTCCAGGTTTCCCTGAGGGGAAACTTTACGCCAGTGCCAGAAGGTGGACCGAAATGGGGCTTACGCTTAAAAAGATATTAAGTAAAACTACGTAATCAGGGAGATTATCATGTAATCTGATCTGAGAAGCCATCGAGATATAGCAAATAAGACGGAAACCTTTGTCTGCAGTAGCACTATAAAAGAGATGCAAACAAACTAATGCAGATCAAGTATCATTTATCTCATCAGAGAAACCAATTGAGAAGCTCATTTATAACAGAAGAATTTTTTATATAAACACAAGAGATGCAAACTGCTGGTTAGGATGTGTTCTGATCATAGATGTAATCGAGTAATTCATGTATCAACTATTAGAAAATGAGATGGTAAGCTCGTCTAAAAAAAAAGTTAAAGAGAGATAAGAAGAAACAGAATCAAATATATCAATTAACATCATCTGATCAGAGAGATGAATTGCGAAGCTCATTTATCCAAACCTAAAAATCTGGTACATATTTGCATGAAATGCAAACACCTGATTAGAATGTGCTTCTGATCATAGATGAACAATTCAACTAAAAGTTTGACGAAAAACAAAAGGCGATGAAAACAAACAGAATCAAATGGATCAGATAACATTACCCATCAGAAGGCTATCAATCAGCTCATATATCAAAACAATATAACACCAACAACACCAAAGCCTTCTCTAAAGCGAAATGAGATCATTACTGGGTATTCAAATAATTGAACAATTTGTCGAAATTCTTCGTCTAAATTAGAATAAATAAAATAAAGGAGATTCAAACAAACAAAATCAGATAGATCATTGCATGCCTGTTGACGAGAGAGATAGTCAGATTTGATCGAAGAAATAGAAGCGAGAAGCTCCGGGAGTGTGAGCAGCTTCGCCACCTCCCGAACGGCCGCCTCCTTCGCTTCCACTCCCACGTCCTCCATTCCCTTCACCGTAACCGATTTCACCTCACAGTATTCTGATCTCCGCAACCGCCGATGAGACTCAACGAGGCTGCTAATGAAACTGGCTGCTCCAATCGATCTCGAAGAACGCGAATGGCGCGAAGAAGAAGCGGAATTCCTGGGTCCCCATATTTATAGTATGAGATGAGCGGGTGTTTTACTGAAACCGCTTCTATTTGAGGGTCTGTTGCAAATACATTTGGGCTAAACTACAACTACTTCTAAACTATGGGGTAAATTGAAATTAAGCTCAGAGCCGCGCCGGTGTCCTCCGGTCCCTGGCCGGATCAGTCCGGATAGAAATCCAAATAAAGGTCCGAAACGTACTGTGAACCGGACTGGAATCTAACCGATCTGGTTCGGATGTGACCTAAAGTCAGACCAAACCGATTGGATGGAAAAAAATATTTAATTTTTTTCAAAATAAATAACATAGATATATAACAATAACATTATACTTAAAAATATTTAAATAATTATATATATAATAATATACAAAGAAATACTAAGAAGCCCGATTTTAATCAGTTCGGACTGAACCAAGCACCAATTTGATCTATATGTCTGAAATAGGGATTGAAATGGACTGTATCGACCGACACGGTCCTTTTTTTTCAGTTCGGAAATGTATATGAACATCTCCAAGAGCCTATATCAACACACAATTGAAACCAGCTAAAGAATATCAGGTAGCATTTTAACTAGTCAAAAATATATGAAATTGTTCTTTCAAAGAGAATAAATACTTCAAAAAAATGAAGAGTTAGGTATCAGCATCCGTTTCCAAAAAAAATATATAAACTAGCTCTTGAAAATAGAAAAATGTGCTGATATGGTAATGCGCGCGCTAGCACGTCAATCATTTTTCTTATTTTTATGGACTGAATTTGTACAATTTCTGAAAATAGAAAGGCAGATACACAATTACGCTAAAAAAATATTGTATATCAAATTTCATTCTTGCTCTCTGTATATTACAATGACAATTTGAAATGTTTTTAGAGAGAAGAACCAAGGTCCACATAGTCGAACTACATTCTAACTTTCCAAGTGTTTGGTGAGGATTGTTCCAGACTGAAATTTATTTCGTAACAAAACCATCCAATAATCAATTGGGGACAAACTTTTGTTTCCTAAAAAATATAGATATAACCAACCAACGTTCCAATCTTTTTAGAAGAATTGGATTTTAGAAGACGATGGCAGCTTGTGTCACATCCAAATCCGTTCCAAATTTCTATTTAAGCTGTATTATCCAAACCCCGGTCCACCATTTTACTCGATTTCTTTTCGGACTTAAAAAAATGGTCTACTTGTTTAGTGCTTTGCCTAGACCTCATATCTTTATAATTCCAATTTTTTTTCTAACTAAGAAGTATGAGACTAAATTATACCATCCAATCTTTATATGAACCTAAGGTCTATAAACTTTTCAGTTGAGTATTTTTTTGTCCAAATCAACGGGATGTCACAGTTTGTCTCTAGTGAATAATAGGTGAATATTTGAATCCAACAAGCACTAGCAAAGAAAAACTACTATTATACTGAGTTTTTAATCGAAATTTTAGATAGAAATTGAATTCAACTGTCACAAACTACAAAAATAAAGATATAAAATATAGACTAAATGCTAGTCTATATTGACCACGCATTATCCTCATTTGTCTAAGCAACTATTATTTCTTGTATGAACCAAGAGAAGGAGCTAGTTCAAGAAGTTTCTGAGTTCTAATTTGTAAAGTGAACTTGAGCCAGACAAATGATTTACACAGATAAATAGAGAAGAAAGTAAAAGGATTTCCAGCTTTAACATATGAACCAACATATATTATACATTATTATTAATAATAGTAGTATTATTCATAATTTTCAGTGTCGGTCGGCACAATCCATGCCTGACGGACGTGAAAAATCTTATATTTTAATTTTTTAAATTAATTTTAATTTTTAAAAAATTATAGAATAAATATTTATCAGTAGGATCGGTATGTACCGAGATATGAGTTTACCAAAAATCGACTTGGCTTGGTAGACAAAACCTTGGTATTATTAAACAATTTAACTCTGGATTTTTCCTCTTATTGTTTAGTTATTGTCTTCTGTTTGCTGCTTATTCTAGAAGTGTTTGCACTGCTAACTTATGTGTTTATATATTTGTACTCTCGGATGTTATGTTAGATTTATAGGCCAACAATTATATATATATAAGATTAGCATCACTCAAAGTATGACTGCATATATTTTATCATTTTCAGCCTTGCTTGGGCAAGATTTATCACAGAAATGAAATTGTTGTATATAATAGATTTCTTTTTTTTTTTTCATACATTGGTAAATTCTACTACTGATTCTAATACAAGAAAATTATATTTTAATTAGGATATGTTACTAAATGGCCATGCGAAGTCGCTTAACTGGTGGATGGATGGTTCATGAGCCATCACTCACGAGTTTGAATTTCATATGTTATAATGCGAGATATAATTTTTTTTAAAAAAAAAATTCAGAAAAATATTCAATTATAGTAGGAATATGTCCGTTCTTGACAGTGTGTTTGGCCAACGCACGACCATAGTTTTCCATAACTATGGTCCTAAAATTGTGAAAATTATATTTAGTAAAATAATATTTTAGTTGCAATAAAAACTGTTCATCTCGTTATCAAAGATGTATTACTAAATGGATGCTATTCAAATTTGAAGTAGCCAATAAATCAGCTGCTTTGGGCCTTGGGTCTTTCTCTTTGAGCCTTATCAATTTCGAAAAGGCCCATAACAATTAATTAACATCTTGGGTTCTTGTATGTAAAAGTACTTTTATTATATTTATAATTTCATAGTTTAAAATTCGTTAAAATAATTTCAAAATTAAAAAATAGAGTTACAAAATTGCAGTTAAAAATTGGTCCTTTTAGAAAGTGCTTGAAGATTAGTCCCACATATCTATGCAATTATTATTAAAAAAAATACTTAAATAGTTTTTTAAAATCTTAAATTATAAGATTATAAAATAAAATAAACATATTATTTTTATATTTTGAAAAAATAAACATATCTATGCAGATCATGATAAGTCGTTGGATACTGTAGTAAAACTAGAAACTCTGCCCAAGTGGAAATAGTATTAGCCTAAGAGCCATGATATCTTTGTTTTAATTTGTGGCGTATTGACGAAATCAGAAATGCCATTTTTGAAGAATTTTTAGATTGTCCTGATATATATATAAGCATATATACCACATGTTTAATATATAATATATTATTTTAATTATATTAAAACTTTTAAGAATAAATTTGTTGTACCAAATGTAACACCAAATTTTTCTGGTCCAGTTGAACTAAGTTACAATATAATACCAACTGAAGCCCTCAATCATAACAAGAAGTCCATCCCTTCTTTTTTATCTAAAAAAAAAAAAAGAAAGAGAATTAGATAATACATCTTGATGAGAATGTACGATCGTATGGATGACCATATGAGATTATGATCCCAGATAGTCGTCCTTATAGAATTACTATATAGATGATCGTATGAAAATTCTATTTAGAAATTTATTTTTTTTTGATAAATTTTTAATATAAAAATTATAGATTTTAATAATATCTACAATTTTTATATTTAATTTTTCAAAAAAGTATTTTAAATAGGTATTGTATATTTTAAAATATTAACAAATTTAAAATAGTACTAAAATATGTTTAAGACTCGTTAAGACTAGAGTTCAAAATATTTATTTAAAAATATTTGTTAAAAATTTTAACTATTAAAATTATGAATCTCACAAAAAATATATATTTTTATAAAAAATATTATATAAATATTTTTTATATAGTAAAATATATAGTAATATAATATATAATCAATTATACCAAATCAAAATATTAAAAGTGAGGCCTAACTAACAGGACTTTTAATATTTAAGTTTGGAATAATTGTATTTCACTCTTTCAAAATGAACAGTTTGTATTTTAATTTATTAAAATGTGTTTTTGACGTTGCAGCGTACATTGCCATCGTGTTCATTGCTTTGAACATGCATTACTATATTGAAACGCAACATTATTGAAATCACACATGGCTGAAATCCAATTATTCTTTGGAGTTTTTACGAATCAGTCATTTGTTTTCTATTTGTATGTAAATCAGTTCCTAAAAATATATTTGTGGAAGTTGATTTATTTTTTATTTTTTTTTACAAATTAGTCTCTAAAAAATATATTTGGGGCTGATACGTAATTTCTCCTTTTTAAGTTTCATTGTGAAGTCCAAGTCACATAAAGTACAAATGACCGTTCATTTTCCATTACCAAGACCGTGCATTTCGATGTGACTTGATTGTTCATTGCATTGAGCATGCATTTCCCATGTGATTTAACTAGCTATTGCTTTTTTTCTTTTCTAATAATTTGGATTTAGCAAAAACTAAATTCATTTTACAAAATTTAAATAAATCAATCTTTTTAATTAAAATAGAATAACTTGATCAGTTAATATAATTATTATTAACATTAAAATAAATTATAACTCGATCAGTAAATCTAATACCTCAAAACGACTACAAACATAATATATTCAAGAAGAAACTAAGATACATAACAAAATATAAAATTTAACATGATTTGAAGATACCACGAAGAAGAAATAAAATCCACCATTAACCGGAAAGTACGCGAATAATATTGAACACGAAAGGACAAAATTCAAGCTATTGAAATTACAAAGTTTTTTACCATGACATTACAACCACATTTTATATCTCATATAAATCATAACGATCCAATCATCCGCTACTGCCGTAGACTTTAGAAAAAGTCATCCAAATATTTTTCTTAACTTGATTCGGACTGACATAAACTATAAGTCAGACTTTAATAAAAATAAGATATATTTCAATATCATATAACTCATGAACTAATATGACGTCTCTTACGAGATGCTTCAAACTCAGAAGCTTATACGGTTCCAAAGTGGCTCCATGCTTGATTGTTGTTTCATGATGATATAATAATAATTAACCTCGGTAGCCATGGAAACAATGATAAAATTTCAAAGTGGTTCTTCCATAAACACAAAATTAAAAATTAGCATTGGACCAGTATTGTAAAAGTAAAACAATATGTGAAGTGTAAAGTTTTTTATTTATTTATTTTTTGGAGAAGGTCTACAAAGTATAAAGTTGTTAGTACAAAAAATTCAATAATTTAAACAAAACCCCACCGCAAGGAGCAAAGTCTTTCCATATTAAAATGTTTTAAGTAAACAACTGTAAGTGTCCCATACTTTGCTAAGGGACCAGTACTGATGAAATCTAAGTACTTGCAATAAAGTAAGTGAAATTGTAGTGCTTTTCAAAATAATGAGTGCTGCTACTGTTCTAAAAGTAAAACACGAAGCCCACTACAAAAAATTGTCCCACAGATTGAGCATTTGTTTTTACATTTTAGCCCTTAACTTTCTCTATTATTTTTGTAATCCTAAAATAATTACTTAAAATTATTTTTTTTTTCAAAAACTTTCAACATATAAATTTTATATCTCATTAAAATCTACAAATTTTATTTTAAAATTTTTTCAAAATTTTTTTTTAAATAATTATTTTGGATTTTTTTGAAATTCGTTTTGAAGTGTAGTGATCTTTTTATCTGCCATTAATTCAAAAATAATTATCTAGAAGTATTTTTTTAAAAAAAATTTTAATATAAAAACTATAAATTTTATCAAGATTTATAATTTTATGTTGAAAATTTTTTCAACAAATATTTTTAAGTAATTATTTTGGAGTGTCAAACATAGTTATAAAGATAAAGATTAAAATGTGAAATTAGAGGGTGGGATAATTTCTATATGAGGCTGGTTTGTAATTTTTGTTGTAAATAGGAAGAACGTCTTTTATAAAAAAAAATTTTAGGAAGTGCATTTTTTTTAAAAACGTCATTTCTTTTATGCTGACTGTATAAGAAGTACGCTTTTTCAAAAGATCTTTTTTACGTGGCGCCTATGTGGCTCGGCGGATTTTAATTTGGAAAATAAAATTTTTATAATATTATTTTAATAATTTTTTATTAAAATAATAATATTTTTTAAAAAATTGCTGAATCGAATGACGCATAAAGTACAAAAAATTGTAAGACCGTGCATTTTCCATGCGATTTGACTAGTTGCTTTTTATAATATTATTTTAATAAATTTTTATTATAATAATAATATTTTAAAAAAAATCGCTGAATCGAATGGATGAATGACGCATAAAGTACAAAAAATGTAAGACCGTGCAATTTTCATGCGATTTGACTAGTTGCTTTCGCCGTGCGTTTTCCATGTGATTTAACTAGCTATTGCTTTATTTTTTTGGGCTTTTTATATATCAGTTCCTTTATTTTGAATTCATGCGTATTTTTAAAGACTGATTTATTCGATCCCAAAATAGGAGTCTAATATGAAATCATCCTTTTTTTTGTGATATTTATTGATCAACCCTCTCAACTAACTATTTTCTCACTGCACTCTTCTATCTATCACACTCATCAAATCAGCCCATTTTGAAAATTTATTTTTTTGGAACAAAAATATTTTTTTGTACATTTCACAATCCAAAACACTTATATTAGAAACAAATTTTTAAAAAAACTTTCAATATTAAAATTTTAGATCTCGTCATTGAAAATTTTTTAACAACATTCATGTTGAAACAAAAGTTATAGATCTAAATGAGATCTACAACTTTAATATTCAAAATTTTTCTAAAACTTATTTCTAAATAAATATTTCTGAGTTTTTGAAAAAACTTTGAATATGTAAGTTGTAAATCTCATTGAGATCTATAATTTTTATATTAAATTTTTTTAAAAATATTTTTTTATATGCTAAGTACGAAAGGGCAGTTTAGTCTAAGTAAAATCCTAACTTTAAAAAGAGGGGCTGAAATGGGTTTTTTTATGGCATGGGGGCTGTAAATGAAGGGTTTGAAACTTAAGGGGGGGGGGGGGGGGGGGGGGGGGGGGGGGGGGGCTGAATTTGAGGAGTGAAAAAAAAAGGGTTGATACGAAGCTTTCCGTTTTTTCTTTTTTAATTTGGATTTTGCAAAAAACAGCTTTCTTTAAAAGATTTGGACAAATCAATATCTCTAATTAAAACCATTATCTTTTCGGAATATTTTTTTACTCATTGAAATATTTTTTAGCTTATAAAAATATTAAAATAACTCGTCCGAAATTTTTCAGACCGAATACTACGATATAAGTTCTAGCAATAATATACTAGTCATCTCAATACCATAATAAACATCTGAAATAATTTTGAATTTCTGAATATAATTATTTTTTAAAATATTAAAAAGCAGAGATTGATTTGTGTAAGTTTTAAAAAATAGAAAGCTTTTTTAATATTATTTTTTTCCTTTTTTAGAGAGATACGACTCAGAAGAGAGACTGTTGCACCCAGCTCATGTAGGGGCAAATATGATGCGACACGTCAATCGTTTAGTGTGATGTTACGTTATATATATGGGGGTTTCTGCGTATCGGTCCTCCTAAGTTTCGACTGTAACAAATCAGTCTCTGAAAACACAAATCAGTCCTGAAAATGCATTTTCAGGATGCTGATTTAAGCCCCCTGAAATAGGGGGGCTGATACGCAATTTTCCAATATATATATATATGTCATGTCCATATTTCACCCATTAATGACATCTTGTAGTAGATTTCAAAAATGGAAAATTGCGTATCAGCCCCCTATTTTGGGGGGCTCACAAATCAGCCCCTGAAAACGCATTTTCAGGGGCTGATTTGTAAAAAAAAAAAAAAAACAAATCAGCCCCTGATTGTTAGACTCCAAACTTAGGGGGGCTGATCCGCAAAAATCCCTTTAAAAAATCAAAGCAACATAATTCTTGAGCCTGGCCATATATTTTAACTAGTTATTGCCTGTGTAATACAATCTTTTCTTTTTAATAATGCTTATTGTACACTAAACTTGAAGAAGTATAAGTGTAGTACTACTCTCAATATATATATATATATAAGTGTAGTACTATTCTCAGAGTAAGTGTATAAGTATTTCTATACTTATAGTCTTATTATATATATATAAAAAGAATATTGTAGAAGTCATCGGATTTAAAGCTCAGCTTAGACCTGGCTCAAGAACATTTTATTTGGGGCGTAGTGATCTACTCTTAGTTACTTAGCCCGGGTTTATTTGGGGCGTAGTGATCTACTCTTAGTTACTTAGCCCGGGTATATAAAAATATTGATTAGCGATTCTTTCATCATATAACTCTTGAACTAATACGATGTCTCTTACGAGATGCTTCAAACTCGAAGGCCTATATACCGTTCCAAGTGGCTCCATGCATCATCGGATCTAGCGTATAGATTATTGTTTCATGATGATAATAATAATTAATCTCGGTAACCATGAAAATAATGATAAATTTCAAAGTGGTTCTTCCACAAACACAAAATTTGCAATGGACCAATGTAAGAGTAAAACAATCTGTGAACTGTAAAGTTTTTATTTATTTTATTTATTTATTTTGAGAAGATCTGTGAAGTGTAAAGTTGATATATACAAAAATTTCAATAATTTAAAACAAAACCCCACCGCAAGGAGTAAAGTCTTTCTTTTTTAAAGTTCTAAGTAAATAATTCAAAGTGTCCCATATTTGCTAAGGGACCAGTACTGATGCAATCTAAGTACTTATATTCGCCTACCACTTACAATAAAGTAAGTAAAATTGTAAAGCTTTTTGAAAAATCGAGTGCTGCTACTGTTCTAAAAGTTAAACACGAATAGACAATAATTCAATTATATTGGCATGCGGTTCAGTGCAAAAAATGAACCACAAATGTTTGTCGCATACTATTGGATAGGGATTGGCTGCTCTCACTCCCTCATTTCCTTCGTTGCATACGCCCATTTCGAGGCGATACACAAATTTTTTCGAAAACTTTTAATATGAAAGTTATAGATATCATTAAAATTTACAACTTTTATGTTAAATTTTTTTTCAAAAAATATTTTTAATTATGTGTTTTGGGCTCCAAGATTAACAGGTAAAGCGGGTTAAGAATGCATTTTAAAAATAGTGTTCAAATCCGTTATTTTTGGAGCCCAAAATTCTACTTAAAGAATTTTTTTGAAAACTTTTAATATAATAATTATATATCTTATCAAAATCTACAACTTTCATTAAGAAAATTTTCTCCAAAAAATATATTGACCGCCACGCAACGGGACGGTCGCAGGCTGCGGCAGCAGCAAATCTGCATCCCATACTGTTCATGTTTGTCGCATGAAAGTTCGGAGCGGAATATTGATCAATTTGTGCGTGACTTTTGGGACAAAATGCATGCAATAGCAATTTTTAACACAGTAGTATAACTGAAGAACATAATTATTGTATGGAATCCCAAGACTTGCTTGTTAGGGTACCTGAAAAGAAGCTCAAATCAGCAATCATTAGCAGCTACAACATCTAAGATGATAAAACAGGATAATTTTTTTATTTTTTTTTTAAACATCGTTGTGGAAAAATCCGGCCCGTAATCAGCTACTTTTTGTACGATAGTCGTAATGAGTATATCCACGGATGCCACTGATTCATATTTCACCAATTGAGGAGTGTCGGTCTTGCGGGTGGCGTGTGTCGGATTCAAACATAAAACTCTTATTTTATAAAATAGAAGCCCCGACTATCCGTCCTTACACTTTGGTACAAGTGATATATATACTTTCCCTGTTTGATTGAATGTGGGGATGAAGTCAGAATTTAATCAGAAACACTAATAACACAGAATTCATAATACCAATGCAGATGAACAGTAATTATTTGCTCATAATCATGATATCACAAAGATTTTCTCTTAACCATATGTTTATATAAACTTTATCTTTTGTGTCTGTATGGCCTAACTGATCCATATGCTTATTCAACAACATATTTCCCTTCTTCGGTTTTTTTTTTTTTTAATTTTTATTTTTTTTATACTACCTCTCTTCTCTAAGAAATATGAATATATACTTCCTAACTTTTGATTCCTTAAAATTGGAAGATAGAAATTTTTTTTTTTAATTTTCGCGTTGTGGTTGTCACATTCATGCAGTATTGGAACGCATGATGCTTCCAGGCAACTGTACAAGCCTCAGAAACTTTTAGCCATCTATATAAACCCCCCCTCCTGGTGCAACTTAAGGATACAACTTCAAGAAACTAAGTATAACGAAGAGCACTTTAAAGTTCAGAAATGGCTGAAGTTGTTCAGCAACAGAAGGCTTTCTCCTCCATTCCCACCGATAAAATTCCTAGCTTTAAAGTTCCTACTGAGAACCCCAAACGTACATAAATAGTTTTTTTTTTCTTAAATCAGTTTCAAATCATTTAATCTTTTGCAAGCGATTAGTCTGGCATGATATATAACACGAATTTTTTGTTCTCTTTTTTATGCGTGTCTAAGCAGTAGTAGCACCTTCACCTGTCCAGCAAGATCCGAAAGACTTCTCTAACATTGCGAACAAAGAAACAAGCATCAATATTCATCCTACTGAGGAAATCCAAGGTATATTATTATCTTACAAAAATATATGAATTCATAGTTGCTGGTTTATATTGTTTTTTATGTACTATGCTTTTAATGATGGTTTTCAATGATAATTCAGAAGAGAATGCAGCAGATAACACTGATGCTGATGCCAAGAACATCCCAATAGAACCTGAGAATGAACAAGGTATGCTTGTGGATTTTAGCATTGAGTATAAACAATAATTACCTTAACTTCATGTAGAATTTTAATTAATTATTCTTTTAAAAAAAAAATATGGTGTCTTTGATGACTATTCGAAGGCAAAGACGCAAATGATGGAGTGTCATCCATAACTCCAACTGTTCATACAAACGCCGAAACCTCTCCTGAGAAACTACAAGGTAAGCGATTAAATAGAAATTTTAGTTTTCGTGGTTGATCTCTTGTGGACATAAAATTTATTACTTAATGTTCATGACACTTTCGTAGACGAGGGCCCCCGCACCGAAGAGCACCCAGCTTCTACTGATGATATATGTGTTAGGTTCTCCTCTGAGAAAATCCAAGGTCCTATTCTGATTAGAACTGAAGAAACTTCAATGAATATTTTTCTTTTTTGTGAACTTTTTATATGATTTCGACTATGTTATCATGTTTGATTTGGATTTCTATTCAGAAACTGAGGCTGACGGAGATTCCGTAATTGTCATCGATTCTTCCTCTATTGAAGTTTGCACTGAACAAGTAGAAGGTTTGTCTCTGCAATGATATCCATATATACATGTGATACAGCTCGTTTGGATTATTCGGTATCCATATTCTGAGTGGTAGAATATTGTAGTCACAATATGTTTAGACTCAATCTCTAGTTTCTCACATGGCAACCTTCGAATAATATTTCTCACTTTGGTATTTGTAAAAAGTTCTCATTTAGTTTCGGAAAACTATATTTTGCGACTAACACCATTTAGTTGTTGAAAATTAGTCGCTACTCGCCTGTTTGATGTAGTAGTCTGATATAGCATCTGCTATGGCATCCATACATAATTCCTTTTATTCTTGAACCTAAGCTAATTTTCACTGTAATTCTTATCATCTTTGTGAATTGATAAATCAGAAGACGATACCGCAGGCGAGGAGATGGCCACCATAACCACTGTAGCTTTGCAGGTCAGTTATCTGCGATCATCTTAAGCTCATTTTATAGGGAAAAAAAAATAAAAAGCAAACATCTAATTTGCATATATGGTTGGGTTTTTATACAATTATCTAATTTGTTTTGTGCATTAACTTTCACATTAGTCAGCATGCATATAATATATATATATATATATATATATTAGGTCCTATACTATATTAAAGTAAGTAGTCTATATATATAACTGTACTACTTACTAATATTATGGTATATATATATATATAGCAAAGTAACATGACCAACAATACTGAATATATAAATTACTCCACATTCATGTTTTAAAAGTATTAATCCAATTCTTCCTCTCTTTTTTCTTTTTTTTTTTTCACTCAGAGTACCACATTCATGTTTACTGATTCAACTGGAGGCAAGGTTCCCAAGGACAACAGTTCACAGACGAACCCATCACGTGACTGAATATGTGCCTTCTAATAATCTATCTGGCGAGGTATAATTATAAAAATATCGCACGGTTTCTGATCAGTGTGTGGTTAGCTTGTAATATATAGACTATAAGTTATGATGGTGCTGTTTTATATATTGTGAGAAGAATAAGAACAGCAGAGAGTGTTAGTCCATGCTTAGTTGGTTTGTGATTGTTCCCTAATGTACGTAGTTGATAATGTTACATAGTGGATTGATCTTATGTGTTCTTTGCTACTGTTTAAAGTTTACCAAAAAATTCATTATTTTTTACGTTCCAAAACATCTAGAAATATATTTCGAAAAAACTTTAAATACCAAAATTGTTAGATCACATCAAAATTTATTTTTCTTATTTTTAAAGTTTTCCAAAACATTATCGTTAAGTAGAGTTTTTGAGGCTCCAAAATTTTTGCGGATTAGCGGTTAATTTTGGAACCACTATGCCTTTGAAGGCTTAAAATATCCATTTCAAAATATCTTTTGCAAATATTTTGAATGCAAAAGTTATAAATCATATCCAAATAAATATTTATTCTTTTATATTCAAAATTTCTAAACATATTTATAAGTAGTAAAATAATTTTAATATAAATATCTACAAAAGGACTAATCTGTAAACTTTTTGAAATAAGAACTGATTGACATATAGTTTTCAAATCAGAAACCGGTATCCAATTATTCCAAATAAATAGTCTCCCAAATACTATGTCAAGCCCTTTCCCTCATTCCGAAAGCTTCCATATGCCTACTCAGGCTATAATTTCAGGTCCCTTAGCAATTTATTTATTATTATTATTATTATTATTATTTGTGTTTTATATAATTCTCCTTCGAAAATGTTCATAACAGGTAGCCTGGCCTTATTCTGGATATCTATGGGAAGAATGTCAAATGAGCCGTGATTTTCAAAACTCATAGAAATTAGTACTTTTTTTTTAATTTTTACAAAAATATCACCTGTTAAAAATTAAAAAATATTCCAACGTTTAGTGTGGTATTGTCACACGGCCCGCACCTATATTGTGTGTTCGGATTGAAGTGTTTCGGATATATTTTGGAAAACTAATTTAGTAGTTCTATTTGAGATATTGATTTATTCAAGTTTTATAAATATAGATTCTTTTGACAAAAACCCATGTTTATTATAAGCCAAAAAGCTGGTTATAGGAAGGGTTCTATGTATTTTTTTCATAGAACGATAAAGACTGACAGTATTTACTGCAAATCGATTTATATGAATGTCCTGGAAAC
This sequence comes from Xerophyta viscosa, assembly GCA_002076135.1. Taxonomy (NCBI): domain Eukaryota; kingdom Viridiplantae; phylum Streptophyta; class Magnoliopsida; order Pandanales; family Velloziaceae; genus Xerophyta; species Xerophyta viscosa. The sequence continues at coordinate 1,757,641 of MJHO01000017.1, forward strand.
CGTTTTGTAAATAGGCTTCTGGGACTAATTTTAAATAATTTTTGTAAACATAACAAATAAAATTTTCTAACACGCTCATAAAAATTGTTCAATCTATTTCAAAATATATTTACATGTTGAACTATAATTGTGCAATCTATTAGATAGAAAATAAACTGTAATAAAAATCATCCACATAGTTAATTTTCCCAAGTTTTTAAAATAAGATGGTATACATTTAACTCCTAGAAATTAATTTGTCCAAAATTATTGTCCATTTCGTGGCGTTCTCCAGCAGCCTCTCTTTCAACGGATGTTTTTGTGGCCTCTCTGGCCCATCTACCTCCTCAAAAAGCACACAGCTCAGCCGTGGCCCAAAAAAATCCCCAAATAATCCCAAAACATGAACGTAGAAAGCTGCCAAGCTGGTGTTTAAAATTATTTTACGTGGGGACACATTCAACAGGTGTCCTGTGCGGGACCACGTCCTATTGGCGTTCTCTGGACGGCCCCCACGTAACGTGGATTCCTTAAACACCGCCAGCGTAACAGCCCAGCACTTGCTTCCGCTCACCTTCCAATAGCGAAAACTTTAGTACTTTGCAACACCAGCCTCTTATTTTGCCTTATTGAGAATTATTTTGTGAAGATAATCAGTACTTTATAAGTTTATAACTAACTCCTCACTTGCGAGCTATTGTACACACTTCATTTAATTGGTGATATAAAAGTGCAAATTCTCAAGTAAAAATAGAGATAACCAACAAGCGTTATCTCAATTGGTTAGTAATATGTATTTTACGGTTGAAAGTCTCTACAAAAGTTAAGAGATTAAAGCTATACAAATAATTATTGAAAGAAAAATTATCGAAATTATTCTATCTCCAACGAGATTAGCCTCAGTCCCTATATTGGTTGTGATACTTGTGAAAAACCAACATATATTGATAACAGACATAGATCGATATTTACAAATTTTAGTTACTAATTGAGTACCTGCTTTAAAAAAGTTATGAACCGTTAATAAATAACACATATTTGTTAAACATTAATTTTGGTTTGTCTAATTTTACCTGCATGCCAAGTAAAAAATCATGTCAGCAAAAATTGATAGTCAAGCAAATTTTTATAGTGGCAATATAATTTTTTTCTCAAAAAAAATAGTGGCAATATAATACAAAGCTTTTTAAAGTAAAGGTGGGGCTGTCCCAACATCTCCAAATATGATTTTGTTAATAGTTCGTAACAATAGAGCTCTAACACTAATTAATATATACAAACTTTTCCTACGCGAAACAACAGTTTAACCTAACTTATGAAACACTTACGTATCTTTTCAAATCTCCAATTGCAGCTAAAAATACAAATAAAGCATAGAAAAAAAAAAGCAGCCACACTTTAGCCTGGACATCGATAAAAAAGTGTGCCTTCGGAGTCAAAACTATGCTGTTGAGGTGTAATGAAATTTGGATTAAAGCTTGGATGTTGTAGCCTTACAATAAGATTCAATGTAGGTCATGTATATATAATATCATATTGTTTGTTATTACTATTAAAGCAGGATTTTTAACAACAAATTGGAAACTGTACTTCATCCTTGAGTTGCTCATATATGTGAAATTTAAAAAAAAAATGATGATAATCCTGATACATGAACCGAATGGTAGGACTGTAAAGTTTTTCCTAGAAAATTTGTGTTCGAACTAGTGCAATGCCCTCAAGGTAAACACATCATAAGCTTATCAAATTGAGGTCAGTAGCGTCGCAATTTTCTAATGATATATTGATGTCAGAATTTGATGACCAATCAGTATTGTCCAGTTGATTAGTACGGTCAGATACTGAAACAATGCTATGATATGTCCCTTATGAAAATATGTTAGAATTCAAAGTTTAGTTTAGGATAGAATTTCAGTATTGCATATATGATTGAAGAAAATTTTATATTAGTGCGTATTATTTTTAATTGTGTATATAGTAGAAATCGAATTCGGTAGTTAAAGAAAAAACAAAATTCATATGAGAGACCGGTTTTGCAAATTCCGCACCTTACAGAATCATTATGCTACGGGCGGTGACCTGATACTGCTGTTCCCGCGGCCGTTAATAAAGGCGAACTGAAGATTCCCCTCAAAAATAGAAAGCAGAATAACATTCCACATTCGCTCTCTCCTCTCATTAATGGCGATGGCTCGAGCGGCGATCGTGTGCGGATCGACGGCGGAGAGATCATCATCATCACTATCATCACCGATCCCGAAATCCTTGCCGAGGTCGTTGGGACCAGATCCGCAGGACGCGGCTGCGAAGAAGATCGTGCTGCAGCCGCGGGTTTGCACGCTCAGATCTTACGGCCCGTCGGCGGCGGCGCCGATGCCGAAGGATGCTGGGGTTTCTTCGAATTTCTTCGCATCGCTTGCGGAGTACGTCGAGAACACCCGCCGTAGCCAGGATCTCGAGATCCTCTCTGGCCGCCTCGCGATGGTGAGATTTTTTCGACTAGCTTATGTGGGTTTTATGATGAGTGATGGCTGAGTCCCAAATTAAGTATGGAGTTCTAGTAATAACAATTATTTGGGAAATTATTGGCAGTTTTTTTGGAATTTTAGTCCCATGTTTGTGATCATTTGCTTTTGGAAAATACATTTGCTGCGTAGGTCGACAGTAATTCGCTGCAACAGAAGCTTCTCTAGATCTTCGGATCGAAGTGGCATGAACACAATCGAGATGGGTGTTTAGACACATCTCTAGATGATTTGAATTCGTGATTTGTCTTAACACCCCTCTCGAGAGCAGTATGCGACTTCACTAGTAGCATAGCAGTGCTCACTTAGGTTCAGGAAAAAAACACGCGTGGTAAAAAGCGCTTAAAACACCAGTTACGGTCCTGTTTAATCACAACAGCTCGACCCGTTTCTTAAAAATAAAAAATGCTAGGTTCAGATCTCGTAAGAAGATAGAACTTTCGTAGTCATAATCTAAAATTAATTTTATGCAAGAGTTAAAAGAAAAAAAAAACTGATGGTGTAGTACAAAGTAGTTTTATTTGGTACGTTGAGATCTTATCTGCTTATGATTGGTTTAAAAAATTAAAATAGGAGGTGCATAACATATCTGCCAAAATTTCCCCTTCAAAGTCGAGGTGAAGTGAACTGTGTGCTGCTAAATAATGTAGACCTCCTAGAATTCCCAGATAAATCAATCAACTTTTTCGAGCAGCTCAGTTCAGTTCATGCATGCCCTTGGGAACAATTTTTGCAACGAATTCTCAAAGCTCTAACATATTTTAAAGAAAAGCTTGTTACTCAAAGTTAACTTGATCAATTTTTGAAAACATTTGGGATCACTAGCGTTACTCTTACAAATTGTCCACTTTGTATTTTCTACTTTTGGCCAGAAAGAAAGAAAAAAAAAAGTCTTACTTTTTATCGACTTTGCAGATAGCATTCGTAGCTGCTATAGCAGTGGAATCAGTGACCGGAAACTCCCTCTTCAAGAAGCTCGAGCTCCAGCAGATCGAGGAGGCAGCTGGAGTGTGCCTGGCGGTGGTCGCCTCTGCCGCTGCCTTCGCCTGGTTCACGAGCGCGAGGAGCAAGATCAACCAGATGCTTACGCTTGGCTGCAACACCTTCGTCGACTCTCTCATCGACAACATCGTCGACGGCTTGTTCTATGATATCGATCTCAGTGATTGGTCCGATGAGTTCGAAAGATAAGATGGAAAACAAATTTTGCTAGAGCTACCGAAATCATGCTGTAGTTTCTCCACAAAAATCATGGATACAAGCCTTTAGCTAATTGCTGCTCAAGACGGAACTACATACGTGATGTTCAAAGTAAAACGTATTACATTTTGGAAGGAATTTTAGGACAATTTCGGGAGCTCTAGCTCGCAAAACTTGTCCGAAATTTTCTTCTGGAATCTCAGTCTTTTTGGAGAAATTTTGGAAGCTCTAGCATTAAAGCATAAATCCTTAGCAAAGTAAAAATACTAAGGTACCCTAACAAATACAACTGTAAAAGGTACTACTATCGGCAAATTTTGTGAATAAAAAGCCTGTAGAAACTAAAAGGAAAGCTGGGAAGCAGGGCCTGTACTAGACAATGAGAAGAATACAAGTATATATATATATATATATAATATATATTATATATAGTAATATATATATATATATATATATAGATAGCACATGGCTTTTCCTACTACTGTGACTTTGATACTGTAGTAAATTGAGATTTAGCAAATAAACTGACCTGGGTACGAAATTATACAACTTTTTCGCTCATGTTGTGATGGAACGATAGTTAGTATCCATATTCCTCCCGCATCTCCTTCCAATTCTCTATCCTCGATCGTCACTGGACATGTTGCACCCAATTCTAGTTTTACCTTCAAACAGCACCTATCCCAACAAATAACACTGGGTGAGGAGCGTTTCATGTAGCTGAATACCGGGGGGAAGCATTTACATATTGCTGGTTTTAATGATACCATCGTTGGAGCGCTCGCTGTAAATATTGAATTTCACCTATTTATCACTTCTATCCATGATCAGTACATCTAAAGAGGGCTCTAAATAAGACTAAGAAGCAGAGTTTTTAACAGTCCTCATATATTCATAATAATAATATATTTAAAGACAAACTGGTTTCTTTTATATGTTGGATATTAAAGAGTTTGGTGTCATATATGTGCTTCGCCTGCGTTACATGGTACTGAACTTTGGTCCCAAAACTCCTTCCCACGGAAAATTATATTTAGTGGCTATATATATATCACCATCATATATATCAGAACAATAGTAATTAAATTTTAATATGTGGCACTGACTAGACAAATCAGTTTTTTGAAATTCAAAAATTATTTAAAAATTTTGAATTAAAAAAGTAGATAATAAAATTTTTGAATTTAAAAAATTAAACCATCTAGTCACCATCACATGTCAAAATTACCCTAAAGATGATGACATATTAGAGGTGGGCAATGCCCACAACATGAGTCAAGCTAATGTGAAATGTCATCACTTTAGACGTATTTTATATTAATTAACACCTCAACTAAATTTCTTTGTTTTTTTTTTAGATCTAACACCAAAATTTAATGAATCAATATCACCATTAGAATCCTTGTGTAAATAAAAACGCAGTGACACCAGTTCTTCGCGCCGCAAAATATTTAATTATCTTGCACCCTTAATTCTGAAAGCAAAAACAAAAAGAAAAAGAGAACAATCGCAGAGAATGAAGAAAGTTACAGGACAATATGACTTTTTGTTTCTCGAATAACACTTTTATCACCAAACACTTATCCCACTACATCAGCACTCCTCCACGTACACTGCCACCTACTGAAGATTTTGATGGAATAAATGATGGGTTTTCTAGCATTTCTGGTGTTCATCTACCTGGTACAGCTTCAAAATAAGTTACCAACAGCATGCACTAGCTTTGCCCTGCTATATTGCACTCGCAATAAAATAACATAGAATTTGACGATCTGCATTAAGAACAGTAGTGAAGAGAAGGCAAGCAGTACCAGTAAAAGAAGCCCTCCGCACTTGGATCAGCCGGTTGGGGGGTTCGCCTCGGGAAGCGTGCCCACAAACGTAAGTTCGACTCCTACCACTGCAAAAGGGAAGTGATGCATGTAATGGAGATGTGCCTGCACCGCGCGTTTACAACGGTTGTAGGAAAGCTTGTGGCTGCGTATTGCAGCACTCCATGTCTGGTGCGAAGGCAGACGTCAGGCCAGAGTTTACTCTCCTGCGTCTACTTGGGTTCAAAATGGTCCTATAGGTGTGCGTAGAAAACTGTGATCTGCGAGTTAGCGAAGATAAAGGAAGAAGTTTCGTCTCGTTCTCTCAACAAAAAAAAAAAGAAAAAAGTACCAGTAAAAGAAGATCTGCAAAAGCAGCAACAGAACTTCCCTTGCAGTCATGACATCTCATCCCCGATACGCTTCTGTATTTCATTCCGATTAGTAAAAGTAACATTGTTCTGCTTATCGCAGTTATTGTTCCAAGCATATCATGCGGATCCCTATTCACGGGCGAAGTATAAAACCAAGGATCACACAAACAAGCATGTATACGATGCCATTGCTATGGACACTATTTTCTAGTTTGAGTTTTGTGTCTCACAAACAGGGGAACCGAATTTCAAAACAAACTTGACCTAATCCATTTTTTAGCGTTCTCGGCGATCGTTTTGGCAGTTCATGGATTGGCTGTTATCCACCATTTCTTGAGCAGCTTTCTTCCCACTGCTACAGTCTTTCGGTTGGATGCTTCTCCGCAAGCTTATCAGTAATTCGACTTTGAGAGAGAAGCACAAAGAAGGCGAGCAGCAAAAGACTGTATCAAGAAGATACATGAACACATCGGACAAAGCAAGATGAACTTAATCTGTCACTGAACGCCCTAATTATCTATTTCTTACATAGCAAGAAACATTATCCCATATACTCTTTTGCAAGAACCAACACCCACATTATAAGTTTTCGACTAAAATAGCGGTGATACAAACAAGCTGACTACGATGCAGATAATGCAAATCAAGGTCGTTCATAACAGAAATTATCCCAAAGTCATTAACTTTAAGTCGGCAAAGTTGAACAAGTTTCTGCAGAGGCATTGGTACAAAACCCTGCACTATATACACCAAACATGCCTTAACAAAATAGTTCCAACATGGCTGAAAACATGCAGAAACACCACATTGCATAATAAAAGTATGTAATTCTCCCGTTCTCTTAAATTGAGAAATGCCGGAATTTGCAGTTCTCAATGCCGGAATCGATGCTTTACTGTAGCTTCCGACCTATGAAGATAAGATCCGCATTGAAGTCAAGCCTGATTGTCAGAATCCAACTTTGATACTGCAGAATCATTCAGATCAAGCAAAAGTGCAGCTGCAGGCTTTGAAGTTGGCTCATTAGAGGACTTGCAGCGGTCCAGACTTGGTTTATTTGAGCTAGTTTTTACTGACTGCTGCACGGCCTTTAGCTCACTGGTTGTTTTTACACATTCATTTGATGCCAAAAACGAACCAGATGGGAGATCAGACTCTGATTTTTGAACATCCATGTCACTACTGGATAATGAAGGCTGTTAATAAAATCAAAGAATGAGTGAAATATTTCCACCACCATGTAACATAAAGTTATGTATACAAGCTTATCGCAAAGTGTTAATCACATATACAAAATAAAAATACACGCCTCATTATTAATTGAGGTGCGCAAATTAGTCTATATATTCCATTCAAGTACGAGCAAATTTAGTGGTACGACAAAACGCGCAAAGAGATATTGACAGCTAGTCTTTGATAGAAAGTATTGCATAAAACCACAAATTATTGCATTAAAAGAATCGGAGTGGTACAGACTTACATTGCGTTTAAGCTTCATTAATGCAGATAATAAAAGCTCCTGCCCGACAATCACTTTTATCTTCTTGATCAATTCTTCTCTGGAAATTAATTTATTCTGGAGAAACCAAACAATATTAAAATCTTACAGAATGAGAAAAACTAAAGGACCGACGCAATATACAGTTTGCATTAGAGAAGGAAAAACCAGGGAGACCTTCAACTCATCATAATGGAGGTAAAGTAACTCCTTTGCGATAGGAGATATACGATCTTGAATCTCTGAAAACAGCATTGTGAATGACATCCACGGTGACGTTGGACTTGTAAGAACATCATGCTTTACCTGTAGAATAAATGCATTATCTATTTTATTAGAAAACACACAACGGATGGAAATCATGCTTTAACGGGATTGTTGGAGATCTCCAGCAAAGGGCTCCCTGTTCCTGCTGCAATGCCTAGAGACATACTGAATAAGCTAGGCAATGAAGATCAGAAATCTTAATATACTAATAACAAGGAGAACTTGCTCACAGGATAAATTGAAAAGAAGTCCTGCACAAGTCTCCTTCCTGATAACTGATAGCGAAAATCCTTCAGGCAAGAAAAGTATTCTGCCGAAGACATGAAGAGAGAAACACTTTAGTCAAAGGGATAACATAAATAAAGTAATAAGGCACCTACAGTTTCACTTCTCACCTTCAACATTTGGTTCCAACTTAAATGTAATCAAATATTCCGGCTGGATGTATGTTTCCATATGGGTGGCCCACACCACATAACACTTCGGGTTAAGAACATCATCAACACCAGTATCATGTAACTTGTCACTGGGACAGCTTTGTCTCGATCCTTCTGGAACTTGTTCGAGGTTACCCAAAATTACACGACAAAGTAGCATATAACGCAATCCTTTTTCGTCATTATCACAAAGCTTCGCACTGTAGTAAAGAAAGCAAATGTTAATAAAATACAGTACTTGCATAATAAAAAAGACTGCATGACCAAAGGCACCTGGCGAAAGCACGGTTTTCTGGTGCAAGATAGGCACCAGATCCTAAAATCCCTTCTTCAGTAGGCTTACAGGCCGTACCAAAACCGTGAAGCAGAATAGATATGATGTCCGCCTTTGGTGCACCATACCATCCATACTGCACATTAGCACTTCCTCGCTCCTCCTCAGTTGCCTTTACTTGTTTCTCAAAAAGTTGGAGTTTTACTTTAGCAAGGCTAACTTTTGGAGCATAGCGATGAACATGAACAATATTGTTTGGTTTTGCAAAAGAGCCCATCCCAGATAAAAAAAGGTTCTGAACACACTGAAACCCTTCACTATCTCTATCTAGCGTTTTAATCTTTGTCCATAAGATATTGGTATTTGGAGGCCGTTCCTGAGCTAAACCTCGCTTCTCTGTCACAACTCTTTTGACCACCTCAATCTGAGGGCTACACGCTCTAACCTGCTGAGCCTCACAACCAACTACATCTCCTTCAAAATCAAGGTTGTCTTCGACCTCATCATCGATAAAGGATAGTGGAAAGAAGCATTTGTTGGATTCATCAATCCAAGCAATAGATCTTTGTGACTTAGTCTTCAAGTTAAGGAGGACCATAGACAAGAAGTCAACAAGAATAAGCTGCCCATTGACGTTAACTTCATTTGCTGACCTCTTTGCCTTGAACCCTGCAATGAGAGTTTGCAGAGCATGTTCAGGGAAGTCTAACCATTCTCCCTTCTTGTAAAACATTACTCGCTTTGGATTTTCACTCTGGAGGAAACAATGGCAACTCTCAGCAAGGGTTGGCCTGCTGGGGTAGCATTGCGACCTGCTAATGCAGCCACATGATGGAATCTCTTGGTGGGAGCAAAGGCGGCGCATCTTGTGAGCATCATCAGCATCACACTTATTCAGCTTTCGCTTCAAGTCTGAGAAGTTTTGTTGGTTCTCCATGAAGAGATGAATGTGTATTGAGCATATGAGAGTGGGGTAAAGGCTTAGTGAGCTTTGAGGTCCATTCCTTTCCACCTGTGCTAGTATCCTGCCAGAACATAATCAGATAGTAGTATAACTATTTATCCTTAAATTGTAAACTTCAATAACCATTTAGATAAATTTACTCAAATTAACCCAAAAAAAATGAAGCATCTGATAAAACCAATTCAAAAGACTTATCCACATAATGCATTAAGTTCAATAACAATGATTACTCAGCAGGCTCTAGGAGCTTTGCTATTACCAAATCAGAAAATATAAAAAGTTTGAACCAAAACTTCAAAACATGCTATTGTACATAACCAATAAGCTTTTCCATAACAAGTTATGGGATCTTTATGACAAACAACATTAAAAAACAGCTCAAAGTAGCACTAAATAAAACATAAGGTTAACACTTTTGTTTTTTGGAAAGGGTTTAAAGAATCTTAATATTGGAAAGGCAGCATTTCGACATACTACGAAACCAAAATCCTACACACAGTTGAACTATATTTTCACTAGCCAATTAACATATCAGCAAGGAACAAAAGCATGCTAAGAAATAGCAAAAACATAATCAGATAAAGAAGTTCCAAAAAAAAAAAAAAATTGTGTACGATAAGAATATATGAAATTTACATAGAACTTAAATAAAACAATACAAAATACAGACAAGCAGGGAACAGAAGAAATGTAGGCCAGGGAAGCACTTATTGCCTTCTTATAAAGACTTACATATTAATCCAAATGCACACATTGATAAGCATATTCAGGCTTTTGGGAGTCAAAAAAAAAAATCAATATTGTCTAGGTTCTTTGACAGAGAGGACAACAAAAGACTATGGTCTTTCCACTTATTCTCGCCGGAAAACCCATTATCTGCAATTCCAATGCGTACACCCACAAAACAGCCAACAAACTTACCATATCTACCTTGCCCCAGCAGTGTATACATTTTTTATCAAGCTTTTCCAATACCGGCTAGAATGTCCGCTACAGCGTCTAGTTCCCTTCTTATTTTTTCCCTTCATAAAATTGATATCTTTATACTAATCTACTCTACTATCGCACATTGTTTGTCATATGTCGGTTGCCTTTCTGCTATTTCCAACAAAATTAATTGTGAAGTGAAAAATTGGTCCTTTGAAAGCAGCTAATAGGATATTTCGAGGTTTCATAACATTTCTCCTTTCAATAAGCAACTGTGTGAGAATTCAGTTTGGATGTCTCATATATTCTGCAAAAGCAGAGGTCTTTTACTTGCCAGTATAGTTTCTTCAGAAAAAATCAGACGTTTTTAGACCTTCTTAACTCATTATAATCTCTAAATTATTTAAAAAAAAACGAAGAGCCTCAGCAACCTAACTCAACATAAAAAACTCCCATTTCCTATGAATATCAAAAGAATAAATCTTGCTCCAAGGTTCATTCCTCCTCCATCTCCACTCTACATCGCCTAGCATCCATCCCGAGAGGTGAATTTCCCATCACCACCCCTACAAAGCCAAGAGGAGTGAACCTAGGAGCGACTCATACTATCCAATCTATGGCGATCAAACAACGATACCTCAAAAAAAAAAGTTTAACTTGAAAGAAAAACAACTGGAACTCACCAGAACACATCCAAATAAAAAATCCAGCTCCGAAGAGCAAAACCTTAAGAAACTAGCACGAAATCAACTTGCATGAATCGCATGTATATATTTACCATAACCAGCAACAAAATTCTAACCCGTCCCGAAAAATCCCAAAAAGGTAGCAACGAATGTAAGAAGGATAGATCTATCTAATTTACCACGGTGAATCAGTGAGAGGGAGAGAGATCTAGGACGGCGAGGTCACCGGCGGTGGGGATGTTGAGACGAGCTATTGCATCTCATCCACTTGGAAAATAAAAACTTCGAGAGCCACCAAGTTGCGAGTCGGTCTATTAATCGCTCCATCGGTCACTCTTCGGTATAAACGTGAGAGATAGGTTGGATAGGACCTCGAGATGAGATGGTGGAGTGGAGAAGGAAAAGAGCGATCGATGGAGCGATTCTTGGAGATGTAGAAACTGTTGTTTGTCGGCATTTTTGGTGGGCTAGAACCCAAGAAGCCCACTACGGGAAAACCTTATGTATAAAAGTCTTTTTTTTTTTAAAGAATATTACAGATCAGCCTGAGATCATTTTCCGCATGGTCATTTTTCCCGTGATGTCATTTTTCCGCAACTCAAATTTCACACGTTAATTCCCAAAAATTGACATTTAGTTCTATAACTAATTGAGGCACGTTAAGAGCATCAGACTCATCATATTTAAAGGGAGAATTTTTATAATGCTTCGGATATTTATTTGGCCTAAAAAAGATTTCAATTAGAAAATGAAATATGTTATTTGATAGTTTAAAATATATATATTTTTAAATATATCTAATAAATAGGTAAAAATATTGTGTATAAATAAATTAATATTACACTAACACTTTTAATAACTATTTTAAAATATTTTTTTGAATATCTTTCTAAATATATATTTTATTTTATAAATAATTTGTAGTTAAATTTTTTTTAAAAAAAATATTTTCAAATATAAGTTTTAATGAGTCTTAATGAGTTTGATGAAAATAACAAAACTTATGCATGAAGCATTGTAAAACTTTTCGTTTAAAGGGGTGCTTCTCAGTGCAGTGTGATAATTAAATTCCACAATCTCTGTCTTTGAAAAATAACTAAATTTATAAATAAACGATTGATTATTCCCTATGAGATTAAAAGATTTTCCATTCTTTATACTCCTTGTAGCATAAAATTGGCCGTTTGGGGCTTCTCACATGTATCTAGATGCAAATCTAGTTTGTGGCCTGCGGATTGTGGTTCGATCCGTTAGTTAGATCGTACGGATCAGTCTCGAGATTACAGCCCGTCGGCTTCATACGGTCCAAACCAGCCCACACGGTCAACAATTTTTGTTTTTATCTTTTTAAGTTTTGGTTGTGCGTATCTCAATAACAATATATGCTGTCAGCTGCCAGCAGCTTTTATTTATTTATTTATTATTTTTTATATAATAAATAGCCTAACGTGTCATTAGGCGTCATCAGGCCAAGTCGGGTCGGTGCTTGGCTTAGTTTATTGTCACGAATGATCCATCGCAGAAGTGTGGGCTAATTTCGGTCCGCACTTTCTGCATCTCGTGATGTGTTGGGGCTTATTTGGTGGAGTTTGTAGTCCAACTTTTAAAAAATATATAATAATATTTCAAACGGACCATAAAAATGTTTTGTACTATTTAAATTTGACTTCTTAATATACGTTAGATGCTTTAAACTATAAGATTTTTTAATGCAATTGAATTATTAAAAAAAATTATTAAATAAACCAGTAGATTTAGGTACATATCTCAAAAGCAAAAAGTAATTTTCTTTTAAATTCTATGAAATTGTCAAAAAAAACAAAGGTTAGGAAGGGAAATGGGTCGGAGGTGTTTTGAGGTGCACATAAATTCTTTACACCGGAATTCATGCACTGCCGTCTATACCAACACAAAAAAAAATTTATATGTAATTTTTTTTAAAAAAAAAATCAACATTAAAATTGTACTTTTTATAAAATCTACACTTTTAATTGAATTTTTTTTTTAAAAAATACTTTAAGTAGGTATGTTTAGTTTCCAAATTCATAATATCTTAACAGATTTCAAAATCCATTTAAATCATGTTAAAATTTTAGAGTTTGAAATTTTTATTTAAAAATATTTTTTTAGAAAAAATTTAATATAAAATTTATAGATTTAATATAAGCAACGATTTACGAAATCCAGACAGATGATTTTTATCCGTTTTGAGTATACCATAATTTGGAATGTGATGTCAGTCATGGTTCCAAAGGAAACTCTCTCTAGCCGAAAAAATAGTAATTAAGAAAAAAGTCGCACAAAATCTATGGTGTAAGTAACTAAAGATTAGTTGTGAATAATGCTAAGGAACCGTGCTCAAGCTTGGTCCTATCGGTTTTTGTTTTAAATAAAAAGAGAAAATAAAAATGCTATCATAAATACACAAAGTCTGAAGCAGCACACCAATATTTTTTTAATATATAATATATATATTACTATAACCAACTGAGATAATAATAACCAGCTCGTAGCCTCGTAAGCTGTCGCTTTAGCAACAATACAATCTGCAATGAGCCAACTTAAATGCATCTAATTATAAAATCTATAATAAATATTCCATAAATGAAAGTAAATTAGGTACTTCAGCTCTGTAAACTTCTGCATGGCGGCATATAACCAGGCCGGGGCAGCATCTGAGCTTCTTGGCCATGGCCGTTCTTCACTATGAAAACAGCATCCATCCCCCATGTCAAGTGCTGCTCAAAATGGCAGTGAAAGAACCACACCCCTGCAACATAAATAATTCAAAATATGAAGTATTTTAAAAAAATAAATTCAAAAAAATTAAGAAAGTTGATTACCTGGATTGTTAGCTTTGAATCTGATTACAACCCATCCAAGCCTTGGAACTTCTATAGTATTCTTCAATGGAGGATCAACAAGATTAAATTTCTTCGAATGCTTCTTAAAATCAAAGTTCCCAAATCCCCTGGCAACGACATAGAAGCTAAATCCATGGAGATGCATGGGGTGTTCCTCCGCTTGCACGAGAGAAGTCCCCTGCAACACCATCTCGACGCATTCACCATACTCCAAGAACTTAACCCTCGTCGCAAAACCTGGTATCAGGCCCAACCCTGTCTGATTCGTGGCCGTAAAGTTGTAAGTTCTTGGTGCAAAATCTGGAAAATTTCCCTCAAAAATTCCTCCAATACTTTTCCAGTACGCATCTAATATATCAATCGGGGGGTTTACAAAGCTATTGTTGTTCAGGCTTGATGCTAATGTAGTGTTACTGCTGTTATATCGATTCAGTGAGACAGTGATGAGCATTCTGTGATTTATATTCACAGGGACCATTGCAGGGTGATCTTTACTTGCAAGGCTTCTCAATTTTGCGAAGAACTTGGTAGATGCATGAGTGTCATTATACTTGGGTAATTTAGGTAATCTCAACGAGGCAATATTGGGATTTATACGATTGGAGTACTGTAAAATCGCAGTTGCCGTGAAGTTGTCAAATGCTCCGGGGTCTAGGAAGGTGAAAGGGGAAACTGCAATGATGTAGGCTTCATGAGGTGCATGCGTTGCATGGAGGAGTACGTCCATTGTCTCTCCTGGGTGAATGACAATATACTTTGCTGTGAAGGGTTTGGTGTATGCTCCGTCGGATCCTACCACCGTGAGGATGTGTCGATCTATACCGAAAAAATGCGCTGTCGTCATGGCTGCATTCACGATTCGCAGAAGGTACGCCTTCCCCGGCTCTACGAAGACCCGTTGTGTTTCTACAATGGACGCTAAAACAATTAGTTTGAGAAATGTTATTCATCAAGGCCAAAATGACTCTAATTCTCTTAATAAGTAAGTCGTGAAAATATTTTATTAATGGATGGGTTATATACCAGTAATACCACAGGAATTGTTGAAGAAACCAGGTTTGCCATTGATGGTATAAGCATCTGATGGGGTTTCTGCTGTATAATTGCTTACCTGACTATAAATCTCTCTCACATCTATTTTCCACCACTCAGCTAATAATTCAAAGACACAAATAAAAAATAAGATTAATTAATAGAATTAATGTGAAATATCAAATTCAAAGAGAAAAACAAAATCCACTTTAATTACATAGTGGTAAATCCATAATGCTCCCAAAATTCATATTAAAATCACAAATCAATTTTTTATTTAGACAGGAGAAATTTGGAGAGCTGAATAACATACCAAGTACTATAACATGTTCTCCATGAGGTGAAGGGAAAGGGTAGGGAACATTAGGTGGAGGATAAACAACTATGGCGCCATGAACAGTTACGCGAGCCCATGTACTGTGTGCATGCCACCACACAGTCCCTTCCTCCGTCGACAGCTTGACGATGTAACGGAGGCTTGAACCCGGTCTGATTGGGCACTGGGTGATGTGTTCTGGACCATCATACCATGGGTTCCTTGGCTGCTTCACTCCATGCCTGTGTGCAACTTAATTAAATGTTAATTACCTAAGCCTTGGTTTAGAATATATTAACTGAATCACATCTTATATAGTTGGAATTATGATTATCAGTTATCAAATGTGAAATACTAGTTATATTTATAATAAGTTATCCATACTTGATTAAAATGCGAAATAATTTCCAATTAGAAACCCTTCAATTACTTCTGGTGAAAAATTATCCTTGAATCTGCTGTAACAGAAATGCTACAACTTCGATATTTTCACCAAAAATTCAAGGGAAAATAACTGTTCAGCCCCCCGTTTCCTATTTCTTACTGTTCAGCCCTCCGAAACGCCACGTGGCGGCACGCGCGCGCCGCCACGTCGGCGGGGAAACCGGTTTCGGAGGGACTGATTTGAAATACCCTAAAATTAGGAGGGCTGAACAGTAAATTTTCTAAAATTCAAACGATGTGCTTTCAACTTTTCTATATCTAGTTGTTGGTGAAAATCTGGTGGAATTTTTTGGAGCTCAATATTTTATTCATCTGCTAAAGCATTATCATAAAAGGATGTACGTAGAGAAAATAATAGTCAGAATCCTGTGGATCTTGTCCGTCGTAAAGTTGTTCAGGATTTTTTTCAGTAATTTTGTTGAAACCCAAAAACATCAACAGAACTCGTGAAGAAACTTTATTTCTTGAAAAAAAAAGTGAGAAAAAACAGAAAAAATAAAAAGATGCAGAACACAAACCAATGGAGAGTTATGTTTTCATCTGATCGGTTGATAACGTCGACAATCACTGTATCTCCCTTGTGGGCATAGAGTGTAGGCCCTGGGAACTGGTCATTGACAGTCAGAATGCTCTTTGATTCACATAACGTGGTGTAAACTGTTCTTTTGATCTGAAGAAAAATACAAGAAAATAACTAATTAATCTGCAGCAAATGTACCTTAATGGAAACTCCAAACAAAGAAATTTGTTATTTTCCTGAGGGCCACTAAAACACAAAAAACTAAAAACAAATTAAAAGCTTTATGAAGATAAGTGAGTTCTTTGATTCTGGAGCAGATTAGTCTTAACATCTAAACAAAAAATTGTTATGTTAATACTTGGACGAAATTACTAATAGCCTCAGAGTTCTTCTCAAAAATAATTAAATTAAAAAAGAAGTTATGTTACAGTAGTCATTGAAAAAACTGCTGAAGAATTTTTTTTTTTTTCTTGGGTTACTGCAAGAGACGAGTAAATATTCGAAAACTTCGAAGCTAAAATAGAAATGGAACGCATAGTGAACATTACTTACATTGAACACATAGTGATTCTCCAAACACAAACAAGGAGCTAAGAACACAACAGAAAGAACAAGAGCTCTCAAGAACACCCCAGCCATTCGAAGATCACACTTCTCCAACTCTTGATGAACTAGTTCTACCCTAGCTGTGGACTCTTTATAAGCCCTCAAAGAGACGTCGATCAATGAATATTTTCAATCTAAAGGATGAGTTATATGTTTCTTGCAACAGAGGCCTTCCACCAACTACTCCCATGAATTCATACTTAGCCTCTGATATCAGTCAGCGGAGCTATACCTGTAGCATTCCGTATTCTGCTAGATCGACGCACGAGATTTCTTATCTTCACCTACAAGATTTCCTTAGAAAGCAACTACTGGAGTTGTTCCTCTGCGCTTAGTTCATCTTCGTAGGCAAGGAATAACTGCATGCAGATGCAGTTCCCTGAGTTAGAAATCAAAGGACGTGAGAAATGCTACTTGTAGTATAGCTAAATAAACTATAAATAGTACTAGGAGTAAATTGACCAGACAAGCTTTACTCGGAATATTTCAAGAGTAATAAAATCGCTGACACTGGTAGCTGGCTATAGCTAAGCTAGCTAGCTAGGTTTGAGGCAGGTAGTTCCCATGCAAATGCACATCAACTTGTGCAGAAAATTTTTCTTTATTCCTTTTGGATTCTCACTCTTTTTTTTCCACTTTTACGGTTTGTTTTCTTTCGTGATTTTAGTTTTATTTTCTCTATCAAAGATAAAAAGCAAAGAAAACAAACCAGTTGGAGTGTTAGTTGATAAACAGGTAGATATAGAGAGCTGATCCTGTACACTTGTGTACACCGTATTATTGTATATTTATGCAAACCATATTACGATATATTTATATATACCATATATGGTATAAACGAGCGCACCACATAAATATTTAGAGGTTTTTTTGAAAATAAACAATTACTAAAAAAAATGTAGATTTGACGTAATATATAATATTGAATATACAATATTTTCTTTAAAAATACTTTAAAATAGATGGTTTAAGGCTCAACAAATAGATTTTGATGTGGATTTTAAATCGTCTAAATAGTTAGAGCCACAAAACATCTATTCTAAAATATTTTTGAATAGCAAAATATAGATTATGTCTAAATCTATGGCTTTGTTATTCAACATTTTTTTTTTTCAAAAAAATGGCGTTTAGATATGTGGTTGCTATACTCGTGTGCCCGACACACACGAGTATATAGGATCAAAAAATAAATAGATATATATATATATATAGAGAGAGAGAGAGAGAGATATGTAGCAGATCACAGATACAATCAGTATAGATCTTAACTGTAAAAAAGCAGACCAGCTATTAAGAGACTGGTCGTATATGTACTGTAATTAACCATGCAAATTGCTAGAATGATGGAATATATGATAAATTATTATGTACACATATGACAGTTGTAGTTGTAGCTACAATGTGGAAAACTTTCAACATAATCCTAACACATTAAAACTGAAATTGATCGGCTTAATTTCTAGGTAGACCTATGAATGAAGTCAACTTGCAAATAAATGCCTTCAAGGGTATGGTTATATATATTATATATGTTTATACGAGGATGTCTCTAAAAGATTTTCTCTTTTTCTTTTTTTTTAACGGTGGAGACTTAAGGGCACATGCATCCACAAAACAAATTGATCGAATCAGACTTCGTTCTATCAATAAGCATTCAAAGATAGAGAGTGGCTAAGTAGGTAACTCAAACAATCACATGATACAAGAAGTTTTTACGTGAAAACCTTCATCCGAACTGATATAAAACCACTTGGTTATCGCAACCAGCGACAAAAAATTTACTAAGTGAAAAGAGTACAAACTATCATGTTTTGCTCTATGGATCGAGGTTTGCTACACCTTGGTCTTTGTTATAAAAAGTCTCTAAGTTACTAAGTATTTTCTTCTTTGCTTCCTATATTCTAATGCCAAAAAAATCACTTTTCTAGACTATGTGTATAGTATTTATAGACGGCGGTTGTATCCATATGAAAGTTCATAATAATCAAAGTTAGAGATCTCAAATTCGACGTCATCTGCAATCTTTGGTCATCCTCTCAATATCTTGCAACCTACCCAATCTAGAGCTTGGCATAGATTCGGAATGGTCGGTCAGCGTCTACTCATCGTGCCACGCATCTTCTCATGATTGTTTTTTACCAATTCTTGCTATTGGGATTGACCACTTCTGACCCTAGCCTGCTTTGGGACCTCAGAGTGACCCGAGGTTTGCAACTGATCTAGTCTCTTCTGAAGCCATGTGGCAAAATTTTATGCTGTATCACTTGAAGTCCATTTATGTGATGAAGAATAGTGAAACTCGATCTAATCATCCATTATGGCTGATTTTGTAATTATTTTTATATCTCAATTCATTCAATTTCTCAAGAATTTGTTGTTTTGTCATCCGGATTTTTTTCAGAAAAATTACCTTCAATACCCTACTTTTATGGGAGCATTTTCACTATCAGTCCGAGTGCTCGTGTTAGGTGGTTTTTACATTTTTCCCTTTGTGTGCGTGTTCTGGTAGGTGTTTCTTTATTACCGTGTACTGAAAAGTGAACACCAACGCAGATAGACTTTAAAGTTCAGCTTCAGGCCTTCGGCCCACTCAATAACCTTTTTCTACCCAAAAAATTAATCACGATTGGGCCGTGAAGTTAAGTTCAAACCCATCAATACCAAAATAATGCGAGTCTTTTATAACTCGAAATCTAGTACCAAAATAATTCCAGTCTTTTATAACTCGAAAGCCAGTCTAAAAATTGTTTTTACGGTTCTTTTTTAAATTATCATAAGAAAATCATGGATAGAACTAGTTTTGAGCCCGTACAATATACAGTTGTTAGTCACCAATATAATTCTTATATTTTAATATATAAATTAATAATTATTTTATTAAAATATTATATTTTATTTGTCATATTATTAGAGCAAAATAATTATCATACGGTATATATAAAATAATAAATTTATTTGAGTGATGTGAAACGGTGGTGATGTCAAATTATATATATATTATTTTAGAATATGGATAAATGTTTTTAAATTATTATAAAATATATTCACTATTATTATTAATATGCCATATGCTGGAACACTTTGACCAGCTAATTTTACATATTATAAATATTTATAAATTATATATATATATATATATATATATATAATACTATTTGAAAATTTATTTTATTTTAAATTTATTAATTTTATATAAATTACTATTTATTTTTATTAAAATATTATACTATATTTATCATATGTAATTAGAGAAAAAAATCAAATCACATACTAAAATTACGATTGTGATTATCCATTTGTATATATTGTATATAATTATATATAAATTATTAAGAATTTGATAATGACCTTTAAAATTTTTCATTACATACAAAACGTTACGACTTTAATCACCTATTTGTATATATATTGATATATATATTATATATATATATATATATATATAATTAAGAATTTGATAATGACCTTTCAAATTCTTCTAAATTATTATAATTATCTTTAATATATAACATAAAATATTATAAATTATACTTAATTTTTTATATTTAATAAAATTATTAATAATAATTAAGTATGTATTAAAATTCAAACTCTCATTAAATATATAATTAATTATATATTTATTATATTTAAGTGATACATATCAAATGGTAAGATAATAGAGACGTCATGTGGTATATTGTGAGTTATAAGAAGTGCCACATAATGTTTAATTATTTTGATACCGAGTTTTATATATATAATATATATATATATATATATATATATATATATATTGATCTATATTCTTCTGGGCTACACAAAAATAATTCTCATATATTTTTTAAATAATATTAAAGTTTGAACACAAAATTTCTATTTAAAAAATTTCATTATTTCAGTGAAAGTTAAATTTATAATGTACTTTTTATTATACAAAAAGCAGATTATATCATTCCAGCATCTAACCACACTTGATCAACTAAAAAATTTAAAATTACTATCGGAAGTCCAACCTGATTTTTTTTTTTGGGCAATGCTATACATTCTGTTCCTATATCCGAATTCAGCCCGCACGTTTCCCCCGGATCGTCGGTTCATTTGGGCAGTTTTTCGAATTATATGATCGGTATGTTTAGCTTTTTTCCCCATTTTTTTAAAAGAAAGTTAAGGAAAGAGTTCCACAAAGCTTCATTCATAATTCCAACCAGATTCATACAAATACCAAGCTCTCCCCTCCTCTTCCCTCTCCTTCTTTCCTTCTTTCACTCGCTCACTTCTCTCCCTTTCTCTCCCCCGCCCACCCCCTTTCAATTTCACTCGCTTACATCTCTCTCTCTCTCTCTCTCTCTCACTCTTCTGATGCTTCATCTTTTTGCTCCTCCATCTCCCCTTTCCCCGTACAGATTCAATCCCTCTTTTCGCAAACAATGACAGGCGCCGGACAACTCTACGACGACCATAGGTGATCTCAGGCACCGACGTCATCGTCGGAAACGAGGAGGATGCGTTGACGAAGTACTCTGGCTATCTCTTCGATAACGGAGGGTTGCCGGAGGTTGAATTCCTCGAGGCATACGATCTTCGGGCGTTCACCGACATCTACAGAAGAAAACCATTGGTAGTTCTCATGCGTACTGCACACATCGCGACGAGGTTCGGATGGTGGTTTGCGTCGAGGTTTATGGATAACGTCAGAGAACGATCTGATGAGATGTTCAAGGTTAATATTATTTCTATACGCGATCTAGTTACATGTTTGTTTGTTTATAGAGTTTTATTTAAATTTGATCAATGGTTAAGTACATTGGTTTGGTTTATTTGTTTATCTATTTTTGTTTTTATTGATTTTGGTTTGCATTTGATATTTAGAATGTCTGGTGATCTAGTTAAAATGTACGAGATGAATGCTGCTAGATACTTATTTGTCTTTAGTTTTATTTTTGTTTGATTGGTAGACATACATGGTGAACTTAGATGTTGTGGTTGGACGCTGATTTTGTATTTGTTTATGGACTTTTGGTGTTCGGTGGAGTGGTGAGGAATCATTGATAGTGGTTTGACGTGAATGCTTCTTGTGAACTTATATGTTTATAGATTGACAATAATTTGATCGGCATAGTGATAATCAGTGAACATAGATGTTCTAGTGAATACAGGTTGTGCTTTGTAACCTTTATTTATTTATTTTCATTTGATTGTTAAAATGGTAGAATGATCTTGTTTCGTTTAACTTGAGTGAACGCATGGCTCTGAATAGAGCATTGTGACTTACAATGATACATGTAGCCGGACCCACCAGGTGGAAAAAAGGCATCGTTATTGTTGTTGATAAATAAAATGCTAATGATCTAGTTAAAATTTCTGAAGTGAACTCTGGTTAAGAAATTATTTTTTACAGTTCTTTAGGATCTTAGCAGTAGAGTGACAAACAGTGATTCGGATGCTGGAGAGGTGAACTCTGATTGCATATATGCTTATCAATTTAATTTCAATTTTGTTTTTGCATTTAATTGGGACGATGATCGAAGCGATCTTGTTACAGTTTGAGGCAGACAACTGTATGCGCTTCTAAATGTGAACCACTAACTTTAAAGTTAAACTGTTGTAGAACTCATTCAACCACGTGTTGAAGAAGCACGAGTCCCACTATGATTTAAACATGTGGTACAAATTGTCAGATTTCGTTTTAGAGGTGAAGTTAATTTTGTATCTAGTGGTGCCCAGCAGTTCTCCTAGTGTTGAGTGCTAATCATTGATTACATATCTAGTTATATTTGAGTTAGTTTGTGTACGTGGTCTAGTTGGATATTTGTGGTTAACAGTGTTTTGTTTGAAGTTGATTAGTAGAGTTATGAGCAATCTACTTTGAAGACTTTGGTTTGTGTGCCTTTCTTTTCTTTTTTTTTTTTGCATGGTCCCATTTTACTGAATCTTTGTGATTCCATAGGAACTATAAATATGTTTTTATCGTGAAAATAAAGTTGCATAATTACTCATGCTTTCTTTTGTTTACCATTTTGTGTTTGCTAAGAGCTTCAATGAGATGTTTAAGGAGCAGTAGAAGGTTTCTTTATCTTTTTTGTTATAGTCTATTTTGTTGGATGTTTTTGTTTAGACAGTCTAACAGAATGCTCTTCTATTAGACCGTCTAGAAATTGCGAACATCTCTTTATGTTGTACACCAGGATGGTGTTTTCAGGATTAATCGGCTCCAATCTCTGTTGGCTGAGGTTATTATCTTCTCCAATACATGGCAATGTTTATATCATACATATTTGCTGAGACATGTAGTCTAGCCAAATGTACATGTCATGATTTGGTTTGACTCAATTACCTCATGTTAATTACATGGTAGCATAGAAAGTCGATAGAAATCAGAAGGTCGAGCTTAATATCATCAGTTTGTTGAGATTCTTACTTTGGACACCGCATACTATGGAATCTAAAAATTGCACATAGACAGAGGGACTATTAGAATGACACATCACAGAACTCCTACACTTGAGAAATTGCATAATGCTTTTTGTGTTATTTTCTACAAATAACATATTAACGGTAATGCACCTTTTGATTCATGTAACCAAGTATCAGCACTTTCATGTAACCAAGTCTAATGTAGTTATTAAAACTTTATCTGATTGGAAAGTCCTATTAGCCGAAAATAATCAGTATTGAAGTTGCAAGCGTAAATAGGGCAGTTGGACGTTTTTATAAGACGTTCAATTCAGTATGAGCTTTTAAGGTACAAGCTAAGAGTTTATACTTGCACGAAGTTGTAACCCGTCCAGACCAAAATAGACTCAGTAACTTGCAAATTACCAGGTATTGTGTTGTGAATTTTCTTTATGAGTAATATATGTACACAGAGGTCCAAAAGTTATAGTAATATTAGAAGAGGGAATTATTTAGAAAGAATAAGAACAAATGTAAATGCTGCAATATACATACAATACGTCTGTGTGATGCAACTGTGGAGAATCTGTGAAGCAAATCTCCTTTATGCAAGTTATGTATTCATATAGCAACCAATCATAAATTAATGTTTACATTTCTAATTGATTAATGATCAACTTATAAATCTCTCGTCCTCACAGTTGCTCCTTGCTAAAACAGTAGTCCTTGACAAGAAAGGAGTGGAAGATGCAGAATCTACTGCAGCTATCAAACAAATAGTGAGATTTATATCGACTATTCGACTGAAAAGGTGCAGCTGATTAAATCTGTGATTTTATTATTATTTTTTCCCCAGAAAAGGAACCACTAGTAGAATCGTACTGTTTTTTTTTTCCAGGGCTTCTTTGTTCGTGAAACTCTTTTGGAAGAGTTCGCAGAGGTACAGGATTTTGCTTGTGAACCATCCAAATTACTCATTTATGACCTGATGAAACTGTCATCTTTATAATTGTACCTTTCTAAACTTAGTAGTTATGATGTTAAGCTTATTCACGGGGTAACGATGCTCTTGGCTTAGCATCATTGACTCTTGTTACAGCTACAGCTGCTTTCAAGGCTGCCATTTGTGCTTTCCTCTTCGTCATCCTTAATGGAAGAAGAAGATATTGCAAACTTGAGAACACTACGTCGCCTTTTTCTTCTCTTGTCCCGGTTTCAGAGGAATGAGAATGATAATTTCGTAAGAAATGTTCGCTCAATTTCTCTTTCCTATTTCATCTGCTGGAGACTTGAAACACATATAACTTCTCCATTCAAACTTAACAGTTTTATCGGGTATGTTCCAAAGATAAGAGTTTAGAAGAGGAATTAATAAGAACAATAAATTTGACAGCTATAAGGTCATAACAAGCAATACAATACTCTTTATTTACGTATAGTAAAACTGTTGAAATTGCTTCAATTGCAGATCGCAGGCCAAACAAATATTTACAATAGCGGAACTGCGCACTTGAAGGATTCATTTGCTTGTCATAAAATCACAACTGCACGGGAGCTCCTGCCAATTCTTTCTACTATCCCTAAGGTAAGTAGTCATAGTCCCATACACATACATCACCTACTAGAACTAATACATCTAGAGCTTTATTACAGTAAGGAATAATCCTTCCGTGAAAAATCGGTCTATGCATCTGTCTTTTTATGTGAATCCCATCTTCCATTTTGAAGCAGTATAGTCATTCATGAGTTACAATTGCTCTTCCTCTTGAAGGCACAAGTTTATAATCATCTTAGTGGGTCTGTTTAATAGGGCAAGACAAGACAGCTTTATTTGGCTGATATGAGTAAATAGCATGCAGATGTAGTGGGTAGCGGATGTCACCTACTTGAGAGTCCATAGCCAAGGTTTCAATATATAGCTATATCATTCTGCTCAATACCCGCTGCAATTAGTGCTGGACCCTATGCACTCATGGCAGATAATCATGAATAATGTAGTTAATGGTTTCTTTCCGCAATAAAGCCGTTTGTATGGATAGAAATTGCAGTTAATGTGGGATGTCCTTGTTTGGGTCCATAAGCCTTTGGTGGATGACTTGCGTTTGCTCTCCATCTTGAGTGATTATCCCCTCTAGCATGCTAACATCTAGGAAAACACTGCTGGAGAACTTTAATTTTAAAAAACTTCAGATGAGTTTGAAGCTTCTCAAGATTGGTGCATTAATTTGGATCGTATGCTTCATATTCTCTTGGTAATGCCCATTTTTTAAAAGTGAATATGGCTAGGGTGTGAGCGAGGCGAATTCAGGCTTTTAAGTTTTAACGGCCTAGTCTTGTCCATAATTAATTTTGATCTGGCGGGTTCGGTTGGGTACATATAAACCAATTACTTTATTTTTATTTTAAAAAAAAAAACGAATAGTGGAGATAGGTTAAGCTCCTCCAGTCACTTGTCATTTTTCAATCAAGCAAGGGGGTAAATGGAGCTCCTCCCATTACTGCTTGGTCGCACATTTAATTTTCAGGGAATAAGGATAGGTCAAAGAGTCTATCAAGCAGACATGTCAGAGCTTTACCGTAGTAGCTGTTAACCTGTTGCTGCGCTGTTACCTGCAGATGCATTTTTTTTATGCAATTACTTAAAATGCATGAAAATGAAGTAAACTTAGTTTAAGTGGTGGAAAAATGGTAGACCTCCCTAATCAAACGCAAATTTCACTTTAGAATTCAATGTGATTGGTTCTGGAAGAAATTCTGGGTTCAGTTATCTAGGTCTAACGTTAGTCATGACTCGTGATGGCATTTTCCTAACATAATCAGTCTTGATGTTCTGGACTTTGTCGCATACTTTCAAATTCTAGGTTACGTTGTCATCCCATGATTGGAAACGCATATATTTTGCAGCTTCCGCCGTGGTCTCAGCAGCTATTACTTGGATTGCTAGTTGATTTAGCTGGCAGGTTAGCTTCTCGTGCAGACTGCAAGGACTATCAGACGCCTTGCTTTTTAGTCATCTTTCTTCCAGAGATTCAGTGCACTCTTATGCCTTTCTAACTCGGATTAAAGTTTAGGGTAGTGAGATTTTCCCGCAACCAATTTGCAACTGACGTTTGTCCAAAGATTTAGAATAGTTGTACACTTTTGTTAATAAGGAAGAAAACCAATCTAACAAAAATTTTTATATTTTAGATAACAAAGCGAAATATGACCCATGAGACATGGTTTCTAAATTATTTTCTCACAAGTCTTTGGCATCTTTTTGGCCAACGATGGAGGCACCTACCTATCACTCATAAAATTCTACATAAATTATATGCCTCGTATTTTTGGCCAACAATTATATGTGGATCGACAATGTGGCCAACAATTATATGCATCGTCTTTGGCATCATAAAATTCTACACACCTATTGCAAGGATGGAATTGAACCTGGGTGCGTGGTTCTTGATCCACACTCACCCGAACCTGGCCAAACGTAACAGGAGCTCATCTCAGCTACGTAATTATATGATATCTTCACAATAATAGTTTAACTGTTCTTCCAATTTTCTTCAAGTAAATAAGGTTTTGGATTACAAATGAAGCAAGAATACACAGGAGTTACACCACACCAGTACACATTATTAATCTTCACTCACAGCTCCAAATAATAATTGTAACATCCAATAAATGAGGCGATACATTTTTACAGTAGCAAAGTAGGTAGGTATATGAAGAATAAATAAATATTTAGAAACTAAAGAGGATGCAAATATAGAAATATCAACTTTGGAGATACCTGCTTTCTCTGGCAATCGCATCTCGTGTCAATACGTTCTCAATCTTTATAAGAGCCTGGAAGAACAGACAAGGGTGAGAAAGGCAAATCGAAACCATACAAATGTGGCAGGAGAGGCAAGGGTAAAAACCTCGATAGCAATATCAGTAGGCGTGAGAGCACAGACATCTATAAGGCCCTTCTTGTCTGCCATGTCTGCAAAATAATAATATTGCTTTTAACGCTGCACGGACAGCAAACAAACCGACCAGCATTTTGGAAACAAAAGAATTAAAAAAGAAGAGGCATTTGAGACTAACATTGAAGGCACACTCTCACGTCAGCATTTGCATAAGCTTCACCCCTCTGCTCTGCGAGCATGCTAAGTCGTGCAAAAGCCTGTAACGAGAGATCAGGAAACAGTCTGGCTCGAACTTCTTGTAATAAATTATTCAATAATACTAATTATTCGGAATCTCTAGCCCGTACATAGCTTAATTTGCTCAGCTTACTTAAAAACCAAAAAGGATGAAACTGGTAAAGCATTGAGAACCATTGCTTTTACTGAAGTTGCATGAACAATTGACTAATGCTAGAAGTCCAAAATTCTATACCAAATATCAATCAAGTTCACTTTGAGCATCATTCACTATTTTTGTATTAAAAATAATTAAAGCAACATAAAATTCGAGATAAAATTTGGGAGCTCTTGAAATTTTGCAAAATTAGAAGTAGGGTCTTAAAAAGTATTCTCAACATGCCATCAACTTTACCACATATTCTAAACAGAAGTTGTTGAAGCCCTAGTTTGCAAACCTTAGTATACGGATCCCCATCGCCATGTAAAAGGGGCCGGGAGTCAAGCCCAACAGCCGCGATACGTCTGGCAAGAGCTTCCAAAGGGACGTCAAGCCATACAGTGATCCCTCTTTTCATGTATTTCCTGATATGTCAGGGAAAAGTGACTCAACACCGTTAAAGCCTAATATATGTGAAACAACAAATGCTAGAGCAACCGAAGCGTCTCCCAAATTTCCCGCATGAAAAGAGCTAGTGCGGCTCAAAAAACTGTGTGGCTAAAAAGGTAAATTTACTAGAATTTGTGTGAAATTTGGGAGCTCTTCAATTATTGCATACCCGAGGTACTATTGCATAGTTGCTTTTACCAGTTTATAGGTCGAATAACTGCACCACCTCCAGTTGCAACAACTAAGCGACGCATTGAAGACAAGTCCCTTAGTACCTCGCTCTGGTAAGAAGGAATGATGTTTTAATCTAATTTCATGCGGTAAAATGCAAATTTACATTAAGTTGTATAGAAGTAGGGATTACATATTACCTCACTGTCTCTGAAGAAAGCCTCACTGTGCTGCTTGAAAATCTCCGCAACAGAATCCATTCCCACAGCTTGCTCCACAAGTTTATCACTTCAAGAAAAAAAAGGTACAATAAGTCCACCACAAGCATCTTAGAGGACGTCAATACTATTTTCCATAAGAGGAGTAGTTTCTACCTATCAAAATAGGAGTATCCTAAAACTTCTGCCAGTATCTTTCCCACTGTACTTTTTCCAGATCCCATCATGCCTGTGACGAAAAAACTAAAAATATCATCATAACCAAGAATTATTACTGAAAAGTGGAAAGGGTGGGATATTTAAAAAAAAAAAAAACATACCTACTAGGTAAATGCAACGTTCATTTAGATATCGCACGACCTCCTGTGCTTTGCGCTGCAGTAACAGAACATCAGGAAGAGAGTGAGAAATATCCTACTTTGATACTTATTATTATTTTCTTAGCTTGTGCATGCAGGAAAATATACCTTCAGAATCAGAGCTTCGTCGACACATTCATGTAGGCTTTCTGATCCATAAGCTAAGTAACATTAAAGAACAAGCAACTGTGAGAAGCAAAATTAAGGAAATATCATAACAGGAGTTAATTGTAGACTTTAAACTAGACAATCATTTAACCGCCTCAGAATGTGAGATGCACATAATCTACTATCAAACCCAGAAGAGAATCTAATATGATTGCAGTAATCAATGTTATTCGAACAAAGATGTTAGAGACTGAAAGATGGATTCAGCAGATAACCTCTGTTTCTATTCACTTATAAATAACTCAGCCTATGGAAAAAAAAAAAAAAACTTCAGTATTCAAATTCTGGTAATTTTTGTTTTAGTTACAACTAATATAATAAGCTTAGTTAGTTGTCCTTTTATATAACTTTCAAGCAGACAATTGTCATCTTATACGATCTCAAGGATTTTCCACATAAGTACATGTAATATAGACACTGACCAAAAAAAAAAAAAAATCAAAAGAGCGTACAATGTGCTCAGTTTAACAACAAATGTAGGAACAGAACCATCAATATAAGTATGCCTAAAAAGGGGTTTATCCCTCCTTATCTTATCACGTCGGCAGCTCATATAACCAATGGTGTTTCTTGTGTAGCCACTACATGGTAAAACCATCATAACCTAATCCGATGCCCTACCTTGTTTATATTTCTAGTTGTGTATTTTGCCACAATATGCGAAACCTAATCCATATAAAAGGCGTGAACTTCAAGTATATGCATATTAACCCAATTTACACTATGTTTAGAAAATTAAATCAGCATCTTCTATAATCTACTCTTGTGCTTCACCATGATTAACCAAAAGCATCTGCAATGCATAAAGATTATATACAAGTAAATGTAGAGCATAAGAGAAACCTTACCTATTAAAATTAGAAAGGTTCTATCAGATTTATTTCATCAAAAGTATAATTTCAAGACAAACCGAAACACAACCATTTCTAGAGACTCTCAAAAAAGGTTGAGCAACAATCATGGATGACAGGAATGCAAAATCAGTTAAAAACACAAACAACAAATAAGTGCTTCTCTATGAGCCTCTTATGGAACAACTCTATGTTATAACGGTCTAATGCCACCTGATCAATCTCCGACAAATCTGTTTGTTGAGATAATATTCTTTTAATTCTAACTCTTTGGTTATAATTACAGTGAACTGGAGTACTGTGTGATCTGAATACAGAGAATATCTAGCGCTACTTTCATCCAAAAAAAAAAAAACGAATATCTAGCGCTACTATATTGAAAGGAAATACAGAAAATAAAATCAACATTAGTCTTTACAGGCTTTTCTTCGTTTAGACTGGATGTTCTTAGCTATCACAACCTAGGCAAATTGCTAGAGCACCCAGATTTTGTCCCGAAATATGACAAAACAACATGCATGAAGTGAGGTTGTGAAATGAATAATCCTATGTTTGAATATAACTTGAATGAATTTATCTCCAAAAAAAAAGTAAATCAAAATTACCTCCAGATTTCGTGGTATGGCAGCCGCATGAGCGCGAGATCTTGGCCTTCGTTCTTCCACTCCATTTCGAAGTAGCACTCCACTTCAACTCCTTCAGATCAACCCTATGCGACCACTTCTCCGCCACAAAGCTCGCCGGAGATACCCGAACAGCCGCGCCGCCGCC
The DNA here is from genome assembly GCA_002076135.1 of Xerophyta viscosa. Taxonomy (NCBI): domain Eukaryota; kingdom Viridiplantae; phylum Streptophyta; class Magnoliopsida; order Pandanales; family Velloziaceae; genus Xerophyta; species Xerophyta viscosa. The sequence goes on from MJHO01000017.1 coordinate 1,788,003, forward strand.
GCCAGATTTTATCCACGGCGAATGCTGAATCAAGCTCATCTCCACTACCGCCGCCGAAGATGCCTCCATCTCTCTCTTCGTTTGCTCTAACTTTAAGCAATTGTATCGACAACCTCTAACATCGAATCTACAAGAAATTCATAGATCTTCGTAGTATTGTTATTGTTAGATTCGAGATGAACGGAGCAGATTATCGAAAGAGGCAACATCGAGAACCGACATGGACTTTTCAAATCTAGCTTCGACGAGACGATCCGCGGCGGAAAATCAAGGAAGCGACCTCGGGACCGGTACCAGTCACGATAAGAATGAGCCCCGGTGCAGAGCAGCTGAGAAGAAACGAAGGCGGGTGAAAGAGAAGGGGGTATTTATATATAGCGTCCCCTCATCTTTGGATCGCATTTTCTTTGGCGAAGTTGTAATTACTGGAATGCCCCCTGTTTCTTTTGCTTTCAGTATTATTCTCAGGTTGGTGGGTTTTGTTCCCATCTTTACACGATCAGGTAAGGATGACGATCTTTGGCACTAGAGTGGTGAGGCTCGAACGTTCCATATTACGCTATATTCTAACGCATCCAATATCTATTGAATTATTTAAAAAAAAAATAATCATAAAAATTATAAGAATGGAATTTATAAATTTGATATTTAAACTTTAAAAAAAAATCTTTTAAAATTTTAAAATCTAAATAAATTTAATAGACAATTACAGATCAGCTTCCTAAATTCGCAGTCGTACCATGCATCGCGTGCCGCAAAAACATGTTTCGGAAGACTAAAAATCAAACTTCAAAAAATGAGAGACTAATCAGTAAGTTTTAAATCTAGATTTAAAAATTGTTTTAGTGTTTAGGCGTTAGATCATGTACAGTTAGATGGCAACCTCAACTGAGCCTTGAACTTGCGTACTAAACTTGCTTTTGTTACCAAAACACCTTCTGTATTTAGGAAGGAGCATGGATGGGCATTTGAGTCATTCAAAATGCGACGAGTTTGGTGAGTGAGGAGGAGCAATTCGTGCCACGACGACACACCTACCACGCCCACCTATCCATTGATAACCGGAAAGGAAGGTTGGTGGAATACTAATTAACGTGGATGGTCGGGATTGCACAGCGAACAGCAAATTTTAATTTTATTAACCGTATGATTCGCTGTTAGCCTGCAGACGGGTCTGATGAACTGTTTTGACTTTTTGTTCCTTCGGTAAACGGTCAAAAGTTTCACAGAATCACAGATCCCAAATTCTCATTAGAAAATGCTACTGTTCAGTATCAATTAAAATATAAATAATACAATTACTATGGACAATATTCTATAAGATTTAATATTAATAAAATATTTTAAAAGTAATTATTCTCACTTTTTAATATTCAAAAAAAATATTTTCTCATTTCTCATAAAACTTATATTACAAGTAATTTTCTAAATCTAACACGAAAAATAATATAATATTATCCACGTCAATTTTAACTTTCTCAAGGTTAAAATGATCGGAAAACAACATTTTTCTTTCCATTAATATTAGGAAAACAAAAATGCTAGAGGAGCTCCGATGGAAAGCTAGAGCGCAAATTATGTTGAAATTTAGCCGACCTTTAGATTAAGTCAAGTAGAATTCAATAGTATTCTATCGAAGCAGAATACGAACATAGTACTTTTATCAATTAGCTAAGGCTCAAGCATAGTAATTAGAGTTCAAGCATACTAGAATATGAACATAATAATGCTCCACTGAAACGGAACTCGCCTCTTGTCTATCCCTTGCGTCCAACAGTTTTGTCATGCCACTACTTGAATAGGAGAAGTTATAATATGCACGTCGTGCAGATAATTTATCTATGTAATGCGCTGTGCAAATAACTTATCTATACGGCACTTGTATTATAATGTGCACTTGAATAGACATATGACATGCGGCAGCGGTCTCACTTGGTATCAGCTTCAAAATATGGAGGATCTACCAACTTTTATATTTTCTTAGTAAAATGGGTTAGTGCATTCTTTGCTGCTGGATTTGGTGAGATGAACGAGTCTTATGACAATGATAACTGAATACAACTTATAAATCCCTGAGATGTCTCGACCTGTGAAGTAATAATTAAACTAAGTTGGTTTTCCTTCAAAAGTTTATGATTCAAATTCACTCTACAAAATTTACCAACTCCCAAAATTACTTTTCTTTCAGAAATGGCCTTCGAATTAAATTGTAAGATGCACGTATTGAGCTAGGATTTGCGTAAATTTTGAAGGCTTAAATATCATTGATGCAAGACGCTGCAGGTGCCATCTTTATCGACATAGTTAGGAGTTAGCACCTTCTGTTCGCTCACCCTCCATCAATTCTATCCATCCCGAGAGCCAAACTAATCAACCACAGCACCGTATCGTGCTAAAGAGGATATATCATCACTTATATATATATCAAAATGACGTAACACGTTTCGAAAGCCTTTAATACATCCTACACAGAAGTAGCATTTTATGCGTACAGTTATTACATGTATAAAGACAATTTCGTAGTACCTTGACATGGTGTACAGAGGCATGAATTAAAGGTGATCGATATAAATGAATAAAAAATTTGTAAGCACGGAAACCTGAGAGGTCATCTCACATAGAACAAAGAACAAACTACTCAACCGCGGAGGTAAGAATGTTCTCTAACAGAAGAATCTCTGGTGGCGTGAGTCGTACCCTTTGTCGCCATGCTCTCAATCTTTATAAGCGCCTATAGGGAACACAGAATGCAACACTAATCAATATGAAAGACACCAGGCCACAAACATAATGGAACTATGGAATTGTGGAATGCAGAGAACCTCGATGGCAATGTCAGTTGGTGTTAATGCACAAACATCATTAAGACACTTCTTGTCTGCCATATCTGCACAACGACGTAGTACTAGCAACGTTAGAAAACAAACTATCTATAGCCAAGGAGAGAAACTTGAAAGTAATCTAACTACAGAAGTTTGGACGACGTAAAGAAGTAAAGAACATACGTTGAAGGCAAACCCTCGCATCAGCGTTGGCATAAGCTTCACCTCTTTGCTCCGCAAGGGCGCTAAGACGCTCAAGAGCCTAAACAAAAGACAGAGTTGGGTATCGATTTTTACACAACTCATGATATGTACAAAAGACTTGAAGATAAATATGTACAACAACGACCAAGTCAGAAATCCCGTCTAAAAGCGGATCGTGGGAGGGTAGATGTACGCAACCACTCTAGAAAGAGGATGTGTTAATGAAAGCACAAAATCCTCTATCATGTACCTTTGTATATGGATCACCAGTCTCTCCATGCAATAGAGGGCGTGAAGCTGTCCCCACTGCTGCAATTCGTCTTGCAAGAGCTTCTAGAGGGACATCAAGCCAGACAGTTACACCCTGTCTCATGTATTTCCTGATAGTTCAAAAATGATGATGAGAATGAACGAGCGTTGGTAGTTGAATCACAACATTGAGGCTATCAACAAAGTTCGAATTGTTGCCTACCAATTTATCGGTCGGATAACCGCACCACCACCCGTTGCAACAACTAAACGACGCATTGATGACAAGTCCCTCAGCACTTCACTCTAGGAAGAGAAGCAATAAAACCCAAAATATTATCTAATGCAATCACCGAATGATTTAACAAATATCTATTCTCTATGTTAACCTATATTTATCCTCACCTCACTGTCTCTAAAGAAAGCCTCGCTATACTGCTTGAAAATCTCAGCAACTGAATCCAAGCCGACAGCCTGCTCAACTAATTTGTCGCTGCAGTAACAAATTCAATCAATCTCTGAACCTATCATGAAATAATTAATATCGCACCATTCAATTAAACAGTTCATACCTGTCAAAATACGAATAGCCTAAAGTCTCCGATAATATCTTACCCACGGTACTTTTACCCGATCCCATCATGCCTACATCGCATAGTGAATCATCAACCAACGGAACAAACAAATATAGATACTTCAAAAATCTAGATCCATGAACAACTTAAGAGAAAAAACTAAACATACCAACAAGATATATACACCGTCCACACAAGTGCCGTACTACCTCTTGTGCCTTCCTCTGCAATCCAATCAATCAGCACTCATAAGCACACCAATAAAATAAAATAATTTAAAAAAAAAAAAAAAACAATTTACAAAATCACGAAACTGTGTAGATAGCTTCCATAGAATGGATAATATTATACCTTGAGTATTAGAGCTTCATCCACAGATTCATGAAGCATTTCAGTCCCCAGAGCTGCAACATATAAAACAAAACAATTGAAATTAACTACGTAATATTAAACGAACTTGATTGATTTTTGAGACAAATTTTGGAAGATCTAGTTTTAAAGCTAGAAATAAGCGAAAATACGACATAAAGATACACAAGGAGTAGATCCTGCAAATAAAACATCCACCGATAATTTACTATGTAATATTCAAAATTGAACTTGATTGACTTTTATGTCAAACTCTTGGATAAACTTTGGGAACTCTACCATTACAATTAGAAAATAACCAAAAACAAGATACATTCACTAGGTAATTTACCTCCAGGTTGTTTACAGCGGCAACAGAATCGTGACGATACCTCTCTGATCTCCGTTGGTAAGCTCGATCTCGACTTGGAGCTCCACGTTAGGTCGAGATTCTGCGGCCTCATCTCTGCTGCCGCAACCTTCGCCAGCGGCAGGCGCACGGCGGCGCTGCCACGTGTGCTCCGCCTCATCTGAGGCAAGCTCACCGCCGCCGTCGTCGCCGCGGATGCCTCCATCGTTGCCAAAATCGAAGTGAATCAAATTACTCTTGAAATTGTAGCTGAATTCTTAGATTTGTTGATTTTGTGGCTGTTTTTCAGCTTGGAACAAAGGGATTCGGATGGCAGAGACCCGTCGCGGCTGAAAACTTTAATAGACTAAGAAAGTCAGGGACATTTTCGTCATTGTAGGAAAACCGACCGAACCATCTCGTTCAATAAATAAATATAAATATAAATATATATATATATATATATATATATATATTATATGTTATTACATTAAGTATAAATTAAATTTCAGCCGTTAAATTAAAAAAATAACGATTGAGATGTTTAACGTATAAATTTAAATTTTAATCGTTAAATTAAAAAAATTAACGATTGAGGTGTTTACTTATTAAGACTATTTTCATATCAAACTGATATATATATATATAGTAAATGAAAAGATAGTTGACGTTGCCCACCTATTCTATCGCGACCTAACCCCATCAGTCGAAAAGTGATAACATCATAATTTCTAAGTGATAACATCACAATTTCTAAGTCCCGTATTAAATTTTCTACTTTAAAGTATTATCTAACAAATTATTAAATTGTATTTCTATAATATAATCAAAAGTATTTATCTTCAATTTTAAAAAATCTTAATAATAGAATATTTGTCATAAGTTTGCGGACACAATATTTAGATATCAACTTATAGGTAGAAAACATACAAATTAAATTATTTACGAAAACATTATGATTTTTTAATATTATAAATTTTGGATGCTTTGTAAAATCCCAGAGAGTGTTCTTTTATAATACTTTAATTTAGCTTTTTATTTATATATATATTATATATATATATTATTATATATATATATATATATATATATATATATATATATATATATATATATATATATATCACTCGGTAGGTAATTAGTTACCCAAACATCAAAGTTGATAATACCATAATGTTTTAAAATTTATGTTAAATTCAGTAAACAAAAAGGAGATACTTAAATTGGTAATAGCTAAGAAAATAATTTTAATAACTTAATTCTTCTATCTTTATATTAGGTTAAAATTTCGAACAATACAATGCCATATTTTAGTATCAATAGAATATTTAATTAATATTAGTATCTAAGGAATTTCTGCAAAATGACTAGAAAAAAATTCTCTCTCCGTCAATGCCTTATAAATATTTTATTTTAAGGTTTATTTATGATTTAAGTTTCTGTAGTCTATCATCTCGTCATATTATTCCTTAAATCATCGTATAAATAAAATTTTATTTACTTAAATATGAGTTAAAATATTTTTTAAATGTTCACAATCACTGACCTTCTGGTTCACGTTTAGACCAACGGCGCTGGAAGTGCGGAGCAGCAGCAGCCAATTTATCGTTCAGCTGTCAAGAACAGCGAACAGCGGATTTAATCTGAAAACGAACGTTTGATTTGATGCGGACGGCTGGGATGAATTGGAGACTGTTCTTGGTTGTTGCGTCTTGGCTTGTTTAGGCAGGGTCAGCCTCAGCCTCTCCGGTCCTTACCTACCTCTATCATGGTTGTTGAAAGACTTTCTTTTTTAAACTAGTTTTAATAAGGAGCCAACTAGCCAAGTGTTGGATGCACAAATTCACATGTATTTTTAAGTTAGAATTTGACCTTTTAAAGGTTGAAGACATAGTCTATGAAAAATTGTCATTATAATGAAGAATTGTTCCATATAAACTAATTTTATTGGCAAATAACATATCACATTGTTTAGATAAAATAAAATACTAATTTACACAATAACACATATCTGAATTTTACTGGCCGGTTAAACATAAAGATTCTTAAACTATATATATAGAACACGTCGTAGAAATGCTCGAGAAATAAAAAAAATTTAAGCATATATGTCGGATACGCCAGAGAGAGGTCCGATATATATGTCAATATTTTTTTTAAAGAATAATATATTTTTTATGTAAGAGAAGTAAAATAACATATGGTATTAACTGTATAAAGCAGTAAGTGATATAATAGAATATAATTATATATTTAAATATTTTTTTTGTTTTAATGTAAATTTATCTTAAAATTGTAAAATATTATTATCTTGGACTTTATTTTAAATATTTCATATTTTTTAATATTTAAATATTTAATAAATTATTTACTATTATTTATTATTATACTCGAACCGTATACGAATTCTACCTTTCAAAAAACTATAGTATTCTATATCTATATCGTATCTATCTTGCCGCACCCATATCGGTGTATATATATATATATATATATATATATATATATATATATATATATACTTCAAGTTGGATGGATTAGCACCTTATATGTGTGGAAGTCGTAAAAAGAGTAGGGAAAATTGCTGTTCAATGGAGTGTGGAGCTTCGTCTAAAAGTCAACTAATTCTCCTCGTTTTACCTTTATCTTTTTTATTTAGATTCAAGGGAACTTACATATCAGTCTCTCTGATATTTAAATAAATATTTTTATTTTATTTATTAATTTTAATATTTTAAAATATTTATTTAAAAATATTTTTTAAAAAAATATTCAACATAAAAATTATAGATTTTATCGAAACTTACAATTTTTACATTAAATAATATTTCTATAAATTAATTTTAAAATAACTAAGACGTTAAGTCTAAAAATATCTATTTTAAAATATTTTTTAAAAAAAATATTAAATATAAAAATTATAAATCTTATCAATATTTATAATTTTTATGTTAATTTTTTTTTTTTAAATATTTATATAATAGTTTAAAAAGCTCTTATTGAAAGTGAATTTTTTTCTTTATAAATTTAAATAGTAATTATAAAATCTTAGAGTTAATTTATATGAATTAAAAGAATTCAGGTGTTGATTTATATTTATCCCAACTTCAATTCAAGCTCTATGTTGGGTTGGTGATTTTCTTTCGCAGATTTGGTTGGTGACGCAATTTCTAAGAAGTTCCAATGTGGATCCACGCGGGCTCGAAGGATTCAGTCTTATCCTCCACGCGGGTATAAACAAATGCTGCTTAGTTTAATATTTTTTTAATACACAATTTAATATATTCAGATCGGAGTCGCTGTAAAAACCATTTATCTCTATCTACATCTGAGATAATTTTTTCAAAAAGCTAAATGTTTATTAGCAATATCCACACGGTGGACAAAAATTGTCTGTCCACATTCTATTATATATATATATATATATATATATATCTATATATATTTATATATATATATATATATATATATATATATTATATAATATATATATATATATACTTATCAGCATAATATTAAGTAATTAATTTTGTATTGCTAAATTATAGTATGCTTGTAATTTATATTTATATTAGTGATAAATTATACAGTGAATTTAAATTTTCTTTCACAAATAATTATATATTATATTTAACAAATATAGTCATAAGTAATAAAAATTAAACATTTATAAATAATAGTATCTGAATGGTAGTATATAATATACATTTTTAAGTAAAATATGTATATAATTAAAATATCTACATTTACATTATAAATAATACAGCATAAATATTAAATAAAATTAGAGTGGTATATTTTATAAGATAATTAGATATTTTAGGAAATACATAACGTGTATTTATTTTTAAATATTTAATATTCGATGACAAACAAATTTATACACAGAAGAGCAAGCAAATACTAGAAATCAAACTTGATGGAGGCCCCAAATAGGAGCCCATTAGGTTCAAAGCCTCAATTCTCTGTATGAAGAGATGGGATCGCCTGTGCTAAAAAGCACAGGCGATCCCCTGTGGTTGCGATCTGGACCGTTAATCGGTTCAGCACGTATCACGAGATTTTTATTTAAATTTTCGTCGACTTATTTGACCTAATTCTATAAATTTTTATGAAAAAGTTATGAACTACAAAGTTGTATATTTTGATGTGATTTACAATGTTGTAGTTCAAAGTTTTTTTAAAAAATATCAAATAATGTGTCAAATTGATGATCAAAATCGACGAAAGTTTAAATAAAAAATCTCGTGATACGTGCTGGGCCGATTAACGGCCCAGATCGCAACCACAACGATCCCATCTCCTTCAGCCACAGACGATCCCATCTCCTGTATGAATCAATCTCTCCGCCCATTTCAGCGGCTCTATTCTCCGATCATCTTTCTCCACCCGACTGAATTTCCTCCTCCATTGATTGCTCTACTTCCGGCTTCTGATCCGGGTACCGAGCAAGGTAGTTATCACCGTCTTGGCGCCTTAGTTGGCAGTATTTGAGTGGGGGTCAATGGACCCCACTGGATATTTGGTGGATCCGTCCATGGTTACGAAGGAAGTGACTTTGGGATTGCCAGGACCGTGGGCTGCAAATCCCCGTGAGAAATCTAATTACTACACCATCAAAATCGGTGGATTGCCCGTATGTTTTCTCTTCTTTTTATGATTTTTGAAATATCTTGTAGATGTTATTATGCTGGAATTTTTCTAACATTTTGCTTTTATCATGATCTATAATACCCAAGTTTGCGAGTCTATCTGCTTAATGCCGCTTTTATTGGGCAGTTTCATTTTATAAATGTTTGTAGTTGTTATTATCTTTGAACGTTACAAGCTAACATTAAACAATTATATGTGGAAATATAGGCTCAGTTTCTGGTGCTTATAAGTTTCGTGAATTGTACTCTCTATTTTGTTTTCACGAACCATTTTGTAGTTTATAAGACCAAGATCTTTCTGTGTTTAGTGAGGCAAGTATTAATCTAGTTATTCTTATCCAACGAACGGACTAGGCAGAATGCTCATACCACTGAGGTCTGTTTTGTGAGTGTTTTACAACTGGAAACTGGGTTGAACTGTTGGGGCATCGTGTCGCCACTGAATTCCCAGAACCTGACAATTGAACTAGTGTTAACGATTGAACTTGTCGAGCCACTGGTTCCTGGTTGAACCGGTGGTCCAGGGCGGGTATAAATTCATTGGTGCGTTATGTCACAAAGAATAAAATGGTGGTTGTAACAGTAGGCTGCACCAATTTTGTTACTATGGCTCATTAAAAAAACACCTTTCACCTCTAAAGTTCACTTGTGCCACTTACTGTAGAGTGATATTTTCATGGTTATTCATAGGACTGGCCATTTCCGGAAGCTGAGATCAAGCAAGAGTTGCTCAACTGTGGTCTGTGTGGAACACGGCTTTGTCTTGTTGCACAGGCTAGTTTCTTTCTTCTTTTGGAAGTTCATGACAGGGCCTGATTATAAGATTTCCGATACGCAATTTCTTATTGGACTCATCTCGTCTTATTGATTACTTTTATGGTAGGTGTACGCACCAATTTCGTTAGCAGCTTTGAAGATTGAGCGGGTTCTGTATATTCTTGGTTGTTCGGTGTTGAGTTGTGCTGGTGACCCGAAGAGGTGCCTATTTTTCTTTGGTAATTACATGTTTTGTCTTAAAGTTTGCACAGCCCATCTGTGTAGACTGTATATAATATGCCACTTTTGTGCAGCTGGCGGGCTCTTCGAATACAGAACTGTCATGATTGCTTGCCATCAGAGAGTAGTAGCCCAAAAGAAAGAGAATTAGGAACACATGATCGTCTGAGCACCAGCAGCCAAACGAAGGAGGATTTGTTGATCAATAGTTTTGGTGATGTTGACAAAGGAAATGATGATTCTATGGATTTGGATGCATTATCTCAGGCTTTTTCTGAACTGGCTTCTGTGAAGCCTCCACCCAAGAAAAAAGATGGTTCCTTTCGTTTAGAGGCTACTAAGAAGAATAAAGTAACCGCCCCAAGAGCAGATGATTCAATTGTACCAGGTAGGCAAATGAAAGTCATCACTTGTTTAGTTATCTTTCTATGTCTTGCTTGCTCTTGGTCATTGCTTTATTTTGTCTTGTTTTCTCAGAAATGGTCATTTTCTGGTGGCAGCTTTGCCTTGCTTTTATGTATATGGACAGAGAATCCAGCTAAGGAATGACATCAGTAAAGTTGGAGCCTGCTGCTCCTCACTTCCAATCCAAGGCCATGGAATTTTGTTGCCAGAAGAAGAAAAGGAAGAGGCTTGGGAAGGCGAAACATACGAATATGACAAGGCCTTGGGCGCAGAAAGGACTTATCTTAAGTTCAAGAAACGACTGGATGCATATCCTGAGCAATGCTTTAGGTACGTAAGATCAAGTCTCTTCTCTTCTGTTTTAGACCTCTAGAGAGATGTAATTACTTTCATCGCTACACTAAGTTAGGATATTCATATATGTTGTCAATGAGTGTTTTCAGAGTTCCTCGAGACTCCAACTTCTTAGTAACTTTAACTTATTGATTCTTCATTCTTCTTGTACAATATGAATTGTTGTCCTGTCATTCTTTGTGGAAACCCTGGACGCTGAAAGAATATAAATTGTCAAATCCTTTGTTTGCGATAGATACTATGAAGCTCAAAGTAAGGTTAAACTTGAACCAACTGTCACAATTCGTTATAAATTATTACTTATTACTGAAGTTCAGAATTTTTAAAAAGTAGGTAAACAGTGTACGGACCAATTTGCATAAACAGTACCTAGACAAATTATATGCTTCACCGTTTGAAAATCAAACATCTAGAATTAATGTCTTAGTATGACTTATGTAGAAATGTCTAAGTAAACAAAATATATAGACCCGTCACGATTCTACCATAATTTCTATTTTTCTACACAGCACTATTCTCTTCTCGCCTCCTTCACTCCCCATCCGTTATTCTTCTTCTTCTTTTTTCTTTTTGCTGCAAAGCTTCGTACTCCCCATATGTGCGGCTAGTCTGCTCATATTTCCATGGCTCCTCTTCCGCCTGTCCACGTCCTTATCCACCGGCGATTTCTGTCACCCTACTCTTTGGCATGTTCTCTTTATTTGTACCCTTTTGCCGCTGTCACCACAACCAACGGCATCTTATCTTTTGCCTGTGCCACCCTATAACAAAGCTCCCCACCGCCAAGCATCCATCCATCTCTGCCATGCCCACTGTTCCATTCGCCAGCTTCGTGTCGTCGCGGCATGTCTCAAAAGTTTTTTTTATTATTATGCAATTTCTTCTTGAAACTTTAAATCTTTTATAAGACCTAAAGTTTAACTATACCAAAGCCGTAATTACATCATTCAAACCTAGGTGATTTGTTGGTATTATTAAATTCTTCTTGAAACCTTAAAAGGGGAAATGATAAGGAAAGAGAGAAGAACAATTTGTGAATGACAACACTAAGAAGAATTATGATCTTCCTTACCTTATTATTTTTTTATTTTTTTGAGTTTGAAGGAATCGGTGAAATTGCATGTCTTGAACTGTTCATGGTGCCTATGAAGAGAATCAATTATTGTTCAGTTGATGCATTTTATTTATTTTGCCTGAGCATCGTAAATTCAACATTCAGAAAAAGTTTTATTAGTGTCATAGTGCACATGATTTCAAGGTATAAAGCTCAAGCAGACAAAGAAACATGCTATTTGACGTGGCAAAATGTCTAGGAAACAGCTGTATCTAGTATATAATTAAGCCAAGTAGCAATAAAAAACATTGTAGACATCTGGCTTTGTTTTATACTCTGTAATTTGCTGTAAGACCTATTTTTTCTTGCAATAATTCCTGCTGCGGCAATGCGCGGCTGCTGCGCTTGTGTGAACTAATTACTATTGGCACTCTCTCTTACATAAGGTATTCATATGGAGGTTGTCCTCTTCTGGCAATATCTGACTTGGTAAAGCCTGACCAATGCAAGATTTGTGATTCACCACGACATTTCGAGATGCAGTTGATGCCCCCCTTGTTATATTTTTTGAATGAAGCTTCAGATTACTCTTCCGTTGACATACCAGAAGAATGGAGCTGGCTGACCTTAATGATATTTAGCTGCTCTAAGGTAAAAAGATTTTGTTGCTTGGAACTCCAACATTTGAGTTCTGAATTTTTTTTCCCTAATACTTTGAAGGTAAAGTTAGAGATGCCGTTCTTACAGTCACTACCCAATTATGGTCTTTGAATCTAATAGGCTCTTGAGCAATCCTCTTTCTTAATTAATAAAAAATTGGAGCGCACACTTTTTAAATAGACGACTTCTTATCGTTTTCTGTATTTTTATTTTATTTTATTTTCTTGAGTTTTATGTGAACTTCCAGAGATGCACATCTTTTGTATTTTATTCTAACATTTAATTTTCTTCTTTTCTAATTAAACTGCTGAGTTGGGTATCGGATTGGGTCGCCTCGGTGTCTTTCTTGATAAAAGGAAAATCTCAAAGAGCTTAGCAAAGGTCTCTTAAGAATGGAGAGGATATCACTAGCTTGCATAGATACTATCATCTGTAAAACAGGCTGGTTTCTTGAAAATTTACTCATTAAGATAGTTTGTCTCAATATCTTTACCCTTCTACGTTAACTTTATCCAGTGATTTAATGATATCTTTCAATTGCATAATAGCCTGGGGGAAAGTACTATTACCCTGTTGTTGGTTTGAGGAAATCCTAGAATCTGCCTTTAAAAGCTCTAGGTCTAGTTTTAAAAAATTCCAAAACTGGAGAGTCTCAAGAAGAAGAGGTTAAAGAAAATTGTCTAGCATGAGGAGTTGAGATTTTAGAACTTGCAGAAGTAGGTGTGACATGAGATTTAGGTAGATTGTCATCATTGTCTTGAGGTATCCTCTCTTTCACACATGGACATACAAAACCAATCACTTGTGCGCGCGCATACATACGCACTCAAGCCATGCATTATAGCAGAAGGTAAGTATTGAGAAAACAGCGCGCATACATACGCACACAAGCCATGTATTATAGCAGAAGGTAAGTATTTATGTTTTCTCAACGTCATTTTACCCCTTTGATTTATTAATGTTCATTCTCTTTATTGTATTAACGAAAATCATAGATTACTGGCTTACTATTATTAGTAATTCATGAGTAAAATTTCGTAGTATATGTAATTAGCCCTGCTAGAGCATTGGAAAGCAATTGCCTTGGTCTGATTGAGAATGTTGTAGTTTCAACTCAACTTTGTGCAACTTCTTGCCAGAGTTGCTGCCCTTCAACTTGTAAGGAAAGTTGTAACGGTCGCTGCTGGGCGGTGGTAGAGGAGGCTGTTATCGTGCAGAATGAGTAAGTTGCTTGACATGGTAAGCCCTCAACCTGCTTGTGGCCACTCCATGCGAAAATTTTCTGATATGTGTATCTTCGGAGAGTTTTAAGCTTTTTTGTTCACAACAGAAGGACATAACCTTTAACAAGAGTGTAGTAGACTTAGATATGTAACATTTAAATTGTACATTGCCTAATGCCTTGATGACGTACTTTGATCTGAGGTTCTCAATAATTCTTCACGGTTCTATTATTGTTTCCTCATCGTTATAATGATATATTAGATAGATCCACCATATGACTAGTCCCACTCATATATTGTAAAATGGCAGGGTAGATACCGTGTTCTGCGACGTGATTGAAAGTCGAAAGCAGTGGGACAATGATCAGAACATTGAACAGAAAAATCAACCAGCTGAAACATCATTTAAATTAATTATTGACGAATTTTAACACACAATCGTTCGCACCTTCAGTAGATTCACTTCAAGAACTGAATACCTGGAATGAGGTCTGATGGGTTTCAAGGGTTTCTTACCGCTTGGATTTCCATCTACGCCGGCTTGAACTTCTACAGTATGCATCTCAACGAGGGAAAAGAATGGGGAAGTTTTGTGAGAGGTTACACTTAGTGAGGTTTTGATTGCTGTATGTGTTAGGAGGGGTGAAGCCAACTCTTCAGACGCAGGCAATCAAGATAGAGGAATAGCATTGAGACTGAAAATGTGAGTGCAAAGTCATTTCCGATCGCCGAATGAAAAGGCTGGTGTATTTTTCAAAGGCGCGATCGAAGTTGGAAATTACATTGTTATCCGACTACTATTTGTGGCTACTCCTCACTGTTTTATGATAAAACTAAAATAATTCTTTATAGATTGCAATTCGGCCAAAACAAACAAGTTTCATTTGAGTATGATTATTTTTTTATTTGAGCAAACATAATTTTAACATTCGGATTTTTTTTGTTCGAATCTCCCAGTTTATTTACCGAGTCAAGCTCCGTTTTGATTATAACATTATTCGTCATATATTTAAAGACTTCATTATTTATTGAATACTAAATCACTGAAATTGAAATAAATAACTGCTATATCATTTTTGAAAAATCTAACTACATATGTTATGAAGTTGTGTATTTCAAAATTTACAAATACGTATCGTTATTTGTAAAATTTAAATTTAGGTGACACTTCGAATTGATAGGCCACTTAGTAGTTGTACTTATTTTAAACATATCCATCATTAGTAGTTAACTCTAATTTTGGACATCTTGTTAGTTAATTCTTGTTTTGCTTGGTAGCATACATTTATAGGAAGTCCTACTAATATATGCATCTCCTTATAATCTATCCGCATGACTACTCATTTGTAGAAGTCCTAACGCATGATCGGGTATGTCACCACCAATTTTAGAAAAAGTTATAAATAACTGTTTGGAAGGTAAATCATAACAAATGATCATATATCTGAGCATAACTCCTCATTTGTACTCTCCTATGTTTTAGTGGTTTGAACATATAAGTTAAGATTTAGACCCTCGGTTTCAATGTTGGAAAACTGTAACCCTATTGATAAGTTACTTGAGCTTGAGACTAAAATACTCCATGCGTGGTACATGTTAACTTTTCTGCTGTTGTCGTAGGTCTCATTTTACTGGACTGTCGGTCACGTACATCATGATCTATTTCCACATATGTATGGTGTACCATGCTGTAAGGAAGGGTCTAATATATCTGATTCCAAAACCTTAGAAGACCTTGTAGTATTAATCCTAGATTTTTGTTAAGCAGATGAAGTATTAGTTTCTTGGGAGTCTCTATTAGCTACTTGGTTTACAACTGCCATCTCCCTTGTTAATATGATCATTGATGACAAAGAGTTGTTTTCTTCTTATACTATGTATATATATAATGGTGCAAGTTGTATTGGAGTTTAAAAATCCTATTAATAGTTGGATCCCACCAGCTGGTTAATTTGAACCAATAGAAGGGGTTTGGTGAGGTACTTGAAATTACCAAATGTCCATCCTCTTCCCCCTTGCCATCATCACCAGATCTAGAGCTCATATAAAAATGACGAAAGTGCCTATTGACTCCATGGCTTGTTCTTCTGTAATATCCTATTGTTTGTGGGAATTCTTTATTTGCAAGCTTACTTTGATAAAAAAAAAACAAAGTGATGAAAGTGATTGAAAAACGGTTAAATTTTGTTTCAGGTGTGGTTGTTTTCATAGTTCTCAGGTCTTTTCAAGCGCAGATTTGACAGCATATTCGACATCTATAGTCTGGTTTCTTTACGAACATTTAAGGTATACCTTTTAATATTCTAAATCGAAGTTCAAGAACTAATATTTGATTTTATTGTGTGCTTTATTCTGTTAGCTTGCTTGGACGACGTATGTGGTGTGAAATAATATTTTTGAAATTTTATGCTTGTGCTTTGGTGTGTGTGATTGTTGGTTACTCAAACCGAGGATCATATAAAAATAATCTCCTCAGATGTATGTATGTATATTTTATTCTCCACGGATCTTGCTCGGATGGGACTTAATGCTAGGTCTTGTTATTATCGTTCTGTTATCTCAAGACAAACGATTTATTTCAACTTCCAGTATGGGGAAAATGTTATGAATTATCTTGTTCTGTAGCTTATAGCTGAGGAGAAAAAAGAACTTTTTTTTAAAGTTGTAAGCAAGTACTCTAGCAATCTCTGTACAGTTGATGCATTATTGGTACCCAAAAACAAAGTATGTGCTGTGTGAGTTTGGTATAATCTCTGCCGTTGAATGGTTCATATAAGTCTTCTTTTGTAGATCGTGAATGACTGCAAGATTTCGTATCCTTTCTTTGGGTTGATAAAGCTGCCAACTTTCAATGGCTGAGAGCTTCTTTCATAACTCTGCTCTGTTTTTATCAAGTACAGGTGAAGAAGATTAGTGATTCTGGAGCACTCAGCACCTTGTTTTATGTCATAGAAGAAAAGCAATTGTCTTTTTGTAAGTCTGACGACACCGACCAATCCCATGCTTTTCAAGTTGCAACTCAATATTTACTTTGAATTCTGCCACTTGCTGATTGATGACATCTAACAAACCTACCTACCTTTATTATTTGGAAAAAGCTGTACGGCCTAATACTTTAGTCCGAAAATAGTCCGAACGAGTGTTTGTGCGTCTCGAAATCGGTAATTCTGCGATTTCACCAATCTTGAGGTGCACAAACATATGCTCGGACTATTTTTGAACTATTCGGTCGGACTGAATAGCAGTACCCTTATTATTTTTCAGGTTTTCAGCATCCCTCTTATTATTATTATTATTATATTATTATTGTGCTTATTATTATTATATTATCATTAACAACAACAACAAAATAATCCAGTCATGACTTCCACTGCGGTACGGTCTCTCATAGATATATGTATCATGTCCAAAGGAGGTTGTTTCCGTATTATTATTATTATTATTATCACTGGTATTATTTATACTAAAGTGATGCAATTCAGCATGCCTTCCAGGTTTTAATATGCACCATGACAAACTAAATATCCAAATATAGGACAATAGTTGGATGGAATCGCTCAGATTAATAAGCAATATTTTTTCCTATTATAATTTTGTTATTTATTGCGGATATATGTGTTCATTGAATCCATTACACTGACCCTTTATTCTTTTGATCCTTATTTATTGGTATTGTTTATAAAGAAATATATATTAAACAATATTTTATTTTAATATTTCACTTTTGATGACACAACCTGGTGTAGTTTGGTTATAAGTATAAAATATATGATAAACACTTTTTTTAAGGTAATTTTGACCAACAAAATTTATGATTAATATGGTATTATCTATATTAGTCCAAAATTTTAATAAGAAGCTTTAAAATAAAACATTTTTTTTTTTTAATACGGAGGGATCACTTGTCACTTTTTAAAAATTATCAACTAGAAAGTAATCATTCTTCACATATTTTATAAGGAAAGTACAAACAGTGGATTGGTATGTACAATTTCAGTACATTAAAATAAAAAATAATAGAAAGTAAAATATACATGTAATAATAAAAATAATAGTATTTTTTAAAACATATATTGTGCTCCTGTTGTAGTATTTCCAGTACATTGAAGGGTCAAATGCCCCTTTCTTTTTTTATAGTACAATATAATTTTTTTTGATAATAGTATAATATAATTATTATTCGTTGATTTGCTACTACTTTATTTGAATCAAGTATAATATTTGCTAGTAATCATTATTTTAATTACTATTATCATAGTTGACTCATATTGCCACCAGCTTAATGCACAATTGGAGTGATGCAATTGGCAACGTCATCACATAATAAGATAGTCTTGGTGGAATTATCAAGAACAAAAAGGCTTCACCACTATTTAGCTAGCAGCTTAATTTTGAAATGCATATGATTATACTTGATCATCGGTCCGCGCCGCAACTTTCATTGTTAATGCTGGGGATATCTATGATTTTTCCTAGGCATGGGCATGGATGTTAGATATGGCCGAGCAAAAGATTTAGGATTATTACATAACAACCTTCCTTTTTAAAAGTTGGAGAAATCATTCATCCTAAAAATTTAACTTTTAGATCAGCATCTCATTTCATTGCCCGCAGTGTTTAGCTCATTTGGAAGGAATGATTGATTTGCCCAAAAAAATTTGGATAGATATGTGCTTTGCGACTGTTGATTTCACCTCTTAGAAGTTGCTAGGAGTTCTTTTTTTCCAATCATAGTCTAAGCCCCTTACGTAGTGTTAAATATTTAACTATTAATTAAAAATATAATATAAATTTCATACTATATGTGGCAAATAGGACCCATTATATGAAAAGAAATTCAAGAATATACTTAAATACTATTTGCAATATGTAACTAACGAAATTAAATAAAATTTTAGTAACATAAACACCACCTTATTTGACCTCGGAGAAAAATGAAAAAGTATAGCACGTCACTTAATAGAGTTAAGGAGGGTAATTTGGTAATCATAATCGTTTCTGACAGGTTCGCCACAACGACGTCGCGCTGTTCAGGCGTCACACGCACGTAGACCAATAATATATCGCGTCTTCCCCAACCATCGGTCGCCACGTGTACGGTCACCATCTTGCGCGTGCCCAATATTTTGTCATCTAGCGGGTCCCAGCTCGACCAAGAATCTCGAATACGACACAGAATAATAACCGATGAAAAGACGCCACGTGTAACTAATGTTTGAGTACACTCATCAAGCAGTGTGTGCCTTACTACATTAACAGTGCTAGTCCTATAATTCTTTCATACTTAGATTATTATTTGTAATATTTTAGAGTCTACTTTTAATCTTGCTCTTTCACATATTTATATTAGGTATTCTATATAAATTGCCACTATTATACTTAAACTGCGCCGTTGTTGTAATAAACTTATGTTTATATAATTTTAAAAAAAATTTTGGTGAAAATAGACCTACATTGTTCCCACCATTCATGTTAGTTAGTAGGTGATTAGGTGAGATAATATTCTGATCAATATATTTGATATTCAGAATTACGAGAAGATAGTTTTAAGTTAACTTAAAATTGAGATATACACTGTACATTTCTAGTAGCATGTTAGTGAACTGTCGGTCCCACTGAGCAACCTAGATTTGATAACATACGATTCTGACAAAATTTAGAGATCTATGTCCGTAAATAAAAACAGTTTATTTCAAAGTTGATTACAGAATATACCTTTCTTCACATTTTTTTCCGCATGAATTTTTGTTTTATTAGATTGTTGTCGTTTATGCTTTTCGAACTTTCTTCCGGAAAGCTTTGAGCGCTTAGTAGGATGCATATACTTCAGCTCGGAGGCGTTGCACTAAGCTGTCCATATTGCATGCTTGGTTTGAACGGACAAATCAAGTCTATTTGTAAATAGGGGGCAAGATGCACCAATCGCGATGGTTCGAGATCCCTCCATCCGTTCCGTGTTACTATTTTTTGCACCCGTCCTCAAAATATTTATTTAAAATTATTTTTAAAAAAAATTAATATAAAAATCATGCATTATGTTAATTTTTTTTAAAAAAATATTTATAACTAGATGATTTGAAATTTCAAAATTAAACGATAAAAAGGATTCATAACAAATTTCTGTTTAGGGGTGGGTGCAAAAAATAGTAGCACCGATGGTAATAACGGATTCGCGTCCAATCACGATCATCCAAAAGTATATAGGCTGCGCAAGGCCACACACCTATTCCGTTTTGCGTAATAATAAAGAAAATAGAAATAAGATTCCGTAGGTAAGGCGAGATTCAGAATCTAGTTGCCAAGTTGGAAAGAACAACGAGTAGAATAACAACACGTGTCACATATGCAGCGAATAGGGTGCGGGAGCGACCGATCATTGCGGGATGCAAATCGAATCGGCTCGGCTTAAGCCGGCTGTGGGCTAGACGCAGTAACATTCCACGTTTACCGGCTGCGACGTCACGTGGGCGGGGAAACACGGTTGGGAAACGAATATATTGCAAGCCGCCGCGGGGTTTCAACTTGGATCTTTCCGTCTTTTCTCAAAAAACTAAAAAAACAGAAAAAGCAAAATTGTTTAAAAATTACGTAATTGCAGGAGAATTATCAGCTAGAACCTTCATCTTGTTCAGCTCAAAGGTTAAGACTTTCTTTATTGGTAATATATATATATATATATATATATATATATAATTTATTATGATGATCGTATAAAATTAGATAAACTGTAGATAAAATTTTTTTACAATAATTTAGAAAAAAAAAAAGAATACAAGTCAATATTCATAGTTGTAATCAAACTCATTTTAATGTCCTATTAGATGGTGGTTGGTTAAACAAATAACCATTAGAAATAAGAATCATTTTAATTGATGACGTTGATTTGTGTAATAAAAGATATACTATTCTTTATAGTCAATGATTCAATTTAATAAAATACTTTAGAATTTTTCAATAATTCTTTTCACTTCTTAATATTTTATTAGAAAGAATTATTTCTTATTTCTAAAAAACAATCATATAGAAAATAATACTTCCCTGTACATTTATTACAAAACAATGTTGGACTAATGTGATATTATCTATATTATCTCTGATTTTTTTCAGCATTAAAATGATCATAAAAATATCATTTCTCATATTATAATAGTCAAGATTAAAAAATATTTCCATTCCGTCGGAAATGTAATTCTAGTAAATAGACTTTTTTATTCCTAAATACTTTTATAATAACGTATCGATATATCAATTTTTTTATTTTTTTTATTAAACTAAATATTATAAAAATATCAACCATTCTAAATCTGATTGCAGTGCATAGTATGGAGGCGATTCTAGATCGTGTGAATGTATTTTATGGACATTATATTATATATAATCTTCTAAATAACAGTTTCAACTTTCAATAACCCATAGAAGAATCCAGATTCAACCCAGTAAAGAAAAAGACAAATGAATATAGGGGCCACCATCACCACTTTGGGTGGACCTACTGCAAACCTGCACCATAAAATCTACCCTCAATAATTTATTAATTTCCTTTTTTTAATATCTGTTTTTATGGAAATATTTAGTTGTCAAATGTGTTTATTCAATCATTGTTATGCATGACATCATACTTCTAATGTCTTTTCCTATTTAATATATTAATATATATATATATATATATATATAAGGACTACTGTTTCAACATATAGTACATCACATGGACATTTTCTATATTGCTTTGCTCTTGCGGTCCAAAGGACTTGTCCACGGCAGGCTGTGAAGTTTAGCAAAATGCTTAGATTTTGTCTCAAATTTCGACGGGATGGGAAAAAGCGGTCGCCGAGTAGTTAACACATCAATTATATGTAAAAATGACAGGGTTTGAACCCAATCAGAAGTGTAATGAGCGGAATTGAGTCGAGCTCGTAGCTCAGCCATTAATCTAGCTTTCAAAATATATATATATATATATATATATATATATATATATATATATATATATATATATATATATATATATTATAATATATATATATATGCTTAATTAGTTTGTTTAAAGATAATCGAACTTGCGTTGAAAAAAAAAAATACCAGAGTTTTTAACCAAGATGTACATGAATTGAGTCTAGATGAGTTCTAAATACCGAGTTTTAAAACAAGTTCTACTCCAATTGTGAATGCAACAGATAAATGCCTTAAAACATTAATCCCTTTCAAAGAAAATTTGAATCAGGTAAATTGGAAAAAAAAAAAAGAAAATTTAAAAATTAGCTTTCAACCTCTCCTTCCTACTATTTTTATTTATTTATCTTCTTATCATTTGTGTCATTCAGATCTCGGACATGTTGGACACCAGTGATATTAACTCCAGCATAAGACATTAATAATTCAATTACGATGTGTCCGTTGAGGCTTTACTGAAAAATTTTCTATTATTCGCGACATGAGGAGCTGGTTGTACCAACAGTAATAAGCCTTGCCAATGAAGGGTTTTTGCCGGGATCGGACTCACTTGTTACGGCCGGAATAACGTGAATACAAAATAAGAAAGATACATATATTTACTTGATTGGATGATATTGTTTTTGACTACGGACTGTAGCTGAGGAGTATTTTTATTAGGGAGCTGGTTTTCGGCACGGAACTCCGCACGGACAAAAATACGGAAAAACTAGAAACGTATTTTTTGGAGTGAAAAACGCGCCCCAAATCACTGCCGTCGGTGAAGCGTATTTCCGAAACACATTTTCCATTCTGAAAAACGCGTTTTCAATTTTCCGTATTCTTTTTCTGTGCTGAGTTCCGTGCCCTAATCATTTTTCTTTTTATTATTTACTAGCGGAAAGTACAAAATGACTAGCTCTCGGACTTTACGTTCATTACTGATATTATATAACCGTCATAAACTCCTATATTATATATATAGCTATAAATATGGTAACAATTTATGTAATTAAGGGAGGAAATTCTATGAGTATTTCTGAAATTTTGACTTCCTTAACTATAGTTTTTTTTTAAGTATACTAAATATTCTCCTGTACTTATTGGCTAGCGTATGGGTGGTTAAAATCGAGTCAGGACCCGACCAACTCGACCTGAGTTGGTTCGGGTCTAGTTCATTTGGGTCGGATCTAGGCGGATCAGGTCGGGTCTGCTTTTTACCTAACCCATTAAATTTTAGCGTTCTAAATACATATTTGTAAGTATTTTTTTGAAAAATTTGTCAACATGAAAGTTGTAAAGCTAATAAAAAAAATCTATAACTTTTATTCCGGACGTTTTCACAAAAAAAGCTCCTAATTTTTCTAGTACAAGGGTTGAATTTTCGGGCCCAAGTCTCAGCAACTTAGACTCGTATCCGAACTCCGGTCTGACATTTTGACACGAATTGACCCGTGGACCTGACAGATTTGGCCCGAAACCTTCGGATTGGTTCAGGTCTTCGGATCGACTTATTTTTTGATCACCACTAGAGAGGTTTATTTCGGTCTCTATCGCTCGCCACAATCTCCTCCTCTCTACTTGGAAGTTGTTGATATATTTTCTTTTTTTTAAAAAAAAAAAAAAATTTCTCCTTCACATGTGCATCTTCTTTCACCAATTGATCAATTATGAATTATACATAGAAATTCATGAGGAAAATGGACAAATTTCACTGCAAATGTGGTCCAAGAACATGACGTCCTCGGCTCTTTATAACACATCGCTTTCTTCGTCATTGTCGAGAAAAAGTAGTTACAATGACATCTTCTCTATCATTAAATCTTGATCTACGGATGAGAAACCTAGAAACTTTGGATTTTTTTTTCTTTTTTTTGGCGCTTTTTTTTCAGCCCCTAGAGGGCCAAAGATAGACAAAATCAGCCCCTATAGTTTATCCGTTTCTTTTTAAGCCCCTCATTGAAAATCGTATTTTTTCGTTTTGACCACTGTATCAGTATCTTTTGAAAAGAATTTTAACATTAAAGTTGTAGATCTTGATTAGATTTATAACTTTCATTTTTAATATTTTTTTAAAAAAATATTTTTAAATAAGTATTTTGTAACTTTAAAATTTTAGCGGATTAATAGATTGGATCCATAATCCGTTAATACTTCGGCACATCAAAATATCTATTTACAAATATTTTTTGAAAAAATATTGAACATAAAAATTATAAATCTCATCAAAATTTAAAATTTTACGTTGAAATATTTTTTAAAAAATATTGATACGATGGTCAAAACGGCATGACACGATATTCAAGAGAGGGGTTAAAATGGAAGTGGGATAAGTTGAGGGGCTGAATCGGTATAAGTTTGTATTCCAAGGGCTGAATGCAAATTATCTCTTTTTTTTATTTTTTTTTTTAAATCATGATTGTAAGATAGAGTATAGTAAGTTACAAAAACATTATCCTAGTTTTTCTTATATTATTCTTTTTCAGTGTCAAGTTATGTTTTTTTTTACAAATGTGTTATTACTATATTTATATATTGAATCTTTTCAATGGTGGGCTTCATGAAACTTAAAAAGTTGGATTTATTTCAGATAAAAATTGGGAGAATCTTCTGGAATTTTATTTAAGCCATACGTTTTATATATAAGTGGCCTTTTCGTTCTATAGAATTATAGCAGTTTGTCAAAAAGAGCTTCCTACAATTACTTTTAGCCAAAGAGTGCCTTCCTAATTTTATTTAATTTTTGTGTCCTTTATAATATAAAATAACGAAAATCTCCTCGTCCTTATTTTTTAGAGGAGTAAATTTTTTTTTCTGATAATATAAAAATCATTTCATTTTTAAATATGAATAAAAATAAATTTTGATATGTTTTATAATTTTTATATCAAAATTTTTTCTTAAAAATATATCTAAATATGTGATTTAATGCTCTGAAGTCTTTATTAGTTATAAAAAAATATTGAAGCTCCAAAATATCTATTCAGAAATATTTTGTAAGAAACTTTTTCAATACAATTTTTTTTTATATATATATATTTTTTAAATACTTATAAATATGTTTTGGAATGGATTTTAAATTTGTTCAAAGAAAGTTACATTTATTATTTCAAACAGTTAAGGGGGTACTAAAATTTCAAAATTGACAATGAGTCGCTAATTGGCCAAATTCCATTTTAGATGGGTACTCCTTAGCAAAATGACCCTAAAATAAAATCTCTTTTTTTGAGATAACGAGGCGAAACCTCTCCCTGGGTCTGCGCTAACTCGCGGACCACGATTTTCTACGAGCACCTATAGAACTATTTTGGACCCAGGTACCCGCAGAAGAGTAAAACTTCGACCTGACGTCAGCCCCCGGACCAGACATGGAGTACTGAAAGTTACCCAGCCACCAGCTTCCCTGCAGCCGCTGCAAACACGCGACCGCGGACACATCCCCATTACAGGCACCCGCAGGGCTCGAACCCTGGCGCTCGCTTCCTGAGGCGAGCGGTCCGGCCGAGTGACCTGCGGGCGGGAGGCAACCCTAGAATAAAATCTCATAGGCGACCATTAGATAAATATGATAACTTATTAATCTTAGAATGCAACTTGTTTTTGCTTCACTTTCAATCTCAGCTTTTGGCCTAAATGATGTATGATGGGTTAGAATTTACTTCAGAAAGCTGTATTTTACGGCATATCTTCAATGGGTAATGCTTTAAAGCACGCAATTTTTACGGATTTGAACACAAAATATATATTTTTCACGCATGTAAAACGCACAAATCCGTACTTCGGTGCGTGTACCGAAGCATTTTCTATCTTCAATATAGCACACCCCGAGTATATCAAATTTATAACCTCTTATCCAAAGAAGAGAGCTATTGTCAGTTTAACATATCTCAACCACCAAATATTATATATAAAACTAGGCATAAAGTGATATAATTGCTCAGCCGATCATTTATATATTCCTCGCATCATTAAGTTCAGAATATTGATGGTTATCTAACAACATTCCGCGGTTTGATGGGAGCTCTTATCTCTCTAATAATATATGTAAAATAAAATTAATCGTCGATTTTGTGCCATATGATAATCTCAAAGCTCTTAGTTATACGACACATATCAAATAATTAATAATTTAATTAAATTTATATAACACATATCAAATAACTAATAATTTAATTTTATTTATTTATTGTAGAAATATTAGACTCTTTTTATAAAAAAAAAACTCAAAAGATATATAAATTTTACAAAGAACCCTTAAAATTCCCTCTTACAACAAATCACCTTCTTTAGTATTAAGTAACCATATACAAACTCTTTCATCCGTCTTCCGTATCGAGATCGATTTCAGTTTTCATTTCTAAGTGGGTTTTGCCTCTGTATTATAACAAACACAAAATCTTTCATCGGTTTAGCTTCTGTATCGAGATTGATTTCAATTTTCATTTCTAAATCGGTTTAGCTTCTTGTATTATAACAAACAATGGCGACAACACCGCATTGGCGTCGTGCGACCTCATCGTCCAGCAATTTTCAGGTGCGGTTGGAGCTGCCTACAATATATGATTGCATTATGTTTAATAAAATATAAATATTATATTAAAAGAGGCATGCTTACAGGTTAAAATATTAGTTTATTGGTAAATATCCTTAATCAAAAGTCCGGAGCCAAAACTAGTAAATTTAGCGGAGTCGCACTACTAAATTATTATTTTTTATTTGCTTAAAATTAATGAAAAATCCTCTCTCTCACCGCACCGTGCGGTTAATGTGCATTATGCAAGTGGGATCTCGCTCGGCGCAACGAGCCGTCGCTTTGCTGTACGCCGTCAGAAGCTGATGGCGTACGTCGATATTTAGCTAGCATCCATCATTCTAACTACGTTGTGCATTCGTAGACTCATTTGAATTCAATTGGCACATTCGGGTACCTCCGTTGGAAATGATCCTCTTATACTCTACTTATTATTATTACTAAGTATTTGAAAAAAAAGTATCCATCAAGATCTGTTGTAATTTTTACGGATCATGAAATATTAGATAAATATAATTATTCTATGGTATTTAGTTTGACTTTTTTTAAAATTTTTAACTAAAAATTATATATCACATTAAAATTTATAAATTTATAATTTAAAATTTTTCTTAAAATATTTAAAAATAAGTTAAATAAACGAACGAAAATTGTACATGATTTTTCGAGTTCCTTTCATATTTAAACGGACGGCTAGGATAGAAAAGAATTCTTATAAACTGATGCGTTAGCATAAGAGGAGCCGCGTCAATTTCTTACTATTAATCAGAGATAAAATAACACTGATGAAGGTATAATTTGAGACTCAACGGGTCCTATGACGATGAAAATAGTAAGAAGTAGTCCTATTATGCAAAGCAATCTTATTATAAAGTCGTCTGCCACGCTGCGTTCTTCTCTTCTCTCCATTTCGTGTGTTAGCCCACTTCGATGTCCCATAAAAATATCATCTTTTTATTTGTTATTTTCTATGCTTCTTCCAAATCTCTCTTCTCTCTCTGACTCTCTCTGCTCGAAAATCAGGTAATTTGATTATATTCCCTTATAGTTAACAATATAGCTTTGATTAACATTCATGTATTCATATTTGGTTGTTAATTTTTTTCAAAGTTGGTTACTTGATCTTTGCTTGTTATCTAAGTTGTTGATTCGGTGTGCTGCTGTGGAATATTTGCTTAGTTTGATTTTATGGTGAGCTTTGTTTTGCTTAGTTATTTGATTGTTAGAATTAGCTTTTATTTTATATCTCTTTTTGTGGAGATATCGAAGAGAAATTTCATGATTAAGGCTACCATTCGACAGATCGGAAAAGAAAAGTCCGGCGTGGGAGAGCCGCAGTGGGTGTGGAGTACAGATCATACGCGTGAGTCTTTGCTCACCGTCTGTGTCGAGAAAATTCCCAAATTTCTTCCGCCCCATAGCAGGGAGGATTGTTGAATGCATTTGGCTTTTTTTGGTGTGTATTTCACAAATTTTGTCATTTTTGCTTTGGTTTATGGAAAATTTCTGGAAATTCCTTTACAGGTGTTGTTCTTTGCTGCTTGTTTAGTAAATTTTGTTGGTGCTGGGTTAGCTAACTTAGGAGTAGTTCTTAATCATTTAGATTCCTATGGTTTCTAGATTTTACTTCCAAAAAGTAAAAGTTTGAGGCTTCCTTTTCCTTCTCTTTGCACTTTTATGGCTCACTTCTTCTTTTTATTTATTTATATATTTTTAGACAATTGGCTTTCAATATTTTATCCTTCCATCTGTTGTTTACTTGCTACCTAAGGATTATATCACTGGAATTTTTACTAGAGTTTTATGCTCTTTTTTCTTAAAAATATTTTTTTTTTGTTTAATTTTCTAGATTCCTTGTATTATGCATGTTGTTTTTTTGTATTTAACTCTCTCTCTCTCTCTCTCTCTCTCTCTCTCTCTCTCTCTCTCGCTCGCTCTCTCTCTCTCTCTCTCCTTATACACTCTTTCCTCGCCTGTCCTTAAGGATTTGTAACCTAGTATGCAAATTACTGCTTAGCCTATATTCTGTTTAAGTTTATGAAATTGGGGAGTTTCGTTTTTGGAAGAATTCGTTGTTTGATTCTTTCATGATTTAATTTTCTTTCCTATAAGGATTTACTAATAGCAGATGCCTTTCTAGGTATTTGAAAACTTTGGATGTTTACTTGATTGATGCCTTATTAGATGTACAAAGATGTTCTTTTGGGAAATTTGAGAGTTATTCTTTTACCTTATTAGCTGTCATAGAGTATGTATCATCTGACTTAATGTTACTCAGTATGGTTTCTTCTCTCCACTATTAGTTACCGAGGTCTCTCTGTGTGAATCTCTGGCTTCCCGTACCTTTTAGGGACCATGAAAGGGTGCTTGCTAAATCCGTCTTAATTGTTTATGGGTGGCCCCTGTACGTGAGTTTAAAATTTCTTTTTCTCCCCTGTCTGAAAAATCTACTTTTACAAATTGTGATACCTCTAGAAGACCACATAAGCATTTCGAAAGCCACTTGTTTAACTTGTAAACTGCTGAAATGATATCCACTATCTGGTCATTATGTGAATTAGTTCCTAGCATACGAGACTTCCACTTGTTATGATTGTTTCTTTTTTCTGTTTTTGTTGGCAAATTTTGGTACTTCTTTAATATGTTTTTTGCAAGGTCTTTTTTTTTTTAAAACCATACTCCTGAAGGATGTGGCAAATATCACCCTTTTGAAATTATAGATCTTTCACAGTTGATCTTTTTGTATCTGTTTTTCTAATACTGTCTTTATTATCTGTTTACGAAGAAACCTTAGAACGGTTTTAGTCTAATAAGTTTTAGCACCTGCAGGCATCAGATCTGGTTAGGTGCGAGTACTTGAAGCTTAAGTTTTAGAAAATCATCAATTTATAGTTTTAATAAAACTAAGGCATTTAAAATGCTTTTGAATAGTTAAATGTGTGGATTGGTAATTTCATAATCAGAAGAATTGGATACAACTGTTCTATGAGGTTGTTGGTTATTATGGTATCTCTAAATAATGTTTTCATTACAACTATAAGTTGCATAGGGTATTTTTGCCTATCTGTTTGACTATTCATCAATCTTACGAATAAAATAAACTTTTGCATTGATAATATTATCTTTTGCAGTAATGATTTCTTCATTGGTATTGTGCTTGAGGCAGCCGCATTTCAATTTTAACTCGCAGTGAAAGGGGAAGACTTTAGGTGGAAAAATTACTTTTTTTAGCAAGTAGATATTTAGCCTTGGGTTATTGATACATGTAGCACTGTCAAAGTTGTTAGATAGCATGCTACATGCAATTCCACTCTCTTATAAATAGGTGTTCTTCACGTCTGCGTGTGTACGTCTTTTACCCGTCAATTGATACATGGATAAAATTCTGCATCAAAGTGTCACGGGTGGAGCTTATCTATGGCAAACTATTACCTCAACTCATGTTCGGAATTTCAGAGGGCATTTCCAGTTCTAATTTCTAGTATGTTTGTGGTACTTATTAACAGGCAGACAATAGAGCTGTCAAACTATCTCTATAATTTAATAGTTTCTGATTACAATTAGCACCTTAGCAGGGTTATAATTAAATATTAAAATTCTGAATGTTCCAACACATTAATTTTTGCCATGTTCTGTCCTATTGCGAAGATTAGAAAGCAAACAAAAAAAAAGTTTTGAAGGGTAGTTTTTACTAGACGATGTCTTTTTGTATTGGTCAAGTTTAAGTTGTATTAGAAGGATTACAGTTGATACTAAAATCTTAAAGTTTCTTCACCTGAAATTTTCGCTATGCTCAAGGCCATTAAAAGGATTAGAAACCAAAGAAGTTCTGAAGGTGGTTCTTACTATCCAATGTCTGTTCTGGCAGTAATTTATGTTGTAGTCCTTAAATCTTCTATTATTTTCTGTTGCTTGCCTTGATTAACATTTGACAGGTATAACAAGATAAATTTATGACCATAACTATCGCATAAGTTGTATTGATTAAAGTTTTTAAGAAGGTGACCTTTTGAAATTTTCTGTAGGATTGGGGAAGTTTGAAATTTTTGGGGCTAACTGAACGATTCCATAGTACTCTGTAGGCGTCAAGCTACATATGCTACACGATAAGGGATTTGTCAAGAATATTCAAATGGAAGTACCTTTCTGATCAAAAGCAGATTTGGTAATCACTCATAATAAATTATAATCATGGACCGGGCAGATACATCAGGCTTTGTCAGTGGCGGAGGTTCTGGGTTGAAATTCCATGCCTACTTCCATTTCACATACACTAGTTTTATATGTGGCAAATTCATTATTAGATTGCACTGACAGAAGCTTCAGAGAATCTCTTATAGATAAGAATAAACCCTCTAAACTGGTGGAACATTCACTTGATGTCAAGATAAGTCATGGATCTCAACACGACCATGCCAGCATTGAGTCTTGGAAGCTTAGGCTTTGGAATAAACAAGAGCAAAAACAATCTGGTTTCTTCTGCACAAGATGATGGCTGCAAGCTGGTGCTTGGATTAGGTCCAACTCCAAATTCTTACTGTGACATTTATTACCGCACTGGTCCTAGTAAAAGTAAAGAAACTATGGCTTTGTTCAGTCAAAACGTGGTTTCTGAATCTGATCCAGGCTTGCTAGAACTTGGACTCTCAGTCATGGATTCACAAGGAAATGATAACATGCTGGTTGGAGACGAGGGTTCAACTTCAGCCAAGAGGAAGTCTGGCGGATACATGCCGTCTCTCCTTTTTGCTCCTAGGGTGGAGAATTCAAACAATATCAATAAAGTCCTTCCACTGACCCAGAATCTTCTAGAATGTCGTCCTTTTCGACATGATATTCATTTCAGCCAAGGAATGTCCACCACCGCTGACTGCTCTCTTGGCGTAGTAGCTGATCCTACAGTTCACGGTGGTGGTACGATCTCTGAGCAAAACAATCACCATCATCCTCCTAAAAAGTGCAGGTTCAGGGGATGCTCTAAAGGGGCCCGCGGGGCATCTGGACTATGCATTTCGCATGGTGGAGGGCAGCGTTGCCAGAAGCCCGGCTGCAACAAGGGTGCTGAGAGTAAAACGGTATATTGTAAGGCACACGGTGGAGGCAGGCGGTGCCAACAGCTCGGGTGTACCAAAAGTGCCGAAGGTAAGACCGACTTATGTATTGCCCATGGTGGGGGCCGCCGTTGTGGTCATCTTGATTGTAACAGGGCAGCTCGCGGTAAGTCTGGTCTCTGCATCAGGCACGGGGGCGGGAAGCGGTGCACAGTGGAAGGTTGCACCAGGAGTGCCGAGGGACAGGCAGGTCTTTGCATTTCCCATGGCGGAGGTCGTAGGTGCCAGTTTTCTGGGTGTGGGAAGGGTGCACAGGGAAGTACTATGTACTGCAAGGCACACGGTGGAGGGAAACGTTGTATATTCGAAGGGTGTAACAAAGGGGCAGAGGGTAGTACTCCGCTTTGCAAGGGGCATGGTGGTGGAAAACGGTGTCGTTTTGAGGGAGGAGGTGTGTGCCCTAAAAGTGTTCATGGCGGAACTGACTATTGTGTAGCGCATGGTGGGGGAAAACGTTGTGCTGTACCCGGGTGCACAAAAAGTGCCCGTGGGCGCACTGATTGCTGCGTTCGCCATGGGGGCGGAAAACGGTGCATATCTGAAGGATGTGGGAAGAGTGCCCAAGGAAGTACGGATTTCTGCAAAGCTCACGGCGGAGGAAAGCGTTGTATATGGACCACGGGATGTGAAAAATTTGCAAGGGGGAAAAGCGGTCTATGTGCAGCGCATACAAGCCTTGCAGCGGCACAGCAGGAAAAGAATGGCAATGGTAAAATTAATAAGGGCGGTATGATCGGTCCGGGATTGTTTCGTGGGCTTGTTTCAACATCAACAACAATTGGAAGCAGCGTGGATTATTCTTCATCGGCGGTTAGTGCAATCTCAGACTCGGCAAATTCTTCCGAAAAGAATAATAGTAAGAGGTATCAGCAGCAGCAGCATATACCTCCACAGGTTTTAGTCCCTCTCTCGATGAAGTCTTCCTCGTCAACTGGAATGGCGAGCATTGGCAAAGAGGGAGGTATCATAGAGAAGGGCAGTATTGTCTTTTCGGTTCCAGAAGGCAGAGTTCATGGTGGGGGTCTGTTGTCACTGCTTGGAGGAAGCTTCAAAAATGCTGTTGATAATGGCCTCATATGATCTGGGAACTGATAAGGACTTGTTTGAAATGTGATTGAAACTTGGTGTTTTTATAAATAAAGATTTATGTATTGAAGAATTGGTGTGTGTTTCTGTAAGCAACTTTGTTTTTATACGATAGTGATGGACATGTACAATGGCTTTGTATTTATATGTATATGTTTCGTTGTGTGTGTCTGTTTTTCAAGCTCTGAAAGGCTTCAAAAAATGAAAATTATCTGCTGCAATTTCCATTCGAAACCTGCATTTCCGAATGTTTTCGTTATGATTCGTTGCCAAGAATTATGCTATGTAAGACTGAATAGTACCTTTTTTTATATTATTTATCACTATAAATAAAGCTGCTTTTACGAGTGTTCCTTGCACTAAAATGTCAGAAAGTTTCTATCTTATATGAATTTATGTATTTTTTTTTCTCTTTGTATGAACGATGCTCTTCTATGCACAGGTTTTGTGTTACAGATTTTTCCGATTCGTTGGAGGTGGTGTGAATTACGACATTACTTTGAGAATTTACTCCGCTAAACTGCAATTTCAAAGAGTTTCTTTCGGATTATAGTTGCATATATTTACTCATTTCAGATTATGTGGCAGCGGGATTGACTGGATTATTGTTGTTGTTAACACTACAATTTCAAATAGATTATAATACTTTCTCAGAAATACGAGGTGCAACCTTTCCATTTATCAGGTTCTGCTAAACACTTTTGAATCAAATAAAAAATGGTTGTTTTTAGGATAGTTTTGTTGGCAGCCCCCAGGACTGCTGGGGTTAAAAAAAAAAGGAGTTTGTATATATAAGTATTTTTTTACAAAAAAAAATTAAATACGAAAAAAAAGTTTTCGGGGTACTGTATAAATTTTGTGTTTAAACTTTTTTAAAAATTATTTTGTAAATAGATATTCTTTTGAATATATATATATATATATATATATATATATATATTATATATATATATATATTTGATTTAATAATTATAAAAAAAAAGATTTATTTGAAAGAGCGAAAAGGATTGATTCAACATTTTTTATAAAAACAAATACTGAGGTGGTTTCCGCAAGAGAGGAAGCCCATGAAATTGCTAGGGGTGCTTGACTGCCGTGAAACATAAAAAATTATATAATAGAACGTTCACTGTCGCATATGTATATATTTTTCTAGGATTTAAATAAAAAAATTTTACGATTATTTTTTGAAAATATTTTTTAAATAAAATTTGTAGATTTTGATGAAATTTATAACTTTTATATTCAAAAATTTTTCAAAAAATACATTTAAATAGATATTTT
Source organism: Xerophyta viscosa (assembly GCA_002076135.1). Taxonomy (NCBI): domain Eukaryota; kingdom Viridiplantae; phylum Streptophyta; class Magnoliopsida; order Pandanales; family Velloziaceae; genus Xerophyta; species Xerophyta viscosa. Next base: position 1,821,835 of record MJHO01000017.1, read on the forward strand.
GGAATTCTAAAATTTAATAGATTCAACGGATTTTAAAATAGTATTTAAATCCGCTTCAAACACGTTAAATTTTGAAGTCCAAAATAGCATTTTATTTTGAAAATTTTATAACATAAAATTACAAATCTTATAAAAAAAATAACGTGATGTAATCGTTAAATCCAAAAATTCTTTATGAAACATTATTAGTTGGAACCACGAAAAAGGTACAATAAGTGATGAGAGAGGACAAATAAATAAAAAATCACCCCAAAAGGGGGAATAAAGTGAACCCCAAACGAGTTAACAGTTTTTGCAGGATCATGATCTCAAAAGTATGATCAAACCTTTTGTGATGATGTTGAGCATAACTGCAAGAAGTAGCAGCTGTAAGAAAAGTTGACAAGAAAAAAAAATGCAATATTCATCCAAGTATAACTCTAATCTAGTCTCAAAGCATGAGGTGAAATTATCTCATGATATGTTCAAATCAAGAACTCTAATTCAGAGGGTTTGATTTTAGTTAGAAAAATTATGGGGGTCCAACATTGTAGAGTGAAATTCAGTTATTTTTAAATTTTTTTAAATTTTTTTTTGGAAAAGAGAACTTGTGTAGAGATATCAAGCATTTACGCCCGTGTTGAAATTCTTTTTGTGTATTTATATAGTTGATGATGCTAAATTAAAAATAGTACTAACTTTTTGGAGAAATAATGTTAAGCTGAATTGGTTTAAGAAATAAAATAAAATATTAATTTTTAGGATTATTTTATTATTGTTTTATGTACTTAAAAATATAAATTAATGTTCCCTAGCACACCAAGTAAACAGTATTACTTTTTAAAAAAAATAGTGTAACATTGAAATGCCGTATATTTTTTATAACAATTAGCAAGATAAGATTCACGTATCATCCAAACTAATCTGATTATACTTGCCTGATGAATTATCTAATAAGAAATAAAAAAGATATTGTTCAGAAAGAGATAAGAAAGTCATGTATATTTTTTCGGATTTTGTTTATCTTTATGATATTCTTATATGATTCTATAAAGTATCCAGAGAAATATAAAATGGTCATATTCAATATAAAATTATGTGACTTGATTTTAGAAAGTTGCCAAAAAAAATAGAGGATCTATATCCACCATTCATAGTTATAGTTAACTTATTTTGTAACTTATCAGGAAAAAAGAAAAAATTAAAAAAAAGGTTAATATTCAATAAAAAAGAGATGGGAGAAAATTCATATCTGCCGTTTATAAGTAGGGAGTATACTGGCTAATTTGCAAAATATAAAACCTAAAAGAAGAAAAAACTAACACCAAAAAGAAAAAATAAAGGACAGAAAACAATAAAAATAGACTAAAAAGATGAAGTAGGAAAAACAAAAAAAGGTTACTGTTAATAATAAGAGTAAGCTGTTCTATCGATTGAACAGATATCTCATGAATAGAACCATTAAAAAGACATATATAATGATAATTAGTAAATATTCTCATGAATAATTAAAAAGACATATATCTCATGAATAGAACCATTATAAAGGACAGATATCTCTTATTAATGATAATTAGTAAATATTCTAATATAGAATGTTCAAATAAAACTTATTGCAGAAAATTCATTATTTACATATACAAATAAAATAAATGAATTATTTTTAAATAAAATAGTTTATCTACATATATAAGTAACTACATATAAATTCTTATTGAAATAGTTTATTATTTATATACTAATATATATATATATATATATATATATATATATATTTATATTAAAAAGTTACTGCTGCAGTTAATGTAGCTTTTTCTCTTTTATAGTAATTTTAGTATAGTGTAAAAAAAAAAATATTAATTAAATAAAAGTATTTACTATGCAGTTTGGAATTTTTTGTTGTATATAGAGTCAAATTTTGCATATATATATATATTATATATATATATATATTATATAATATTATTTTTCTGTTTTCTTTTCTTTCTTTTTTTGGGTTTAGTATCAGTATATTATTCTAGAACCGACATATACATACACTAAAATACAAAAAAAAAGTAAAAACAGATAAAAAAAAAGAAAAAACTGTATATATATGTATATATATAATTTATATATGTATGATATATATATGTATATATATATATATATTATATATATATATAATTTATGTATATATATATATATATATATATATATAACTTAAAAAAAGTAAAAGTAAAAAAAGTATTGTTTAATTAGTGAATGATAACCTTAGTCTTTTTTCCGGTAAGCCTTATATAGGTATAATAATAAGGTCATTAAATTCCACGTTCTATTGCAACTTTGCAAGCCACCGTCTTTTACTTGTCTCATGTTCATGCTACCTTTTTCAAAAAATTTCTGAAAAAAAGCTACCATTTTTTATTGATACTTTGCGTTAGCCACGTTCGTAGAATGACGACCGATTTGGTGATGATCTGCGACCGGTTTGATGAAAGTCAAATATGTTTTAGTGCCAATACTAAAATATGAGGTCAAATTTATCTTAATCACTAATATAAAAAACCTCCTAGAACCAAGAGAGGAGTGACAGCATTGAACCAATATTAATGAAACACAGACAACACCTCCTCATAGACAAAACCCTCTTCATTCAAAGAAGTTCGATGAATCTAGACGTGTTTCGAACTATGCTTTTCTTCATGGCTAGGTCATTTTCTCTCTTCAAAAAGATGCTGATCCAAAGCTCCCTTTGAATCCTTAGCAGGTATCCATTGTCAACTTGCATGAGCTGGTCATACATGGACCATAAAACCATTTCCTCTTGATTTTTCCAACTTTTCTGCTTTTTTTCCGGCTTCTCGGCATATGGAAACATCATGATCTTGAAGCTGGTCGTGTTTCTGATGATCATCATGAAGTCGATTAGGAATCAAAATCTCTAGCAGACAGGGACTTTGGTGAGATGGGATAATAAGGATGATTCTTCTTGCTGTATATCTTGATTGAGGGATTGTCAGAAATCAGTCTAGGTTCAATGAACCTCATATGTCTTGCACATATACAACAATCAGTGATATAGTCTGCATGAAAGATTTGTGATGCAAACCCTAAATAGCTATGTATTTTGCCCTATAAATAGTGGATGAAATTTAGGGTTTCTGGTCAAGGGAATTGAGTTGGAAGTCCCCTGGGGTTCCCTCCA